>JAZKJV010009035.1:0-724623 GCA_037367405.1 Ottelia alismoides | reverse complement strand
TAGAGGGTAGTTGCTTGTAGAGGTGCGGTCCGCGACGGGTGGGGGGGCTTGCAGAGGTCGAATAGTGATGGGGGGAGGGGCTTGCAAAGGCTCGATAGTGGACTTGAGGGACTTGCATAGGAGGTGGCGATGTGGGGTGGCTTGCAGAGTAGGCGACCGGGGCGGCTTGCAGAGGAGGTCGATGTGATGGGGGATGTGCGGAGCCCCTTGCAGAGGTTCGATCCCTGCGGCGGTGGGGGGGGGGGGGATACAGAGGAGGCGACAACCGGGGCAGCTTACAGATGAAGTCGACGTACAACGGGGAATGTGAGGGGGGGGGGGCTTGCAGAGGTTCAATCCCCCGGGGGTGGGGGGGGGGGGCTGCAGAGGATTGGCGACCGGGGCGTCTTGCAGATGAAGTCGACACGTGATAGGGAATGTGGGAGGGGGGGTTGCAGAGGATCGATCCCCAGGGCGAGGTGGGGGCGGAGCTGTAGAGCAGGCGGCGACCGGGGTGACTTGCAGTTGAAGTCGACGCGCGACAGGGGATGTGGCGGGCTTGCATGGGAGGTCCATGCAACAGGGGATGTGTGTGTGTGTGTGAAGGGGGGGGGGGTGTAAAGGAGGCGGTCGGGGCAGCTTGCAGAGGAGGTCCATGTGACGGGGGATGTGGAGGGGCCCTTGCAGAGGTTCGATCCCCACAGGGGGTGGAGCTGCAGAGGAGGCGGTGACTGGGGCGACTTACAGATGAAGTCGACGCGTGACAGGAGTTGTGGGGGGGGGGGCTTGCAGAGGTTCGATCCACAAAGGGGGGGGGATGTATGTGGGTGGGGGCGCTGCACAGGTCGACGGTGACGGTGGACGAGGTTTGCAGAGGGTTCTATTGGAGGGGACTTGCAGAGGAGGTTTGGGGGGGGTGCAGAAGTCGATAGTGACGGTGGAGGCCTCTAGCACGCGAGGAGGTCGCCCCGCTTTGGATGATAAGCTAACCACTCCAAAGTGATGGAGAGTGAACACAATGGCATGATTTGCAAATAAGAATGACTGTTAGGGGCAACTTTATCTTTTTTAACGGAAACCGTTAAATATAACAGACTTCTCAAATGGAACATAACACATGATTATGCCATGTAAGAGTTAAGCACTATTCGGGGTTTTCATGTAATTCACGATTATGCAAGGTTATGAATGTTATTACGAAATTACTTAGGGTTATGGGTGTAAAAATCCCTAAAATCTATAAAAATTCGAAAACCCTTGAAAAAAATCCATAAAAATTATTCTACTTGTCTTTCATCCTACTTTAGCTCTTATATAAATTTTATTTGAAAATACCTTATAAAAACCAAAAAATGAATAAAAGATTCAAAAAATTATAAAAATCATATAAAATCAACAAAACCCCCAAAATTGCATTCTCAGTTTCTATTTATAGATATTTTCTTCATACTATTTCATAAAAATCACTTCCAAGAGTTTTGAATACTTTATCTATTTTTAAGTTGAAAAATACTTCTAGTTGTGCACTGTTTCATTGTTTCCTCATTTTTGATTTTAAAAAATTACAAAAAATTGAAAAATCAATCAAAAATCTTTATAAAAAGCATAAAATATATAAAACCCAAAAATGTTTTTACTTTATTTTTCTGAGCATTTTTGACATACTTAAAAAAAATCCAAAAAAAGTGTTGTGCATATTTTTCATCATTTTTCTTATTTTTCTTTATTACAAAAATTAAAAATTTGCAACATTAAAAACTACTAAAAAGATAATAAAAATCCTTTGATTTTCAAATCACCTACTTAGTTTTTAATTGTGCTCCTTGAGTTTAATCTTGGTCGATATACTAGGTTAATAAAAGTAGCGAATCCACTTGTGTTTCATTGGCTTGATTTGTTGGTGGTTTGATAAATTTTCTCATTGATAGATTTGGTTAATTTGGAACAACGACATTTGCTTAAGTATTTCCATCTGAGTTAATCGAAAACCTCATCATCATCTTCCTTTTTCTCTTTTAGGTACTACGAGGACATAACACAAGCTAAGTATAGGAGGTGCGTATATATTGTATATATACTTTTGTCCGTAACGTATACTTTTATGTATTTTCTATATATATAAAATTCATAAAAAGTGGATGCGGGTAAAATTTATTGAAAAGCTATTTATTAAGTATTTAAAAAAGCATTGTAAATAAATAAAATATATTAAAAATCTTATTTAAAATTTGTATTTAAAATATGTATTAAAAGTGTATAATACTTACTTAAAATCCCATTTATTAAAATGTGTGTAAATAACTTAATAGTTAAAATTTTGTATTTAAAACTTGTAAAATACATTAGTTATTTAATACGAAATAAAATATTGGTAACTTATCTTATAAATTCTTGTAAATATGCTTGTGTATAAAAAGAATTCACAAATTTCATAAAAGTATAATACAAAGTCCTAAATTCCATAAAAATAAAAAAATCTTTAAAATCCATAAAAATGAGTAAAATTTAGAAAAAATCACTTCATAAAAACAATGTTGCATTTGCATTCACATTTTTCAGAATAAGTTTGATTTCTCTAACTAAAGATTGGGAATAGTTTAAAGGATTGAGCTTGATTATGACCTTTAACTTTCATTGTAAGGAGCCTAGTTAGGAACTAAAATTTTCTAGGTCTTTCACTTTAATCTTTGGGTTCCATAGACCCGTTTAACTCTTCAACAATGGACCAATTTTGGACACATGCACGAGAAAGTTGTTCTTAGTCTCAACTAGAGTAACTATCAGCTGCGAGACTCAGGACATAAGATTTCCGATCCAATTCTCGAGGACACACCTGACCCTAAGACAACCTAATAAGAAACCGACAGTCGTGACACAAAGGAGACCACATAGTCAACTACTTCACAAGGACAAACCTCTCCACAGACTACATACACAACCCAAGGAGAGACATCTAAGGATCTGACTGTTGAGGCTGCCCATGCTGCTACCAAGGTGAAAGAGCTTGACTTAGACACATCCAAGCCACCAAACCCGGATAGATTTATTTTGGATTTCCTTGATCATTACTGTGATCCTTCACCTGAGCTAGCCTAGACCAACTCAGAGCTCGATCATATACCTGAAGCATGTACTAACATTACATGGGATATACAATATACATGGTGGCTCATCCGATGAAGAACCTATGGCTAGCACCTCACAGACTTAGTTTAGAAGGGCCACACCCTCTAGGCTGGTATAGTGGAGGGAATAAGCACTCTGATCCTTCTCCTCTCCATGCTTCAGGTTCTAGTAAACCAACTAAGTATATAACGATAGTAATGAGATATTCTGAGGACTCCTCCCTAGGGTATTGTATACTGACCGATGAAATCTAATATGACCAGACAGATACGTCTTCACAAGACTATTCATCATCTGAGATCGAGTTGGTTGACCATTGATGAATCCATGATTCTCACCCTTTATTCTTTTATTTTAGCTATTTTTATTGGCAAAGCATCATGTAAATATCTATAAATACAATAACATAGCAAATTGCATGTTCTTTTTAATATTGCATATTCAGCATGCATTTTTGGCAAACATAAAAGGAAAAAGGAAAATAAAAAGAATGGAGTATTTAGAATAAATACAGAGTGACCCAGGCCCCAAGAGAAGGTCAAACCTTGACCTGATCGCAAAATAAAAAGAGTTGAGAGAGATAGGGTCTATTTTGTGATTGTGTATATTACCTATATGTGTACTACATTCCTATTCTTGACAAAATAAAATTAATTCATTATTTTACAACCTTGTATATATTCCTAAAAATAAATATAAATTAAAACAAAAACCAGGAAAATTAAATAAAAATAAAAAATAAAATCTTCCCTTCATTGTATAAAATATATGTGCATACATCCAATTCCCTATTTATTATAAATAAATAAATAAGTTGTAAAAATAAAATAAATTTGTTTATACTCCTAAAATTACCTTATAAATAAGTAAAATATAAAATGGGGTTATTTATGTAAAAATATAATAATAAAAATACTTGTACATAATACATAGGTATATGATAACTGTACATAATACTATATATTGTATATACACTAATTTATTTTTTTATAAAAATTATTAAAAATTGTAGAAAAATACTTTGAAAAATAACAAACATTTTTTTTATTTTTTACAATTTTTATTTTAAATTCATTTATATTTTTATTGAATTTGTAAGTATTTTGTAAATTCTAATTTTCTGATAGGTCTAGGTGTTTTGTTGACCTCCGGTCAACAATTCCTCCTAGCCGGGTCAGACCCGGATCCCTCTCGCCGGACCTCCTTCTCTCCATTTTCTAGCCTGACTTCAGCCGCCTCTTGCCCTGATTTCTTGCCTGTCACTCCTTCTAGGATCCGTGATCCTCACAAATCCCTAGGATGGCGCATATCTTCCTGGGTAACACACTATTGCTCAATCTTTCGAGGCTCCTAGAGTTGGCTATAAAAGCTCTCCTTTGCTTCCTAGCACCGTATCTTGTGCCTCGTCCCTTCCTTCACCCTTAGATACCTTCAGAAGAGTGACAACATCCCGGAGGTGCCTTTGGATTGAAGCTTGGTGGCCTGAAGCCGCAGCTCGACCACGTGGCCGGAGAGCTCCGCCACGTTCAGGCGCCCCGCCCGCCACAGCGAGGTTGAGGCCACGACCCCGACTACCACATTCTCCTGAAGTTCCTGATTCCATCCAGACCCTCAGGTACCACCCATTTCTCTTCCATTTCCCAGTTCGAGTCCATTTGCATATTTCGTTCCACCGTCGTACCCTTGCTCTGTCTAGCTGGGCGGAGCTCCATTCCATCCATTCATCCGCTCCGATCAATACTACATTTCATTACGTACCTCATTCCGCAATCTATTCCCCCTTAGATTCGACCCTCAGGTCGAGATTAAGGTATGGACCTCCTCCTTCATGTTCGCCGGAGGTCAAGCTCCATACCCAGTCGCTTCTTCCCTCTTTATATGCAATAACCTCGACCAGAGCCACGCCCCTGAGCTACTCTACCATTTGCAGGTCCTAAAGTGCGTGAGGAGCCCATTTCGAGCCTCCAATTGCTCAGGCGAAGCACCTCCTAGTGGTCGGCCATCGCCACATCCATCCGGCCATCACAACCTTCATCGGTCCCCTCAGCCCGACGTGCCGCACCTCCACGAAGCTGCCGGACCCTCTCAATCTTCCATCGAGTCAGTGGATCTCCCCTCCGCTCGATCGAAGCTCAGCCTGGAGAAGTTCTTGCAGACCCTTCCCCAGTCGTCGGATGAGCCTCCTCTTTCTAGATGACATCCTAGCAGTCGACCATTACAGCCTTTAACCCGTTAGATCTGACACCCTCTGACACATCCGATCGTACATAAAAGATATTCTCTGGACCATCAGATTTGGGGCCTCTAGTCGACCAGGTCCGTACGCCAGCACCTCCACTAGAGCCCGCCACGTGTCCTCACGTGCCCTGCACGTGCCCTGCAAGGGTATATTTCCCTTTTATCCCCGATTAGTTTAGTATTTAGTGTTTATTCCAGTAAAATAAAGTTTTAGTACAGATGTTTTACAGTTTGGACCTCCAATTTTTAGTATTTGCATTTTCGTCCCTCTGAATCTGAGACACAAGCATGTTCATGTGATTTTGGGTTAATTGCACGATATGTCCAGAAGTCTTGAGCTGTTAGTTAATGAATGAAAAGTTTCCACTATTTGCATTTATACCCCTGTGAGGCTTGTTCACGTGATGTACACATGTTTATTTGGGATTTTTTTAATTGAGGCCCTACATTTCTCTATTGTGCTATTGATTGGCCTGAAACTTTGTTGTAATCGCAAGTAGGTCCCTATAAGCTACTTGTCCTTTACTTAATTTAATAAATATCAATTTAATTCCAAAAATTCTCTAAAAATTACTTTTTGGCTCCTGTTGACACGTAGTATCTTTACTAATTTTTGTGGACATATTTAGTTGCATTTAATATTTTTGAAAAAAAAAACCCCTAAAAAGTGTTCTGTCTATTTTGGAAAATACATATAAATTTGAAAAATCATCCTAAAAATTCCATAAAAATCTCAGTTTGTATGTTTTTGTATGCTTTATCTTCAATAGCATTTTTATTTTGAAACTCATCATAAACCCTAAAATATACAAAAGACCTAAAACATATACAAATTATAAAAAAATAAGAAAAATAAAAAATCATTTAGTTCCTATTTGTAGCATTTTCTTTCTGGTTTAACATAAAATTGCCCCTCGGGGCTTTATGGTACTTTGAGTAATTTTAATTTGCAATTTAGTCCTGGTTGGGTACTGTTTGCAGTTTTCTCCTTTGTTTGATTTTTATAAAATCACAAGAACATCAGAAAATCCCCAGAAAATTACCAAAAAGAGTTTAAAATTTTAAAATCCAAAAATATGTTTATCTTAATTTTTGAGTATTTTTAGTCTTAAATAAAAATTCAAAAATCTTGTTGGTTGCCTTGTTTTCTTTTTGCTTGATTTTATCTTTTAATTCAAAAACTAAAAATTTGAAAAATTTAAAACCACTAAAAATTTGTTTTGTTTTGTTTTCTAAAATTGACTACTTCGTAGGTTTACTCGCGCTCCTTGTGTTCGACCCTGGTTTCTTTAGCAGTTAAAAATAATAGCAAAGACTGCTTACATTTGGATTGCTTATTTTATTTGCTTGAGTGGATTATCTTTTTCTTGTTGAGTTTTCCTACTGGTTGGGGTCGCAATGACCATTGATTTATCTTGATACTTAACGTTGGTCGCTAGTCCGCTCATCAACCATGTCAGTAAATAGAAGCACAAAAAAAATTACTTGGAGAGCCTCCATTGAACACTATTATTCTTCTGAGGATGACTCCGACGATGGCTGGGAATCTTCTTTATCATGTTCTTCATATCCATATTCCCTCCCACCACATGATCGCAAGAAGGATTGTCGAAAAACTTCTTGAACTTCTATACATTTTCTATTGATCCCATCGGTTCCCTTTGCACTTATTCTATACTTAGGCAAACTCATAAGTATCAGGGGGGGGGGCAATGCCCACTTTGTTAAAAAAACATCCGTCTTCTCTCCTCTTGCTCTTAACTACTCCATTTTTACTCTCCTATATATTTAGGCTGACCAAGATACTAAGTATGGGGGGGGGCTTCTACCTCACTCTTATTTTATGTTACATCATTCTATACTTACATACGGTAAGTATAGGGAGGTGAGTTGCACTTATGTACATATTCTATGCATTCTACTAATTGGTATTGTATTTTCAATATATAAACCTGACATGGGGTATGAATATTGTAAAACTTGTAAAATGTGTAAAATATGTACAATATTTGAAAATATGTATAATATGTGCATAACCAAAAAAAATTTCACAAAACTCCAAAAAATGTACGCACTTCATGCATTTGTACTTCATTCAGCATTACATGTATCCGCATTGCTGAAAAGGCCTTGAGTTCTGAACCGATTTGTGAGCAGAAATTGAGAGTGATCTTGACTTGGCCTTAATCCAGTTAATTTTTAGAGTATCTTCATCGAGAAATAGGATTTAAGAAGCTTCAGGTCATGGACTTAATTCTACGAGTTCCACATGATAATGTTCATACTTCAACTCTTTATGTCTAACCCGATCACTTTATTCTACGTACAACTCTTAGATAGGGAATTAATCTGTACTCTAGCACTATGCACTTAACTCAGATGGGGTGTTGGAAGACTGTGTGTGTATATTTTCTGGTGATGTGGGCATCTAACAACCGGAGTACAGGTTGAACTAAAGCTTCGAATGATGAATGGACCGCTAGCACAATTTTTCTAAGACCCCAAAACATGGGCAGAACAAAAGATACTCTATCCATCGGGACACAAAAAGATCCATATAGAGAAACCAAGAAATTCACACAAAAAAAAGCCAACTACCAAACATATAATTGACCACAAGAGTCCAAGCTTCATACAACCTACATATCTTAGTGGAGACTTGGCATTGGCTAAGTTCCACAAGAGTTGTAATTACACCAGTCTCACTCTAGTTCTTTTCTCTTTCTTCTAAAAACTTATTTCCCCATATTTGTTGTGAACTAGCATGTACTTGAACTTAGAAGGAAATACCTGACTTCCTGAGGACGAGTTACTGGAGGAGAGGTTTGTGTGATAGTCCGATATTTTGGATGGGAAGAGCTAACACCCTTCACACACATGAGTTAGTTGTTCAATATTCATGGGGTGTGCTTCAGGAGGAGGATTGATCTAAAATGACTTCTGAGTCAAACCTGTTACAATAATGTGTAGAACTTGAAGGCTATTGATTTTAAAATCCTAATTCTCACAAGAGTTCCACAAAACTAATAATCTAAAGGTAGAGTCTAGCTCCATTTTCCCCTTTTTCTCATAATCAAGGTATGGAACCTAATCTCATTTCACCCTCTTCATTTTAAGTTTCTCGGGGACGAGAAAGGTTTAAGTATAAGGGAGTTGATGAATTGTGATTCATCACTCAATTAGCTGAAAATAGAGCTTTTGTCATGAGAAATTAGATTCATTCACTTGTTAATATCACAAAATTAACATCCACACACTTGCAAATACTTTGCATAAATTAGCATTCATTTCTACATTCATAATCATATGCACAATTTCACCTAATTTCACACATTTTTAATTAATTCATGTTAACTCCAATTGACATGGAAACTGAATCCATTATGTACATATCATTAATCTCAATCAATGAAAAATTCCTAAAAAATACTAACTTGTATCATATTCACAATAAACCCAATCCCCAATTTCTAGATAGAAGGCACAAATATTAATATTTCTCTCATATAATGTCTAATTTCATCTACTCACTTTTGAATTAGGGATTTTTACCCAGTCGACCCTATAAACTTTGCCAATCACCTCCACGACCTTTTGCATAACGTAATTACCCTATCGACCTTATAAGTTATCCCAAGAACCCTCGCGAGCTTCAAATAGAGTAACCACGAGGTTTATAGGGTAAGAGTTGGCAAGTTTACAGGGCTGAGGGGAGAATTATGTTATTTCAAAGGTCGTGGAGGCAATTGGCAAAGTTTATAGGGTCCGCCAGGTAAAATCCCTTTGAATTAATGTACATTCAATTATCTACAAATCAAGATTAAATTGAAAAGAATTGGAGTTCATTTTTGAAAATTGGATTTTGGTACCTAACATTGCATTGTACATTTTCACTGATTTTGACCTATCAATTCATGTACATATTTCACTCTTTTTGATTTTTTTATTTCTTTATTCTACTACATTTTTAAACTAATCAAATAAAAATCAAAATAAAAAAATCAGAAAAAGCAAATAAAAAGATAGATTCTGACTTGAGCTTACTGATCGAATCCACCTATATATAATTTACTTTCCTAATTTTCTGACCTATTTCTAACTCATAAAAAATCCAAAAATTTGTATTTGAATCTATTACATTATTTCATATCATGTTTGATTTTTTCATGCACATTATTTATATACAAAAAATCAAATAAAAAATTATAAAGCTAAAAATGGTATTTTATATACGTAAAACATCACCCAGGAAATCACATCTTGGACATATCATTTCATTTGCATCTGAATCCTTCATGAACATTGTAGATTGCATTTAGAGATCATTTTTCATGTTGAACATTTTTGCATTAGAGTCCATTTGTTATTTTTAATCAATTTTCTCTTTTATGTATTACACCGGTCAAAGTTCATGGTCAACATTCATTAACCATTTGTCAGAGCCTGATTGGTCCACCTCAGGTCATTGGTCAACCCTGCCCTTGCTCGGTCAACCACTCTTATCCTCTAGCGCCATCTATCTGGGTCATTGGATCAAGCTCTCTTCTCTCTCTCCACGTGCGACACATGTGCTATATCCTAGCCATTGGATACCCACTATCCAACGACTACTGACTTTCACCCCCTCCCCATGTGCTAAGCACGTGACCACCTACAACTGTTGGATCATGACTGATCTAATAGTGGCTGCTTCATCCCCTTCCTCTTGACCTCCGTTGCTCTCCCATCGCCGCCGAGCTGCGCGGTCTGAGCTCCAACCTCCGCCTCTTCTTATCTCCAACTTTATCCCCTCATCACCGACCAAACCATCTCTGGTGAATCCTACCTTCCTCTATCCGATCAATCACCAACTGCCTAACCCTAGTCACCCTAACCTCCTCAACCTTAATCCTCTCCTAAACCTAACTACCCTAATCCCTAAATCTTCGGCCAACCATCACATGTAACCACCAGGCCTCAACCACCTCCACTTCATCCCCTTATCCCTTCAAGATCTCAACCTCCATCACCGAGCTTCAACTCCCATTATCCCCTCTCCAATCACCTGATCTTCTCACGCCTCTTCCTACTTAAGATCGGCTCCCTCTAATCAGAATCGATATATGACATTAATCCAAAAATAGAGAGAGAGAGAGAGCAGTGACATTAGGTGGTGACAATACTCCACGCTCGCAGGTAAAGACCCCTCCCTGGGCGCGATCCATAGCTTCACGGCTGTGTAGCTGCTCCACTCACACGCAGCTCAAGCTTTGGAGCTCCTTCACCGTCTCCTCGAAGAAATAATAAGAGTCGAGGCCATTCTCCTTCATACCCAGGCGATTCATCTTCTTCTCCGCCTTTGTCTTATCTCTATTCCATCATCTTCATCGCATAATATCCTCTTCTCTTTTTCGATTTACATCGAAGCCCCATCCACTACCACCACCCACCTTCAAGACCTTTCCACTTCCCATTCATCCTCCCATAGACTTCCAACGCCTTGCTCCTCTCCGGAATCATTACGGGAGAACAACCCCACACATCTTCGTTCGATCATCAGAGAAACACCAACGAGCAGAGCATAGCCTCGAGGAAGAAGAGCCCTAGTTCTCCTGGTGTTACAATCAACGTTTGATCAAGAACGCATTGCATCTACGCCATTAAAGCGGCCTCAAAATACAGCCTTCAAATTAAGCTTCTATCGGTGTGATCGAGATCAGCCCCTAACATGATATCCGAACCTCATGCTTTGGGTAGTCCTGAAACGATCAGTGCACAATGCGTGGAGTATCGGAAGCCGAGCCAAACCCAGGTCACATGCCCAACACGCATGACCCTCAGAGAATTACAAGCGTGTTGTCATAGGTAGAACGAACTCCAAAATAACCCTCCCCCATCACATTCATCACACACGTTATTGGAAAATTTTTAGCTACACCCCTAGAGTCCTCAGAACTTTAAGAATACCCCCCTCCCCCCACAGGGGTTGAGATGCAGGAGAGCCTGAACTGCTTTTCAAAATCGTAGAACAATCCTTCCGAAGAGTATAACTGCAAGAATTTTACTTGATGTTATTACTATTTTTGTCGTCTAACTTCACTTATTCATATTTGGAGCATCATGTATTGGATTTTTGGGCTGTACATGTCATTTTGATTAGTATTTAATTGTCTATCAAATAGAACATTAACTTCACATTTGGTGACACTTCTAAGCATCAATTATTTGAGGATTTATTTTGTCAATTTTGAGCACATTTGTTCTGACTCATTGATTCTTTATTACTTAATACTTTGTGTTTGCTAAGGGATTTATTTGGGAAATTCATCTGAGTTAAATTGAATAATTATTTACCGAGCTTGATTGAAAGGGGGACTCTTGGATTGATCTAAATTACTTGGGTTGTCTCTTGGGTTGATTGCTTGCATATGCATTTACCCTTGCATACATCTTGCATTATCATCACATCATTATTGCATCAATTAAAATTCACAAAATATTGCATTTCTTTATTTCTCTCTCACCTAAAACTATATCATTATTTTCTCTGCATAATAATTATTTGTTAAAATTCATGCATCATATTTCTCATTTCATTAATTACATCTCTTATTTAAAATCAATAAAAATCTGAAAAATACAAAAATAAAAAATTCCACCTCTTCTTCGAAAACCTAATTTTCTATATTTTTTAATTATTAATTCTAGACCCTCATATTATCTCTCTGAGTTCAATCTCTGGACTTACCCAAGTAAAATAAACAATTTGACGGCATCGAGATTTAATCTTCCGTGTTATTTCTCAATGTAGCCATCTTTGATGAATCTAAAATCTAAAATTACTCGGCCACCACAACAATATATTAAATTAAAAGGGTGATTTTAGGGTATCGTCACACTTCCATTCTGAGGGAGTGATGAAACATGTTTTGATTTTAGTGACCACATTTAGTAATCTTGATATCCAATGTTAGTCCATTTGTTGGACATTGATCTAAATATGATTTCGATGGAATGAGAAGATTTGGGTATCATGTCTGATTGATCAGACATCTCTAAGAGGTTCTCAAGATCTAGAAATTAGATTAGATCTCATTATTCAAGTCACTATACATGGCTTATACAATCGCACTATCCTTATCTCCAAGTATCCACGGAGAAGGAACACTATATTTGAAAGAGTTCAAGGATTATTCCATTAAAGAATGTATGAGTATTGGAAAATAATGAGAAACAATGATAATTAAATTACTAGATTTATAATCAGAAATGATGAGAAGATGAATCATATTATTTGGATACATGTAAAGTGACATCTAAAATAAATTAAATTGGATTTAATTATCTTAGATGAGATTACTATAGATAACACTATCCGTAATAATCACGGATAGTGTGGATGAGATACAAAATATCTTATTGAGACTTAATTGTGAATAGAATTCACAATTTTAATATTAATGTAAGTTGGATTCACATTGTGCAAATAAATGTAAATGTATTTTACATTTAGTTTGGATGTATAATATCATTCATAATTGGTCTATTTGCAATAATCACAAATATATGGAATTATTTAGTGATAATTGTTTACAAAATAGTTCTATGAATAAAGATTTGTGGTAATGCGATTACACTAAACTAGGATTAAAAGAGAGAAGAATCCACTCTAATTAGGAAGATTTTATTATGAAGGTTGCATTGGTTGGAAATATTAGAAGAATCTTTGTAACTTGTAATCTTGGTTGTATTCTTAAAGATTACATGTAATCTTGGTCATTGATTAACAATAGGAGTGCATCCTAATAATCCAAAATAGTATAAAAGAGGAGGCGACCCTAACCTTCCAAAAAAAGTCAAGAAATTAAACTCTCCCTCTCTCTCTCATACACATGATATACACGTCCACCCATGTTCTCTCTACATCTCCATATGGCTGTCCCCTTGCCACATGGTTATGGAGTCAAGGATAGTTGTCGCCTTATTGTCATGCTGCCAGATTGATTCAATTGATCTCATGTGGAGGTTTTGCTTCTTCGGCACTCATGCTCTAGAAGAAGGAGAAGCATTTATTACGATGAAATCAGGAGCTTACCATCTCAAAATATCTCTATGGATTGTAAGTAACATGGTTCATCCTCATGCTTGCAAATGCTATCTCCGCCGGATGGGACTTGAGACAGGATGTCTCTTCACTTAGAGATTGGAAGATCAGAATCACACTTCAAGAGGCATGACATATAATTATGTGGTCATGATTAACAGATTGGGAATAGTTTCCAATCCATGTGGTTCCATCAAAAATTTTTTAAATCCCATTGCTAATACGACTTGTATGATAATTCTTGTTTATTAAAATACAGTCCTTATGACAAATGGGATGTGATCGGTAGAGACGGTCGTGCGACCGTCCACATTAGTCAAAGGGGACGATCAATTATCAGAGGGGAAGGAAGATGACCGTCACTTGTTCTATACTTCCCTATAGTATTTGTTGGATATGATCCAACTCTCACGATTCCATGATGCACGAGGCACAAATGCCTCAATTATTGTAAAACTATTTTGATTTTTTCTTTGTTTTCAAAATTAAAAAGAAATCCAAAATCACAAAAAATCAAATAGAACAAAAATTTAAAAATATTAGAGTACATACCAGTGACGGAGACGAGGGATGCTTAGCCCCCCAAGTCTTAAATAAAACATGTATTTTATATGCTTTGTATTGAGAAAAATATATCCATCAAGATGTTGTATATAGTGGATCTTATTTATTTTTGAAATACATATTAATTTCAACAAATATCAATGTATTTATAAAGTAATATTATTAAAATAATAATCAAATTTTATTATATAGAGAGTAATTGCACTCCACATGTAAAGCAACCAAAGGGTTCCAAATGAGGATGAAAACAGACGTATACAAATATAGATGTTATAATATCCTCATCCGTTTTAAATATGAACATGGATGCAGATATTGATATTGACAGATATTAGAACTATACTATCTTATCCTTAAAAAATATAGCAAGTATGAAATAGATACTTCGCATACGAGTAAGATTAGAAATACTCCATAGATTAGCATAAATAATGATGTATCGAATGGAATACATGTAATATAAATATAAAATAATATACGAATATCATTAAAATTATACCAAATAAAATGAAAGGAGGTACAAAACTATGTTATATATGGTTAAAAATAAATTTACAGCTACATTTATAAATGAAATAAATATATGAATGTAGATATGGATATTGATAATTGTGTATATCAATGTGATATTCATACTCGTATCCATTTTAAAACAAATACGGATACTGCAGACCTGGCCAACGGGCTAGGGGCCCGCCCGCTCATTGGTTGGGCTTACGTTAGGAGATTTCAGCATTGGTCGACCCGACCTCGCCCACAAAAAATAAAAAAAACATAAATATAAGCTGAATAATACATGTATTAATATGATACACTTCAAGTTTTTTATATGTGACATTAGTTTTAAATAAAATTTAGGGATATTTACACCCATAACCCTGATTAATTTCATAATTACCACAGAAACCTCTATAATCACGAATTATACTCAGGACCTTGAATAGTGCTTAACTCTTGCATTCATAACCCCGTGTTAATTTCTACCTAATTTTCCGTTAACTATAACGGTATCTGTTAAGAATTTTACATTTTACACCCAAATTTCTCTTTATTTATGAATGCCCCCTCCCCTTCTTCCCCCAATGTCCGACTCCAACCATTCAACCTCCTCCCCCCGCCGCCGTCCTCACACTGGAAGCCCGATCCCGCCAGGAAAACCCCTCTTCCCTGACCTCCTTCCCCTACGCAGCCTCCACCAGGCCCCTCTGGAAGCCTGCAAGCTCCACCCCGTCATCCACCCCTGCCACCTCTGCTCATCATCCTGGAAGCCCTCCCCTCTCACGGTGCCCTTGTCAGGCCTCCTGCCCTTGTTTGCTTGTCAGCCCCCCTGGCCCTTCTCCGCTCGTTAGGCCCCCTTCGGACCACCACTGGAAGACCACCCCCCCCGTCTGCCGGTCTGCCTAGAAGCACCCCCCCAATCCGCTCGTCAGGCCTCTGGCCTTGTTTGGCCCTCCCCGACCTCCTTCCCCACCGATTGGAGCTCCTCCCCCACCCACCCACCCAATTTGCTCGTCAGGCCTATGCCCTTGTCTAGCCCTCCCCGACCTCCCCCCCCCCCCCCACCTCCCCCCACCCAATCGACCTCCTGGAAGCCCCATCTCGTCAGGCCTCCTGTCCGCTCGTCTGCCTGGACCCCCCCTCCGTCTCCTTCCCTTGTCTGGAAGCCTCCCCGACCTCCTTCCCCACCGGCTGGAAGCGTACCCCCTGCCCCCCACCTCCTGGAAGCCCCCCTCCTGTCCGCTCCCCCCATCTCCTGCCCTTGTCGGGAATCTTTCCCCTACGCAGCCTCCACAACTTCCTTCCCTACTGGCTGGAAGCCTCATCGTACTCCTTCCCCACTGGCTGGAAGCCCCCCCTCCCCACCTCCTGGAAGCCTCCTCCTGTCCGCTCCCCCCATCTCCTGCCCTTGTCTGGAAGCCTCCCCGCCCCTCCTTCCCCTACACAGCCTCCACGACCTCCTTCTCCACCAGCTGAAAGCCTCCCCACCCCCATCTTCTCGGGCCTCCCCATCGTCTTCTCGTCATCCTGGGCCCCCTCCCCCGCTCGCTCGTTAGGCTTCCTGCCCTTATCTACCTCGTCTGCTTGGAAGCCACCCTCTCCCAAACCGATCCTTATCCGCTCATCATCCCCCTGCGGACCACCAACTAAGCTTCTCCCCGACCTCCTTCGCATTTTTTTCTTTTCTCTTATTATTTTTGATTTAATTTTAACCGTTGGAATGATGCTAGGTTAGATTAACTTGATGGTGTGGTTAGGATTAACGGTTAAAACTAACAGAAGGTTATAGGTATGAGACAGAGTAAGTATTATGGGTTTCTCATGTAATTCTTGACTATCATGGGTACCTGGGGTAATTATGAATAACTTAGGGTTATAGGTGTAAATATGCCTAAAATTTAATAGTTTACATGTCAAGTAACAAGTAAACTACTTATAATAGTTATATAAAGTATAGTGGTATTAAAAAAACCATTTATACATATTAAATACCATTAAAAAATCAACGGAAAAAGAACGAAATGGGCCATGTTGATATTCAGGCTAAGGTCAATTTCATGACCTCGAAGGGCAAGGATAAGAAGGGAAAGGGTCCTAATAACAATAAAATGAAACTAAAGGACAAGATCCAGAAAAAGACAAAGAATAAACCCTGCTGGCACTGTAATCAGGTTGGCCATTGGAAGAAGGACTGTCCATCCTTGAAGGCTTAACCTAAGGCTGCAGACGGGAGTCCACAAGTGAATATGATCGTTATGGGACTCGGGGCTAGCGAGGGGTATGTCTCTGTAAAACCTGAACTATACCATATCCATGATCCAAATGAGTGGCTCGTGGATACGGGAGCAAATGTAAATATCTATTCTGACAAAACTTTATTTTATTCTTATCAGACATGCAGTGGTGGGACAGTGAAGATGGGGAACGATTCTACAACTAGGGTGCTAGAGTCGGGATAAGTCAACTTGAGGTTCTCCTCTGGACGTGTCTGGACGTTGCACAGGGTGCTGCATGTTCCTGACATCAAGAAGAATGTTCTATCTGGCTCTATCTTAGTTAGAAATAGTTTTGAATTAAACTTTAAATGTAATAAAGTTGTCACTCTGAGACATGGCATATTTTATGGAAAAGTCTATTTGGCAGACTTTGATTTGTTATTTAGAATTAGATGTGATTCAGTAAACATTAATGAAATGAATGTTTTGAGTTCTAAATGTTCTAGTTCTGTGTCTCATGTTGTGAATAATCTAGAATCTTGTGATCTGTGGCATGGTAGATTGGGACATGTAAACTTAAATTCAATTAAAAGAATGATGAATTTAGAGTTGATCCCTAAACACACTATTGATAAAAATCAAAAATGTGAAATCTGTGTGCAAGCTAAGACACCTAGGAAGTCTTTTCAGTCTGTCTCTAGAGATAGTGAGATCTTGGATATAGTGCATACAGATATTTGTGAGTTTAATGGTGTGTTGACCCGAGACAATAAGAAATACTTTATCACCTTTATAGATGATGGCAATAGATACTGCTATGTATATCTAATGAAAACCAAGGATGAAGCCTTAGAGAATTTTCTTATATTTAAGAATGAGGCTGAGACACAAACAGGAAAAGTGCTTAAACGCCTTAGGTCCGATAGAGGAGGTGAACATACCTCTAACTTATTTGACGAACAATGCAAATCGTTTGGCATAGTTCATGAAGTTACGGCCCCATATTCACTGCAATCAAATGGGGTAGCAGAACGAAAAAATAGAACCTTAACTGACATGATCAATGCTCTCTTACAAAGTTCTGGACTTCCAACCTATATGTGGGGAGAAACCTTGAATACTACTTGCCATATTCTGAATAGGGTTCTTCCAAGACATATGGAAAAGTGTTCCTTTGAACTTAGGAGAAATAGGAAACCGAGTTTAAGATATCTCAAAGTGTGGGGCTGTCTCGCTAAGGTTTTAGTCCCAGAACACAAGAGAAAGAAACTTGGTCCTAAAACTATTGATGCGGTCTTCTTAGGTTACCTAGAAAATAGCTATGCATATAGGTTCTTGGTAATTCGATCTGAGATACCATGTATAGAAGTCAACACCATTGTTGAACTCCGTGATGCTACCTTCTTTGAGGATGTCTTCCCATTGAAGACTGGGATTCCTCAGAATCTGACCATTGAGGGCGCCTCTACATTAGGATCTATTCCAGGTCAAGTGGAAAGGATAACGGATGTGGGGGTTGAGTCTCAATCTGAACCCAATGATTCTTTTGAAGAGATTGAGCCAAAGAGGAGTAAAAGACCTCGAATATCTAAGGATCTCGGTAGAGACTTTGTTGTCTACCAGATCGAGGGTGATCCACCAAGTTACAAGGAAGCCATGGCTTCATCTGAAGCGAAACAATAGAAGGAAGCCATCAAATCTGAGATGGATTCCATCATGGCTAATGGAACTTAGGAGTTGGTTGATTTACCCAAAGGGTGCTCTACCATTGGGTGCAAGTGTGTGTTTAAGAGAAAACTTAGACCTGACGGATCAATTGAAAAGTATAAAGCCAGATTAGTTTCCAAGGGCTTTAGGCAAAAGGAAGGTATCGATTATTTTGATACCTATTCCCCTGTGAGTAGGATGAGTACAATCCGGATGCTCATAGCATTGGCATCTGTATATGATCTCTCCATCCACCAGATGGATGTGAAGATCGCCTTCTTGCATGGCGATCTTGAGGAAGAGATCTATATGGATCAACCTGATGGGCTTGTGACTCCTAGGAATGAGGGAAAGGTTTGCAAGCTTGTCAAATCCCTTTATTGAAACAAGCACCAAAGCAGTGGTATGAAAAATTTGACAAGACTATTTTGTCATGTGGCTTTAAGGTCCATGAATCCGATAAGTGTGTCTATTCCAAGGTGAAAGGTGATGAGTGTATTGTCTTGTGCCTATATGTTGATGACATATTGTTGTTCAGATCACATATGAGGATTATTAGTGAGACTAAGGCATTCTTGAGTAGCAAGTTTGAGATGAAGGACATGGGGGTTGCTGATGTGATCTTGGGTCTCAAACTGACAAGGTCAGTTGATGGGATTGTAATTTCTCAATCTCACTATGTTGAGAAGGTACTTGAGAAATTTGGATATCAAGATTGCAAAGCTGTAAGCACTCCTTTTGATTAATCGAAAACGCTGTTTAAGAATAAAAGTGGAGTACCTGTAGCTCAGCTAAGGTATTCACAAGTGATAGGAAGTTTAATGTATCTTGCAAATTGCACGAGACCTGATATTTCATTCTCGGTTGCAAAGCTGAGTAGATACACTAGCTGTCCTGACCGTACTCACTGGGAGGCTCTGGATCGAGTACTGAAGTACTTAAAGGGAACTATTTCCCTTAATTTGCATTATGGTAGACATCCATCTGTGCTAGAAGGATACAGTGAGGCAAGCTGGATAGGGAAAATAGAGGAGTCTGGGAGTAATGGTGTTACAGGGTATGTATTTACCCTTGGAGGCGGTGCAATCTCCTGGAGGTCTGTGAAACAGACCATTCTAGCTTGATCCACTTTTGAGGCCGAGCTGTGTGCTTTGGACACCACTGGAATTGACGCTGAATGGCTAAGGGAACTTCAGTATGAAATTCCCATGGTAGGTCAGCATGTTCCTGCGTCTCGGTACATTGTGATAATATGACCACAATTGCCAAGATTAAGAGTTCAAAGTTCAATCAGAAAACAAAGAGACACATACAAATAAGACTTAAGACGTTAAGGGATTTGGTGTCTCGAGGTGAGTTGGCTATGGATTTCGTTGGATCCAAAGACAACACAGCAGATCCGCTGACTAAGGGACTTGATAGATCTTTAGTCCTAAAGTCTAGGCTTGGGATGGGACTGAGACCCATTGGGAGTTCCTCTACAGTAGCAACCCAACCTATCTGAGTGGAGATCCCACAAAGAAGATTCAATGTGGTAATAACAAGCTGTTTGGAGAACTGGTTGGCACTCTAATCTTAATGCGTAAGCATCTTATCCCTGGAAGCCTGAGTGCCGTTTAAGCTGCAAGTTTAGGAAGAGCGTAGGCTCTGAATGGGTTCAAGCCTTTGGACAGGATGTTAGCAGTGCATCTTTGGAGAACGCCACCTATGTGAGTGTTACTGTGGGCCGCAGTTAAAGGAAGATGATCTTTCTTGAACACACTCATGAAACAGGATAAGGGTGCATGGCCTTTAAGAGCACCAACCCTGAAGATTGCACCAAGAACAACGCTTTGTTGTTTCTACCGTATACTTTAACACTAAGGTCTGAAGTTCAAGACGTAGTTCACTTCGTTCCTGTCAAGTGAAAGTAGTAAACTCAAGTATAGGTTCAAACCAGAAGGTACCTTTACTGAAAGCAAAGTGTGGGCAGCCGAAAGAAGTCTCTTAAATCTTTTCTCTTTTTCAAATTGGTGAATTCGTGGGGGATTGTTGTATTAAAAATTATATTTAGATCTATGTAAATGCAATTGGAATTAATTTGGTTTCAATTGGGAAACCAAATGATTTGGAGGGAAAGTTGGGAATTCCCAAATTTGAAGCATGGATAAGTTTGGGTTGAAGTTTAGTACCATACCTTGGAGATCTAAACTTTTGGTGGACTTATATATGAGTCCCCACCCCAAGATCTTGTAGTAATAGTAGAGAAAAGGAATGGAGGACCACACACGCACGCGCGCACTCCGCTCCGTCTCTGGCATCGACTCCGGCTCCGGCTCGGGAGAGTCAATTCGGATCTCGATACTTTTGCTGCGGGTTTCATTTGGCTGATCGATTAAATTAATCAGGCAGATTAATTTGATTTCGATCACATTGGGAATCGGACTTGATCCAAACGACTCGACTTAACCGCGGTTTTGGAATTCTAAAGGACACGCCCGTTGAAGGGCGTTTTCGTAAACTGAAGGGACCGCGCGCTAGGGCACGCGAGCTCCTCTTTTTATATCCCTCACCCGACACCGTCTTTCTTCACTTGCAAGAAAAAACTCCACCCGTCGTCGTCGTCGCTCTTGCTCTAGTTCCTCGCGCCTGCGACCCTGTTCTTCTCGGCTGCAAGTTCTCGGAGGTGCTTTTGAGGACGGTCTCGTCGGTGTGCGCAGACGAAGACCGTGAACCGTCGTATCCTGGGAGCGGATCGTCAGTACCCTACGCACCGGTATTGTAGGGGCGAAATCTTCTCTAAGGACAGTCCATTTCATGGACGCTTCGGTGATCTCTGAGCTAATCTATTTTCCCATTTCTCTGCTGCTATTCGTTTATTGCTTTATCTTTTCTGGATCGCGGCCTATGTTGTGTTCCCGATTTAATAATTGGTTCCTTTGTGCACTTCGTAATCTGAAAATGAATGGGAAACATATTATTATCATTTTGTTGATTGTTTCCGTTTCTCTGTTAATTCATTTGGATTCATGTAATAAATGTTTATTATACGTACTGATAACATTGTTAACAACAGAAACATCCAACATTGTGCATACATTTGAGATAGCCTGGAGCTGCATGACTTCATCCCTCAAATTACAAATGCACTAGCAGCTAAAAAGATCTATAGTTTCAACACTACCGATTTCATGCTGTCAACAGTGGAATACATGGAAACAAAACAAATACAAATAAACTAGCAAAATCCCGTTTGATGTTTCGAGCTGCTCTGAGAAGTAAACGATTTCCAGTTTTCCATTTATCAAGAAACGAAAGTATGCTCTCCAAGGAAAAGATGTTGCAGTGATCTGGGAGGGTTTTTGGGTGCTCGGTAAACTCATTTGGGGATCCTCGGACTTGTTTCATTTTGGGTCTTTTTAATGTTTTCTTTTTATGTCAGGCATTTATAGCCACACCTGTGTGGATGCTTTAACTTTGTTTTGCAACAAACTCCATCACTTCTTGTGGATTTGCATTGGCGTTGAAATAACTTTGATCTTTTTTTTTAAAAGGACGGTATCGTGCATCCAAATAATAGCTAAAAGATTAGCATCCAAACACCATCAATTATTTATATTAGAAAAGTGTGTCGTCTTTATTTTTATCGGGGAAAAAATCAGTACTTGCATTAAGACAAGAAATTAACAATACCTTAATCAGACAAAAACCTAAAAGCGTACAACATGAAGCAAGGAAATATTATTCCAGATCACAACCCGTTTCTGAGGTCAAAGTTCAGAAAGGACACAATGATTCTAAACAAAGTAAAGCAACAACAGGAATTACAATAATTCAGTGCATGAGTATCGACTTCATCAAAGTTTTAGCAGCATTTAATCACTACTTGGGATAACCAACGGCCTTCCCGCAGAGCAGAGCATTGCTGGGAATGTCATATTCATTAAATAAGCTCTTCTCGGGTGACCATACTCTCATGTAGAGCTGCTGTCCCAGGTATTGTCTTGCCCACATTGCCGACCTCAAGTTCCACATCCCCTCGTTATCCAACGAAACCAGGATAGCACTCCACCCATTGGGGTATACCTGTATACCACCACAACCAATTGATCATATCTAATTATTTAGTTTCAAATGAACCAGATGAATTACTAGCTACAGACATGACCGAATATAGAAAAAGTTATATACCTGAACGGTGTACCTAGTTATGGCATCAACCAAGTTATAACCGGTCCTATTGCTGGGAACCCACCGGCCAAACCCATAGCCCACAACCCAGAAGCTGTGACCATCTAGGTGCCATGTCTGGGTGGAATTCTCCGTGTTTTGGAGGATGATCTCCACAAAATCGTGGAGGTTGAGGCGGACAGCGGGTGTGCCGAACCAGGCACCACTGCCGACTGGTTGGAATGGGATACCATCCCATGAGAACACACCTGAAATGCTGTAGTAGTCTGCCAGCTTAAGAGGGTGTCGGGCACCACGAAGGAGACACTGTTGACCGCGTAGCGTTGCTTGCCATTCATGATTGCCGATGTGCTCGCGAATAGGAAGGACCTCTGCACGGTTATATTTCCGTAGTGGTACGAACCTTGCGGATTCGGCCTCGCAGCATTCGCTGTTAGATTCAATCTAAATACAAACAATGACAAAATATTTTATCATGTTCGCTTGCACTAAAGGAGATCTTACGCTATCGACAGTTGAATCTCGATTTAAGCGTTACCAATTGTTCTTATAAAATCATTTCTTACGTTTCAATTGGCTAACAGTCTGTTCGAATACATTTGAATCCACAATTGAACCCAACCTGCTTGGTGTGGATAATAATGTGTTTGTTTGATTTACCTGAACGATAAGGCTTGCTGCAAGGACCAGTCGATGTCATAGGTAGAAGGACCAGGAGGCAGAGGACCCGAAGCAGAGGACTTGGAATTGGAGTAATGTAACACTCCTGTGGCTGTGAGGACATTGTCAGTAAACCTCGTAGTGGCCACTATGTGGTAGTCCTTGGAAGGCTGATCCAACGTCACCAGCACTGCGAGCGACTGCCCGACATGCACGTCAAGTGCGTCGTAGGCGCTCTGAATCGAGTGAGATCCCTCCACCTCCACCAGCTTCATGGTGTGCCCCTGGATCCTGAAGTTGATTGACGTCGACAGACCCACGTTGGAGATCCTCAACATGTACGTCTTCCCTGAAAAGCGCATCATTTATCTTTTCGAAAACAAAAATTACAAACAGAGCAAAAAGAAAAAGAAAACGACGTCATGGTGATACCTTGGTCTCCCGTGAAGGTGGAGTACTGTGGTCTTCCATTGATCAGAAGCCCATCGGGGAACGGGAGCGGCTTTCCTGAATCAAGTCCCTGCTGCAATGCCTGTGAAAATGGAATAGTGTTCATAAAACTAAGCATTTCCAGATCAAAGGCTGCCAATTGGTTACTACCTACTAACCTTGTAGCTGAAATTGTACCAATCGCCCACCAACAAAGTAAACTCCCCATCAGGAGGAATATACGGGGTTGGAATGACGGATCTCCTGTGGACATTTAGAGCACCGAACCCCCCCGCAGCTCTGTGCATGGCAGAGGACGGGAAGTAGGAGAAAGTCCCAATCTGATCCTTGGTTTGGAACACGTAGGTGTAATTAGAGTTGGGTGGTATCGCGCAGTTGGTTCCCAGAACGCCATCCTGCCACGAGTTCTTCCTCTGCTTGATTCCTTGCCTTAAATCAAGATAGACTATTTAACGAAAATAGTAAGACCAAGACGAAGAATTAATATCAAGGGACTTCTCGTTACCAAGTTATGAGGAAGGGCTCGTCGAGGTTGTTGAAGACGTCGATGATGATATTGTCATTGGTCACAACATCAAGTTGGGGCCCCGGGAATTGGCCATTGATGAGAATTCCCTAGAAAGGATGATGATGTTGATGAGCATCTTTAGAGGAAAGGTATTTAAATATGAAAGCAATTCGATCAACAACCTGTTGCGGAAAGCCAAGGGGGTAGATGGTGCCATTGGTGACAGTCCATGTGTAGAATCGATATGGGTCGTCTGCATTCGCTAGGAATGTGAGAGAGAATAGGAAGGACTGCAATAGGAGCGAGGAAAGGAAGAAGGATCGAGCCATGTCTACTACTGATATATGTGAGTGGGAAATTGTAGTTTGGAGTACGCGGGTATATAAGAGAAGCGGAGGGATTGAAATCTATGTACCCATCATAGCTTCCAAATTATATTCCACGGGCCTCGAATTATTATTGGTGTATCTATCTATGGTTATAAATCCTCACCAGTATGAGAGACATGGGAGGTGGAGGCGGCGATTAAACGAGGTATGGGCCGCCGTGTGTATGGAGAAACGTGAAGCCTCACGAAGCCACCAATAGGGTTCCGCACGTAGCACATCTGTTGCCTTTGGCATGTTAGATAGCCCACTGGCTGGCTTAGTGAAAAATAATTATCCGCGTAGGATTTGCCGATATCTTGAATTGTTATACTTTATTGAATACAGCTCTCAGTCATTTCTCCCACATATCAAATTGTAGCTTTCCCTTTCGTATATCCTTTTCTCCTTGAGCCCGTTGCTCTCTTCTCCTTTCATTGTCCCTCTTACAGATAGTGAGTGCTCTACTACCGTGAACTGACTCTCTGCATCTTCTACAAGAAGTATCATCATCCATGTCCTCCTCTTCCTCCTCAATTTCATCATCGTCATTGCCATCTTCGTCATCTCCATCAAACTTATATGTTCTTTCCTTCCTATAATAACAATAATTTCTAATAAACAACCATTATCAATTATTGTGATTTTTGTAAAAATTGTGCCTGCTAATTATACCATGTTGCGAATTGCGGAAGCAAACAAACACAAACACGATCAAACAAGCAAGACACAAACACAAGGATTTACAATGTTCACCCGTAAATGGGCTACGTCCTTGGGCGGCGGCGATCGGTTTCACTATTTGGAGAAAAATGTAATACAAAGGGTACTAAGAAGGTACAGATATGGGATGAGAAACATGATCAGAAATGAGGATTGCAGTATCTGGTGGCTCTAGGGCCCTTTTTTATACTACAACAGAAGAATACCATATGTATTCAGCAATCCATCCCAACAGCTCTCAACCAATCAGAAGACAAGACACAGATCAGACATGTCAGCAATCCTGGCCCAACAGCTCTCAGCCAATCAGAAGGCAGGATACAGATCAGACTTGTCAGCAATCCTGCCCAAACAGCTCTCAGCCAAACAGAAGGCAGGACACAGATCAGCCACATCAGCAGCCCAACAAGTGGTTAGGATTCAAGTCAAATTAACAATCTCCACCTTCAAATTGAATCCTCATATAGTAGAATGAACCACTACTATTACTCCATCATGAGTTGAATTCTCCACTAGCAGAATTAACCACTTCTAGACTCCATCGGAGTTGAATTCTCATATAGCAGAATTAACCACTACTATAATTCACCACTTAAAATTCAGATAACAGGAATCAAGGAATTATAAACAATATTCACCTTGAAATTTCTCCTCAGAGAAGCTTCGCCAAGCTTCACCGCGCCGCCGCCAGCCCCTCATTGGGACTACTGCCAACTGTCGATATTGAGCAAGTCCAAACAATGCTTGAACTTACTCCCAGGAACTGTAGACCCTTGCAAGACATATAAGGTCTTCTACTTGTTGCCCTTGATGACAACAACCCCAGCTTTGGCAACATGCTTGACTCCACCTTCAGCATTATACCTGTATCCTTTAGAGTCCAAGACTCCAAGAGATATTAGGTTCTTTCTCAGATCAGGAACATGTCTTACTTCTGTCACAGTCCTCACGACTCCATCATGCATCTTGATCTTCACAGAGTCGATCCCTACAATCTTGCACGTTGTATTACTCCCTGTGATGACGTTTCCACCATCTATCTTCTCGTAGGTGCAGAACCAATCTTCATTAGGAGTCATATGGTAGGAACAACCTGAATCAAGAATCCATGTGTTATCCATCATCTTCTGATCTGTGACGGTGAGAACAAAATCATCTTCAGAATCTCTGCCACTTTGAGCCACTGCAGCAATTGTGGCCTTCTTTGGGCAGTCTTTCTTCCAATGTCCGGGTTCTTTGTAGTAATTGCAGATGTCCCTAGCATTATAATTCTTGGACCTCTGCTTTCCATTCTTTGTGTAGTCGGAACCGGTACGACTCTTCTCATGAGTCATAACCAAACCTGCATCATTAGAGTCTTGCATCCCAATAGCCATATGTCGAAGTTCACGCGTATGTAGACTCGCGCAAACTTCCTCTAAGGTTATGGATTCTCTTTTCAGAATGAATGATTGAACAAAATTCTCAAATGATAATGGAAGAGAAACCAATAAAATCAAGGCAGCATCCTCATCTTCAATCTTAACATCTACGTTTCTTAAATCCATCAATAATGTATTTAAACGATCTAGATGTTCTTTAAGAGATGTACCTTCATGCATGCGAAGAGAGAACAAACGTTGCTTCAAGAGCAACTTGTTTGTCAGAGAAATAGTCATGTATAGACTTTCAAGTCTCAGCCACAGACCAACCGCAGAATCCTCATCGGCAACCTCCGTGATAATCTCGTCCGCCACACACAGCATGATCGTCGAGTGCGCCTTCTCTTCCTGCACCATCAACTCGGACGGCTCGAGTGCCTTCGCCTGCTGTTGATCTAACGGTGCTCAGATGCCCTGCTGCTTCAGAAGGGCGCGCATCTTGATCTGCCATAGACTGAATCCATTCTTCCCCGTGAACTTCTCGATCTTCAGATTGTGTGACGCCATCTTACAGGATGATCCTGACGAAACCTGAAGCTATGATACCAGTTTGTTGCGAATTGTGGAAGCAAACAAACACAAACACGATCAAACAAGCAAGACACAAATATAAGGATTTACAAGGATCACCCGTAAATGGTCTACGTCCTTGGACGACAGCGATTGATTTCACTATTTGGAGAAAAATGTAATCAGAGGGTACTAAGAAGGTACATATATGGGATGAGAAACATGATCAGAAATGAGGATTGCAGTATCTAGTGGCTCTAAGGCCCTTTTTTATACTGCAACAGAAGAATACCATATGTATTCAAAAATCCATCCCAACAGCTCTCAGCCAATCAGAAGACAGGACACAAATCAGACATGTCAGCAATCCTGGCCCAACAGCTCTCAGCCAATCAGAAGGCATGACACAGATCAGCCACATCAACAGCCCAACAAGTGGTTAGGATTCAAGTCAAATTAACATACCATGTAGCGTTGGCTGTATATACTGTGAAGGCAGAGGTCCACATACATTCGAGTCTCTAGAAGAGCTACAATCAGATTCTGATGAATGCCATGGGTATGTATATGCCATCCAAAGTCAACCTATGTTTCTAACTCACCTTCCAAAAATCAGCAGCATCTTGTACGCGCGCATACACACACACACATGCGTGCATGCATGCATACATGCATGAATGGATACATACATGCATGCATGCATCCATACGCATGCATGCATGCATCCATACACATGCATACATACATGCATACATGCATCCATACATACATACATGCATGCGTGCATGCATGCGTGCATGCGTGCATGCATACATATATACATGCATGCATGCATACATTACATACATGCATACATGCATGCATGCAACATACATGCATACATGCATGCATACATACATACATACACATAGGGTTTTAAATGTATATGTATGTGTGTATATATAGACACATACATATACATACATATACATATACATACACACACACACACACACATATATATGCATGTATACATAGAGAAAAAGGAAACGTGCACTTGAGCACACACAATTATACGTGCTTACAGCTGACATGATATTTTTTCAGTCAAAATTGAATCCATTGATCTTAATTCTTACTATAAAATAAAGATTCTATTAGAATTTCGGGTCATTTGGAGTTCTGTAACTCATCCGTCAAGTGATGTAGATTTCATTCATAGAGCCCTTGATTGAAAATTAATGCATGATACTATTCACACTATGGATTTGACATTTAGACCTTAACATACACATAAAGTCCTGTGTGCCCATGGGCACATACCCCTTTCCCTTATACACACATATACACTTATATATATACACATATACATATGCATGCATATTTGTATGTAAGTATGTTTGTATTTATGTATGTAAATATATTTGTATGTATATGTAAGTCTTTTTACATGCGTGTATCTATATATGTGTATTTATGTGTACAGACATACATACATATGCATATGTGTATGCATATGTATATGTAGGTATCTATATGCGCATGCACACACACATACACACGCATATGTGTGTGTAGGGAGGGCCTTCAATGGGACGTGGTCCTTATTGAGTTCAAGAAGGCCACCTCCATTTTTGTAAAAATATAGCATCACTTTAGTAAAATAAGTAAACAATTTGCATTACAACTGCGCATTGTAAAATACAAAATTGCAAATCATCACATTGAGAAAATGAATAATTAGATGTGATTTAATTGTCATGAATAATATGAATTTTATTCATATTTAAGGAGAATTATCTTGGATAATTAAATGTGAGTTAATTATCACGAATAATATGAATTTAATTCATACTATAGAGAAAGTTATCTTAGATAATTAAATATGATTTGATTATCAAAGATGTGAATAATGTGTGTAAGTATTTTACATTTATTATTATTTTAATCTAAAATAAATAAATAAAGAAATAAAGGAAAAATAAAGGAAAAAAGACTATATATGTAATAGATACAGGTTGACCCGAACCCGAGAGACTTGACCTGATCGACCAAGAATAAAGTAGGGGGAGATAGGGACTTTAATCATAAAATCCAAAAAAATGTGTTCTGTAAATACTTTTCATTTATTCTGTGTATATTTGTATACTTAAACTATTTTATTTGTCCATAAATTGATCTCAAATTAAATAATTTTCTAAACAAAAGTTGTAAATAAAAATATTTCCTAAATAATAAAAATACTTGTAAAATAAAATCATGTATAGAATAAAAGTAACCACATTCAGAAAAAGCCATAAAACGATAATTGGAAGACCAATTCCGGCTCCATATGAACTCGAATTGAATCAAACTCACTTCCATTGTATTTTAAATTAAATTATCTTTAAAATATCAGTGGCTTCATAATTTTTGGATTTACATTTTGAAAGACGGTTTTATGGGATGGTTTTTGCAATTTTATCATTTATTTATTGTATATATTTATCCAATTTTTTTATATATATTATATTTGTAAATAATTGTCAATATTTTTAGTAATTATTTAAAATAAAAAAATTAAGACATAAAATGACATAATTTCCTTATTTAACTATTTATAAATTGTGCAAAATGTATACAGTATATAATTAATTTCCTTAAATAACTCTTACTAAATAAACAAATAAATAACATTTATTATTTAATTTAATAAAGTGACAACAATAATTTAATTAATTATGTAAATAATTCCATCACAAACTTCATTTCTTATTTTTCTCTCCATTCAAATTTTGAAATTCAAATTCATATTTTTTCTATTTAATTGTCTCCTCCTCCCTCATTCTCACTTGATCAATTTTTTGGTGAGAGGAGCCTATTCTCTAAGAGCCATCATGTCGTAGAGAGGTGCCTAGCTTCTGACCATCCGGCGACACGAGTCAGTCCTCATCGAGGCCATTACGACATTATCCGCCCCCATTCAGTGAGATCCATTTTCTCATTTTTTATCTAGGATAATCGTAGTTTAATTTTTGCATTTTTAATTTCTTTGTCATTTTTTTAATTTTAGATTGTAGTTCTTAATCATAGTTAATTGTCCTAATTCATCATCATGATTTGATCCGCCCTCGAATACGATCTTCTATCTCATATTCTCGATCTCTCTACAATCACGTTCTACCTCACGCAACTACTAACCTCCGGCCACACACGTTCGCCGGAGATCCGGATCCATCCGTCCACCTCACCGGATTTGTTTTTTGTTCACATATTCTGTCCAATAATTTTCGATCGAGGCATCGTGCTTGATTCGGAGTTGTTTTTATTTATTTTAGGTACATGATATCAAAAAAAATTACAACTGCTGTTTAAAAAAATAATTAAAAAAATAAAAAATTGGGGGTTGTAGCACTCCCGCCGTTGCCGCCCATCCTCCGCGCAACCTGCCATCTCCTCTGCTACCCTCAAGTTCTTCCACCTTGGGCGACTGCGCGACATCTGTGGTGGAGCTTCTTCGCCTGAGCTACCCTTTCGTCTGGATCCTCAACCTCCTTGCCTTCTTCGCCCTTCCTGCAAGGTACATCGCCCGGTATCCATCTCCATCACCACACAGACCCCCTCCATCGCCCAGACAACACATCCGCCGCTGACGTGCGCCACCATCGATCGACATCTCCTTCGCATCCAAGACCCATCCGCCACCGTAAAAAATAGATTAGCTTCATTTTTATGTATTTAATTTCTATGCAATTTTCAGGCATTAAATATTTTTAAAACTCAAAAAATTGTAAAATATTGAAAATCTTAGAAAAAGCATAAAACATTGTAGAAAAATCTAAAAAATATGATTTCACTTCCTGTTTGTAGATAATTTCCTGTAGTTTTTAGAGAAAATATTTTTCATAACTTTTGCATTTATGTGGTATTGTTGATGCGATTTTACGCAGTTTAGAATGATGATTTTATCAAGTCGTTGTTTTCCCACGATGAACCGTTATCAAACAAATAAATTACAACTACAAGCACAATGGAGGCAATACAAAATGCATATGGCAAGTAGAGGTTCGAATTCACGAGGACTAAACAAATTTGCAAGTTTCACTTGGACATATTTTCAACTTCTAATCTCAACTTAATCAGGTCAAAAGGTAATAGACTTGTTGATGGACTTGAGGCTTAAGAATACGGATGATTGATTTAATTGACTTAAAGTGTCTTTAACAATTTCTTGGAAAGTTACATGGACTACTTGATAATTTTCTAGAATTTCAAGAGTTAGATTTAAAAGAGAGAGAACTATATAATGTAGCCTAGAATTAACGCAAGTTTCACAAATCAATGTAGTAAAGATGAAATACTTAATGCCGGATGATTGAATGAGAAACTCTATAAACCACTATTACTCTTGAATCCAAATATTAGTGAATAATGCAACTTGATCTTAACAAACAAAGATAAACTTGAAAGGGAATGAGTGTGAAGAAGTTCTCCTCTCAGATTTGATGGCTGGACTCTGTGGAGGAGCACGGGTGGAGGTCGTTTGTTGCTGCCGGTGCGCGTGGAGGACGGGGAAGGTGCGCACGAGTCTGATCGACGTGGAGGGGACCCACGTGAGAATGGTTACTGCTCAAGGGGGCCTTCACGCATGGAAATGCCGAGGAGAGAGATCCTTGTGTTGTGCATGGGAGTGGAGTCGGCAAAGGAATTCGCACAGGGCTGCAGTCGCGCAGCTGAAGGAAGCGGGAGCAGGAGCTTGCACACCTACGGGTGCGCTAGAGATGGGAGCGCTTGGCTGCGAGCTGGGCGGAGGAGAACCGTACGTACGGTTGGAGTACGCGGGCTGGAGTGCGCAGAGATCGCCACACGCGAACTGCCGGCTAAGATAGAGATCCACACGTGACGATGAAGGAGAAAGATACACTGGAGGGCAGTGCTGGATGAGCGGCCTGGACCTGCAAAACAAAATCAGAAACAAGAATATGATCGAGAGGTATATGCATGCATCAAAGTGACGTGAGAGAGAGAGGGGTGTGTGCGGGGGATAGAAAACGAGAGGGAGAGGGTGAGTCCAGAGGTGCGTGAATGGGTTGTGCGTGAATGGGAGGGAGAGCGCGTGAGAGGGATGGGGGTCGAGTGAGAGAGAGTCTGTGAATGGGGAGAATGAGAATGGGGGAGAGGGTGGTTACGTAGAGAGAAAAATGAGGGAAAGAGAGAGAGTGCGTGAGTGAGTATGAGAATGGGGAGAGGGTGAGTACGTGAGTGGCCTTTTTATCCTTGCATTGTGCGGCTCCATGCTATGCAAATAAAGAGAGAGTAAAGACAAAAATATAATTGTTGCATGGGGAAGGGAATGGGTGAAGTACGTAAGGTGCAACTTATGCATGGGGAAGGGAGTGGTATGGTGGCTCTATGCATGGGAAAGGGGAGGGGTAATTGGTGCACATGCATGATATTAAAGAGAGGAACTTTTGCACTATTCCCCCTCTCCATTTCTTTCCAACAAAAACTGTGGGCTTTATCCAAGCTATAATGAGTGGTCAATTTATACTATCTTCCCTTCCATTTTCTTCCCAATAAAAAGTGAGGCTTTGTAGAGTCAAATTAATGTGTTATATTCAATGCTATATGTACCCAATACACTTCCATATATTTTGTTTGGTTCATGTATATAATTAGTTTAAGTTATATTCAGGTGACTTAATAAGAATGATAAGAAATCATGGATTCATAAAATATGTAATCTTTGAAAACATTTTACTCGGTTACAAAAATCATGATTAGTTGAATTATGCATAGATTTTAATTGATTGTGTGCAATTATGGATATTTTTACTGATGTCTGTAAGGAATATAGATTATGTGAATTTGGAGTTTATAGATCAAGCATTAACGTTGTATATCACATAATTTGATCATATTATCTCTGTGTATATTGTAATCATCACACCCCCATACTTAAGTCTTGCTAGTCCCGAGCAAGAATATGATAAGAAATAATGAAGGAAAATAGCCAAGATAGATTGGGAGAGGGTTTGCAGCAGACATACCCACAAAGTCTTGAGTTTTCAGATCCTAACCACACAGACACACAAACTTAAGTAGAATTGACCCATGGATTAATGATTTATTCGAATAGTCAACTTGACTCGAGTTTTGTAGTTTCAACAGCCTCTCAGTTCCAACAAAATCAAACATGGTTTCAGAAGGTCGATCAGGTCAGCTCATCCCTAAGAAACAAGTATTCTCTTTGACCTTGAGTGGATATAAACAGTGTTAGTGATAATTTTAGCTTTCGTGAGTCAAGAGAACGAGCTAACAACACAATCTATCAAGGTACCGAATGATTCCCTATACAAATAGCCTCAGTCCTCACCTAGATTCAGGCATAATCTCCTTTCACCCAAGTATGTCAGCATAGAAAAAAATAGGTCATAGTTTATTGGAGAATGGGACTTAATTTTGGGGTTTTCCGTAGACCGCTTTGGTCCGTTGCTTTCATTCTTTTCCTTTTGCAGAGCATAAACCTGGGCCTCTTTGGGCCTCTTTTTAAAAAATTAGGTAGCATCATTGGGCTGCTACCACGGCTTTTTGGTGGAGAAGGGTTATTTGGTGGTCTTCTTTCCTTGCTTTTGCTTTGCACATCATTGCATGATTGGTGGTTTTTGGCATTTGTATTGTGATATACCTTTTTGTGGTATTTTTGTCTTGGGTTTTGGCATCAAGAGGTAGTATCGGCTTAATATTGTCTTTGGAGGCACGATACTGGCTTAATTGCTGACACACTTAAACTAGAGAGATCATGTTGCTCCTGAGTCAGGTTCCTTCACTGACTATAGATAAGGTTCAGGCATTGGCACAACCAAGAGGACAACTCCTCACCTCAACTAGATTGTAATTGTATCTCGTAAACTCAACTCACTCAAGCTAAGTGCAATGTGCAGTTGTTTAATATCCACTGACGAGTTTAAGAGTGCTACTAGTTGCTCAGGTGATCTAGTTAGATACAGAAGTTCATTCACCAGTAGAGTTAGTGGAACTGAGAGAATAAAGTCCAAATGGACCTGAAGAAAGTTTAAGAACTCATGCCTAGTGAAATTCTGATGAAGTTTAGTGGATTAGGGTCAAATCAACCTCAGTCTATGATTTATTAGTGAAGATCTGATTTCTCAAAATAGGATAAAACTAGGAAGGATGTATTTTTGGTGGTTTTCTTGCTTTTGAAAATATTTTTAGGGGAATTTTTGCAAAAGAGAGTTTTTTTCTTTTTTTTTTCTTTTCTTTTTTTTGAAAGAGTATGCAATTTTGAAAAACTATGCAGACACCCCCCCATACTTAACAGAAACCATGTCCTCATGGTGAAGATAATGTGTAATAGGAGGATCAAAAGGGGTGTGAAATGTATTTTTGTTTTTGTGTTTTTTATTTTTTTTTGTTTTTTTTTTGTTTTTTGGAATGTAATGCAGAGGAGCACCCCCATACTTATCTAATGCAATGCAGTGAAAATAAACATGCGAGCGGTAAAAAGATACCTGTGAGGGGAGGCTCACGAGAGTGCATGATTTAACGCCTCAGCTAGGCGATGTGATGGTTCATTTTTCCTGCAGAAGGTATGTTGTGCAGACAGGCATAGGATCAGATGGTTCAACAATGGGTTTTAGTCTTTGACCATTTACTCTGAATGTGGCTTTAGTGTTTGGGTCAGAAATTTCTATCGAGCCATTATCAAATACTTGAGTTACAATGTATGGTCCTTTCCATTTCGATCTCAGTTTTCCTGGAAATAACTTCAGTTTTGCATCAAATAGCCATACTTTTTGATTTTCTTTGAATGTTTTCCTCGAAATATTGGCATCGTGCCACAACTTAATTTTCTCTTTGTATAGCAGGTTGTTATCATAGGCTTGTGATCTCAGTTCTTCCAGTTCAGATAAATCTAATAGTCTTTTCTTCCCAGCCTCATCATAATCCAGATGGCACTTCTTGATTTCCCAGAGTGATTTGTGGTGGACCTCTATAGGTAGGTGGTACGGCTTTCCATAGACTAACCGAAATGGACTCATACCTAAGGGTGTGCGGAAAGCAGTACGATAGGCCCAGAGAGCAGAAGGTAAGTGTTGGGACCAGTCTTTACGATCAGAGCGAACAATTTTCTGGAGGATGGTCTTGATTTCTCGGTTTGACAGCTCGGTCATTCCATTAGTCTGTGGGTGATAGGCAGTTGAGACACGGTGTTTGACTCCATTTTTCTTGAGTAAATTTTTAACTGAAGCATTCAGAAAGTGGGTGCCTCCATCACTAATGACCACCTTTGGCAATCCAAATCGAGAGAATAGGTCGTTTAAGAACTTGACAACAGTTGTGCTATCAGCAGCACGAGTGGGAATGGCTTCTACCCAGCGAGAGACGTAATCAACAACGAGAAGAATGTGTTGGTAACCATGTGATGTGGTGAAAGGTCCCATGAAGTCTATTCCCCAAGTATCAAAGATCTCGACTATATGCACGGGTTGGAGGGGCATCATGTTACGACGGGTCATTGTTCCATTAGTCTGACAGGTAGGACAAGATTGAGAAAAATGATGGGCATCTTTAAAGAGTGTGGGCCAATAGAAACCGCATTGTAAGACTTTAGCGGCTGTGCGCTTCCCTGAGTGGTGTCCTCCACACCCAGAAGTGTGGCAGTGAGTTAGGACATCGTTGACTTCAGATTCGGGGATACATCGTCTCCATATTAAATCAGTACCCTCTTTGAAGAGCAAAGGATCTTCCCAGTGATAGTATCGAGCTTGGGCTTCGGTTTTGTCTTTCTTATGTTTTGGCCAATCATCAGGAAATGTGGAAGTGACAATGTAATTGACGATGTCGGCATACCAAGGGAGTTGAGAAACAGACATGATACTTTCGTCTGGAAAATTATCAGAAATTGGGATTGTGTCTGTGTTTGAGGAAAGGAGTCTTGAAAGATGATCCGCCACGACATTCTTTGCTCCGGCTTTATCTCTAATCTCCAAATCAAATTCTTGGAGCAATAATACCCACCTAATGAGTCTAGGCTTAGCATCGGTTTTCGTGAAGAGATATTTCAAAGCCGAGTGGTCTGTGTAGATGATGATGTGGGATCCTAGGATGTAAGATCGAAATTTCTCTAAAGAAAATACCACAGCTAAAAGTTCTTTCTCCGTCACCATGTAGTTCTTCTGAGCATCATCCAGAGTTTTACTGGCATAGTGAATGGCATAAGGTTTCCCATCTTTCCTTTGACCCAATACTGCCCCCACAGCATAATCAGATGCAACGCACATGATCTCAAATTCATAGTTCCAATCTGGGGGTTGTAGGATGGGTGCTTCAGTGATGATTTTCTTCAGGGTTTTGAAAGATTCAAAAGCATCCTCAGTAAACGTGAAGTCTTGATCTTTTTCCAGTAGTTTGGTGAGAGGGCGGGAGATTTTTGAGAAATCCTTGATAAATCGTCGGTAAAAACCGACGTGACCTAGGAAGGATCGAACACCCTTTATATTCACGGGTGGACCTAAGTGAGTGATGGTCTCAATTTTCGATGGATCCACTTCTATCCCTTTCTTCGATACGATATGTCCCAACACAATTCCTTGTTTCACCATGAAATGTGATTTCTCCCAAGATAAGATCAGGTTCACCTCAATACATTTTTGTAAGACTTTGTCCAAAAATCCGAGTGTCTCCTCAAAAGAGTCTCCAAAAATTGAAAAATCGTCCATAAATATCTCCATAAAATCACCAACCATGTCAGCAAAGATACCCATCATACATCTTTGAAAAGTGGCAGGGGCATTGCATAATCCGAAAGACATTCGTTGAAATGCATAAGTCCCAAAAGGACAAGTGAATGTGGTTTTGTCTTGATCTTCCGGTGCTATGGCAACTTGGTTGTAGCCGGAATATCCATCTAAAAAGCAGAAAAATTCTTTTCCGGCTAGCTTCTCAATGATTTGGTCAATGAATGGTAATGGGAAATGATCTTTTCGAGTAGCCTTATTGAGTTTCCTATAATCTACACAGACTCTCCAAGATGTGGCTACTCTGGTAGGTATGTCCTCGCCTTTCTCATTTTTCACAATTGTTAATCCAGCTTTCTTGGGGACAACCTGGAGGGGACTAATCCAAGGACTATCGGCTATCGGATAAATGATGCCGGCACTTGACCACTTGTATATTTCATTCTTCACAACCTCTCGTAGATTAGGATTCAACCGCCTTTGCATTTCTCGAGAGGGTTTACTGTCATTCTCTAAATATATGTGGTGTGTACAGAATGTCGGGCTTATTCCTTTCAAATCAATTATTTTCCAACCAATAGCCTGAGAATTCTTTTTCAACACCTCCATTAGTTGGCTCTCTTGCATATGATTTAGGTTGGCATTGATAATGACTGGTAGAGTGTGTGCATCATCCAAGAAAGCATACTTCAGATCTTTGGGTAGTGGCTTTAATTCAACAGTGGTTGTCGATGGATTCAGAGTTGTAATGTTTCCTGAGTCTATTACAGAAATAGTCTCAAATGGTGGTTCCATCATGGGCATGATCATGGTTGAGGTCAATGAGAGTTCAGAGTCTAATGTGTCCCAGGCATTATCAAGCTCCTCAATTTCTTGTCCGGTGAGAGGGCTTGGTGGAGCTTCTAGTGCAAGATTCAGATTGTAGGTGGTAATTTCATGGAAAGTATTTTTGTAAGTGGATCTAGAGGTGTTCAGACTAACCTCTAAAGGATCCTTGGTGAGATGGATGGGGGCAAAGTCTTTTTGAATGTTGAGAACAACACATCTTTCTATCCAACCACATTCTTCGGTCTCAGATTCAGTGAAAGTAGGGGTGACAAGATCAACAGGAATGACTTGGCCATTGATTTTAAATTCAACTCTTCCAACTCTTCCATTGATTTTTGAATGTTGACGCGATTTTTCACGGTTTAAGATGATGATTTTATAAAGTCGTTGTCAACCATGAATAATCGAGATCAAACAAATGATATTACAACTACGAGCACGATGAATGTATGCAAAAAGTATGTGGCAAGTAGAGGTTCGTATCCACGGAGACTAAGCAAATTTGCAATTTAGTTTGGGATGTTCTTGACGCACAATTCGATTACAATGACACATTTGATTTCAACAGTTCTTCTGGAGTTCTAAAATCTAAAATATGAAACTTAGTAAAACCGAAATGATTTGAATGCTCCAATGTATTTTTAAAACCCCTTTTTTTAGAAATTTTCTAACACTGATTGGCGTTTTTAGATATCAAGAAGAAGTTGTAGGGGCTTATGCGTAGAATTAATATAGAATTAGGGGCTGCCATGCAACTTAATATTATCACTTAAATGATCTTTTTTTTAAAAAAAATAGGAAGGAGTAGATGCAAGCCTTGTAGACTAAATTAAAACATATAGACAAAATGCATAGGAAATTAGCCAACAAAGCAACGTCAGATCTTAATTTCTCAAAAAGTATTTTTTTATGGCTTCAACTATAAAGCAAATGGAAATGAAACTAATATTAGAAGATGAAGAAAACAAGAGTGAAGAGTGTCTTCTCTGCACTTGACGAAAGGGAATCCCTTGGGGAAGGTGGCAACGGGAGAACACTGAATTGGAGCCGGCAGTTGCAGTGCGTTGGATATTACGAAGCGACGACGCACGAGCAGAAGACGAGGGTGCGGGGACGCGCACCGGTTGGAGCAGCCGATGCAAGGGCGCGTACGGGTTAGGTGCTCGACAGTGCTGGACTGGATGGAGGTGAGGGGTGCGTCAACCGCACACGACTGCTGGATGCCGGGATGACGCACGGAATAGCGCAGCACAGGAAGAGCACGTCGGTACGCGGTGGCTGCTGTGTATGCCCGCACGAGGGTGTTGCCGGTCGGTTGAATGCTGCAGCGTGGTGGCGCACTAGGGGAGATCGATGGAGGAGAATGCCAGCTATCCCTTCAGCTGTAAAAAAAAACAAACGAGAGAGAGACTACGGGGTGATAGAGAGAGTGCGTGAATGGGGTGAGGGAGAGTGCGAAAGAGATAGGGGTCGAGTGTTGTGCGTTATAAAATTGGGAGGGGGAGGGTAGTACGCATGGAAAGAATGGGGGGGAGTGAGTACGTGATGACCCCCTTTTATGCTTGCTTTGTGCGGCTATGAATGGGGACTCCCCATGCACATAAAGACAAGATTTAAATGAATATGCATGGGGAAGGGGTGGAGATGGGGCTCCATGCATGGGGAAGGTAATGGGTAGTACGTGGGAGGCTATTCCATGTAATAATGAGTGGGAAATTTATACTATTCTCCCTCCCCTTTTCTTCCCAATAAAAAGTGAGACTTTGTAGAGTCAAATTAATGTGTTATATTCAATGCTATATGTACCCAATACACTTCCATATATTTTGTTTGGTTCATGTATATAATTAGTTTAAGTTATATTCAGGTGACTTAATAAGAATGATAAGAAATCATGGATTCATAAAATATATAATCTTTGAAAACATTTTACTCGGTTACAAAAATCATGATTAGTTGAATTATGCATAGATTTTAATTGATTGTGTGCAATTATGGATATTTTTACTGATGTCTGTAAGGAATATAGATTATGTGAATTTGGAGTTTATAGATCAAGCATTAAGGTTGTATATCACATAATTTGATCATATTATCTCTGTGTATATTGTAATCATCAGGTATTTTTAAATTGCAAAACAGTCCTATATTTTTACTGTTTAATTTTCCTCCTATTTTTATTCATTTAGAAAATCTAAAAAAAATTCAAAAAAATCATCTGAAAATCGATAAAAACAGTGAACATATAGTAAACCACAAAAAGATTTTATTTGGACATTTTGAGCATTTTTGATATATTTGAAAAATCCTATAAAATAACCATTCTTTTTTTGTCTATAGCTTGTTTGAAAATTATTTTCATGAAATTAAAAATTTTCAAAATTAAAACCAGTAAAAGTAAAAAAATCAGAAAAAAATAAAAATAAAAAATACCGCAACCTAGAATAGTGTTTATAAGATTCTTTTATTTATTTCATTGATTTCTCATTGACATAATAACCCTCGGGATTTGTAGCCTCCCTGAGTTCGATCCTATTTCTATACGGATAAAATAAATAGAAAAATTCTCTTTCTACATTTTTGTAATTCTTTCAGCTTGAGAATAAAAAGATAATTTTTTGTTGATGCTTGATTGGGTTGCAACGACTTGTTCATAACTCATCTAATTAAAATCCACTAAAAATATCAGACAACAAAATGACACCATTGCCGGGGAGGCACGGCGAGGGTAGTTAGGTTTCTCTTTTGACCTACTATTCTTGGTTGTAGATATTTGTTTATATTTTACCACATTGAATTCATTGTCCATATTGACTGTATTTATTTCACTCATTTGTGCTCATATTTTTATAATTGTTCTTCTTACACATTTTTATTTCCTCTTTCTTGCGAGGGCTCAACAAGCGAGGGTGGCTCTCTTAGGAGCGTCGGCACACCCAAGCGAAGCGGAAGCAACTTGATTCTTCACCAACCCACATGAAAGCGTAAGAGGAGTAGAAGAAGATTTGACAGAGACCACGCTTTTGAAAAAAATTTGCATAGACTTTCATTTATTTATTTCTAGCATTTAAAAACTCTGTAAAAGGACATTCATTTGTTGCGGGGTCTATTTCTCCAAGTGCCGGTGCACTTGGAAGACCTCACCGATTTTGTTTTCCATCACCTTATTTTCCCTTTATTTCACGTAGATTTCGTGAGCCACCTATTGATTACTTTAATTATTTTGGTTGAGCTCGGCAGAACTAAGGCCAAACACCCTAATAGATTATATGTTCCTATAGATCACGTTCGGGCTTAGTCAAATAAAAAGTAACTTAATTGGATTAGAAACCACACGTCGTGGGAAGTCGCATACAATGCTAGTAGGAGCCGTTGTGGCGGGCACTGAGCAACTTCCTAGACCAGACTCAGGTCTCTCTTCTGATTAGTTAATACCAGTTCTTCCCATAATAGAAGATATCATCTTAGGACAGTTCACTTGCATCACATAGGTTAGTTTATTTTTGTGTATTTAAATTCTGCGCGGATCATTTTGCATGTAGAGTGCTGGCGATAAGGTACACATCTTTAACCCCTACATGTATCATTGTATTTAATCGCGCATAGGCATTTCTGATCTTCTTCCTTTTTTACTCACATAAGTTAAAAAGGAAATTGGACATTCGGTAGGTGATTTATTGAAATATTCAAATCAAGTGACTACCGCTTAAAATTTAAGACTGCTAAAGAAAACTCGACCCTAAAATAAACGTAAGAAAAATTTCTTGTTTTGGGGAGAGTAACCCCCTCACTGTATTCGCAATTACTTACTCACGTATACACTAAGGTTAGTGCCCAAATCCCATAAGCATTCCTAGGTGTTTGTACAACTTTATGCCTCTCACCTAACTCTAAAACATACCAGATAAAAAGTCCGCACTTTTGCGATCCTCAGTGTATTGAGTAGATAATTTGAGAGGTTGTGTTTGTCTTGTGTATATTGTTTGTGATTGATTGTGTGCATACTCGATCCTTCCACGCATTTGCGCCTTTCTCTTTACATAGCTTGAGTTGACTATCGTGTTCTCCCAATCCCCGTCTTTTGTTTCAGAGATGGCTGGCTGGAGTGATTTTTATCTGACCTTCGCGGATCCTTCACACCTTCCAGCCGGTCCACCTCCCTTTTTTCAGGAGGACTTTCCTCTTTATTGTTGTGCATATTTGACTAACCCATTATTTCAAGAATCGGACTTTGGTTTTCACCTACCCTCATTCCACTCACCTGAACGTGGATTTTGGAGTCAGCTTTCATGCTGTCCATACTTGAGATCTTGAACCAGATGACGGAGCATATGAATTCGAGGATTAACAATCTATTTAACATAAATAAGCGTCAGAATGACACTCCACTATTTGGGGATATGGATTCACTTAAGGATAATCTTGAGAGCTTGCAATCACCCAAAATACAAAAAAATGAGAAAATTTTAAAAATCCAAAAAGATTTCAAGAGACACATTGTTGATTCATTTTGTGAGGAGAGGGCACCCATGCTAGACCATTTTCCCACACAGTCATTCACCACATATCCCACCTTTGACCTTAAGGATGCCACTGTACATACTGCTCTTGACAATCCTCGTGTATATGTTGATTCTGATCTCCTCCCTTGTATAGAGGAGGTCGAAAATTCAAAAAAAATCGACTGAACCTGAAGTGGTGGCCACCATTCATGAGATCATTAAAGCCCCACTTCACCAGGCCATGACCCATTTATCTGCTCCTCAACACAAGAAGAGAAAGATGAGGAGCATATCTGAGCATCATATCTTGACCACGGCCACTACCCACGCCATCACTCACCATCCACATTCTAAGAAACTGAACACTTCCACACCTTTTGTGAGTTGCTCCATCTCTGACTATTCTTGTGACAACACTCTCCTTGATGGTGGTGCTTAAATCAATATAATATCCGTCAATCAATATAATATCATTCTCTATGATACATTCTCTTCATCTTGGGCCTCTCAAGAAAACTACGATGATAGTTTAATTTTCCGATGGATCTATCAAGAGGCTGAAGGACATTCTAAAAAAAAGCTGTCATTCTTATTCAAGGCATGAACTTCACTTCTGATTTTGTTGTATTGCCCATGGAGACTGCCACCCCTATGGAGCACACTCCAAGCACCTGGGATGACCTTTCCTCGCCTCTGTGAGAGCCGTTATTGATTATGGATCAAGAGAGATTCGCTTCCGTTCTAATGTAGGGAGCGATGTATTGATCACTATACCCATTACTAATAAGAGACCTGCATCCCATAAGAGCGTGCTCGTGTTAGCCAACCCTAAGGACTATGACATTGATGATACTAACATAGATTTTTGCTGTATGTTGGATGATACTGAGTTCCAAGAATTCCTCTTCAATGAGGAAGACTCGGAAAGCATAGACCTTGGAGTTCCCCCTTCTGGTATGTGACGATGCATTGATGACATCCATGGGATTTATACAACAGACACCCTAAAGAAAAAGTCAGACTCTGAGACTAGACATGACATGCATAATTTGATTATTTTAACTGATGAGTCAGTTCCTTTTCACCTTAATAAGACTGATAAGATCGAATTTGATTTGATTGCTTTTATAAAGGAATTCAGACCTTTTGATAAGGATGATGATTCAGTTGAGACTCGCCAGGCTGGACTTGACCTTACTTCTTCTGACGATTATTTCGAGCATTTTCACTTTGATATTTGTGAGAGTTTATAGGTCGGACCTAGCCAAACTTCTTCCACTGACCCATCCATGCCTTTTCACAGTAGGATTGCTGAGGATCTTCACCAGGTCGATCCTGATCGATTTGTATCATCTGTTGGCCCAAATATCGATCTACACCTGGTCAAATCCATGCCTCAGCGATCCCGCAAGAAGGTTCACTTTCTACCTTTTTGATCCTTTACACATCCATCTTCTTGTATATTCTTTCGTTTCATTCTTTCTTCTTACGTTTTATCATTCATCCCTTTCCGTGTGTATAAATGCTATACTTAGGATGTGCTTTATCCTAAGCATAGAGCATGTGAATGATTTGTGTTGTTCATATTCATCCTGTTCATTACTCCTGTCATTGCTTATACTTAGGGATACTCTACCTTAAGTATAGGGGGAATGATGTTGTTCATATCGTTTATTTTGTGTTTTTATTCTTCTGATCTCTCTCCTGTTCCCCAACTTATTGATATTATATACATAGGCCTAATCTACCCTAAGTATAGGGGGGCAAGCTAAGCCATTGAGTCCGTACATTCTCCTCCTCGGTTCTCCCCATTTATACAGTCTTCTATACTTAGGATTATTTGTTACTAAGTATAGGGGGGATTATTAACTTCTATTCATTTCGTATTCTTTGAGTCGTTGTAACATAGGAGACTTTTCACCTTTTTATACTTAGCACGAGTTTTGTCTTCCTTTTACCTCTCTCTGATTACTATGAGGACATAGTTAGAGCTAAGTATAGGGGGGTGTCGTATATATTGTATATATACTTTAGCCTTAGCTCGTACTTTTGTATTTTTAATATGGCTAAAATACTATATAAATACATGTAAAATTCAGTAAAATCAACTAATAAAAAGATGTAGATATTTCCTCAAATTTCTTTTTGTATATATTGATTAATAAGTTAGATTAAAATATTTTGAAAATAGTTTGAAAATCTATTTTAATAATCTTTTGAAAACTATTTAAAAAATATTTTGAAAATGTTTTCAACCATTGTAAAAATATTTTGGCTTGTAAAAATTTTCTTTTCTTTGTGTGAAATAAAATTATTTTGTAAAACTATTTGCAAATTTTTTGAAAATGGTTGAAAAATTATTTTAAAAAATCTATATATACTGTTTGAAAAATATTTGCAAAATAGTTTTCAAATTTTGTAAATGTTTGTAAAATTATTTGAAAAAAATTATTTTGGACTATAGTGTTCAAAATTATTTGTAAAATCATTTTCAAATAAGTTTGAGGAATATATGCATCACCCACAAAAGTCTTTACCAACTATATATATATATATATATGTATAAATTACTGACACTCAAGTTATAAATCCTTTCACCTAATTCTTGTAAATAATCATCCAATTTCGTGTAAATATGTGTATCTTATCTACCATCCCTTATTATAAAAATCCCTAAAAACTACAAAACCAAAAGTCTATAAAAATTTGCATAATTAAAATTCCAAAAAAATCTTTTGCATGTGCATCATTTTTTTCCAAAAATCCATAAAAAGTTCAAAATTAGAAAATTGTTTCACAAAAAGATGTTGCTTTCTTTTCTTTTCTTTGCTTTGCATATATTTCTTACATTTGCATGTGTATTTTTCAGGATAATATTGACGTTTAAACTAGGTCTGGAATACAATTGAAGAATGGAGCTTAGTTGGACCTTAATCCACTTAATTTCAGAGGAACTATATAAGAAATGGAATTAAGACTTTTCAGGTCCTAGCAGCTTAATTCTTTGAATCCATAAGACAATGTTCACAAGTCATCTTGATTATTCTAAGTAGAATATTTAACAACACACACATGATTCTTCTAGACCATGGCTTATCTTGGACAAGCACTCTATACGTAGCTCTTCATGGAGGAGATAGTGAGGAGGAAGAATCTTTTGTCTTGGGATAGCACACGGGTATGTAACAACTAGTGGGAATATCCGTCTTCCTCTAGTGAGGGTAGTGCATCTCAACCTGATCTAGTAGCATTGAGGTCTAAAGACATGATGCTATGGGGTTGCAATAATTCTTCAAAAGAGGGATAGTCTACTAGCTCAAGAGGAAAAACTCTTTATGAACATGCTGCACCTTGTATATATTTTCAAAAAAATGAGAAAAAAGTAAAAAATACAGAATCTCCAAAAGTGAACAGGCCTGATTGAAAAGTAAAATGCCTGCCAGAGTGTATATACAAGTATAGAAAAAAGAGCTTCAAAGTCAAATTTTTGTAATCTTGCAGTTGGATGACTTGACTACACTGATCATGCATCCAAGGATAGATAACTACACTGGTTACCGTCCATTCTTTTCTCTACCTCCTCTTCTAGAACTAGTTGTACTTGAATTAAGAAGGGAATATCCCCGCTCCTCGAGGAAAGTGTTGCTAGACTGGGGGACTAGAGTTAGCTTATTGAGAGAGAGGTTGTTTCTTTCCTACTTTTGAGATGGGGAGCTATATTTCACTTACACCGTATAAGTAAAGATTCATAATCAAAAGAATCTGTGTATGTAGACTTGTTCTTACCTGACTATTAAGGAGACCTGAATAGGAGTCTTGTGGAACTTGAAGGCTGTTAGGTTTTAAATCCATTTCCCATTACAGTTCTGCCACATTAATAATCCAAAGATCTAACAGATCTCTATACTACAACTTTATGAAGATAAGTTTAATATTCAATGTTGTCTTAATTTCTTTATTTTTCCTTATTTTTTCTTTATTCATTTACTCTTTCAAATAAGAGTTTGCCAAGGAACTAGCAAAGGTAAAGCATAGGAGGATGATAAATCTGCATTTCATCATCTTTATTCATTTATTTTATCTTAAAAACCCTTATAAAATACCTGTATATATTAATAAATCTAAATTCTTACTAACCTGCATCTGTGTATAAATATTGTACATTTATTATTATTTTAACCTAAAATAATAAAGAAAGAAAGGAAGGAAAACTAAAGAAAAATAAAAAGACTGTATATATAGGTAATAGATACAGGCTGCCCGAACTCTGAGAGAATGTCAAGATTTGACCTGATCGACCAGGAATAAAGCAAGGGGAGACACGACCTTTAATCAAAAAAACCATAAAAATGTGTTTTGTAAATACTTTCATTTATTCTGTATAACTTACAATATTTTATTTATCCATAAATTGACCTCAAATTAAATAATTTTTTAAACAAAATTGTACATGAAAATATTTCCTGAATAACAAAATATTTGGAAAATAAATCCATGTACGGAATAAAAGTAACCACACTCGGAAAAAGCCATAAAGCGATAATTGAAAGACCAATTCCAGCTCCATATAAACTCTAATTGAATCAAACTCACTTCCATTGTATTCTAAATTAAATTATCTTTAAAATGACAGTGGTTTCATAATATTTGGAATTATGGTTTGAAAGATAGTTTTCTGGGGTGGTTTTTACAATTTTACCATTTATTTTTTTATATATATTTATCCAAATTTATTTTTATACATATTCTTTTTGTAAATAATTGTAAATATTTTATAATAATTATTTAAAATAAAATAAAAAATTTAAAAATTTAAAACATAAAATGGCATAATTTCCTTATTTAACTATGTATATAATGTGCAAAATGTATGTAGTATATGTATATAATTGATTTCTTTAAATAACCCTCATTAAAAATAAATAATTAATATTTATAATTTAATTTATTAAATGAAGAAAATAATTTAATTTAATTAATTATGTAAATAATTCCAGCACTAACTTCCTTATTTTTCTCTCCATTCAAATTTTGAAATTCAAATTCATATTTTTTCTATTTAATTGGCTCCTCCTCCGTCATTCTCACTTGATCAGTCTTTTCGTGAGAGGAGCCTATTCTCGAAGAGCCATCTTATCGTAGAGAGGTGCCTAGCTTCCGAGCCGTCCGGTGACAGCCAGTCAGTCCTCGTCGAGGCCATCAAGGCATTATCCGCTCCCATTCAATGAGATATATTTTTTCTCATTTTTAATCTAGGTTAATCACAATTTATTTCTTGCATTTTTAATTTCATTGACATTTTTAAATTTTAGATCGTAGTTCTTAATTGTAGTTAATTGTCCCACTTCATCATCATGATTTTGCTCCCGAATCTGATCTTCCATCTCATATTCTCGATCTCTCCACATTCACGTTCTACCTCACACAACCACTCACCTCCGGTCACGCATGATCGCCAGAGATCCCGATCCATCTGTCCACCTTACCAGATATGTTTTTCCATTCACATATTCTGTCCAATAATTTTTGACCGAGCAGTCGTGCTCGAGTTGGAGTTGTTTTTATTTATTTCAGGTACATGATTTTGTAAAAAAAATAAAAAATACAACTGCTCTTTGAAAACATAGATTAAAAGAATAAAAAAATTAGGGGCGACCGTACTCCCTCTGCTTCCACCCATCCTCCGCATAACCTGCCATCTCCTCTACCTTCCTCGAGTTCTTCCACCTCGAGCGACTGCGCGAGATCTGGGGTAGAGCTTCTCCACCTGAGCCACCGTTCCGCCTGGAGCCTCTGCTGCCTTGTCATCTTTGCCCTTTATGAACGACATCGCCCGACATCCATCTCCACCACCACGCAGACCCCCTCCGTCGCCTGGGCTGCACATCCACCGCTAACGCGCGCCACCGTTGATCGACATCTCCTCTGCATCCAAGATCCATCCGCACCGCAAATCCGTCGATCACTGTTCTTGGAGAGGAAGGAGGAGCGACACCCCTTTTGATTCAGGGCATGAACGAACAAACATGAGCCTGCAATTGAAAATCCTATTTTGGGTAAATTACAAATCTGGCCCCTTGACATTCTGATGATTGAAAAACAACCCCAGCCTCCTGTTCAAACACCAACATAGGGCCTGTCACATGCATGGCATGTTTCTGGGTAAATTACCTTTTTACCCCTATTTTTATTTATTGTTATATTTTAATCCAAAAGCCATAAATATTTACGTTTAAGTCCTATATTTCTAGACATTTATTTTTCTCATTTTTTTCATTAAAATAAATATTTTTATTTTTTTTGAGAGTAATAAATATTTTTTTTGAGAGTAATATTTTATTTTGCTTGTTCGTTTCATTGAAATAAATATTTATTTTGCTTGTTCTTTTCATTGAAATATTTTTATTGCTCAATATATTCTAGAAAATTCATGTTAAGTTCATGTTGCTTGTCTCTTGATAGTGTAACTTTCTCATTGGATTTTATTATCATTTTCTATAATTAAAAAATCAGAAACATAACATTTTTCCTTGTTTGAAATTTGAAAAATAAAAAAATGAATATTGCATCAAAAATTCTAAAAAATAGATTAGCTTCCTTTTTATGTATTTAATTTTCTATACAATTTTTGTGCATTAACTATTTTTAACATTCAAAAAAATTGTAAAATATCAAAAATCTTAGAAAATGCATAATAAATTGTAGAAAAATCCAAAAATTGTGATTTCATTTTTTTATAGATAATTTCTTTTAGTTTTTAGGAAAAATAATTTTCATAATTTTTGCATTTATTTGGTATTTTTAAATTACAAAGTAGTCCTATATATTCACTATTTAATTTTCCTCCCATTTTTATTCATTTAAAAATCTTAAAAATTCGAAAATCATATAAAAATCACTAAAAATAGTAAAAATTTAGTAAAATACAAAAAGATTTTATTTGGATATTTTGTAGCATTTTGATATATTTAAAAAATCCAAAACAATAACCGTTCTCTATTTTGTATATAGGTTGTTTGAAAATTATTTTCTTGGAAATAAAAAATTTTCAAAATTAAAAACCACTAAAAATAAAAAAAATAAAAATATTAAAAAAAAACCACAATCTAGAATAGTGTCGTACGATTCCTTTCTTTATTTCATTGGTTTCTTATTGACATAATAACCCTCAGGATTTGTAGCCTCCCTGAGTTTGATCCTTTTGATATACATGTAAAATAAATAGCAAAATTCTCTTGCTACATTTTTGTATTTATTTCAGATTGAGAATAAAAAATAAATTTTTTTGTTGACGCTTGATTGGGTTGCAACAACTTGTTCATAATTCATCTAATTAAAACCCACTGAAAATCTCAGACAACAAAATGGTTCGCAGGTGGAGGCTGCGTGTCATTGCTATGCTTAGATCGACAAAAGAAGGCACCATGGCTGGGGCACGGTTATCGAGGTGGAAGTTACATGAGGTGGTCCTTCTGAATGTTGAGGGCGATGATCCACGAGATAGTGGGTGATGATCATCGGTGGCAGATCTACAGGTGATCGGTCAAGACGGTGGTTGCGGCTCTAGATGGCGGTACGGGTACTGTTCGAGGGGTGCAGGGCATGGCTGCGGGTGGCGGATCCAAGATGGAGGGGGACACACGCCCTCACAGGTGGTGGTCGGGTGGAGCAGTAGATCTGCAAAGGAGAACGATGGCTTTGGGTGGTAACGACAGTGGCTGGGCGACGCTGGCATGTGGCGGCTGGCGCTACTGCCCAAATCCTTTTTTTTGTATTTTTTTGAAAGAATAGTATACTATTTTTTTTTCTTTTTTTTGAAATTCCTTATTCCTGCAAAGAAATAAATACGAAGACAACGATTCGAGCATGACGGCTCGGTCAAAAAAATAAAACAAGAATTAGTGGGCGAAGGGGTTCCGACGTAGGTGATGGGTTGTAGATAGTAGAGAGGGGACGTTCAAGAGAGTTCTCAACTATCTATTTCCCTCTCTAAGATCTCAAGGTAGTTTGGAGGACGTTTGAAGCAATGAAATGAATTGTTCTTTCAGAGATAGGCCAAGCCCTCTATTAAATACAAGAGGGGACTATCTAGGAGTCCTATCCTAAAGGGGACATTCATCTTTGTAGGCCTTTGGATGTTGATCCTAAGGCTAGGATTAAATACTTTGCCTTTAAGAAATAGGACTCTTAATTATCCTTTTAATTATCATACAAAATAATCCAAGAAACAGACAAAAATAAGAAGTTCCTAATCTATAGGAGTACAATGTAGATAGCCATGTATTTCTATATAAGACGTCCGACTTGTCCTATTTTTTTGTTACAACCTCCTTTTTATCATTTGATTATCAAAATTGATTAAATTATGAAAATCATAAATGGGTTATTATATGATAATTACATCATGACATATGAATTATATTCACAAACCAAAATAAAATATAAATCCAATTTACATTTATTTTTCCAATGTGAATCATATTTATGTATATGCCTTGAAATAATATAAGAATCATACATATTATGAATCAATATTATCATTATTAAATAATAGGAATCATATTCACTAACCCAAGATAGACACATCAATGCTAATAGCAATTATTACCACAATATTGATATCATTAAGTACAAGTTCTAATCCAATTAGGAATTGTGAGAAATTATTGCAGAAGCATGGAGATGATGTCGGGAAGATAATATTGTCCATGCATAATGACTTGAAACTTGTATTAATAACCAATTTTAAGATTTAAATTACTTTTGGCAAAAGACAACACACTTGGTTTTGAACTTGAGCTGAAACGATTCACAATCTATGGCAACTCAATGAAATACATCACACTCTCCATGAGCTCAAAGAATTATCAAAGTGATGAGGTCAACCTTCATCTCCATTTCTAATTATTGTCCAAACCTTTTGAGGCTTAGAACGAGCTCTAGAAGTGAGTTCACCTCCATTTTCATTTCTATTTCCAACATTTGGACATTGAAATTAGAATTGGGAATTATAATTGAATCTAATGAAAAGATATTTAATCCAATTAATTCTCACATCATTAAACCATGAAGTGGAGCCACTAAAATCCATCTAGTTTCATCACATACTCTGAATGGAAGTGTCATGGTAGATGGTTTATTAAGATAGCTTGAACTAAAAGTATTCCCAATATTCCATCATCCTTCGTACTAGAAGACCTTGATATGTCCGAAGTTCAAACCCTTGTCTGATTGTCTCCTTCCAAGGCATATCATAAAATTTCTAAATGGATAATTTGGTGACAATATTAATCATATACTTTCCAAAAGTTTATATTAATATCTTGAATTCATGTCTTGTTTCATAAACAAGACATCCATACACAGAATTCTATTTGATCCTAAATATCTCATGAGTGAACTCTGTTTCTCGGTTCATCATGTATTAACCCATATGATCCCTATGAGAGATCATACACATCATATGTCCTCATATGCACACTAATGTATCGGTATATGGAACTTGGTTAGGTGTTAGTTCTTATTGTATGTCTAATGTGCATATTTAGACATATAAATGTATATCTATCTCCAGTCAAAGGATGTATGCCTAATCGTGACGATTACGATGCATGTCTTAGTTTATCATGACCTCATCAAGTCAACTCTCTGGCTTGACTATTCTGACACCTCCAAATCTCTATTCCTATGTTGTGAACCTACATCAAGAGGTTAATCGAAAATCAATCTTTAGAGAAATATCACCAACTCTTTCTTAGACTGGAGATCATTATTCAATATCACATGTTAATGTCAGTTGTGTCCTCCCAGCATGGTATCAAGATTACCATGGTATATAACCCTATTTGTACAGAGAGATATTTAATTAAGTACAATCATAATCATTCATTTCAAACGGTCATGAAAAACACAATAACATTTATTAAAGTATCAGGATGTACGAATATTATTTTACAATATGAGGATGTATCTACAATTGTCTTAGTAAACCCTAGACTCCCTTCTATAAAAGGGAGTCCTATTGAATGAGAAACACCAAATTCATTTTCCATTTCTAGCAAACATCAGTATGGTATTAGATCCATGAGATGGTCTCCCTCTCTCTTAGGCTCGTGGCCTTATTCGAACGCCTCATCTCCAGTGCCTCCAATTGGCATCGCCTCCGATTGGGATCGCCTACCAGCATCTATCTAACACCATCGCCACCAAAACCATGCCACCCATTGTCAGCACCATGCCAACCATCACCAATACCACATCACTGATGAGAGGGGTTTGGTCAGGTGTCCTAATAATAGGGTGGACACTCAATCACTATGGTGATTGATCCTCTAACCTCAACAATCAACCCACAATATATGTATATCAAAAATGTGCGAGTAAAAATTTATTATAACTATTCAAACATGTGTAGAAGTGAAAGTATGGAAGAATGTCGAACATTGGGAGCAAGACATGATAGATGTTTGTTATTAGTTATAGTTAACTAATAAGGATTTTTTAAGTTTTTAGTTTTTGCTTATTTTTACGCCTTTGTTTTTAAATATTTTTATGGGTTTTTAATTATATGCAAATTTTCAGGATTTTAAAAATAATATATATTATCTATTTTTTAAAAATTATTTTTACTTCTATAAATTTTAATTCTATTTAATTTTTAAACTATTTAGTAACTAGTATAAGTAAAGAGAATGAATTTGTCTTTTTGGATGTTTTAAATAAATAAAGCAAAGTCAAAATACAGGAAATAGATTATTTTTATGGTTTTAATAATTTTTATATTTTTAGGGATTTTTGTTGTTTTTTAGATTTTTGATGGAATTTAAAGTTACAAAAACACAAAATAGTAAGAAATATGAAAAATTAGAGACTTACTTAAGGTTTTAAAAATATGTTTCAATCAAAAACAAATCCTAAGTCATTTTTAACATAAACTATATATAACAAAGAATTAATGAACCAAAATCAATATTTTTGGATTTTTGTAGATTTTTATAAGATTTTTGGGGTTTTAAGTTGTAAAGTCATGTTTTGTATTTTTAATGATGTTTGGATATGTGATAGAGTACACTATAAATTAACTAATATATTTTTTTGGAAAATTTTATATACATTTTTAATTTTTATGGATTTCTTAAATTTAAAACATGGAAAATAGGCATGTTTTTATATTTTTCATAAAATAAAAAATAAATTTAATGCCAAACAAAAAATATATGTGATTGATCTATGTTTCAAAAATCTAAGATATCTTCCCTATCATTTTTGATATAATAGAATCAATTATAAAAATTTAAATACACAATTGAAACTGTAGAACATGGATATATTTGCAATTTCTAGAAACACATGAAATTCTTAACAAATAAAACAAATCCAGGGTAATATGTACAATAATTCCAACAAAACACATGCAAGGCATGCATGACAGGGACTATATTGTAATTACACAAATTATGTCATGCATTTCATAACAAGTTCAGAAAGCTTAAGGACATATGCTGTAAATATCCCAAAACATGCCTCACTTGGGACGACACGTGAGGTGCACTAGCAATGACACAAACATAATAAAAATAAACTCAGGGGTCTAGTATGCAAAATATGTAGCAATTATTACACATAGTTTGTTTACAGGACTAAAAATCAAATATAAAAGGCAGAAGGGGTGGGAGCAATTTACCCTTAGCGAGTGGATCCAACGGTTGAGCACGCTTTGAAGGCAAGTGTTAGGCAAAAATATTCGAAAATTAAAAACATCCCGTTCTGATCCTAGAGTGATTGAGATATTGCTGATCATCTTCATTGAGATGTCACTTTTTAAGGCCATGGAGTACATGCCTGTTGTGAAAAGATGATTAAAAGAAGCATGTACTGCAAAGCATCAAATCAAGCAGAATCGATGCTAGAGAACTTAGAAGCATATAATGACCATGGCCATTTTTCAAGCCATCAACAACCTCCTGCCTAAAAAGAAAGACAAGGGAGCACCTCATATTTGATGTCAATTTTTTTATAAAGAGTTTGATTATACTCTTCTTGATAACATATCCTCCATCGATCTTATATCGACCTCGCTACTCAAAGAGTTTGGGTTGGGGCCTTGATGAATTTCCATTTCATCAACTTTATTCTATCATTTTGGCCTTAAAAGCCATAGCTAATGCACATAAATAACATTAATTTGTACAAAATAACATTTATTATTTATTGCATTTATTGTGTATAAAATACTATTTTTAATGCCAAAATTATAGAATAAAGAAAAGAAAAGAAAAGAAAAAGAACAAAATACTAAAGGTATTTTGTGACCTTGAACCCCGAGACCTAGGCATCTTGATGACTAAGTTGACAAGGAATAAAGTAGGGGGAGATAAGGGCCATTAATACAATAAAAATTAAATTTATTAACTCATTAGTTATTCATATTTGGAACCTATTTTATTCTCTATTATTTATTCATCAAATAAAGAAACTTTGTACATGAAAGTTGTAGATAATAATGAAAGTAAAAACACAAAATTTAGTTTGTACAAAAATAAGATATAGTGTTCATTTTCTAAACAAAATGAAAATCTAAAATCCAACTTCATAAACCCATATCTTTCAATAAAAACTCAAAATATATAAAAATCACCTCTATTTGTATATACTTTTCATAAGTTTATTCAAAAAAAAACTTTTCATAATATATTTAATGAAGGTGGTTTCAATTTTTTGGAGTTAAAGTGTGAAAGTTAGGTTTTGGACCCTCATTGTATAGTATACTTGAATAAAATATTCATTTTATTGTTTTTTTTATTATTTTTACAATTTTATATTTTTTATAATTTAGTATTTTTTTAAAATATATGTACATTTTAAAACAAGAACAAAATCATCAACCAACATTAAAATAAGATAAGCCTATAAAAATAAAGTAAAAAAAACCTATGTTACTACTTGTAAATAAATAAAAGTGGATCTTATTCTTTTATTATTTGTTCATTTATATTTTTCTACTCTTGTAAATATTATTTGTATTCTAGTAAAAATATAAATCTAAAATAAAACCCAAGAAAATTCATCAAAATAAAATACTGTATAAAATACATAGATAAATATACAATAAATATACCTATATAGTTTATACATCTATTTATTTTATGATACAAATAACATCATAAAAAAATAAAAATATATTCATACACTTAAAGTTAAGTCATAAATATAAGAAAACAAGAGAATAAAATAATAAAATCAAATATATAAAATAAAAATAAAATAATCAAAACATAGATGAATATACCTATAAATAGACCCCTAAAAATTAACTACTAATAATAACTTCAAAAAAATAAATAAAAAACATACTAAAATATTAAATAAAATAATAAACATTTTTTATTTTATACTAAAAAATTAATAAAATCAATTAGTAAATAATTAATTGCGAATAAAAATCCAATTTTGTCATGTAGTACACTTGCATGGACCAATGCCAACGTGCCTTTTGTTGACCATTAGTCAACTCCATCCCCAAGCTTCTGAGTCATCGGAACCGTCGAATCCCATATTTTACTCCATTTTTCTCACTCAACACATCGATCCATCACGCTCGCTTCCTTCAGATAAAGCATCATTGATCCTTCACGAATTGGATCGGAGGATGGAGGTGCACCCAGGCAACGCTCCGGCCACCTCTGCTCCCTTCCCTCGTCGGCAGATAAGAGTCGCACATTTCTCTTTCTTTAGATATATTTCTATCCAACATTTCATTTTCGCATTTACTTTAGTGTTTAGACTGTATTTTTCGCTTAATACTCTCGATTCGTAGTTCGCCGGAGCGGAATTGCGCCTCACTTGTTCTCCACCACACCTTCCACCATCACTTCATTCCCCTACATTTTCTTATCATCCCACATATTCATTTACCCAGATCAGCCCCTGCTCTTGCTCACCAGATCCCCTCCTCCTTCATTCACCGGAGATCCACCATCCGACCCATCAACGCTTTCATCCCCCCGCTCACTAATCGAGGCACTTTGACCTCGGCCTTTTTTGTTATCTGTGCAGGTCAGAAGCTCAAAAGAGCCCTTCTGGGCTTAATTCGATTCGACATGAAGGTCTCCAGGTCGTCCCTTTTCCTCGAGATCACCAGGCCTGTCCTTGGAGTCCTGTATCTTCTAGCGGCCATCTACAGCTGCGGAGAGCCTCCCAAGACTTGAAGAGACAAGAACTATCGCCAAAGACCGTCGGCGGAGGGAAGAATCAAGGATCGAAACTTGGAGGCAAGGTACCTTCTTCCCTGTTCTTCGAGCGAAGCACCGGCCGTACAATGGAGCCCCCTACTCCAGATCGCATCAGAGACGTCCGATCATCAGAAGCCTTAGCTGTTGGATCACTCTCCGCATTCTAATCCCAGACATCCAGCTGCGAACCCGTATCCACTACATAGATGGCAATACGTGGATAAGTAGATCTCATCTAACTGTCCATCTCCGCGCCTTAGAGGTTAATTTGCAGACGCCCCCCCGTTTTTTGTATTTATTTTGTAGTCCTATAAATAAAATATGATGTTTAAAATAAAATGAATATTTTGCATGTAGACCCCTATGCTTATTATATTTGCATTTTTGTCCTGTTCAGCTCAACTCATGTGCTGTTCCCCGTGAGTTGGGTAATTTGCATGTAAACCCCAGCTATTTTTTCGTATTTATGTTTGATCCAGAAAAGGGTAAATCATGTTATGTCTTTTTGGTTAAATTGCACAATGGCCCTTGGAGTTTATTTTATTTACATATATGCCTCTGCCAACAATTGTATTTTTGTATGCTTGATGGATTTATTAATATGCTATTGTGCTCCAAAAATCACAAAAAATAGGTGTAAGTTCCTGATTGCTTGTAGTTCCACGCCATCAATTTATATTTACAATTTTGGACCTTTTTGATATTTTTTAAAAATCATTTGGAGCACAAACAGTTCCTCTATAGCGTATAAAATAAAAAATAACAAAATGTCTCTGAAAAATCCCAAAAAATATATGTTGCTTATTTTTGTATTTTTAGCCTTTATACCAAAAGTCACTAAAAATAGAAAATCAAAACTCTTAAAAATTTAAAAACCTCAAAAATCTTGATAAAAATTTATAAAATTCCTAAAAATACCAAAATAGTATTTTCCGTTCTATAATTTTACATAAACTATTATCTATATATTAAAATTTATTTGAAAATTTTGGACTTTATTTGCTATTTTTAGTTTCCATTTCAATCTCTGATATTTATTAAATCAACGTTTTAGGGTATTTTTGACTTTAAAAATAAAAAAACCAAAATTCCTCAAAAATTTATAAAAACGTTAAAAAATTGTTTAAAACTTAAAAATATGTATTTATGTAATTTTTGGATATTTTTAGTTATATTTGTGCCTTTACTATCCATTATTATATATATATTCTATTATATTTTATATTACTTATTATATTAAGAAATACACAATATAAAAATATAAAACAAAAAATATAAATATAAAATTAAAAACAAAATAAAAAAATATAAAAAAAAAATAAAAATTAAAAATCCACAAAAAATGTACATGTATAGATACATAACAAATGACATGGTTACACACAATACACTTTGTTTAAAAATAACCATAGGCTACCCATGTTGCTTTCTGTGGTTCGACCTCTACACCCTTGCTTGCTATACATCTAGTTACAGAGAATAATAAATTTTAACTCACTTTTTGATATTCATTACTTGATTTAAGTATTTATTGGTGAGAGAGAGACACTTAGTAATTTATAATAATTAAGATTGGGACTCTATCTCTCCACAACGAGGTCAAGAGCTCGAGTGTCTGTTCACTTGATGACCTCATCACAATTTTCCATATTTTTCGCCTTCTTTATTTTGTTTCCCGATGTTTTGAGTTTTCCATCTTATTTTTATTTGTTTTGTGTGCATGGGGTCCCTAGACTTAGGTTTCTTGCCTCGATAATTAGGTCCTATCCTTACAAGAATGCACGTACCTATAGTCTCTTATGTTTGGATCTAGTCAAATTAATAAATGTTGATTATTTGGATTCTGACCATGCACCGTGAGAGTCATCCTACAACGCTAGCAGGACCCATTGTTGTGGGCATTGAGATGTCTCCAAGATCTGACTCTATGGTTTGTCTCTGAATAATTAACATATGGTTCTTCATGATTAATAAAAGCTACTGTTTAGTGTGATTTTATCGATTGCACACCACCATGTAGATAGGTTAAAAAATTCTGCCTTGCATACCACATGGAGAGACTGAGAAGCACTGTAAGTCCTCTAACTCAGCATGCATCATTAGATTCAATGATGAGGTTTCCATCATCAAATCGACTTGCACGTCTTTTTTGTTATCTCCCTCTGATTTTGAGCACCTAGGACTTAAATGAAAATCTACAAAAACATTAGGTGCTTGTATGCAAACAGATCCCAAAAAGTGAAATCCCAAAAAATTAAAACAAGAGGGCTGCTAGATAATTTTTAACCTTAATTAAAATCCATAATGAACTTCATTGTCTTGGGTTAAAGCCCTCATTGATGTTTGGTACATTAAGAGGGGACCAAAACCGCTTCCATGAGCAAGGCACGACCCACTAAGGATTATAGCCCAAAACCCAGTCTGTGACTGCACCTTATGTATCGTCTGGATTTCTGAAGTAATGACGCTTCTATTGTACGTGATCGAGTAGGGCCTTGTCAGCATGGTGTTCTCGCCTTGTGTGGAGCATCGACATGGTCTGAAAAACTGAGCATAGGCCACACCTTCATGGGGGCGTCTGTTGTGACGCCTCTAGGATCCAGGTACTCGGCAAACCAATTCCACGCATACACATTCCACATTCGAATACATGACATTCACGAAAGTAGGAGAAAAATAGCAACATGCATAGGAATTTAAATTTTTGCTTCTCCTTCAACCTGTTCACATTTCATACATTCCATTCATTTCATACACCAATTCTATTACATTCCATTGATCATTTCCATGTCCACAAAATATACATGTAAGCATAAATATAGATGTCCACAATTATACATTACATGCCATGTCTCTCAACAAAATGCTACACATGAAGAAGGATAGTAAAACTACCAACAACTGTACCACAAAAAGTGTCGTGAAGCTGCACAAAAATGGTGATGTCCCCAAAGCTACTCACTGTTGCAGACCTGAGGATTCACACGTAGGTACGTTATGAGCAAAGTTGCCCAATACGAATGAAACAAAACTATACAACAACAAGCACGATATACTTTAAAGTTGTGCAAAAAAACAACTATGTAACTGGTCTCACAAAGGATTACATTTTTTATTTCTTATTGTTTATCCGGATATGGATATGAGTGACCAAGCTTCGTGGATAGTCTGTGGTCTTGGTCTGGATGATACCTCACACTATGACTCTAAGGTAAAAGAAAATACCTTAGGTTGGGGTGCCTCCGTAGGCATGCGGTGGGGTACAATGCATCCAAACTAAGTTCCCAACACGTCCACTTAGCCCTACTTCCCAATGCTACTTTCAAATCACAATTTTGATTCCAACCCACGAATCATCGCAACTAACTCAATCCTCCTTATGCCCAGGAGAATTATATCTCATTCCCAACTTCATTTAACCATATTTCCCGGAACTCCCTTCTTAACGCTCTCACTCGGAATACCAACCAATGTGGCCTACACTGGCCCGTATACGAGTGTTAACTCTAAGTGACAAGTGAAAGACTAGACTACCAACCATGAATACTTGGTCCATACTCGAGCACTGGCCTAAAGCACACAAGTGTCGAGGCCAACACCGTCAGATTAGCACCTTAGTGTGCCAAACAACATGTCCCCCAACCATCGCAGCTATAGTAGTAGTTGGGATCGCAACCATCTAGGCTTCTACCCGGATCCCCAGGGATGCATACCCCTCCCTTGGCGGCAACTATTTCATCTACCCTTTCATCGTGCAATATTACCCATATGACAATGATCTCCATGTTAAAGTGATTTGACTATTGATCAAATCACAAGATCTTTGGAAATTATTCCTTTACAGATATATCTATTTAAAGTGCTACTCATTTCATAGGCACTAAAGTACCATGCTAATAATTCCTTTAGTTTGCTCTGTGCCCACCTCGCAGCTCCTTTTGCGGTGCTACCCTATTAACTCCACCCATCACCATTTGCTAGTGATGAACCCCTGTTAGCAGTTACAAGATGAGGATGCAAACTAAGATATTCTCAACATAGACTTCTTTAGATCTATGATGCATACCTCATGTGCATAATAAAGATAGTTTAGTTGGAGAAGTATCTAGTTAAGAGGTTGTTAAGAATCTATAAGAGCAAATTAGATAGCTTCTTTCCCATCTCCAAAATAGACCTACTGCACATACTAACACCACATAGCATTTAGAATGTCACATACCTATTGTATATGCATAATCATTCATCTACATACAGAGTTGCCTCCAAGGCATCGAAGATTGTCTTTCCCATCCAGTTTCAGTGGCTATAACATTTACAAAATCTAATTCTATAAATTCTTTCTGTCCAATAACAGTCTTGGTTAGACACATTGTGAATCCGCTCCCTATTTTTTTGATATTTGGTTATTGATGTTTCCACAATGATCAACACTCTGAAAAGATGAAAAATATAAAACTAATTGCAACACTCTTAAAACCAGATGCTTTTAAAACCCATCGAATCAGATCTTGAGAATTAGATTTAGTTCAACGTGGATGGCTGAGATTTTAAGAACATAGAGGATTCTAATACTCTTACTAGAACATCCCTTTTTCATTTCTCTACAATTTAAAATACCCATTGGCAGTATACCTATGAAGTCCACATTTGAATCTTGTTATGATTTTTGGCCTGGAATTTGCCATCAAGAGGTTGAAGATATGCTCGGACCAGAATGCTGAGAGGGTTTGTGATGAATGAAGATTTAATACAAAGAGCACACCTTACCGTTCTATTTGTTTTGAACAGAATGTAAACTTGGAGGAGACATTTCTATTATGTGTGTATAGAATTGAATATAATCTTAAGTGTCGTTTATTTATGATTTTACTAATATATATTCAAGTTTTCTCCAATTCAGCCCTCATATCCAAGATACGCTAACAAAATCCCAATCGATTTTGTCAGCAACATGTATAAAAAAGTAGTAATCTTATATGGGCACATAGATCATGCAAATGTGCCCCACGAATTCTCTCTCCCACATTTGCGTATACATTGTCTCCAAAATAAAACAAATCCTGTATCCAACACCCACCCTCTAATTAGGAAGTAATTGGTGTCTGTTTTTTCATGAAGGTATAATCCGATGCACGATCCCTTATCTCACATTGATTCCAATCAAGAAGCGATATGAGTTTATTTCTGTTACCACCCAAACATCTAAAAGACATGATCAACGAATATAGATCTCGCCCTTACAAGACGTATGCTTATACACTTGATCTACTGTTACGATCAGAACTGGGGTATACATATAAAAGTTATACACACGCAATGCAACGTTGATAACCATCTACTAATCACATCACAAAATCTCTAAGGCTTAAAAGACATTCAAGTATGCAGTTTCAAATTGTGTGTAAACCCACAGCAAGAGGAAGAGGATGTCATACCTTCTCTACGCGAGCACGGCTTCGGGTCGTCGATCCGAGGTGTTCCAGCGACCCTTGGTGAAGGAGAGGGAAGAGGAATGGAGGAGGGCAGGGCTGGAGGTCGAAGGAACAAGGGCATGCGCGTTCTGGGCGAGTTTCATGAAGGGGGAGGGCTGGGTATATGGGTTGGGACTCGGATTCGGATCCGGGTCCGGATCTTTATATGGCCTGGACCCCCTCTCACTAAAATGGTCATAACTCGGGCTCCTGAACTCGGATTTTCGCATTCTTAGACTCGTTGGAAAGCTATCGACGAGCCCTACACAATGAACTAAAAATAAATTTTTTAGACTCTGCAATAAAAGCAGATTTTTAATTAATCTCAGATCCAACTGGGTTTTGCATTTTAGTCCCTGTTCGGATTTTGAGATTTTCACATCATAAAATTCTCAAAGAAAGTCTCGTCCCTGAGACTTAGGATGCCTCTAGTTGATTTCAATGCCTGAACCCCATTGTGCCCAAGTCTCACAGAGAAAGGAGCCCATAAAAATCTCAAAGAACTCAGCCACGGTTTCAGTTCCGTACCTGTGAACAATTGAGGGTATTTCTCCCTCATGTCTGCCTCAGGTTCCCACGTCACCTCTTCGACATCTTGACTTCGCCATAGGATTTTGACTAACAGGATCTCCTTATGCCTCAGCTTCTTAACTGCGTGATCTAATATCTACACCGGCTCTTTTGGGAAGGAGAGGTTTGGCTCTGCCGTCAAGTCCTCATAGCTGACCATGTTTCAGGGATCTCGGATGTACTTCTGCAGATTTGACACGTGAAACACATCGTGGATTCCCTCGAGGTGTGGGGGAAGGGCCACCCTGTAGGCTACCTTCCCAACACAGGCCAAAATCTCGAATGGCCCCACAAAACGCGGTGCTAGCTTGCCCTTTGCACCGAAACGTTGTACGCCCCTCATTAGGGACACATATAAGAACACGAAATCCCCAACCTGCGATAAAAAATGCTTTAGCCACACATGATTGGCTAAGAATTATACCCATTAGGGCACGAATGTACGACAACATACCTGAAACTCAAGGTCTCTACGCCGTCGGTCGGCGTAACTCTTCTGACGGCTCTGTGCGGCCAGCAATTTCCTCCTAGCAGTCTCCACCACCCTGAAGGTCTCCTCAATGATCTGAGGGGTGAACATGGTGTTGTCACCCACTTGCTGCCAACAAAAAGGAGTGGTGCACCGCTTTTTGTAAAATGCCACAAATGGTGCCATGCCTATACTGGCATGGTAGCTATTGTTGTATGTAAACTCAACCAGTGGGAGGTGATCCTTCCAAGATCCCTTCCACTAAACCGCACAGGCTCGTAGTAGATCCTCCAAGGTCTGAATGGTCCTCTCCGACTGCCCATCTGTCTGTGGATGGTAGGCTGAACGCATGCGCAGTTCTGTCCTCAAGGCTCTCATGAATTCTCCCCAGTAGTGTGATGTGAAACGGGAATCTCTGTCTGACACTACTTCCTTGGGTACCCCATGCAACGAACGATGTGCTGAACATATAACTTGGCTAGTTGCACTGGTGTATATGTCATGTTGACCGAGATGAAATGGGATGACTTGGTTAACCGATTAATGATGACCTATATCGCATCAAGTCCTCCAAGGGTGCGCAACAATGAGGTGACAAAATCCATGGAGATGCTCTCCCATTTCCACACCAGGATGGGAAGAGGCTGTAGTAAATCAGGAGCCCTCTAGTGTTCTGCCTTCACCATCTAGTAGGTAAGACATCTGCTAACATATTCGGTCATGTCCTTCTTCATGCCTTCCCATTAAAAGTGTTGGCGGAGGTCCCTGTACATCTTGGTGCCACTTGGCTGTATGGAAAGTCTCAAGCTATGAGCCTCATCCACGATCTCTTTCCTCAGCTCCTCGTCATCTGGGACACACACATGGTCCCCGTTCCATACGATGGATTCACGGACTCAAAATCCATCGAATTCATCCTTTAAGATCTGTGGTACAAGTCTTGGATCCTCTGATCTGTCCATTGCCCTCGGACGATCCTATCCCACGAGCTGCTGTACTTGGCTGGCATTGTCATTGCATCGGATGTACCCTCAAATGGATGCCACTCACTAAGTGCAGTGAGCACATCCCAAGTCTGCAACCAGGCTGTCGAACCCTCAGTGTATGGTCACCTACTCAAGGTGTCTTCTACCACATTTACCTTGCCAAGATGGTAGGAGATGGCACAATCATAATCTTTTAGCAGCTCCATCCATCACCTTTGCCTCATATTCAGCTCCTTCTGATCAAAAATGTATTTGAGGCTCTTGTGGTCTGTGAATATCTCAAATGTCATCCCATACAAATAGTGACACCATATCTTTAATTCAAAGACTACGACCGCCAACTCCAAGTCATGAGTGGGGTAGTTGTGTTCATGGTTCTTTAGTTGTCGTGATACGTACGCCACAACCTGTCCACGTTGCATTCACACTGCACCCAAACCCTCCTTGGAAGCACCCGTGTACACGGTGAAATCTAAGGTACCAGATGGAAGGGTGAGGATCGACGCAGAAGTCAATCGCTTCTTGAGCGTTCGGAAGCTCAACTCACATTTGTCGCTCCAAACAAATGGACCATCCTTCTGCATCAACCGAGTGAGGAGTAGACACAACTAAGAGAACCCTCTGATAAACCTCCTATAGTATCCGGCGAGGACAAGGAAACTGTGAATCTCTGTAACCGTCTTGGGTCGCTCCCAAGACACTACTGCCTCTATTATGGCGGGCTCAACTGACACCCCTGTCCAGAAATCACGTGGCCAAGAAAAGCCACCTCAGAAAGTCAAAACTCACACTTGCTGATATTTGCATACAATCGGTGCTCTCGGAGTGTCTCTAGTACGGTACAGAGATGAGATTCATGCTCGTCTTCATCATGAGAGTAGACTAGAAAATCATCAATGAAAACGATCACAAATCTGGCAAAATGCGGACAGAAGACCCGGTTCATCAAATCCATGAATGCGGCAGGTGCATTCGTGAGTCCAAATGGCATCACCAAGAACACATAGTGGCCATATATAGTGCAGAATGCAGACTTCATTACATCGGCTTCCTTGATCCTCAACTGATGATATCCCGACCGCAGGTCAATCTTAGAGAATACGGATGCTCCTTGCAATTGGTCAAATAGATCATCTATGCTGGGAAGTGGGTAACGGTTCTTGACCGTTCTCTTGTTCAACTGCCTATAGTCTATGTATAGCCTTAGGGATCCATCCTTCTTCCTCAGGAAGAGGACTGGGGCTCCCCATGATGATGTACTGGGACGGATGAATCCCTTCTCCAACAACTCCTACAACTGTACCTTGAGCTCCTTGATCTCAACTGGTGCCGACCTGTATGGAGGGATAGAAATCGGCTGTGTATCTGGCAATAGCATGATCTCAAACTCTATCTCTTGTACTGGCGGTAATACATGCAGTTCATCTGGAAATACATCAAGGAACTCACGCACGACTCTAACATCCTCTATCATCTGATCTTGTGTTGCTGAATTTACCACGTAGGCAAGGTAGCCTACACAACCATGGGTAAGAAACTGTTGTGCCCTCAAGGCGGAGATGCACTCAATCTCGCCCTCAAATATGCGTCCATCGAACTGAAATGGCGATACTCTAGGTAAGTGGAAGACCACCGTCTTCCCAAAACAGTCCTGGCACGCGTAGTGCCTCTCTAACCAGTCCATGCCGAGGATGATGTCAAAATCCTCTAACTGTATCAACAACAAGAATGCTGGCATCTCATGCCCACCTATCTACACATCGACATCCTCCATTGCCTGGTGGATAATGAATAACTGGTCCACTGGGCCCTTGATGTAGTACGGGGAAGCAACCTCCATCACTGACTTGGCCAATGTGGGCACCATACGATGTGCAAGAAATGAATGTGTAGCCCCTGAATCAAATAATGCATGTAAGGATGTCCCATGAGCTGAAACCATACCTTTGACGACCGATCCAGAAGAGTGAGCCTGCTCTTGTGTCACTGCATTCAGCTGTCCTCGTCGTGGTGCACTAGATCCCGCAATACTGACTGTCTGTTGTGGGCCTCGCTGGAAGTCACAGCCTCCTTGACGGAATCCTGATCTCTGAAACTAGCCAGAAGACCCAGTTGGTCTTCCACTCTACTGTTGTTGCGCGCCTGAGCTATTGGCACGCAAAGGGAATTGGGCCTTGAAGTGGCACGACTGTCTATAAAGGTAGCAAGTACGAGTGTCTGCCCGTGATAAGCTCCCACCAGAAGCAAAACTGCCAGCTCCAAACCTATGACTCGGTGCATGTGTACGGGGCGAGAAGAAACTGAAATGCATCTTGCCAAGGCCTGCCCCAAGGTAGGGGATGGTACGAACCTGCTAGTGGATGTTGTCGCCGCTGTCGGGTAGTGGTGGCGATCCCTACGGAACTGAGAGAAGTCGCGACGCACAACTGCTAGGCTGGGGTGGAGGTAACTGTGAATGACCCCCATGTAATCGACGTTGTGTAGCTTCCCACTTTGCCGCCTTCGTAGTAACCTCCTTGATGAGGTGAGGTCCAAGGTAGAGAGCCGCTCCTGTACCTCCTCACGCATTCCCCGGATGAACTTCTGCAAGTTCTCATGGGGGTAGGCTGTCGTAGCTGGGGAATGGCGAGAGAGCTCTGTGTATCGGATCAGGTACTCTTGGGCCGTCATCGACCCCTGTCTCAACTTAGCAATCTGCCTCCTCTGATCTTCCACCTAATGGTCTGGTAGAACTCTGCACGGAACTCATCAAAGAAGGTCTCCCATGTGATGTCTCCCGTTAAGTGCTCCTTGGTGGTATTCCACCATCGCTCTGCATATCCAGCCAGTGAGTACTCTGCAAATGACACCCATGTGTCCTCGGGTGCACGTATCATCTTCAAAACTTTGGCAACCTGTGACATCCATAGCTCGGTGATGAATACTCATTCATCACTCTTTATTCTTATATTTTAGCTACAAAAACCTTTGCAAATGCATGTAGATACTTGTAAATACAAATAATTAGCAAAAGACATGCATGGTGTAAAAACTAATAATTAGCATGTTTTTGTGCAAAAATAAAAGAATAAAGATTAAAAAGAAAAAATATTTAGAATAAATATTGAGCAACCTAATCCCAAGGGAGGGCTCAGCATGGGCCTGACCGCATAAAAGCCACAATAGAGAGAGATAGGGAGCTCATGTGTGTAAATATACCTGTAAATATCACAAAAATATTTTCCTTCAAAAATAGAATAAAATGGGCTTGTAGATACTTGTATATATTTATAAATACAAAATCAAAACAAAAATTGAAAAATTAAAAAGAAAATAAAAATGACTCCCTTGTACTTATTCACCTTGTACATAGACACCCCATCACTATTTATTTCACCCTCTAAATAAATAAATTAATTTCCATAAAATTTGTACATACTCCTTATTTTATGTTATAAATAAATAAAATATAAAATGGGAATAAAAATGTACAAAAATAACAAATTAAAAATCAAAAATTAAAATCCTATATTGTATATATACCTATATATAGCACTATAGTGTACATGCCCTATTTGTATTTTGAAAAATTAATTAAAAATCACAAAAAATAGAAAAAATTAAAACAAATATTTTCATGTTTTAAGTTTTCTTTAATTCGGCCATTTGCTATTTTTAAATGAATTTCTAAATCATTTCCACGTGGCTGATCCTCATTCGTCCACGGGGGATGTTGACCCCCCGGTCAACTCCACCCTTTGGACCACTTCCCACGGATCGATGACGCCCGACCCGACTTCTCGAGATTTTCGCGTCATGACCCTACCGCCCAACCGCCAACCCTCGAGCTCCGATCGTTCTCCATGCATCCGAGATCCTCGCCGATACATCCGTGTTGGGATCCACGCCTCGTGGAACCCTGCCCGACCTTCCCTTCTCGGACCTTCACCCATATTTAATCCGAGCTCCGCCTCCATTTCATGCATCTTTGGCTCATCCATTCTCCACCCATGGACCTCCATCGTCTCAGCGAGAGTGACTACTCGCTTCTGGTGGTGTAGCAGCGAGGAGGGAGCGTGAAGACCACTGATCCGGCGTCTTTGCACCGCCGTGCGCCGCCTGGAGGTGACGTTCGAGCCTCGGACACCGACGGTCCTCGAGGCAAGGACCAGGAGCACCCCCAGCTCCTCCACAGTCGATTGCGCCCAGTAGGTAGCCTCTTCTCTTTCCCTAGTTCTCTAATTTTTCGTTTCACCCAATTTCCCCCATCACCTTCGAGCTTCGATTCCGTCCACCCTAGCCACCTATTCGATCATCAGAGCAGCCCATCACGATCGCCTCTCCTTCACGCACGTTCTCCACCCACTCGCTCAACCCTTCTCGCACAGGAGCTAGGATTGGGGCTCCTCCGCCGTCACCTCGCCGGAGCCCCTTTCGCCCCGACGCGCCAATCACATTCACCATGCCTAACCGGGTCGAGGCACTTTGCCCTCGACCCAGGAGCTCGTTGCACATCTTTGCAGGTTCACCCGAGGCCATCTGAGGGCCTCAACCATCTGGTGCAGTAGCTCGACCTCCGCCGACGTCGCCTGAGTTCCTCAGAGCTCCGTCGAGTCATCGGAGGACCCCATGCGACGCGGGAGGCCAAGGCGATTCTTCCCCGATCTTCAGCAGCCCGCAAGGAGGACTTCAGCGCACACACGAGCCCGGCAAAGCTCGTCGGCATCCAGTTCGTCCACCATCTTCCCTGACCGTCCGATGACCTTCCCGCTCCAGATTACACCCGGATCGTCCGATCTGGGCTAAGAGGAGGCCAGCAGCCACGGTCTGATCTCCACGTGGCCTCCTCTCAGCCCTCCATCCATCGAAGAGGCCCCAGCGTCTTTGGACCATTGGATCTACACGTGGCGAGGCCCCTGTCGTTGGATGAGCGCCGAGGACCCCAGTGTTCAGCCGCGCAGCTTCTAGACCATCCGATCTCCACATGACGTGCATCTGGGCCTCGACTTAATAAAGGGTAATTTCACTTTAGGCCCTTAGCTTTATAGTTGTTCGTTTCTAGTCCTGTAAATATTTTTGAACTTTTATTTGCGTTTGGTCAATTGTAGAGTGGACCATGTCTTATCTTGTATTTGCATTGATAGCCCTGTTTGTAGTGGAACACGTGCTTCGACATGTGATTGTTGGGTTATTTGCATGTTTAGCCTTGATGTTCTAGGGTGTTACTGAATGGAATTAACTTTTTAGTATTTGTATAAATAGCCCTGTGAATGGTTTATTTGCGCATGTGCTTGATTTAGTGGGTTATTTACACTTACGCCCCTGGACTTATAGTACGAGTTACTAAATAGTCCAGGGACCTAAGTTTTCTTGCAAATAGGTCCCTGAGTGCCCAGGTCACATGCCTCACACGTGATTTCGTGGAGAAATTACACCGGACCCCCTGGACTTTCTACTATTTGCGTACAGGTCCCTGTGCACTGTACCTTGGTTTTCATTTTTAATAAAATAGAAAACCAACTCCAAATGTGATGAAAATTGAACACATGGCTCCTGCCATAGTGTAAACTTTTCTCCAATTTTTAAAGACATTTTTGACACTTTTTGATATTATTAAAAATTCAAAAACACGCATTTTCTTTACTGTCTAACTTGAAAAATCACAAAAATATTAAAACACCTCTAAAAATTACAAAAAAATTGGTAGTGCTTATTTTAACTTGTTTGATTTTCTGACTAATTTTGGTCGTTTTTGGATATACAAAACTCATAAAAATTGAAAAACACTAAAAACCCTATAAAAATTCTAATAATAAAATAAAAATAAAAAATTAATAATTCCGGTGCCTAAATTTTCCTTGTGTTTTCTAATATACAGGAAAATTACCTTCAGGTGTTAATAGTGCCATTTTGTATTTTAAATTGGCCCTTGACACCTGACTGGACAGTACCCTTTATTTTCTGTCTTGTTTGATTTTTATAAAATCCAATAAAAATCAGAAAAATACCAAAAATTAACTAAAAACAGTAAAAAATATAAAAAACATAAAAATATTTTTATTTGACTTTTTGGATGATTTTTGAGTAGATAGATAATTGTTTGTATTTGGTTGTTTTATTGTTTTCTTCATTTTCTTTATTAATTAAAAATCCAAAAAATATAAAATCACTAAAAATCCACCAAAAAAGCCTCTTATTTTATTTTATTTCTTTTTTATACTACTTCGTAGGCCGCAAGGCCATTACGTTCTCCCTGAGTCCGACCCTGGTCGTTATACCAGGCTAATACAATAGTCAGGACCGCTATCGTATTTCTTTGAATTTTATCTAATTTTGGTGGTCTGCACTTTATTTTCTGGATTGACCGACTGACTCTTGAGCGACTGAGGTCGCAACAACCTTAGTTCTACTTCTTTACCTTAGTTACTCGGGTTTTTCGGTCGTCAGAATGGCGCCGTTGCCGAGGAGCACGGCTTAGTAGTCGTTTTAGTTTTCTTTTTATTTCATTTTCTTTTTCGTGGCTTTCCGCGGCTCTTTTCGTGTCCGCGGCTTTTCACAGCTTTTTCTTTTTCTCTTATTTTTGTTATATTTTCTTTTTCCTTTATTTTCTTTTATTTTTGTTTTTGTTTGATTTTGCTTGTTTACTTTATTTGTCATTTTTGCACATATACCCCTGTTTATGTTTCTTGCTTTTATTTGATTATTTTTGGTCTGTGACATTTTGTCTGCTTTCTTGCGAGGGCCTGAGGACCGAGGTGGCAACTCTCGAGAAGCCGGCGCAACCGAGGTGATCGGAGGCGGCTCCCTTCTACACGGAGCCGTAGGAGAGAGCGAGAGAGTAGCTGAGTGAGTGAGGAGTAGTTTAGGTTTATTTTAGCACATTTGATTTGAAATGTAATAACACAGGGATAACAGCAGGACTTAGACAGTTTCTCGGGTCTGTTTCGCCAAGCACCGGTGTGCTCGGGGGACCCTTAGGTTTTTCGTGGCTTTTTCTTCGCGGCTTTTGTTTTTCGCTGCCTTTTACGGTTTTATGCGGTTTTGCTCGAGCCCCTAGATTTAGGACTTTCTGCTTGACTGTGCCGTACTGAGTAGGATCCAAAGACCTAATAGACTGCTTGTGCCTATAGATCGTTAATTGGACCAACGAATAAAAGACTAATAAAAATAGCTGACTCGTTTTCCTTCGAGCCTACGTGCCGCAGCCTGCCCTGCCAAGCGCTGCTCCTGAACCCGATTTGTCGGGAGGAGGAGGGGTAGACCGAGACAGGACTCTCTGGATCGAAGGCTGGTGACCAGCTAGACGGTTCTTTAGAGTAGAAGTTGCCTGCTTAGGACTCGGCTTTTCCCGCTGCACCATATAGGTCGTTTACTTTCTGTCTTTCAATTCTGCACGGATCATATTGCATGTAGAGTGCTGGGGACAGGTACGCCTTTCTTACTTTGCCTGCATCATTGATTTCATCGCGCATCGTCTTTTTCGCCTTCTCCCCTGTTTTCGACTTAATAACCAGAAGAACCGAAACATTCGTTAGACATTTTTATTTTATTGAAAAAGACCTAAAAAGAGAAACCATAAAATTGGGACTGCTAAAACTATTGATCACTAAAAGACACTTGATTTAAAAACTTGTCTTGGGGAGAGCAACCCCCTCATTGCTTGGTTTGCTTGCGCGAGAGAGTGACCTGAACACTAGGTAGAGCCCTCCGGTACTATTCTCGACTGATTACCGACTCTTCTGTGTGGGACAGTCAGTTGGAAAAGTATCGGGTATCCCAGTAGGTCACGTAATCGCTCTGATATCTTGATTGTTCACCAAAATAATATTTGACAATATAATTAACCGAGCCTCACGGTCTTCAGCTCGCGTTGCGTTGGTGAACTTGGGGTTTTCTTGTGATCATAGTTTCTCCAGATCTCATCCGCCTTACTCGCCACATCAAGATTATGGGCAGACGATCTCTTAGGCAGCCTCTGGCTGCACCGCTTTCAGGCACATCTACCCGTTCATCTAGGTTGGTTCGCGAGAGCCGAGACCCTCTCTCCGAACCCGAGTATGATTACACCCTGTTCCCCCTCGACCCCCTTTCTTTTGGTTCCGAGAGACCAGTGCCAGAGGAGAGATTAGCAGATTTATCAGCACCTGAGTTTGGATCGTTTGATTTTGCAGAGACCATGGCCGGCAGTTCTGATGATCGCTCTAAAGGTCCACAGCCTGAGCATTTTGTTCTGGACCAGGGTGCGATCAATTCCACCCTGATCGCCTCCCTCGATAAATAACAACAGCAGTTGAGGGATCAGGGAGCAATTATGCTGGATATGAGGAGATAGATGGAGCAGATGAGAGCAGAGCGAGAGCAGCGTAGAGATGGGCCGAGAGTCCTAGATGATGCAGCAGCGGCTGCCGCCGCAGCGGCAGCCGCCGCGATAGGAGCAGGAGACGCACCGAGACCGATGCGGGAGTTGCACAACCCCGGATCGACCCTGATGCATCACTGGGTTGTGTTACCAGCCACCGTGGGGGACTTCAAGTTCCCCCCGAACACCTTACAGCTCCTCCCCCGTTTCCATGGGCTCGCCACTGAGGAGCCCCATCTCCACCTCCAGGAGTTTCTCATGATTTGCAATACTATCCACGACCGTCAGGTGGACCAGGACACGATACGGATGATTGCCTTCCCATTTTGTTTGGCAGATAGAGCAGCCATCTGGCTGAAACATCTGGGGAAGTTTGTCTACACTTGGGAGCAGCTCCACACCGAGTACTTGCATAAGTACTATCCACTCGGGCAGACCAATGCCGTGAGAGCCCTGATCAGCAACTTCTCCATGCTCCCCAACGAGCAGTTCCATGAGGCATGGGAGAGGTTCAGGGAGCTGACTGATAGATGCCCGCACCACGACATTTCCAAGCCGAACCTCGTGTAGAGCTTTTTCAGCGGGCTGACACCAGAGCTTCAGGGCTTGGTGAACGCTTCTTGTGGCGGGTCTTACTTCGCCAAGGATCACGACCAGGTCTGGGCCATCTACGAGGAGATGGCCGAGAACTACATGGTGATGTCCCAGACCTGGTTGTATACTCAGGGCAGACCCCAACAACCACAGACCGCGCAGTACCAGAGGATAGCACGGGTCGATGCCGATCCTTCCAGTTCGTCCGCAGTAGCAGCAGCACATGCAGAGTTCTCAGCCGCAGACATGGGGATCATCAGTGAGAAGCTGGACCGGATGGAGTTGATTGAGAAGAAGCAGTGCCAGGGCATCACTCATATGGAGCAGATGGCACAGTCTTTGAGCGACATGAAGACCCAGCTCATGTGTCTCCAGGAGGCACAGACGGCTTCCCAACCCCGTCTTCAGTCGCGAGGCGATACCGGCAGCAGCAGCAGCTCGTCCCAGCGCTCTAGCTCTCACCAGCAGCCTAGACAGGTTCATCTTGTACATGCGGAGCCGTACCAGCAGCCGCAACCCACCTACCAGTCACCACCATCTCCAGACTTGCAGATGGTGGTATACCAGCCGGATCAACCTCTGGCAGTACTCCCGCCACCCCAGTACGATGCAGAGCCATTGATGGATGTCAACGGGATTTGGTATGACCGCCCTCAGCCCGGTATCCGACGAGATCATCCCGGCTTCTGTTGGGGGACCGGAGGTACCCAGCCCCAGCAGCAGCCGTCAGGACAGGGTGGCCAGTACGACCATCAGAGGGATCACCAGCCGCAGCAGCAGCAACAACCCCCAGTGTACCCACCACAGCAGCAACAGTCGTCGTATGGTCCTCGTCCCTATCAGCAGGGATGATCTTGGAGGCGAGAGCAGCCTCACCAGCAGCAGCAGCAACATCACCCATACCCCTCTCAGCCACAGCACCAGTTCCAGCAGCCTCACTACCAGAGAGGCTACCCGTCGGGCTCCCACGAGAGCCCTGCTTTGGATGATATAGCCTGCCTTCTCACTGATCAGCAGGCTACCTTTCGACGAGAGATGGACGAGTTCCGCCAGGAGATGTGGTACATTGTGAGAGGGAAGGCCGCCATCCCTGCCCAGATTGAGCCGAACCCCAACAGCCTGAAGAGGAAATCTGAGCAGGTAGCTTGTACTGAGTATACCACTCCTAGTGATGCATTTGGTGATATGACTGGATATCTTTTTGATACTTATTTTGTCACACTTAGGAGCGGTAGAATGCCAGCAGGCGGCGCCTCGTCTGAGCTACATCATGAGGATACACCCAGAGCGCCTGACAAGGAGGATGAGAGCGGTACTGAGGCCGCTAGAGATGATGACGGTGGTACTGATGCCACCAAGGATGCTGATTCCATAGGCGGTGCTGAGGCCGCCAATTCACCAGTTGGAGGATGTGGTACTGAGGCCACCCCTGATGCCGAGCTAGAGCGCGGTACTGAGGCCGCGAGTAGTCCAGTTGATCCAGCCGATGGTGGTACTAAGGCCACCCGTGTTCATTCTGAGAGACCTGTTGTTTTTCCTACTTCTGATGTATCTCGGAACTCTGTTGTGAATAAAGGAAAAGGTTTGGTTTTTTCTGGTCCCACTGTGGTGCATGATGTATGTGTGGATCCGGCCGTCGAGCCGTCTAGACCTTTTCGTAGTCCTTCATCTGAGAAGGACCCCGTGATCCCCTTCCCTAGAGCCCTTCAAATGGGGAAGGGAAAGAAAACAGAAAATCCAAAAAAGAGAGATCAGGAAGAGTTCAGCCAGCAGATGATAGATCGGTTTCACATACAGCTGACTCTTTAGGAGTATTTGCAGCACATTCCCCTTCTTCAACGTTCACTGAGAGACAGGACCACAGTCAGGAGGAAGAGGAGGAACCACCACTCAGAGATCCATGTGCTGACGAAAGCCACATGTTTCGCGATCCAGAACTGTCTGCCGGCCAAGAGGCCAGATTCAGGAGCCCCTTATGTCAGATGCCACATTAGAGAGCAGAGGTTCGACTGTACTCTATTAGATAGCGGATCGTCGATCAACCTCCTTCCGGCAACCCTTCTCGACCGCTTCGAGTTGGGCACTCTTAGACAGAGCAGGACAATCCTTCAGTTTGCTGATCGATCTGTCAAGAGGCCAAAGGGATTGTTGCGAGGCGTTGTCGTCACTATTCAGGGCCTGCAATTCCCCGTGGACTTCGTAGTGTTGGACATAAAGATCCCTGATTCAGTGACCGATACCCCCATCATTCTCGGTCGTCCGTTCTTGGCCACAGCCAAGGCGGTGACTGACCATGATAGCAGGAAGGTATACTTTCGCGTCAAGGGCGAAAGTGTACAAATAGAAACGATCGAGGACAGCCGAGCCAGAGACAGATCATGCTCAGTTACCACTTCAGACACAGAGCAGATTATAGATGCCGGGCTAGACATCCACCAGGACTGTGACTTTGTGATCACAGACGATGAGGCAGTTTGGGCAGACCCAGCAGCACATGACATCCTCTCATTTCCAGATTCCGCTGATGCAGAGACGACAACAGAGGAGAGCTTGGAGAGCACATTCCTGGTCCAGGATACTTCAGAGGCAGCTGAGCCGGTTCTCGACCGCGAGACAGATTCTAGTGATGATGGTGGTGCTGATGCCACGTTAGATGATACAGATCCCTCGGAGTCAGAGTCTGATTGGGCAGATTGTGAGGATGAAATGCCAGACCAGATTTCCACTGAGCCTACATCTGAGGAGGAGGTAGATGCCGAGCAGAGCAGAGACAGTCCATCAGGGCAGCCTTCTCCAGTTTCTGAGATTGAGAGAGAGTTTCAGTTCTCCCATGCAGATTTGGCAGCGTTCACGCAGACTTTTCAGAGGCCAGATCCACCAGCACCCAGCTGTCCAGAGCTGAAGCCATTTCCTACTTCGCTGAAGTATCGATTCCTTGCAGGTGAGCCTAAGATGTACCCAGTCATCATCTCCGCCGATCTGACTGGAGAGCAAGAATCCCGTTTGATGGGGGTTCTTGAAAAGAAATGCAAGGCAATCAGATGGAGCGTAGCAGATCTCCAAGGGATAAGTCCGGCCCTGTGCTCCCACCATTACTATCTCAAGGATGAGGCGAAGCCGTCGCGTGAGTTCCAGCGGCAGCTGAACCCGAATCTGAGAGAGGTTGTCATAAAGGAGATATCGAAATGGTGGAGCGTCGATTTTATCTACCCCATCTCCGACTCCAAGTGGGTCAGCCCTTTGCATGTGGTGCCCAAGAAGACGGGCATCACTACAGTGATTAGTGAGTCTGGAGAGGAGATTGCTACACGAGTACCCACTTCTTGGCGGGTCTACGTTGACTACAGGAGACTCAACCAGGCCACCAAGAAGGATCATTTCCCCCTGCCCTTTATTGATCAGATCATTGAGAGACTGGCAGGGAAGAGCCACTACTGTTTTCTGGATGGGTACTCGGGTTACAACCAGGTGGCCATCGCTCCCAAGGACCGGGACAAGACCACCTTTACCTGTCCCTTCGGCACATACACCTCCCGACGCATGCCATTTGGGCTATGCAATGCCCCTGCGACCTTTCAGAGATGCATGCTGTCGATCTTTTCGGACATGGTAGGGGAGTGCTTGGAGGTCTTCATTGATGATTTCTCGGTTTACGGCGACAGATTCGACCCCTGTCTTGACTGCCTAGACCGAGTACTTCAGTGATGTATAGAGGTCCACCTTGTGCTATCTTGGGAGAAGAGTCATTTCATGGTGACTCAAGGGACGGTGCTTGGCCACATCATCTCCAATAGGGGCATGGAGGTTGATCCGGCCAAGGTAGATGTCATTAGAAAACTTGCACCGCCGTCCAATTTGCGGCAGTTACGGTCATTCCTGGGGCACGTCGGTTTCTACCGATGATTCATTCATGATTTCAGTAGGATTGCCCGGCCGTTGACTGACCTGCTGACGAAAGACACCGAGTTCCTTGTCGATGACAAGTGTCTTTCGTCCTTCGAGACTCTCAAGCAGTGTGTTATTGAGGCTCCTGTCCTCCAGCCGCCTGATTGGTCTCTCCCATTCGAGATAATGACGAATGCCTCCGATTTTGCGGTGGGGGCCGTGCTGGGACAAAGGAGGGATGGAGTCCCCTTTGCTATCCACTACGCTAGCCGCACATTGGATTCCGCCCAGCGGAACTATACAGTCACAGAGAAGGAGATGCTAGCCGTAGTGTTCGCCCTAGATAAGTTCAGATCTTACATTATTGGATCTAGAGTGACCTTGTATACTGATCACACCGCCATCCGATACCTCATGGCAAAGAAGGATGCCAAGGCCAGACTGACTAGATGGATCCTTCTACTCCAGGAGTTCGACATTGAGATCAAGGATAAGCCTGGAGTCAAGAATGTGGTGGCGGATCTTCTCTCCCATTTAGAGCAACCTAAGGATTCTGAGCAGATTGATCCCATTTGTGATACCTTTCCAGATGAGGCGATCCTTGCTATTGCCTCACTCCCGTGGTATGCCGATATTGTGAACTTTCTTATTGCTAAGAAAGTCCCACAAGGTTGGCCCAGGCAGAGGCTTGAGACCTTCCTCGCGAAGGCCAAGTCTTACCACTGGGAGGATCCCATCCTTTACCACGAAGGAGGGGATAACGTCTGGCGTAGGTGCATTCCTCAGGAGGAGCACCATAGCGTCCTCACTTACTGCCACAGGCTTGAGGCAGGAGGACATCATTCTGGGAGGAGAACGGCACAGAAAGTGCTCCAAATTGGCTTGTGGTGGCCTACCCTCTTCAAGGACTCTGATGAGTTCGTGAAGAGGTGTACTGACTGTCAGAGGATGGGCACTTGTGGACAGCGTGATATGATGCCGATGCAACCCATTCACTTCTGTGAGGTTTTTGACGCATGGGGCATCGATTTCATGGGTCCATTCCCTAAGAGTCAGGGATTTGAGTACATTCTGTTGGCCGTAGACTATGTTAGTCGTTGGGTTGAGGCTATCCCCGCCCGAGCCACTGATTCCAGGACCGTTTGCAGATTTTTGAGGAAGCACATCATCATGCGGTTCGGGGTACCTCGAGTATTGATTTCAGATGGGGGGTCTCATTTCATCAACGACCAGGTGAAGGCCCTTGCTAGCGAGTTCAGTATAGACCATCGAGTTGCCACTCCATACCATCCACAGACGAATGGTCTAGACGAGGTGTCGAACAGGGAGATCAAGACTATATTGCAGAAAGTCGTCCGCCCTGATCGAAAGGATTGGTCACATCTTTTGGACTCGGTCTTGTAGGCATATAGGACGTCTTTCAAGACACCATTGGGCACATCTCCCTTTCGCCTCGTATATGGCAAGCCGTGCCATTTGCCTGTTGAGCTGAGACACATGTCACTTTGGGCAGTCACTGAGATACTTGTTGATCCAGATAGTGTAGGAGACCAGAGGAGGGCAGAGTTAGCAGCCTTGGAGGAGCTTAGAGATACCGCCTTCTCAAACAACCTACAGTATAAGGAGAGAGTGAGGGAGTGGCATGATTCTCACATCAACCACAAGCATTTTGAGCCTGGAAAGAAAGTATGGCTGTTTGATGTGAGGTTTCGTCTATTTCCAAAGAAGCTACAGAGCAAATGGAAGGGACCCTACTTGGTGAGAAAGGTACACGACAACGGTAGCATTGACATATCCGAGTTGTCTTCTGAGAGTACCTTTCGAGTGAACGGCCAGCGGCTCAAGCCATTTCTAGATCATGAGCCGCGAGTCGTTGATGTTGCCCCTATTCATTTTGCGTGAGATGCGGTCTTTTGACTCACATCTATTGCATCTCACGCCTGATTATCACTGTTCTTCCGACCTGTATAGATCCAGATGTCCGTATCATTACATTCTTTAGTCCCACATCCCTTTATTCATCTTTTGATTATGCTATACTTAGGGTGTACTTTACCCTAAGTATAGGGGGGATGTAGGACCTTTGGGTATTTCTTTTGTTTCTTTCTACCCCTGTTTTTGCTGCCTATACTTAGGGATATTTTACCCTAAGTATGGGGGGGGGGAGGGCTAGACCCTGTACATTCTCCACTCGGTTTTCCCTTTGTGTACAACCTGCTATACTTAGGATTATTTGATCCTAAGTATAGGGGGAAAAGCTGAGACTTTCTTGATTTTATTCATTCATTCTTCTTTGTATATAGCCTTCCTTTTCACTTCCCTATACTAAGCACGAGTTATGTCTTCTTCATCGCTCTTGACTCTGAGGACATCGTTCGAGCTAAGTATAGGGGGGTGTGTATATATTTCATATATACTTTAGCCGTAACTCGTACTTTGTGTGAGTGTGTTAATAAATAAAATGGCTAAAAACCCTAAAAATCACCTAAAAATCACAAAAATTAAAAATTTTTCCTGTAAATAACCATTCTTTTATTGCACATACATAGCTAGTATACAAATTATTTTTGTAAATATGTTATCAAAACCTTTTTGTGTAAAGATTGTGTAAATATTTTCTTATCAAAATTATGTATATAGTACAAATTTTTTCCAAAATGTTTTGAAAATCAAAAGTTTGCAAAAATCTTGTGTAATGTGTGTAAATACTTTTTGCAAAACTTGCATTTCATGCATTCATCCATTCATGATTTCAAAACATTTTTCAAAAATTTTGCATGTTTGTAAAAAATGTGTAAATAGCATCTTTGTATATATGTATCTAGTTTTTCTGGATGATAGTTGACATTTAAACTAGCCTGGAATTAAATTGGGAAATGGATCTTGATTAAGACCTTAATCCACCTAATTTCTAAGAGGAACCTTATAGGGCTTAGGTTTAAGGCTTTTCAGGTCCATGGTGACTTAATTCTTTGAGTCCTCTAGGCTATGATCACATGTCATCTCAATGAGCCTAAGTAGAGCACTTAACAACACACACATGACTCATAGGGACAATGGCTTTACTTGGACACCAGCACTTTGCACCGAGCTCTCTACGGATGAGGTGGTGAGGAGGCAGTCTTCCTTGACATGGGGTAGCATATGAGGGTAGTACTTCTAGGCGGAACCTCTCTTCTTCTTTTAGTGAAGGAAGTGCGTCTCAACTTGGTCTGGTTGCCATGAGGTCTAACGACAGGAGTTGTGGGTTGCAATAATGCTTCAAAAGAGGGATAGTCTACTGGCTCAAGAGGAAAAACTCCTTGTATATATGCTGCACATGTATATGTTGTATAGATGCACTTGAAAAAAATGCAAAAAGAAAATAACTCCAAAACAAGTGGTGGGTCTGAGAGAAAATGATAATCCCACCGGAGTATGTATATAGTGCAATAAGCCAAGCTTGAGATTCATGTCCCACCTTATGCAGCTTGCAGTAGGGAGACTTGGCTACACTGGTCGAGCTCCCAAGGATACATGGCTACACTGGCCATGGTCCATTCTCTTCTTCCCCCTCTTCTTGAGCCGGTTGAAATTGAACTTAGAAGGGAATGCCCCGCTCCTCGAGGAAAGAGTGGCCAGATTGGGGTCATAGAGTTACCTTATTGAGGAGGGTTGTCAAGTTGCCATTTCTGAGGTGGAGAGCTTATACTTCACATCCACAGTACAAGGAAAGATTCATGGTCTTCAGGGTTAGTGTTTGATGACTTGTTCTGATCTGGAATGTTGAGGAGTCTTGATTATAGATTGGTGGAACTTAGAGGCTGTTGAGTTTTAAGCTTAAGTCCAAATGAGGTTCTGACACATTAATAATCCAAAGATCTGATCGAGCTCCATAATTCAATTTAATGAAGGCAAGTTTAATATTCAACCTTGATCCATGTGCATTCTCCTCTTTTTCTTTTTCTTTTTCTTTCTCTTTTTCACTTCTTTTCCAAATAAGTGTTTGCTAAGGGACTAGCAAAGTTAAGTATAGGGGGGTGATGAATACTCATTCATTACTCTTTATTCTTATATTTTAGCTACAAAAACCTTTGCAAATGCATGTAGATACTTGTAAATACAAATAATTAGCAAAAGGCATGCATAGTGTAAAAACTAATAATTAGCATGTTTTTGTGAAAAAATAAAAGAATAAAGATTAAAAAGAAAAAAAGAGGGAAATATTTAGAATAAATATCGAGCAACCTAATCCCAAGGGAGGGCTCAGCATGGGCCTGACCGCATAAAAACCCCAGTAGAGAGAGATAGGGAGCTCATGTGTGTAAATATACCTGTAAATATCACAAAAATATTTTCCTCCAAAAATAGAATAAAATGGGCTTGTAGATACTTGTATATATTTATAAATACAAAATCAAAACAAAAATTGAAAATTAAAAAGAAAATAAAAATGACTCCCTTGTACTTATTCACCTTGTACATAGACACCCCATCACTATTTATTTCACCCTCTAAATAAATAAATTAATTTCCAAAAAATTTGTACATACTCCTTATTTTATGTAATAAATAAATAAAATATAAAATGGGAATAAAAATGTACAAAAATAACAAATTAAAAATCAAAAATAAAAATCCTATATTGTATATATACCTATATATAGCACTATAGTGCACATACCCTATTTTTATTTCGAAAAATTAATTAAAAATCATAAAAAAATAGAAAAAATTAAAACAAATATTTTTCATGTTTTAAGTTTTCTTTAATTCGGCCATTTGCTATTTTTAAATGAATTTCTAAATCATTTCCATGTGGCTGATCCTCATTGGTCCACGGGGGATGTTGACCCCCTAGTCAACTCCCCCCTTTGGACCACTTCCCACGGGTCGATGACTCCCGACCCGACTTCTCGACATTTTCACGTCATGATCCGGCCGCCCAACCGCAACCCCCGAGCTCCGATCGTTCTCCATGCACCCGAGATCCTTGCCGATACATCCGTGTTGGGATCCGCGCCTCGTGGAACCCTCCCCGACCTTCCCTTCTCGGACCTTCACCCATATTTAATCCGAACCCCGCCTCCATTTCATGCATCTTTGGCTCATCCATTCTCCACCCAAGGACCTCCATCGTCTCAGCGAGAGTGACAGCTCGCTTCTGGTGGTGTAGCAGCGAGGAGGGAGCGTGAAGACCACTAATCCGGCGTCTTTGCGCCGCCGTGAACCGCCTGGAGGTGACGCTCGAGCCTCGGACACCGACGGTCCTCGAGGCAAGGACCAGGAGCACCCCCAGCTCCTCCACAGTCGATTGCGCCCAGTAGGTAGCCTCTTCTCTTTCCCTAGTTCTCTAATTTTTCGTTTCGCCCAATTTCCCCGGTCACCTTCGAGCTTCGATTCCGTCCACCCTAGCCACCTATTCGATCATCGGAGCAACCCATCACGATCACCTCTCCTTCGTGCACGTTCTCCACCCACTCGCTCAACCTAGCTCGCACAAGAGCTGGGATTGGGGCTCCTCCACCGTCACCTCGCTGGAGCCCCTTTCGCCCTGATGCGCCGATCACATTCACCACGCCTAACCGGGTCGAGGCACTTTGCCCTCCCAGGAGCTCGTTGCACATCTTTGCAGGTTCACCCGAGGCCATCTGAGGGCCTCGACCATCTGGTGCAGTGATGAGCGCAAAAATGACTACTCGGATAAAGGTGCTAAACGGTCGTTGCGACCCAAGCAATCAAATGCGAACAATCAAGAAAAATAGACCACCACGAGAGGTAAAATCAATCAAAACTGCGAAAGCGGTCCTGCTATTATATTAACCTGGTATAGCGACCAGGGTCGAACTCAAGGAGCACGGGTTGGCCTCTCGGCCTATGAAGTAGTCAAAAGAGAAATAAAATAAAAGAAGCAAATGTTTTTGGTGGTTTTTAATTATTTAATATTTTTTTTGGATTTTTAATGTATTAAGAAAATAAGAAAGGTAAATAAACACACACTTAAACAAGTTATTAAAAGCATTAAATTCAACCAAAAATTCAAACAAAAATATTTTTATGTATTTTATAATTTTTAGTGTTTTTGGTGAATTTTTGAGAATTTTCTGATGTTTATTTAATTTTCTAAAAATCAAAAAGTAGCTAAAATAGTAGGTACTGTCCAGACGAGCTAAAAGGGCCTAGATAAAATATCTAAAGGCTCCAAATTAGCTGGGAGGTAATTTTCCTGTAAAGAGAGTAAAACAAGGAAAATTTAGGCACCAATTTTATTGTTTTTTATTTTTAATTACTTTACTAGAATTTTTATAAGATTTTGAGTGTTTTTAAATGTTTAGTGATTTTCAGTAATGAAAAATAGCCAAAATTGGCTAGAAAATCAAGCACTACAAAATAGACAGTAGACATTTTTTTTGTAATTTTTAGACACTATTTAATATTTTTTTGTGATTTTTAAAAATAGACAGTGAAGAAAATAGAGGTTTTTGAATTTTTAAAAATATCAAATGAAAACAAAAATGTCCTAAAAAATCCTCGAAAATTTTACACTATGACAGGAGCCATGTATCCAATTTTCGTTGGATTTGGAGGTAATTTGCTATTTTATTCAAAAATAAAGAGGGGGCACAGTGCATAGGGACCAAAGTGCAAATACCCAAGAGTCTGGGGGGTTTGGTGCAATTAACCCAGGAAGTCACGCGCGTCGCGCGTGCCTGAGGCACTCAGGGATCTAAATGTGAAGAAAATAAGTTCTGAGGGCCTTTTGGTAACAGGTACCAAAAGCCCAGGGGCTTATCTGCAAATAACCCAAAAATATTCGCACATGTTCAAATAAAATACGCACAGGGGTATAAATGCAAATAAACACAAACTTTCATTCAATCATTAACAATCAGAACTACAGGGGCATGGAATGCAAATAAGCCAAAAAGCACGTGTAGATGCACGTGTCAGACCATACACAGGGGCATAAATGCAAACTAAGTAGAGTACGGGGTCCTCTATGCAATAATCCCAAAAACTAAACAACTTGATTAAATAATTACAGGACTAACTATGAAATGCAATAAACAGAAGGGCCTAAGGGTAAATTATCCTTTATTACGCGGACCGGCTGGATGGAGGGCACGTGGCGCATCCGACGGTGGGGAACTGCGGCCGCTCCACAGCTGGACTCCTTGGGCGAATCCGATGGCGAGGGTTCCTCCACGTGGGTGATCGGACGGTGTAGGGTGAAGGTGGCTAACCCTTGTGCATCGGATGGCTGGGATCGGTCCTCCTAAGATCGGGCGGTGACTGCTGCTCCTAAGATGGACGGCCCCGATGAAGTCTGGAGCTGGAGGGCTGATCGAATGGAGGAGGAGGATGCTCGAAGAACAAATGACCGGCGAAGTTCGTCGGCCCAGTGGCCTCGCTCTGAGGCTCCTCTGTTGCGCCTGAAGGTCGGAGAAGCTCCGCAATGGTGTCCCGCAGCTGGTGGTGGGCTCCGATGATCTAGCCGAGCTCTGGTGAGCCCCGGCGAGGACGTCGGAGGAAGCCTTCTGGTCCGAATGACCTGAGCTCTTAGATGGCTGGGGTAGTACCTGCAAAGATGACCAGAAGACTCGCGGGTCGAGGGCAAACTGCCTCGACCCGGTTAGGCAGGGTGACGGTGGACGATGGGGCGAGATGGATGAGCTCTGGTGAAGGGGAGACGATGGAGCTCGAATCCCAGCTCCTGTGCGAGCTGGGTTGGATGGAGGGATGGAGAAGGCGCGTAGAAGTAAGGAGAAGATGACTGTGGATTCCGATGATCGAGTCTATCTATGGAGCGGTCGGAATCGACGAAATACGGCGGAGCGACGATTTGGGCGAAATGTAAAATCAAAGAAAAAGAAGGTCCTACGAGATTACCTGGGTGGATGAGTAGACTGGGGACGAGCTTAGGAAGCTCTGAGTCTTCGCCTCGAGGAGCGTCTCCCTCCGAGGCTCGAGCTCCAGCTGGTGGCGGAGCAACGGCGGCGAAGCTCGCTGGATCAGTGGTCTCTCTTCCTCTCCTCGCTTCGACAGCACCGGACGCGAGCTGTCACTCTCGCGCACAATCTGGAGCTCACTGGGGGTGGAATCAAATGACCAAAGATATAGAATTAGGGTGGCGGAGCTCGGCTTATGTATGGGTGCAGGTCCGGGAAAGATGGCTCGGGTCCGGCTCCATGGAGCACGGATCCCTAGGATCTATGTCGGGCGAGATTCCCGGATACCTGGGGAGCGATTAGGACCCTGGGTTAGGCTAAATGGTGATTGGTTCTGGTGGTAATAAATGGAGGAAATCGGGTTCTCGAACCAGACCCGCGGGAGGTGGTCCACAGGGGGGAGTTGACCGGGCAGTCAACAATCCCCGTGGACCAATGAGAAGAGGCCGTTTGGAAATGATTTGTAAAATCATTTAAAAATAGTAAATGGCCGATTTATTAAAAAGTCAAAACATAAAATATTTTTGTTTTAATTTTTTCTATTTTTTAGTGATTTTTAATTAATTTTTCAAAATAAAAATAGGGTATGTACACAATATGTTCTATATAGGTATATATAAACTATATGGTATTTTAATTTTTGATTTTTAATTGTTATTTTTATACAATTTTATTCCCATTTTATATTTTATTTATTTATATTATAAAATAAGGAATATAAAGATATTTTTATTTTATTTTTATTATTTATTTACATAGGTGAAATAAATACATATATACATTCATATACAAGGTATATTTACAATATATTTTTGTGTTTTTAATTTTGTTATTTTTATTTTGTTTTTGTTTTAATTGTTTTTATTTTGTTTATTTACACTATATAATATAGAATATTTACAAAAATTTTAGCAACTAATTTTATTTAAATATAAAGGTGGTTCTATGTACATGATGACTATACAAGAGGTGTTTTTGTTTTCTTTTTAATTTTTAAATTTTTATTTTGATTTTATATTTATAAATATGTACAAATATTTACAAGCCTATTTTTGTGAGGAAAATACTTTTATTTTATTTACATAAATATTTACACACATGAGCCCCTATCTCCCTCTACTTTGGCTTTTATGCGGTCAGGCCCATGCTGAGCCCTCCCTTGGGTTAGGTTGCTCAATATTTATTCTAAATATTTCCCTCTTTTCTTTTTAATCTTTATTCTTTTATTTTTGCACAAAAACATGCTAATTATAGGTTTTTACACAATGCATGCTTTTGGTAATTATTTGTATTTACACATATCTACATGCATTTGCAAAGGTTTTTGTAGCTAACATATAAGAATAAAGAGTGATGAATGAGTATTCATCACCCCCTATACTTAACTTTGCTAGTCCCTTAGCAAACACTTATTTGAAAAAGAAGTAAAAAAGAAATAAAGAAAAAGAAAAAGAGAATGTACATGGATCAAAGCTGATTATTAAACTTGCCTTCATTAAATTAAGGTATGGAGCTCGATCAGATCTTTGGATTATTAATGTGTCGGAACCTTGTTTGGACTTAAGTCTAATACTCAACATCCTCTAAGTTCCACTATTCTATAACCAAGACTCCTCAATGCTCCAGATCAGAACAAGTCATCAATCACAAACCCTGAAGACCATGAATCTTTTCTTGTCCTGTGAATGTGAAGTCTAAGCTCTCCACCTCAGAAATGGCAACTTGACAACCCTCCCCAACAAGGTAACTCTATGACCTCAATCTGGCCACTCTTTCCTCGAGGAGCGGGGTATTCCCTTCTAAGTTCAAGTTCAACCGGCTCAAGAAGAGGAGGAAGAAGAGAATGGGTCAAGGCCACTGTAGCCAAGTACCCTTGGGAGCTTGACCAGTGTAGCCAAGTCTCCCTGCTGCAAGCTACATCAGGTGGATCATGAAACCAGGCTTTGCTTATTGCACTCTATATACATACTCCGGTGGGATTATTATTTTCTCTCAGACCCACCACTTTTTTGGAGTTATTTTCTTTTTGCACATTTTTTTTCAAGTGTATCTATACAACATATACATATGCAGCATATATACAAGGAGTTTTTCCTCTTGAGCCAGTAGACTATCCCTCTTTTGAAGCTTTATCGCAACCCACAACTCCCGTCGTTAGACCTCATGGCAACCAGATCAAGTTGAGACGCACTTCCTTCACTAAAAGAAGAAGAGAGGTTCCGCCTAGAAGTACTACCCTCATATGCTACCCCAAGTCAAGGAAGACTGCCTCCTCACCACCTCATCCGTAGAGAGCTCGGTGCATAGTGCTGGTGTCCAAGTAAAGCCATAATCTATATGAGTCATGTGTTGTTGTTAAGTGCTCTACTTAGGCTCATTGAGATGACATGTGATCATAGCCTAGTGGACTCAAAGAATTAAGTCACCATGGACCTGAAAAGCCTTAAACCTAAGCCCTATAAGGTTCCTCTTAGAAATTAGGTGGATTAAGATCTTAATCAAGCTCCATTCCTCAATTTGATTCCAGGCTCGTTTAAATGTCAACTATCATCCAGAAAAACTATATACATATGTACAAAAGATGCTTATTTACACAAATTTTACAAGCATGCAAAATTTTTTGAAAAATGTTTTGAAATCATGAATGGATGATGCATGAAGTGCAAGTTTTGCAAAAAGATATTTACACAAATTTACACAAGATTTTTGCAAACTTTTGTTTTTCAAAACATTTTGGAAAAATTTTTGTACTATATACATAATTTTGATAAGAAAATATTTACACAAGCTTTACACAAAAGATTTTTGAAATCATTCTTACAGAAATAATTTGTACACTAGCTATTTATGTGCAAATAAAAGAAGTTTATGTACATGAAAAATTTTTAATTAATTTTTTTTTTGATTTTTAGCCATTTTATTTATTAACACACTCACACAAAGTACGAATTATGGCTAAAGTATATATGGAATATATACACACCCCCCTATACTTAGCTCGAACGATGTCCTCAGAGTCAAGAGCGATGAAGAAGACATAACTCGTGCTAGGTATAGGGAAGTGAAAAGGAAGGCTATATTCAAAGACGAATAAATGAAATAGAAAGTCAAGAAGATCCTTGGGTCTTCCCCCATACTTAGGATCAAGTAATCCTAAGTATAGCAGGCTGTATACCAAGAGAAAAACCGAGTGGAGAATGTACAGAGTCTACCCCCCCTATACTTAGGGTAAAGTGCACCCTAAGTATAGCATAATCACAAGATGAAGAAAGGGATGTGGGACTAAAGAATGTAATGATATGGACATCTGGATCTATACAAGGCGGAAGATCAGTGAAGCTCAGGCGTGAGATGCCTTAGATGTGAGTCAAAGACCACATCTCACACAAAATGAATAGGGGAAAGATCAGCGACCCGCAGCTCATGATCTAGAAATGGCTTGAGCCGCTGGCCGTTCACTCAAAAGGTACTCTCAGAAGACAACTCGGATATATCAATGCTACCGTTGTCGTGTACCTTTCTGACCAAGTAGGGTCCCTTCCATTTGCTCTGTAGCTTCCCTGGAAACAAACGAAGCCTCGCATCAAACAGGCATACTCTCTGTCCAATCTCAAAATGCTTGTGGCTGATATGAGAATCATGCCCACTCCTTCACTCTCTCCTTATACTGTAGGCTGTTTGAGAAAGCTGTATCTCTAAGCTCCTCCAGGGCGGCTAACTCTGCCCTCCTCTGGTCTCCCATACCATTCTGGATCCATAAGAATATCTGTAACTGCCCAAAGTGACTTGTGCCTCAGCTCAACAGGTAAGTGGCACGGCTTGCCATATACGAGGCGAAAGGGAGATGTGCCAAATGGAGTTTTGAAAGACGTCCTATATGCCCATAAGACCGAGTCCAAAAGCTGTGACCAATCCTTTCGGTCAGGGCGGACGACTTTCCTGCAATATAGTCTTGATCTCCCTATTCGACACCTCGGCTAGACCATTCGTCTGTGGATGGTAAGGTGTAGCAACACGATGGTCTATACCGAACTCGCTAGCAAGGGCCTTCACCTGGTCGTTGATGAAATGAGACCCCCATCAGAAATTAGAACTCGTGGAACCCGAACCGCGTGATGATGTCTTCCTCAAAAATCTGCAAACTGTCCTCGCATCAGCGGCTCGGGCGGGGATAGCCTCAACCCAACGACTAACATAATCAACGGCCAACAGAATGTACTCAAATCCCTGACTCTTAGGGAATGGACCCATGAAATCGATGCCCCATGCGTCAAAAACCTCACAGAAGTGAATGGGCTGCATCAGCATCATATCACGCTGTCCACAAGTGCCCATCCTCTGACAGTCAGTACACCTCTTCACGAACTCATCGGAGTCCTTGAAGAGGGTAGGCCACCAAAGCCGGATTGGAGCACTTTCTATGTCGTTCTCCTCCCAGAATGATGTCCTCCTGCCTCAAGCTTGTGGCAATAAGTGAGGACGCTATGGTGTTCCTCCTGAGGAATACACCGACGCCAGATGCTATCCCCTCCTTCGTGGTAAAGGATGGGATCCTCCCAGTGGTAGGACTTGGCCTTCGCAAGGAAGGTCTCAAGAGTCTGCCTGGGCCAATCTTGTGGGACTTTCCCAGCAACGAGAAAGTTCACAATATCGGCATACCATGGGAGTGAGGCGATAGCAAGGATCGCCTCATCTGGGAAGGTATCTCGAATGGGATCAATCTGCTCAGACTCCTCAGGCTGCTCTAAAGAGAGAAATGATCCGCCACCACATTCTTGACTCCAGGCTTATCCTTAATCTCAATGTCGAACTCCTGAGTAGAAGGATCCATCTAGTGAGTCTGGGACTTGGCATCCTTCTTTGCCATGAGGTATCTGATGGCGGTGTGATCTGTGTACAAAGTCACTCTAGATCCAATGATATAAGATCGAAACTTATCTAGGGCGAACACTACGGCTAGCATCTCCTTCTCTGTGACCGTGTAATTCCGCTGGGCGGAATCCAATGTGCGGCTAGCGTAGTGGATAGCAAATGGAACACCATCCCTCCTCTGTCCCAGCACTGCCCCTACGGCAAAATCGGAGGCATCCGTCATGATATCGAATGGGAGAGACCAATCAGGCGGCTGGAGGACAGGAGCCTCAATCACACACTGCTGGAGAGTCGCAAAGGACGAAAGACACTTGTCATCGACAAGGAACTCGGTGTCTTTCATCAAGAGGTCAGTCAACGGTCGGGCAATCCTGCTGAAATCCTAAATAAATCTCCTATAAAATCCAACGTGCCCCAAGAATGACCGTAGCTGCCTCAAATTGGACGGAGGTGCGAGTTTTCTAATGACATCAACCTTGGTCGGATCAACCTCCGTGCCCCTGTTGGAGATGATGTGGCCAAGCACCGTCCCTTGAGTCACCATGAAGTGACTCTTCTCCCAAGATAGAACCAAATGGAACTCAATACATCGCTGGAGTACTCGATCTAGGCAGTCAAGACAGGAGTCGAATCCGTCGCCGTAGACCGAGAAATCGTCCAAGAAGACCTCCAGACACTCCCCTACCATGTCCAAAAAGATTGACAACATGCACCTCTGAAAAGTCGAAGGGGCATTGCATAGCCCAAATGGCATGCGTCAAAAGGCATATGTACCAAAGGGACAGGTAATGGTGGTCTTCTCCTGATCCTCAGGAGCGATGGCCACCTGGTTGTAGCCCGAGTACCCATCCAGGAAGCAATAATGGCTCTTCCCTGCCAGTCTCTCAATGATCTGGTCAATAAAAGGCAGGGGAAATGGTCCTTCTTGGTGGCCTGGTTGAGTCTCCTGTAGTCAACAAAGACCCCTCCAAGAGGTAGGTACTCGTGTAGCAATCTCCTCTCCCGACTCACTGATCACAGTCGTGATGCCCGTCTTCTTGGGCACCACATGCAAGGGGCTGACCCACTTGGAGTCAGAAATGGGATAAATGAAATCTGCACTCCACCATTTTGATATTTCCTTCATCACGACCTCTCTCAGGTTGGGGTTCAGTCGCCGCTGGAACTCACGCGACGGCTTCGCCCCCTCCTCGAGATAAATATGGTGGGAGCACACTGATGGACTAATCCCATGGAGATCTGCTACGCTCCATCCGATTGCCTTGCGGTTCTTTTCAAGAACCCCCATCAAACGGGATTCTTGCTCTCCAGTCAGATCGGCGGAGATGATGACTGGGTGCATCTCAGGTTCGCCCGCAAGGAATCGATACTTCAGCGAAGTAGGGAGCGGCTTCAGCTCTGGATAGCTGGATGCTGGCAAATCTGGCTTCGGAAGAAGATGTGTGAATGCTGCTAAATCTGCCAAATCTTCCTGGGAGAAAGAATATGAACTCTCGCAAACTGGATCTGGAGGAGGCTGCTCAACTATACTGTCTCTGATCTGCTCTGCCTCTACCTCCTCCTCATCTGTAGGCTTAGGTGGACTCATGTCTGGCATCTGGTCATCACAATCTGCCCAATCAGACTCTGAATCCGAGGGATCTGCATCAAACAAGGTGGCATCAGTACCACCATCACACAAGGTGGCCTCAGCACCACCATCACTAGAAACCGTGTCGCGGTCGAGAACCAGCTCTGCTGCCTCTGTAGTATCTAGTATCCTGGACCAGGGCTGTGCTCTCCAAGCTCTCCTCTGCTGTCATCTCTGCATCAGTGGTGTCTGGAAATGAGAGGATGGCCTGTGCTGAAGGGTCTGCCCATGCTGCCTCATCATCTGTGATCACAAAATCACAGTCCTGGTGGATGTCTAACCCGTCCTCTATCAGCTGCTCTGTATCTATGCTGGTCTCGGAGCATGCTCTCTCTCTGGCTCTGTAGTCCTCGACCGTCTCTATTTGCACACTCTCGCCCTCGACGCGAAAGTATACCTTCCCGCTATCATGATTAGTCACCGCCTTGGCTGTGGCCAAGAACGGACGACCGAGGATGATGGGGGTATCGGCCACTGAATCAGGGATCTCCATGTCCAACACTACGAAGTCCACGGGGAATTGCATGCCCTGAATAGTGACGATAACGTCTCGCAACAACCCCTTCGGCCTCTTGACAGACCGGTCAGCAAACTGAAGGACTGTCCTGCTCTGTCGAAGAGTGCCCAACTCGAAGCGGTCGAGAAGGGCTGCCAGAAGGAGGTTGATAGACGATCCGCTATCCAATAGAGTACGGTCGAACGTCTGCTCTCTAATCTGACATCTGACATACAGGGCTCCTGAATCTGGCCTCTTGGCCGGCAGACGGTTCTGGATCGCGAAGCACGTGGCTTTCGTCAGCACATGTATCTCTGAATGATGGTTCCTCCTCCTCCTCCTCCTCCTCCTGACTGTGGTCCTATCTCTCAAAGATCGCTGAAGAAGGGGGGTGTGCTGCAAAGCCTCCTGAAGGGTCAACTGTATGTGAAATCTGTCGATCATGCTCTGGCTGAACTCCTCCTGCTCTCTCTTTTTTGGGTCTTTTTCTCTTTTCTTCCCCTTCCCCCATCTGAAGGGCTCTAGGGAAGGGGACCACAGGGTCCTTCTCAGATGAAGGACTAGGAAGAGGTCTAGACGGCTCGACGGCCGGATCCGCACATACATCAATCACCACAGTGGGACCAGAAGAAACTAAATCGTTTCCTTTATTCAAAACAGAGTTCTGAGGTACATCAAAAGAAGGGAAAACAACATATCTATCAAAACGAACACCGGTGGCCTCAATACCACCTAGGGTTGGCTCTGCTACTGGACGTCTCGCGGCCTCAGTACCGCGGGCTGGCTCGGCTACTCTGGTGGCATCAGCACCACCTCCTCGAACTGGTGAAGCGGCGGGCTCAGTACCGCCGGTGGAATCAGCATCCTTGGTGGCATCAGTACCACCATCGTCATCTTGTGCGGCCTCAGTACCGCTCTCCTCCTCCTCATCTGGTGCCCTGGGTGGATCCTCGAGTCGTCGCTCAGATGAGGCGCCGCCTGCTGGTGCTCTACCACTCCTAAGTGTAACAAAATCAGCATCAAATAGATCCGAAGACATATCATCAAATGGATCATTAGGAGTGGCATGCTCAGTGGAAACTACCTGCTCAGATTTCCTCTTCAGGCTGTTCGGATTCGGCTCTATCTGTGCAGGGATGGCGACCTTCCCTCTCATCAGGTCCCGCATCTCCTGGCGGAACTCGTCCATCTCCCGTCTGAAAGTAGCCTGCTGATCTGTGAGGATGCGGGCTATGTCATCCAAGGCGGGGCTCTCATGGGAGCCCGATGGGTAGCCTCTCTGGTGCTGAGGCTGCTGGAACTGGTGCTGCTGGTGCTGAGAGGGGTAGGAGGAAGGATGCTGCTGCTGCTGTGGCTGGTGAGCCTACTGCTCACATCTCCAAGACTGTCCCTGCTGCTGATAGGGACGAGGAACGAAGGACGACTGCTGGTGTGGCTGGTAGGCTGGGGGCTGCTGCTGCTGGTGATCCCTCTGCTGGCTATACTGCCCTCCCTGACCGGATGACTGCTGTTGGGGCTGGGTACCTCCACTCCCCCACCTGAATCCGGGATGGTCTCGTCGGATCCCAGGCTGGGGACGGTCATACCAAATCCCGTTGACATCCATCAATGGCTCTGCATCGAACTGGGCTGGCAGGAGTACTGTCAGAGGCTGATCCGGCTGGTATACCACCATCTGCAAGTCTGGAGATGGTGGTGACTGGTAAGAGGGCTGCTGCTGCTGGTACGGCTCCGCCTGTACAAGATGAACCTGTCTAGGCTGTTGAAAGGAGTTGGAGCGCTGGGACGAGCTGCTGCTGCCGGTATCACCTCGCGACTGAAGACACGGCTGGGAAGCCGTATGTGCCTCCTGGAGACACATGAGCTGGGTCTTCATGTCGCTCAGAGTCTGTGCCATCTGCTCCATCTGAGTGATGCCCCTGGAACTTCTTCTTCTCGATCAGCTCCATGCGGTCCAACTTCTCGCTGATGATACCCATATCCGCAGCGGACGACTCTGCCTGTGCTGCTGCAACTGCGGATGAACTGGATGGACCGGCATTGACCCGTGCTATCCTCTGGTACTGCACGGGTCCTGGCTGCTGCTGGGGTCTGCCCTATGTATACAACCGGGTCTGGGACATCACCATATAGTTCACGGCCATCTCCTCGAAGATGGCCCAGACCTGGTCGTGATCCTTGGCGAAATAGGACCCGCCACAAGAAGCATTCACCAAGCCCTGGAGCTCTGGTGTCAGCCCGCTGAAGAAGCTCTGCACAAGGTTCGGCTTCGAGATATCATGGTGCGGGCATCGGTCTGTGAGCTCACGGAACCTCTCCCATGCCTCATGGAATTGCTCGTTGGGGAGCATGAAGAAGTTGCTGATCAGGGCCCTCGCTGCATTCGTCCGCCCGAGTGGATAGTACTTGTTCAAGTACTTGGTGCGGAGCTGCTCCCAGGTGTAGACGAACTTCCCCAAATGCTTCAGCCAGGTGACTGCTCTGTCTGCTAGGGAAAAGGGGAAGGCGATCATCCGAATCGTATCCTGGTCCACATGGCGGTTGTGGACAGTACTGCAGATCATCAAGAACTCTTGGAGGTGGAGATGGGGCTCCTCGGTGGCAAGTCCGTGAAAACGGGGAAGCATCTGCAGGGTGTTCGGGGGGAACTTGAAGTCCCCCACGATAGCAGGTACAACCACCCAATGATGCATCAGTGTAGATCCGGGGTTGTGTAACTCCCGCATCGGTCTCGGTGGTCCTCCTGCCGGCGGCTGCTGCTGCTGCTGCGGCTCGTGCCTCTGCATCTGGTCCGTCCTCAAGCTCGCTCTGATCTCTCTCTGCTCTGAATCGCTCCAACTCTCTCCTCATCTCAATCATGAAAGCTCCCTGATCCCTCAGTTGCTGCTGCACTGTCTCTAACGAGGCGATCAGGGTGGAGTTGATCGCTCCCTGGTCCATCACGATGTGCTCTGTCCTGGAGCGGTCCTCTGAACAACCAGCCATGACGTCTGCAAAATCAAATGAGCCATACTCAGGTGCTGTCAAATCTGCTATTCTCTCCTCTGGCTCAAATCTCTCAGAACCGAAAGAAAGGGGGTCGAGGGGGAACAGGGCGGAATCGTACTCGGGCTCAGAGAACTGGTCTAGCCTCTCGCGGGCCAACCTAGATGATTGGGTAGACGTGCCCGAAAGCGGTGCAGCCAGAGGCTGCCTAAGAGAGCGTCTACCCATCATCGTGATCTGGTCGAGTAGTGCGGATGAGATCTGGAAAAACTATGATCAGAATGCAAACCCCCGGTTCACCAACGCAACACGAGCTGAAGACCGTAAAAGCTCGGTCAAATTATCTTGTCAATTTTTATTAGGTGAACACACAAGATATTAGAGCGCTTACGTGACCTGTTAGGATACCCGATACTATCCCAACCGACTGGCCCGCACGGAAGAGTCGGTAGTCAGCTGGAAATAGCACCGGAGGGCTCTACCGAGGGTGCGGGTCACTCTCTCGTGCAATCAAACCAAACAAGGAGGGGGTTGCTCTCCCCAAGACAAATTTTTCAGGTGAGCGTCTTTTAGGGTCAATAGTTTTAGCAAGTCCCAATTTTATGGTTTTTCTTTTTAATATTTTTCAAATGAAAACAAATGCCTAACGAATTTTTCGGTTCTCCTGATTATTTAGTCCAAAACAGGGGGGGAGAAGACGAAAAAGCCGATGCACGATAAATCAATGATGCATGCAAAGTCAGAAAGGCGTACCTGTCTCCAGCACTCTACATGCAATATGATCCGCGCATAAATGTAAAGACAGAAATTAAACTACCTAAATGATGCAGCGATGAAAACTGAGTCCTAGATGAGCAAGTTCTACTCGCAGAACCGTCTAACTGGTCACCGTCCAACAGGCCAAAGGTCCGGTCTTGGTCTACCCCTCCTCTGCCCGACAAATCGGGAGTAGGAGAAAGCGCTTTGTGGGGTAGACTACGACACGTAAGCCACGAAGGAAAATGAGTCAGTTATTTTTATTAATTGATTTTTAGTAGGTCCAATTAAGCGTACTATAGGAGCAGGCAGATAATTAAGTGTGGGGAACCTACTAATTACGGCACAAGTAAGTATAAAATCCTAAATCTAGGGGCTCGATCAAAAACCGCGTAAACACCGGAAAAGGCAGTAAAAAAAAAGAAAACAAAACCGCGAGAAACGCTGCGGAAAACTCCTAAGGGTCCCCCGAGCACACCGGTGCTCGGCGAAACAGACCCGCTAAGCAGATAAAGTCCTCAAGTCCAGTCTGTGAGTCCCTGTATTATTACAATAATAATCAGAATAAAAATAAAAACCTCTCCCACTCAACTCTCTCTCTCGCTCTCTCCTGCGGCTCCGTAAAGAAGGGAGCCGCCTCCAAGTCCTGCGGTTGCGTTGGCTCCTCAAAAGTCACCTCCGTGGTCCTCGGGCCCTTGCAAGAAACAGAGACAAGTGGTCAGACCAAAATAATCAAATAATAATAACAGAAAAATAAATGGAAATAAAAATGGGGGTATATATGCAAAAATGCAAAATAAAATAAACACTCAAAATAAAACAAAAATAAAAACAAAAGAAAAGAAGAGAAAAAAATAAAACAAAAATAAAATATAAACAAAAGCCGTGAAAAAGCCGCGAGCTCTGAAAGAGCGGCGAAAAGCCGCGAAAACAAAAATAAAGCAAAAACAAAAACTACTAAGCCGTGCTCCCCAGCAACGTCGCCATTCTGATGAGCGCAAAAATGACTACTCGCATAAAGGTGCTAAACGGTCGTTGCGACCCAAGCAATCAAATGCGAACAATCAAGAAAAATAGACCACCACGAGAGGTAAAATCAATCAAAACTGCGAAAGCGGTCCTGCTATTATATTAACCTGGTATAGCGACGAGGGTCGAACTCAAGGAGCACGGGTTGGCCTCTCGGCCTACGAAGTAGTCAAAAGAGAAATAAAATAAAAGAAGCAAATGTTTTTGGTGGTTTTCAATTATTTAATATCTTTTTTGGATTTTTAATGTATTAAGAAAATAAGAAAGGTAAATAAACACACACTTCAACAAGTTATTAAAAGCATTAAAATTCAACCAAAAATTCAAACAAAAATATTTTTATGTATTTTATAATTTTTAGTGTTTTTGGTGAATTTTTGAGAATTTTCTGATGTTTATTTAATTTTCTAAAAATCAAAAAGTAGCTAAAACTGTAGGTACTGTCCAGCCGAGCTAAAAGGGCCTAGATAAAATATCTAAAGGCCCCAAATTAGCTGGGAGGTAATTTTCCTGTAAAGAGAATAAAACAAGGAAAATTTAGGCACCAATTTTATTGTTTTTGGATTTTTAATTAATTTACTATAATTTGTATAAGATCTTGAGTGTTTTTTAATGTTTAGTGATTTTCAGTAATGAAAAATAGCCAAAATTGGCTAGAAATTCAAGCACTATAAAATAGATAGTAGACAATTGTTTTGTAATTTTTAGACACTATTTAATATTTTTTTTTGTGATTTTTAAAGTTAGACAGTGAAGAAAATAGAGGTTTTTCAATTTTTAAAAATATCAAATGAAAACAAAAATGTCCTCAAAAATCCTCGAAAATTTTACACTATGGCAGGAGCCATGTATCCAATTTTCATTGGATTTGGAGGTAATTTGCTATTTTATTCAAAAATAAAGAGGGGGCACAGTGCACAGGGACCAAAGTGCAAATACCCAAGAGTCTGGGGGGTCTGGTGCAATTAACCCAGGAAGCACGCACGTCGCGCGTGCCTGAGGCACTCAGGGACCTAAATGTGAAGAAAATAAGTTCCGAGGGCCTTTTGGTAACAGGTACCAAAAGCCCAGGGGCTTATCTGCAAATAACCCAAAAATATTCGCACATGTTCAAATAAAATATGCACAAGGGTATAAATGCAAATAAACAAAAACTTTCATTCAATCATTAACAATCAGAACTACAGGGGCATGGAATGCAAATAAGCTAAAAAGCACGTGTCGATGCACGTGTCAGACCATACACAGGGGCATAAATGCAAACTAAGTAGAGTACGGGGTCCTCTATGCAATAATCCCAAAAACTAAACGACTTGATTAAATAATTACAGGACTAACTACGAAATGCAATAAACAGAAGGGCCTAAGGGTAAATTACCCTTTATTACACGGACCGGCTGGATGGAGGGCACGTGGCGCATCCGACGGTGGGGAACTGCGGCCGCTCCACAACTGGACTCCTTGGGCGAATCCGATGGCGAGGGTTCCTCCACGTGGGCGATCGGACGGTGTAGGGCGCAGGTGGCTAACCCTTGTGCATCGGATGGCTGGGATCGGTCCTCTTGAGATCGGGCGGTGACTGCTGCTCCTAAGATGGACGACCCCGATGAAGTCTGGAGCTGGAGGGCTGATCGAACGGAGGAGGAGGATGCTCGAAGAACAAATGACCGGCGAAGTTCGCCGGCCCAGTGGCCTTGCTCCGAGGATCCTCTGCTGCGCCTGAAGGTCGGAGAAGCTCCGCAATGGTGTCCCGCAGCTGGTGGTGGGCTCCGATGATCCAGCCGAGCTCTGGTGAGCCTCGGCGAGGACGGCGGAGGAAGCCTTCTGGTCCGAATGACCCGAGCTCTCAGATGGCTGGGGTAGTACTTGCAAAGATGACCAGAAGACTCGCGGGTCGAGGGCAAACTGCCTCGACCCGGTTAGGCGGGGTGACGGTGGACGATGGGGCGAGATGGACGGGCTTCGGCGAAGGGGAGACGGTGGAGCTCGAATCCCAGCTCCTGTGCGAGTTGGGTTGGATGGAGGGATGGAGAAGGCGCATAGGAGTAAGGAGAAGATGACTGTGGATTCCGATGATCGAGTCTATCTATGGAGCGGTCGGAATCGGCGAAATACGGCGGAGCTGCGATTTGGGCGAAATGTAAAATCAAAGAAAAAGAAGGTCCTACGAGATTACCTGGGTGGATGAGTAGACTGGGGACGAGCTTAGGAAGCTCTGAGTCTTCGCCTCGAGGAGCGTCTCCCTCCGAGGCTCGAGCTCCAGCTGGTGGCGGAGCAACGACGGCGAAGCTCGCCGGATCAGTGGTCTCTCTTCCTCTCCTCGCTTCGACAGCACCGGACGCGAGCTGTCACTCTCGCGCACACTCTGGAGCTCACTGGGGGTGGAATCAAATGACCAAAGATAGAGAATTAGGGTGGCGGAGCTCGGCTTATGTATGGGTGCAGGTCCGGGAAAGATGGCTCGAGTCCGGCTCCATGGAGCACGGATCCCTAGGATCTATGTCGGGCGAGATTCCCGGATACCTGGGGAGCGATTAGGACCATGGGTTAGGCTAAATGGTGATCGGGTCTGGCGGTAATAAATGGAGGAAATCGGGTTCTCGAACCAGACCCGCGGGAGGTGGTCCACAGGGGGGAGTTGACCGGGCGGTCAACAATCCCCGTGGACCAATGAGAAGAGGCCGTTTGGAAATGATTTGTAAAATCATTTAAAAATAGTAAATGGCCGATTTATTAAAAAGTCAAAACATAAAATATTTTTGTTTTAATTTTTTCTATTTTTAGTGATTTTTAATTAATTTTTCAAAATAAAAATAGGGTATGTACACAATATGTTCTATATAGGTATATATACACTATATGGTATTTTAATTTTTGATTTTTAATTGTTATTTTTATACAATTTTATTCCCATTTTATATTTTATTTATTTATATTATAAAATAAGGAATATAAAGATCTTTTTGTTTTATTTTTATTATTTATTTACATAGGTGAAATAAATACATATATACATTCATATACAAGGTATATTTATAATATATTTTTGTGTTTTTAATTTTGTTATTTTTATTTTGTTTTTGTTTTAATTGTTTTTATTTTGTTTATTTACACTATATAATATAGAATATTTACAAAAATTTTAGCAATTAATTTTATTTAAATATAAAGGTGGTTCTATGTACATGATGACTATACAAGAGGTGTTTTTGTTTTCTTTTTAATTTTTAAATTTTTATTTTGATTTTATATTTATAAATATGTACAAATATTTACAAGCCTATTTTTGTGAGGAAAATACTTTTATTTTATTTACATAAATATTTACACACATGAGCCCCTATCTCCCTCTACTTTGGCTTTTATGCGGTCAGGCCCATGCCGAGCCCTCCCTTGGGTTAGGTTGCTCAATATTTATTCTAAATATTTCCCTCTTTTTCTTTTTAATCTTTATTCTTTTATTTTTGCACAAAAACATGCTAATTATAGGTTTTTACACAATGCATGCTTTTGGTAATTATTTGTATTTACACATATCTACATGCATTTGCAAAGGTTTTTGTAGCTAAAATATAAGAATAAAGAGTGATGAATGAGTATTCATCATGCAGCAGCTCGTCCTCCGTCGACGTCGCCTGAGTTCCCCAGAGCTCCGTCGAGTCATCGGAGGACCCCATTCGACGCGGGAGGCCAAGGCGATTCTTCCCCGATCTTCAGCAGCCCGCGAGGAGGACTTCAGCGCACACACGAGCCCGATGAAGCTCGCCGGCATCCAGTTCGTCCACCATCTTCCCCGACCGTCCGATGACCTTCCCGCTCCAGATTACACCCAAACCGTCCGATCTGGGCTAAGAGGAGGCCAGCAGCCACCGTCTGATCTCCACGTGGCCTCCTCTCAGCCCTCCATCCATCGAAGAGGCCCCAGCGTCTTTGGACCATAGGATCTACACGTGGCGAGGCCCCTGTCGTTGGATGAGCGCCGAGGACCCTAGTGTTCAGCCGCGCCGTTTCTAGACCGTCCGATCTCCACGTGGCGTGCATCTGGGCCTTGACTTAATAAAGGGTAATTTCACTTTAGGCCCTTAGCTTTATAGTTGTTCGTTTCTAGTCCTGTAAATATTTTTAAACTTTTTTTTACGTTTGGTCAATTGCAGAGTGGACCCTGTCTTATCTTGTATTTGCGTTGATAGCCTTGTTTGTAGTGGAACACGTGCTTCGACACGTGATTGTTGGGTTATTTGCATGTTTAGCCTTGATGTTCTAGGGTGTTACTGAATGGAATTAACTTTTTAGTATTTGCATAAATACCCCTGTGAATGGTTTATTTGCGTATGTGCTTGATTTAGTGGGTTATTTACACTTACGCCCCTGGGCTTTTAGTACGAGTTACTAAATAGTCCAGGGACCTATGTTTTCTTGCAAATAGGTCCCTGAGTGCCCAGGTCACGCACCTCGCACGTGATTTCGTGGAGAAATTGCACCGGACCCCTTGGACTTTCCACTATTTGCGTATAGGTCCCTATGCACCGTACCTTGGTTTTTATTTTTAATAAAATAACAAACCAACTCCAAATGTGATGAAAATTGGATACATGGCTCATGCCATAGTGTAAACGTTTCTCCAATTTTTGGAGACATTTTTGACACTTTTTGATATTTTTAAAAATTCAAAAACACGCATTTTCTTTACTATCTAACTTGAAAAATCACAAAAAATATTAGAACACCTCTAAAAATCACAAAAAAGTTAGGCAGTGTTTATTTTACCTTGTTTGATTTTCTGACCAATTTTGGTCATTTTTGGATATACAAAACCCATAAAAATTGAATAACACTAAAAACCTATAAAAATTCTAATAAATAAAATAAAAATAAAAAATTAATAATTCTGGTGCCTAAATTTTCCTTGTGTTTTCTACTATACAGGAAAATTACCTTCAGGTGTTAATAGGGCCATTTTTTATTTTAAATTGGCCCTTGACACCTGACTAGACAGTACCCTTTATTTTCCATCTTGTTTGATTTTTATAAAATCCAATAAAAATCAGAAAAATACCAAAAATTAACTAAAAACAATAAAAAATATAAAAAAACATAAAAATATTTTTATTTGACTTTTTGGATGATTTTTGAGTAGATAGATAACTGTTTGTATTTGGTTGTTTTATTGTTTTCTTCATTTTCTTTATTAATTAAAAATCCAAAAAATATAAAATCACTAAAAATCCACCAAAAAAGCCTTTTATTTTATTTTATTTCTTTTTTAGACTACTTCGTAGGCCGTAAGGCCACTACGTGCTCCCTGAGTCCGACCCTGGTCGTTATACCAGGCTAATCTAATAGCCAGGATCGCTATTGTATTTCTTTGATTTTTATCTGATTTTGGTGGTCTGCACTTTATTTTCTGGATTGACCGACTGACTCTTGAGCGAATGAGGTCGCCACGACCTTAGTTCTACTTCTTTACCTTAGTTGCTCGGGTTTTTCGGTCGTCACTCGGCGTCGTCAGGGGTGGTGGTACCAAGGAACTGTGGTACCGCTACCCGTTGGTAAGTGGCGTAAGTGCTCTGATGCTTCTGCAAGGTATCCGTATCCTATGGCTGCTCAGGCTCCAAGGAAAACAACAAGTTGATACTCTCCTCTACGTCATGAGAGGGACGATAGGATGGGTCATCCTCTCGCTGCTCCATCTCCTCTTGGCACTGTTGGATCCCCTGTACCGCCTATACAAGGAGAGCCAACTGCAACGCCACATCTGGATTCACGTGAGGTGGCATGGTTCTGCCAAAAAGAAAACCAAGGCATTAATACTTATTTTCTTAAGAGAGACATTATGAGAGATATGTAGACATGGATGCAATCATGTTATTCTACTGTGGACTCGTATTGGGTCAGAAGATTTTCATACTATCCCGTATTCGAACACCAATCAGGAATGATATATGTGGAATGGAATGGAGTACCACTGTTCTGATACCAAGCTGTGACACTCCTAGGATCTATGTACTCGGCAAACCAATTCCACACATATACATTCCACATTCAAATACATGACATTCACGAAAGTAGGAGAAAAATAGCAACATGCACAGGAATTTAATTTTTTCTTCTCCTTTAACCTGTTCACATTTCATACATCCATTCATTCCATACACCAATTCTATTACATTCCATTGACCATTTCCATGTCCACAAAATATACATGTAAGCATAAATATAGATGTTCACAATTATACATTACATGCCATGTCTCTCAACAAAATGCTACACATGAAGAAGGATAGTAAAACTACCAACAACTGTACCACAAAAAGTGTCATTAAGCTGCACAAAAATGGTGATGTCCTCAAAGCTACTCACTGTTGCGGACCTGCAGATTCACACGTAGGTACGTTATGAACAAAGTTGCCCATTACAAATGAAACAGAACTATACAACAACAAGCAGGATATAATTTATAGTTGTGCAAAAGAACAACTGTGTAACTAGTCTCACAAAGGATTATATTTTTTATTTTTTATTGTTGATATGGATGTAGATATGAGTGACCAAGCTTCGTGGATAGTCTGTGGTCTTGGTCTGGATGAGACCTCACACTATGACTCTAAGGTAAAAGAAAACACCTTACGGTTGGGGTGCCTCCGTAGGCATGCGGTGGGGTACAATGCATCCTAACTAAGTTCCCAACACATCCACTTAGCCCTACTTCCCACTGCTACTTTCAAAATTACAATTTAGATTCCAACCCACGAATCATCGCAACTAACTCAATCCTCCTTATGCCCATGAGAATTATATCACATTCCCAACTTCATTTAACCACATTTCCCGGAACTCCCCTATTAGCGCTCTCACTCCGAATACCGACCAATGTGGCCTACACTGGCCCGTACACGGGTGTTAACTCTAAGTGACAAGCGAAACACTAGACTACTAACCATGAATACTTGGTCTGCGCTCGAGCACTGGGCTAAAGCACACAAGTGTCGAGGCCAACACCGTCAGATTAGCACCTTGGTGTGCCAAGCAACATGTCCCCCAACCATCGAAGCTATAGTAGCAGTTGGGATCGCGACCATCTAGGCTTCTACCGGGGCCCCAAGGGTGCATGTCCCTCCCTTGGTGGCAACTATTTCATCTACCCTTTCATCGTGCAATATTACCCATATGACAATGATCTCCAAGTTAAAGTGATTCGACTATTGATCAAATATCAAGATCTTTGGAAAATATTTCTTTACAGATATATCTATTTAAAGTGCTACTCATTTCATAGGCACTCAAGTACCATGCTTATAATTCCTTTAGTTTGCTCTGTGCCGACCACACAACTCCTTTTGTAGTGCTACCCGATTAACTCCACCCCATCACCATTTGCTAGTGATGAACCCATGTTAGCAGTTACAAGAATATGAGGATGCAAACTAGGTTATTCTCAACATAGACTTATTTAGATCTATGATGCATACCTCATGTGAGTAATAAAGATAGTTTAGTTGGACAAGTATCTAGTTGAGAGGTTGTTAAGAATCTACAAGAGCAGATTAGATAGCTTCTTTCCCATCTCCAAAATAGACCTACTGCACATACTAACACCACATAGCATTTAGAATGTCACATACCTATTGTATATGCATAATCATTCATCTACATACAGAGTTGCCTCCAAGGCATCGAGGATTGTCTTTCCCATCCAATTTCAGTGGCTATAACATTTATAAAATCTAATTCTATAAATTCTCTCTGTCCAATAATAGTCTTGGTTAGACACATTGTGAATCCGCTCCCCATTTTTTTGATAGTTGGTTATTGATGTTTCCACAATGATCAACACTCTGACAAGATGGAAAATATAAAACTAATTACAACACTCTTAAAACCAGATGCTTTTAAAACCCATCGAATCAGATCTTAAGAATTAGATTTAGTTCAATGTGGGATGGCAGTGATTTTAAGAACATGGAGGATTCTAATACTCTTAACAGAATATCCCTTTTTTATTTCTCTATAATTTAAAATACCCATTGACAGTATACCTATGAAGTCCACATTTGAATCTTGTTATGATTTTTGGCCTAGAATTTGCCATCAAGGGGTTGAAGATATGCTCGGACCCGAATGCTGAGAGGGTTTGTGATGAATGGAGATTTAATACAAAAAGCACACCTTACCGTTCTATTTGTTTTGAACTGAATGTAAACTTGGAGGAGGCATTTCTATTCTGTATGTATAGAATTGAGTATAATCTTAAGTGTCGTTTATCTAAGATTTTACTAATCTATATTCCAGTTTTCTCCAATTCAACCCTCATATCCAAGATACTCTAACAAAATCCCAATCGATTTTGTTAGCAACATGTATTAAAAAAGAAGTAATAATCTTATATGGGCATATAGATCATGTAAATGTGCCCCACCTATTCTCTCTCCCCCATTTGCGTATACATTGTCTCCAAAATAAAACAAATCTAGTATCCAACGCCCACCCTCTAATTGGGAAGTAATTGGTGTCTGTTTTGTCATGAAGGTATAATCCAATGCACGATCCCTTATCTCACACTGATTCCAATCAAGAGGCGATATGAGTTTATTTCTGTTACGACCCAAACATCTAAAAGACATGATCAACGAGTATAGATCTCGCCCTTACAAGACGTATTCTTATACACTTGATCTACTGTTAAGATCAGAACTGGGGTATACACATAATAGTTATACACACGATGCAACATTGATAACCATCTACTAATCACATCACACAATCTCTAAGGCTTAAAAGACGTTCAAGAATACAATTTCAAATTGTATGTAAACCCGTAGCAAGAGGAACAGGATGTCATACCTTCTCTACGCGAGCATAGCTTCTGGTCGTCGATCCGAGGTGTTCTGGCTACCCTTGGTGAAGGAGAGGGAAGAGGAATGGAGGGGAGGTCTGGAGGTCGAAGGAACAAGGGCATGGGCCTTTTGGGCGAGTTTCACAAAGGGGGAGGGCTGGGTATATGGGTTGGGACTCGGATTCGGATCCGGGTTCAGATCCTTATCTGGCCTGGACCACCTCTCGCTAAAATAGTCGTAACTCGGATTTTCGCATTCTTAGACTCGTTGAAAAGCTATCGACGAGCCCTACTCAATAGACTATCAAATAAACTTTTTGGACCCTGCAATAAAAGCAGATTTGCAATTAATCCCATATCCAGTTGGGTTTTGCATTTTAGTCCCTGTTCGGTTTTCGGGGTTTTCACATCTGTCTCATCGGTTTGAGTCTGAGTAGGTTCTTGCACGCTCACAAGTGATTACATTGCGAGCGAGGACCGAAGTAGCGGTTTCACGTATTGGCTTCCTCTCTCTATTTCTTCGATAGAGTAGGGATCACGGAAGGGTTACAAGGACCTCAAAAAGTGCAGACTATATGTTACAAAGGAGGAGGACAAGTATGGAATACTTTTCAGGTAGTACTCTGTCTCTTATAGGGTTAGCGTTATAAAGACTTGTTAAAAGATATGCATGAAATAACAACTCTAAAATTGAAAAATTAATAAATTGCCGAACCTTCATGGCTTCACATGGCGTGAGTTGTGAAACCAATTTTGTATTGTGTTTATATGGATTTAAATTAAGGTTCAAAGATTAAGTCCTGCGCAGTTGCACAAATTTTGTCATGTATATCTTCCTTTTGACCCCCGCTCAGTTTGAGCTTTTCTACTATTTTACACTCCATTTTATTCCTCGTTGACATTCGTATCTTTCCTCCTACATCAATCTACTTTTTGCTTCACGATGGTGATATATGGATGGCTTAGTCGGGACTCCGCCGACACTCACATCGATCCCATAGACTCAACATCGTCAATAATTAGAGACGATTCCCGAGAACTCAGTCTGTATCTGCGGGCCAATCTCTAGACTCCTCATCTTCTTTCTACCCACCCAATAAACTGGGACCACTTTTGTCCCATCTTTGCTGTTGTGAATGAGAGTCGATTACAATCTACATCTTTTTCATTCACAACACTATGAGATTGAGACTAATTTCTTATTCATCTTGGCAGCTGAGAATCAATTTCAAAGTGGTACGATTGGGACTTTTTCATTTCAGATAGAAGCCAACCCTAGTCCTAGATCCGAACACCGAGTTTATTTCTTCCAACTCAAACCCATAGATGGCACCCCAAGGAAAGGACAAAGGGGCAACCACCTTTCCAGCTTGAGCAAGGTCATGTGCCAGATCAGAACCAAGTGAATGCTCAGTTGCTAGCCTCTATCCAGGCCATCCAACGGCAACTGATGGAGCATGCCCTTGTACAAACTGCGTTCCAGGATATGCTGAATGATGTAATGAACAAACAAGTAGAAGGACGAGAAATACCAACAGGAGGAAGAGGGGACGGACCCCGTGATAATCCAGACGAGGAAGAGCTGGAACAAGGGAGGCAAAAACCCACACTTAAGGAGACATATAATCTTAGAGACAACCAGATGACCGAGCAGATCTGCAACGGTTCCTTTAGACATAGTGTCGTACTACCGACTACCTCAATGTTCCTTTAGACATAGTGAAGATGATGGCATTCCCCTTTAATTTTAAAAACAATGCCCTCTACTGGGTCAATCATTTGGGAAAGGTTGTGATGATATGGGAGGAACTGAAATCCACCTTTTTGCACAAATTCTATCCTCTCAGTTAGCTCAACCAGATGAGGGCCACGATCAGTAACTTCTACTAGGGTGCCCATGAAACCATCCATGAAGCCTGGGAGCAATTCACAGATCTGCAGGAGAAGTGCCCCCATCACAAGATACAGAGGAACAGTCTGGTCCAACACTTTTTCAGGGGACTGAATGTAGAGATCCAAAGGCTCATCGATGTATCCTGTGGGGGATCTCATTTCAACAAGGATGAAGATGTAGTTTGACAGATTTGGAAGAAATGGCTGAAGGAGAGGCTGCCCTCTCTTCATCCCCAGCATATCAGAAGCAACAACAGATCCTCTAGAATCAAGTACACAAGGCAACATCTCGTTAGGCAGAGAGAGATGAGAACTCCAACCTCAGCATCATCGAGGGTCATCTCTCAAAGGTTGATATCATCGAGAAACTATCACATGATCTTGAGAAGCTCATTGTGATCGAAAAGAGGATGTAACATTTAGACATGCTGGACCAAATCACCAAGCAGTTGGAGCTGCTGGTGAGTACCATCAGTTCTGTTCAGTCGGAAACACCATCGATAGAGACTCCTGCTGAGAAGAAGGATGAGCTAGCACTGTGGCAATGACATGAACCGAGTCAGCAGCCACCGGCAGTCCAGCACGTATACTACATGCAAGCGCCCAATTAAGGCCTGCCGCAACAGCAGATGGTGGTTTACCAGCCAGAATTCCATCTTCTGATCCAAACTTCCCACCACCACCCTTGATTCAAGAAGTCAATGGTGTATGAAGCAATGATGCACAGCTAGCCCATCCTACCGGACACCCACAGGGCCAACCACAAGCCAACAAGGCCTATCACTAGCCTTAGGGTGGTCGATACCGACAGTTCTTTCAACCCTGCCTCAGTATTAATAGTCTCCACTATACCACAACCAATGGAGGCAGAATCAACAGTATGCACAACCTCAGTACTGCCCATGACAGTAGTATCACCAGTACGCAGCCACACCATCTAATCAGTACCCTCCTTCCTCCTACCATCAATACCAGCCAGCTTCCTCCACCTCCTAAACAACATCAGCAGTACTCGCCTCAGCCTCACAACAATAAACCACAACGTGGTCTGCACGTTGAACCTTCTAAGGTGAATCCTGTGAACCCTACTCTTGATTTCTTGACCCAACTTGTAAAAGGCCTAGGAGATATGATAAAAAAACTCGACGACTTGACCACCACAAAAACGTCCATTCCGACGTAGGTAGAAGTGAATCCCAATAGCTTCAAAAGAAAAGAGCAGGTAGAATGTGATGTCCAGTCTATGCCTGTAGAGTCAGATGATTGTCATATTGCTTTACGTAATGTTGTCACTCTCAGGAGCGGTAGGACTTTGCCTCCGTCTGCCACAAGCCACAGAAAAAATAAAGCTTTGACAAGTGAGTCATCATCTTCTGCATCAGCCGTGCTAGCTATAGGGACATGTGAGGAGGAAGAAGAAGGAGGAGCCATGCTAGTTGCCATCCATATCCACCACTATCAGCGAAAACAACAAAAAATCAAAAAGCTCAAAAAGACCAAAAAGATGTTTGCAGTCAACATGAAGCTGGGACAACCACGAAGGAGCCGCCAACAGTAGTCGATCCTACACCAACCAACAGAGCCGAGACCGTGACTTTTATTTGTCCACCAGCCCTAGCACAGTTGTCTCCAACATGTACTTTTTTTTGTGAACCGGATGCATAGAATATTGTGGACAAAGATTTTGTTGTAAATAAGAACTCTATTTTTTATTTCAGTACTGTGGATATTCCTTTTCCTAAAGAAATAGAAAATTCAAAAAAATGCAAAAAGAAAAAGCACATTATCTAATCCCGAAGTTGTGGATATCATTAATAATTTTACTGTTGAGATTCCTTTAATGAAGGCCATGGAGTATATGCCCGCTGTGAAGAAAGGTTTGAAATAGGCATGCATAAACAAGCGTCGACCAGCACGTAACAGCATACACCCACAAGTAGAAAAACACGTTCTTACCATGTCCACCGTTGCAGCAATCAACAATCTCCCACATAAGAAGCAAGACAAAGGAGCATCTTTGATCAGTTGCAAGATTTTTGATCAAGTCTTCGAGCAAACCTTACTTGACATTGGTTCTTCCATCAATCTCCATCCCTCTTCATTATTGCAAGAATTTGGGCTAGGTCCTCTCAAGCATGAATGATCCTTCAGTGTGTTGATCGATCCATCAAGCGACCTCGAGGTCTTTTTGAAGATGCTGTGGTAAAGGTGCAGGACATGCAATTTCCAGTTGACTTTGTAGTCCTTGATATGGGCTCCCTGCACCCTTACTCCAGACTCCTATTATCCTACGTCGACCATTCCTGTGCACTTCAGAAGCTAGGGTTGATTATGGGTCTGTAAAGATCACCTTCAACTCAAACAACAACAGAATTACTACAGACATGATCAATGAGCCTAAAGTCATAACTGATGAAAGTCATGCAACACCACCTGAAGCAGGCTATGACTTCATTACAGAGATCAGAGATATGCCACTCTCTTTGATCGACATGGACACATGAAACCTCTTTCTTGAGGAGGACCTGGAAAGCACAATCGATGCAAGCTTTGTTGACAATTGGGAGACATGGTCCAATTTACTGATGCATCTTTTTGATTCCGATGATTCACTCCATCCCGAACACAATGAGCTCATTGCAGATCTATTTGGCACATTGTCAGAAGATCAACAGGACACTGAGATCTTCACTACCTCCAGAGTTTAGGCAACTTATTCACCAACCAGCACCATTTCAGAAGTGATCGAGAAGCTGGCCAGATCAGAGCCTGAAATAAAGTCACTTCTGGTAGGCCTGAAGTATGCTTTCCTTGTGGGTGTAGAAAACATGTATCCGATCATCTTTAGCAGCAAACTGACACTGGAGCAAGAATCTCGACTCCTCGAGATTCTTGAAAAGAACCGTAAGGACTTGGTTTGCATGTTTGAGAACTCCATGGGATAAATCATGCTTTGTGCTCACACCACATCTACCTGGAAGAAGATGCCAAGCCATCTTGCGAGTTTTAGAGAAGACTGAACCCAAATCTGAGGGATGCCATTATGAAGGAAATCACAAAATGGTGTGACGCGGGCTTCATTTATCCCATCTCCGACTCCAAATGGGTGAGCTCATTGCACATAGTTCAAAAGAAATTAGGGCTTTCTGTGGTTACAAATGATAGAGGAGAGGAGATATCTACTCGAGTACCAACATCGTGACGTGTATGTGTTGACTATGACCATCTCAATACATCAACCAAGAAGGACCACTTCCCCTTGCCTTTCATTGATCAAGTTCTGGAAAAGACTGGCTAGCAAGGTGTTCTTTTACTTTCTGGATGGGTACTCCGGGTACAACCAAGTAGTAATCACCTTTGAGGATCAAGAGAAAATGACCTTTACTTGCCTGTTCGGTATTTATGCTTTCAGGAGAATGCCCTTTGGACTGTGCAACGCACCGGTAACATTCCAGAGATGCATGCTTACAGTTTTTGCCGAGATGGTAGGTAGTTTTCTCAAGATATTTATGGATGACTTCTCCGTTAATGGTGATAGCTTCGATTCTTGTCTTGAGTACTTGAATAGAGTACTTCAGAAATGCTGTGAAGTCAATCTGATATTATCATGGGAAAAATGCCACTTCATGGTCATAGAGGGGTTCGTGCTGGGTCACGTCGTTTCCAAACATGGCATGGAAGTTGACCCGGCAAAGGTGGATGTGATTACCAATCTTGATCCACACCAGATAGTCAAAAATGTGAGGTCATTTCTTCATTCATGATTTCAGCCGCATCGCATGACCTTTTACAAAATTACTATATTAGGAGACTGAGTTCAATGTTGATCAACAGGTATTCCTTTCATTCAATCAGCTGAAGGAGCTAATCACTCAAGCTCCAGTTCTACATCTGCCTTATTGATCTCTTCTTTTTGAGATCATGATGGATGGACTAGATTTTGCAGTTGGGGATATTCTGGGACAGAGGAAAGATAAGGCGCCCTATGCCATTCATTATGCTAGCAAAACATTAGATGAAGTTCAGAGAAATTACACTGTGATAGAGAAAGAATTGCCGGATGTGGTATTCACCCTTGAGAAGTTCAGATCCTATCTCCTTGGATCAAAAGTCACGATCTACATTGACCATTTTGCTATCCGATACTTACAACAGAAGAAAGATGCCAAACCTAGACTAATTAGATGGATCCTTCTCCTTCAGGAGTTCGATTTGGAAATCAAGGACAAACCTGGAGTTCAGAATGTGGTAGCAGATCACCTCTCCAGAATAGAGCTGCAAGATCCTCCACTGAGCAACGCACCCATCACAGACATCTTTCCTGACGAGTCAATTTTGGACGCGGATCTACTCCCTTGGTATGCTGATATTGTCAACAACCTCATCTCAGGCGTAGTTTCGCATGAATGGATAAAGATTCAGAAGGACAAATTCTTGTCAACCATCCATTTTTACCAATGGGAAGATCCTCTATTATTCAGGTAAGGAGGGGATAGTATTTGGCGTAGGAGCATTTCCCAGGCAGAGCATCACAGTGTCCTCGAGCATTGTCACTCGCTCGAATCTACTGGACACCACTTTGGAGACAGAACAACAACGAAAGTATTGTAGTATGTCCTCTGGTGGCCTACATTATTTAAGGATGCAACAACATTTGTCAAGCGTTGCACTGACTGTCAGAGATTGAAAGGTACCCTTACAACTTAAGATTCCATGCCCCTGAAGATCATTCAGATTGCTGATGTATTCAATGCCTTGGGGATAAATTTCATAGGACCCTTTCCCAACAGTCACTGGGTTGAAGCTATCCCCGCTCGAGCCGCAGACAGTCGTATAGTATGACGCTTTTTGAAAGAAATTATCATCTCGCGGTTCGGGATTCCAAAGATACTGATATCAAATGGGGGTAGTCACTTCGTAAATAGAGAGGTCAAAAAACTAATGAAGGAGTACGACATCGAGCACCGAGTCGCTTGTACTTACCATACTCAGACCAACAGTATGGTAGAACTGTCTAACAGAGAAATCAAGACGATCCTTTAGAAGCTTGTCAAGCCGGACAGGAAAAATTGGTCCGACTCTTGGACTCAGACCTTTGGGCATACATAACCACTAACAAGTTTCCATTGGACATGTCATCCTATCGCCTTGTGTATGGAAAGCCATGCCACCTGCCAGTGGAGCTGATTCATAAATCATTGTGGGCAGTTAACATTTGTAATTTGGACTCGCAACAAAGTGGTCAGAGAAGGAAAGATGATCTGAACAAGCTCCTAGAATTTCAAAATTATGCATTTGATAACACATTGATGTACAAGGAGAAGGTCAAATGCTGGCACGACCGGAACATCAGACGAAAGACCTTTGAGACTGGACAAAAAGTGTGGTTATTCAATGCAAAGTTGAAGATCTTCTCGGACAAATTAAAAAGCAAATGGCCAGGGCCATTCAAAGTTCAAGAAGTACGTGATATTGGAAGTATTGTGATATCAGAATTGTCTCCTGATACACATCCATTTGTCATCAACGGTCAACTACTGAAGCCCTACCTCGAGCATGATACTTTCTTAGCCATAATCGACTCTATCCAAGTACTGTGATATGAAGAAACATCCACAACAGTAGCAACATCAAAATATTCAGATAATGCCACTCAAAAACTTATCCTCTAAACTTTTATATTTTCTTCTTTTCTTCTTTTTATTTTTAATTTTCGTTACCATATAAATAAAATATGTATATCACCCCTTCTATCAACCTTCTATACTTAGGACATACTTTGTCCTAGGTGTAGGGGGGTGTGCACCTCGATTTATTTCATTCTTTGATCCTCTCCCTCTATACTTAGGGATATCTTACCCTAAGTATAAGGAGAGACAATCTGAGTATGATCTATTCATTCCCACCCTTGACCCTTCATGTTTTGTACAATCTGCTATACTTAAGATTATTTGATCCTAAGTATAGGGGGGATGGTCGACTTCTCATTTCTTTAATCATTCCTTTATTCTTTAGACTTTTCTCTACTCAGTACAAGTTATGTCCTCTCTTTTCCTCTCCGATCTATGAGGACATAGCTCAAGCTAAGTATAGGGGGGTCGTATATAATGTATACATACTTTAGCCGTAACTCGTACTTTTGTATTTTTGATAATAATTATGGCTAAGATACTTTATAAAATACAATACATATCCCAGTATATTCATTAAAATCACATAATAAAAATATGCATATTATTCCTCAAAATTTTTTATACAATGATTAATAAATCACGTAAAATATTTGGCAAAATATTTGGAAAATAGTTTGGAAATCCTTTCGAAAAATCTTTTGAAAGCTGTTGGAAAAATATTTTGTAAAAGGGATTTTTACCCGCAGTCCCTATAAACTTTACCAATTGCCTCTACGACCTTTGAAACAATCTAATTCCTTCCTCGACCCCGTAAACTTGCCAACTCTTACCCCATGAACCCTCCGGGTAATCTGTTTGAAGCCTGTAGGGTTCTCGAGGTAATTTTTAGGGTCGATGGGGTAATTACGTTGTGCAAAAGGTCGTAGAGGTAATTCTAAAAGGGACTGCCGTGTAAAAATCCCTTTGTAAAATGATTTCAACCTTTATAAAAATGTTTTGTTTGTAAAATTTCTTTTCTTCATCTTAAATAAAAATATTTTAAAAATGATTTGCAAATAATTTGACAAATATTTACAAAGATATTTTAAAAAATATATATTTTTTGAAAAAACTTTGCAAAATGATTTTCAAATGTGTGTAAATGTTTGTAAAAATTCTTTGCAAAAATTATTTTGGACTATCATTTTCAACATTGTTTGTAAAATAATTTTCAAATAAGTTTGAGGAATATATACATCACACCATAATTCTTTATTAATTGTATATAATTCTCTATAAAAATGATCATTTATCCTTTGTAAATTCTTAAAAACCCTAACTCTTGTAATTATAAGATGCATCCCCGTGTAAATATTTGTACCTAATTTTATCCAAAATCTTTTGTTTTCAAAAATCACAAAAACATTTGCAGAGCCAAAAAATACGAAAAACATTTGCAAAAGCTTTTTGAAAAATATCAAAAAAATTTGCTTGTGCATCATCTTTTTTCAAAACTCCATAAAAAGTTCAAAACCTTGAAAATTTCATCACAAATATATTTTCTGGATTATACATAGCATTCACATTTTACGGATTGAGTTTGATAATTGAACAAGTCTAAGTAAAATCCGAAGATTAGAGCTCGATTGGACCTTAAATCTATCTAATCACATGGACCTTATATGAACTGGAATTGAGGTGCTTCAGGTCTAGTCACTACAAGAAAGATTAGAACAGGCGACGGTCAACATCCGTCGCTAACGATAAGTTGACCGTCCCCTCTGATCAATGGGGACGGTCGTAAGACCGTCTCCAAAGGTCGCGTCGCATTTGGTATATGCGACGGTATTAGCAACCGTCCCCAATACCCACACATAGGGGACGGTCAGGACCGTCCCTAAAAGTCAGCCACAGGGGACGGTCGTGACCGTCCCTTAAAGTGTTTTATTGGGGACGGTCATGACCGTCCCTTAAAGTCTGTCAGGGGAGACGGTCCTGACCGTCCCAAATGATATAAAGTGAAGACGGTCACAACCGTCTCTAAGAACGAAGGGGACAGTCACAATGACCGTCCCCTTTGTTAATCTGCTAACAAAAAAAATTTCCATTGCCCCCTATTTGATCCTCATTTTCCCCTGTTACAAAAAATCTGTATACATAATAAAAATTACAATCACCAGACAAAAAAATGCAATCCACATTCATAAAAAACTCGTCCAACAACACATGCATTCAAAATACTACATTATCCTACATTAATTGTTCAAAATAGTTATACAATATACTAAAGTATCATACAAACTAAGTAAGCTATCCTACTCGTCGTCCTCATCCTCGTCCTCCTCCTCGTCGTCGTCGTCCTCGTCGTCATCAACATCATCTTCTTCTTCACCATCATCGTCGTCGCCTAGCCTCGCAGCGGTATTATCATCAACTGTTGGGTGGCTAGTCGACGCTCCACCTTGATGTGCCTGCATGAATGCATTGAATATCGCCATTTGTTCGCGCAAATCCTGAATCTCCATATTCATGCTAGACACCTGACTCTCTAGTTCCCTCTCCCTTTGTGTCTTCTGAGAGGGCGAGCCGGTCCCTACTCCATACCAATTCCGTATGGTGGCACCACGACCACCACAACGGATGCGTCCCTGATGCTCTGGACCAGTCGCCTGGAGGAAAGCTGCATCAGGAGTAAGAGGTGGATGACTTGTTCCGGTGGGGTCTACAGAGCCAGTGTTTGTGAGCCTGACCATCTCCTCCTACAAATTTATTTAAGTTCAAATTCATTTAATTTGTATTAAAGATGCTTATATATATATATATTATGAATAACTTACATGAATTGGACCATAGGCAGGATCCACCCAATGAACTTCCCCGCCCACATCGCGGCTCTTAGACTTCTCGAACACTTCCATTCGGCTGGGCACTCTCTCGTTCTCCACTTCCTAAAGTGAAAAGATTAGTAAACTTAGGATACCATTTTAATACATATATAATAGTTATAATTTTAACACTAATAATAATCTAGATTACTTACAAAGTCATCCTTCAGTTGATTCGTGTTTCTTCTCCCCATTCTATGTGTAGACTTGAAACCTTTTCTTCGATTTTCAGCATTTCTCCTTGAGATGCCCTATACGAAGATAGAATTTTAATAAAAGATTTCCAAATGATATATGTATAGAATGCACATTTTTATGTCACTTACCATATGTTCTTCTCCCATCCAAATATAAACCATCGCCCTCCATTGGTCAGCGGGTACATTCGGAGGATAATTTGCCAAATTGGCTTCCAATGGTAGCTTGGGGTCGAAGTACTTTAAAATGTAAAGAAAATTAATTATATACCTATATGATGAAAAACATGTTTATACTTAAATAAAAAGCAAAGTACTCACTCGGGCCTTCACACGACCTCAATATTTACGCAACATCTCCGCCCCATGGCCTAAAATCAGAGCATCAGTGGCCGGGTCACGGTCCCAGGAAAAACTAGACTGCAAAGTTATCAAAGCAATCATAAATAAGTTTGTATATATATTGAAGAAAAAATTTGGTTTGTTATTATTATAAATACCTCCAAATCATGAAGAATGGCATCTTTTATTGACCGCTCCACTAAACGGAAGTCTGTAATGTGGAGAGGGATCCTGGCTCTGCACACCTGCCCCAAGTAACTCTGGAAAACATCCGAGTTCTCCCCCACCGCATCGCCTCCAACGATCCGCACCCTGAGTGTCTCACCAGGACGCAGACGGTCCAACACTCTGCACTGAGATGGGCCTCTACGTCTGGCGCCCGAGCCACTCGATCCGTCAGGATCGGAGGTCTCACTCCCTTGTTGTGCTGTAGGCGGTGCATCTCGGATGCGTCTAGGACGTGGAGGCATATCTGCATATTATAAAACATTCGAATTAGATATAACAACAATGATATAATTCACATATTACATCAAAAAATTGGAAAATAAATGATGGTAAACTTACAATTTAGAAATCCGCATCTATAATTTGTGTTGGATTTTCCTGTATTTCAGCTTGATATGCCTCGTTTATATTTAGTAATTCATCATCATCGTTGACATCAAAAAAATCTCTTGGCACTGTTTTCACGGGTATGATCCATCAGTTAAGTTGTCTGGAATATAGAATACTTGTTCTACCTGGCTGGCCAGTGTAAAGGGCTCATTTGTTTGCAATTTCCCAGATTGTTTCAATGAAATGATCCCATTTCTGTCTCTTTGGTATCCTATCCCCTCGCGACCAACATCAAACCAATTGCACATAAAAAGAACACATCGACATTCATGAGTAAAACTGATCTCTATTATGTCAAGTATTTCCCCATAATAGCCGTCTAAACCTGAAGGCAAATCTGTTTTTACTATAACACCCGACATTTGTGTCGATTTCATCTCGTCGGCGGACTTTGTTCTACATCTGTATCCATTCACAATATAACCCTTGTAAGACATAACTTGAGAATATGGTATGCTTCCAAGAATGTCAAGGTTAATATTCCACCTATCATCTGCCGTTTCCCGTAAATGTTTCACACGTGAACGAAACCATTTGAGGAATTCAGATTTATTATGCGTCTCATTAAAAAAATGAATTGTACTCATCAAAGAATTCATCTATTTCTGACAACTGCATCAAGACATAGTATTTCAAATAACTCGTGATCAACATTATTCAAGGTTTGGGTAGTCACTCCTGCATCTACGCCCATATCCTCATCCATTCGCACATCTAAACCCTCTCCATGTTCTGTCCAAATGGAGTAATGTAACCAAAATCCGTTGAGGATGAGATGGTTATACACTGCCTCTCTAACATCCCATTTAATATTCTTACATCTCACACATGGACAATAAATCTTTAGACTACCAAATTTCTTATCAACTCTCTCTATTTGAAATGCCCAATCCAAGAACGCAATCACTCCTCTCTTATATTGTTGAAAATCATCGTATCTCTTATCCATCCATGATTTATCCATTTTACTGCACAATCATAATAAAATCCACCATTGTGTTATTATAGACAACAAGTTTTCTACAAGTGTTTAGGATATCTATTGTATACACAAATTATTATGCCTAATCTATTGTATACACAACCTAGGGAGAAAACCTAGGCTTATCGTGAAGCACCACAAGTCTCTCATTCATCTCTAGCCTCAAAAAGTCCGGTCTTGGCTCACCCCTCCTCTGTGCTCAACACACTTGAGCTTAGGAGAAAGCGCTTTGCGGGGCTCGCTGTGGCACAAAGGCTAAGAGATAAATGAGCGGCTGTTTAGAGTTTGATCTAGGTCCAAAGCGGACTATAGGTACATGCAAATCAATTAGGGTGTTTGGACCTAACTCTACGAGCAAGCAACTCCTATGGCTAAGGTATACACAAATCATTATGGGTATATGTTTTGTATACACAAATCACTATGGGAATATCTATGGTATACCCAAATCATTATGGGGATATCTATTGTATGATTTCACTATCATTTTAGGATATCTATTGTATAAACAAATTATTATGCCTAATCTATTGTATACACAACCTAGGGAGAAAACCTAGGCTTATCGTGAAGCACCACAAGTCTCTCATTCATCTCTAGCCTCAGAAAGTCCGGTCTTGGCTCACCCCTCCTCTGTGCTCAACACACTTGAGCTTAGGAGAAAGCGCTTTGCGGGGCTCGCTGTGGCACAAAGGCTAAGAGATAAATCTATGGTATACCCAAATCATTATGCCTAACCTATTGTATACACAACCTAGGGAGAAAACCTAGGCTTATCATCAAAACAAATCATAACTAGAGGAATCAAGCAAACCTAAGCATATCATAAAGAAAACCTAGACAAATCATATCTATTATATACTAAACAAATCAAGTAAACCTAAGCATATCATCAAAACAACTAAATGCAATGGGGAAAACAACTCTAACAAGATTATCAAGTAAAATAAACAAGAATAAAAGAAAAGGAGTGTTGATAGTTACCGGAAATGAAGATTAATGAGGTCGGAAAGCAAGGAGGAGCCGGAGGCGACGCCGGGGCGGAGAGGGCGATCTTGGGGCGGCAGCTTGGAAATGGGAGAATGGGATGAAAACGCAGGTCGAAGGGGTTTTTTTCGATCTGACCAATGGGGACGGTCGTAATAACCGTCTCCTTTGGTGACGATCGGCGACGGTTCACTAAAGACCGTCGCTTTTGGCCAAGGCAGAGGGGACGGTCAATCAAAACCGTCCCCTCCGGTCGACCACTTTGCACCATTCAATAGAGGCGACGCCAACAGAGGACTTATGGGGACGGTCAAGACCGTCCCCAAAGACCTTCTAGATGCAGAGGGGACGGTCACTATAACCGTCCCCTCTGGTCGCCCACTTTGCACCATTCGTCAGAGGCAACGCCAACAGAAGACTTATGGGGATGGTCAGGACCGTCCCCAATGAACTTCTAGAGGCAAAGGGGACGGTCATTACAACCGTCCCCTCTGGTCGACCACTTTGCACCATTCGTCAGAGGCGACGCCAACATAAGACTTATGGGGACGGTTAGGACCGTCCCCTCTGTTCGGCCACTTTGCACCATTCGTCAGAGGCGACGCCAACAGAAGACGTATGGGGACGGTCAGGATCGTCCCCAAATCCCTTCAAGAGGCAGAGGGGACGGTCACTATAACCGTCCCCTCTGTTCGGCCACTTTGCACCATTCGTCAGAGGCGACGCCAACAGAAGACTTATGGGGACGGTCAGAACCGTCCCCTAAGACCTTTCAAGGCAGAGGGGATGGTTGTTGGTGACCGTCCCCATTGAGTTAATACAGAAGGGACGATTGCCCACATACAGTCTCCTATTATGTGGTTATTGGGGACGGTTGTTTGATGACCGTCCCTAAAATGAGGCATTAGGGACGGTCATTCAAAGACCATCGCTAGTTGTCGTCCCTAAATGGGGCAATTCCTGTAGTGAGTTGACTTAATTCTTTGAGGATCATGAGACTTGGTTCAATGGATTATTGATTATCTAAGTAGAGTGGTTCAGAACACATGCACGACTCATGTTGATAATGGCCTAACTTGGACACCTGCACCTTTCACTTGGCTCAACTCAGTTGAAGTGGTGCGGGGATTGGATTCGCCGGTATGAGGCACACACAAGTGGAAACATTTGTGCTTGTTTAGGGAGGGAAGTGCACCCCAATCCATCCAGTGGCAGAAACGTCTAAAGACTAGAGCGTGTGGGTTGTAATAATGCTTCAAAAGAGGTCAATATATTGGATCAAGAGGAAAAACTCTTTATGAAAATCCTATTGTATATAGTATTTCAAAATAAAAAACAAAACAAAAAAACTCCAAAAAAGTGGACATGTCTGATTGAAAATAAAATGCCTTCCGAAATGTACATATTTGTATAGTAAATAAGCACGCTTGTGATTCAAAGTTATGATATGTGAGTCTGCAGCTGGATGACTTGGCTACACTGTTTAAGAATCCAAGGATAGGTAGCTACATTGGCTACCATCCATTATTCTATTCACCCCCTTCTCCTGAGTTGGTTGTCACTTGAACTTAAAAGGGAATACCCTGCTCCTCAAGGAAAGAGTTGTTGGATTGGGAAATCATTGGGTTGTCATGCTAGAGAAGTCAGACTCTTTGTCATTTCAGTTGGGGAGAGCTACTATCACTTACATTTTACAAGTAAGATTCATAGTCGTAAAGGTTTACGTATGAGTTGAAGTATTCTGACCTGGCTATTGAGGAGACTTGAGCAGAGTTTTGAGATTCTTGAAGGATGTTATATTTCATATCCGATTCTCAATAAGGTTCCGCATGCACTAAAATTCCAAAGGTCCAGTTTAAGCTCCAAACTTTGATTTTGTAAATACAAGTTTGAGAATTAAATTTAATCCACCTTATTTCCTTTTCTTTGTTTTTCTTTTCAGCATTCATTGCATAAGTGTTTGCTAGGGACTAGCAAAGGCAAGTATAGGAGGTGATGAATCTCCATTTCATCACCTTTACTTTATCATTTTGGCCTTAAAAACCTTAGCTAATGCATGCAAATAGCATTAATTTGTACAAAATAACATTCATTATTTATTGCATTTATTGTGTATAAAATATTTTTTTAATGTCAAAATTATAGAATAAAGAAAAGAAAAAGAACAAAATACCAAAGGTATTTTGTGACCCTAAACCCCAAGACCTAGGCATCTTAATGACTAGGTTGATAAGGAATAAAGAAGGGGGAGATAAGGGCCATTAATACAATAAAAATTCCATTTATTAACTCATTATTTATTCATTTTTGGGACCTATTTTATTCTTTATTATTTATTCATCAAATAAAAAACTTTATACATGAAAGTTCTAGATAATAATGAAAATAAAAATACAAAATTGAGTTTGTACAAAAATAAGATACATTGTTCATTTTCTACACAAAATAAAAAATCAAAATCCCAACTTCACAGACCCATATCTTTCAAATAAAAACTCTAAATATATCAAAATCAAATTGTATATAACTTTTCATAAGCTATTTAATGAAGGTGGTTTCATTTTGGAGTTAAAAGTGTGAAAGTTAGGTTTTGGACCCTCATTGTATAGTATACTTGAATAAAATATTCATTTTATTTATTCTTTATTATTTTTACAATTTATATTTTTATAATTTTGTAATATTATTTAGAATATATGTACAAATTAAAACTAGAACAAAATCACCAATCGAACATTAAAATAAGATAAGCCTATAAAAATGTATGTAAAAATACCTATGTTAATATTTGTAAATAAATAAAGTGGATCTAATTATTTTATTATCTGTTATTTTATATTTTTCTACTCTTATAAATATTATTTATATTCTAGTAAAATTATAAATATAAAATATAACCCAAGAAAATGCATCAAAATAAAAAATGTACAAAATACATAGATAAATATAAAATAACCATACCTATATAATTTATACCCTTTTTATTTTATGATACAAATAACATCATAAAAATATAATAAAAATATATTCCTATGCCTAAAAATAAGTCATAAATATATAAAATAATAAAATCAAATATAAAAAATAAAAATAAATAGTTAAAACATAGATGAATATACATATAAATAGACCCCTAAAGATTAACCATTAATCAATTACTTCAAAAAAATAAATAAAAATCATAATAAAATACTACATAAAATAATAATTTTTTTATTTTATACTAACAAATTAATAAAATCATTTACTATTTTTAAATAATAAATTACGAATGAAAATCCAGTTTTGTCTTGTAGTGCGCTAGTGTGGACCAATGGCAACACAAATTTTATTGATCGCTAACCAACTCTCTTTTTTTGCATTCTGACTCGTCAGAATCATTGAATCTCTGATTTTCCTCCTTTTTTACCTCTCAACCCATCGATCCATCACACTCGCTTCCTTCAGATAAAATCATCATTGATTCTTCACGAATCACGCCGAACCTGTAAATCGCTTGGACACGGCCTCGATTCTTTCCAATCAACCGTCAATAAGGGTGCCTATACATGTTTATAAATAAGAACCTTCACCTCCATCGTCCTTTTGGTCACTAATCCGAGTCTTAGAGCCTCGCATCTTCATCTAGGGAAAATCCTCGTGACAAGAGGAGCTTCCCGGTAGTTTGGATCGGCTTCAGGAGGACGGAGGTGCACCCAAGCGGTGCTCCAGCCACTTGTGCTCCCTACCCTCGCTTGCAGGTAAGAGCTACGTATTTCTCTTTTTTAGATAGATTTATATTCCAGCATTTCTTTTCTATATTTGCATTAGTGTTTAGACCGTAGTTTTCACTTAATACTATCGATTCGTAGTTCGCCGGAGCTCCGCTCCGGCTAACATGTTCATCGTGCCTTGCTTGTTCTCCACTACGCCTTCCGCCCACACTTCATTCCCCTATGTATTCTTATCATCCCATGCACTTCACTCACCTAGATCGGCCCCTGATCTAGCTCAATGGTTCCCCTCCTCCTTCATTCATCGGAGATCTGCCATCCGACCCATATACGCTTTCATCCCCCCCGCTCACTGGCCGAGGCACTTTGCCCTCGGACTCGTTTATTATTTGTGCAGGTCAGAAGCTCAAAGAAGCCTTCTGGGCTCAATTCGATTCGACTTGAAGGTCTCCAGATCGCCCCTTTTCCTCGAGATCGCCAAGCCTCTCCTTGGAGTCATGGATCTTCTAGCGACCATCTACAGCTATAGAGAGCCTCCCGAGACATGAAGGGCCAACAACTATTGCCAGGGACCATCAAAGGAGGGAGGAATCAAGGATCGAAGCTCGGAGGTTGGGACCTTCTACCCTGTTCTTCGAGCGAAGCAGCAATCGTTCGATGGAGGCCCCCCACTCAAGATCGCATCAGAGATGTCTGATCATCAGAAATCTCAGCTGTTGGATTGCTCTCTGCATTCTAATCCCAAATGTCCAGCTACGAATCGGTATCCACCATGCTCGACATGTGGGTAAATGGATCTCATCTAGCCGTCCATCTCCACGCCTTAGGGGGTAATTTGCAAAACACCCCCTCCCACTTTTTATATTTATTATTTAGTCCTATAAATAAAATGTGATGTTTAAAATAAAGTGGACATTTTGCATGTAGGCCCTTGTGCTTATTATATATGCAATTTGGTCCTGTCCAGCTCGGCTCATGTGTTGTCCCATGTGAGCTGGGTAATTTGCATGTAAACCCCTGCTATTTTTTGTATTTATGTTTGGTTCGGAAAAATGTAAAGTATGTTTTATATTTTTGGTTAAATTATATAGGGGCCTTTGGAGTTTATTTTATTTACATATATGCTCCTTCCAACAATTGTATTTTTGTATGCTTGATGGATTTATTTAATATGTCTATTGTGCTCTAAAAATCACAAAAATGGATGTAAGTTCTTGATTGCTTGTAGTTTCACACCATGATTTTTATTTGCAATTTTGAACCTTTTTGATATTTATTAAAAATTATTTAGATCACAAATAGTCTGTATAAAATACCAAAAACTATCAAAATGTCTATGAAAAATTCCAAAAAATATTGCTTATTTATGTATTTTTAGCCTTTAGACCAAAAATTACTAAAAAATAGAAAAACAAAACTCCTAAAAATTGAAACCCCCCAAAACCTTGATAAAATTTTATAAAATTAATAAAAATCCCAAAAATAGTGTTTTTGTTCTATAAATTTACTTAAACTATTGTCTATAAAGTACAATTGATATGGATCCATTTCAATCTCGAATATTTATTAAATCCCTGTTATAGGGCATTTTTGACTTTAAAAATCATAAAAAATAGCAAATTTCACTAAAAAATTATAAAAATACTAAAAAATTGTTTAAAACCTAAAATGTATTTATCAATTTTTGGATTTTTTTAGTTATATTTATGCCTATACTATACATTATTATATATATTCTATAATATTCTATATTACATTTTATATAAAGAAATACAAAATATAAAAATCTAGCAATATATAATATATAAATATAAAATTAAAACAAAATACAAAAATATAAACCAAAAAAATAAAAATTAAATACCCACAAACAAATATAAATGTGTAGATACATAATAAATGACATGGTTACATCCAATACACTTTGTTTAAAAATAACCATAGGCTACTCACATTGCTCTCTATGATTCAACCTCTACACCCTTGCTCGTTATACATCTAGTGGTAGAGAATAATAAATTTTAACTCACTTTTTGATATTCATTGCTTGATTTGTATTCATGGGTTGATTGTTGATAATTAGGGCCTTTTGAGTGGTGAACACATCGACTGCAGTTTCGCCTTTTGAAATCGTACGACACTCTTCAAATATCCCGGTTATCAGGCCTCTTAGATCCACCATGATGATCCATCAGTTTGCCGATAGATCGGTCAAGAGGCTGAGGGACATTCTAGAGGACGTTATCGTAATGGTGCAAGGAATGCAATTCCTAGTGGACTTCATTGTCATGGACATGGAAACCTCAACCCCATTACTCATACCCCAATCATACTTGGTCAATCATTCCTATCAATCACTGAAGCAGTAGTAGATTATGGTACTGGAGAGATAACCTTTCACTCCCGCAGTGATAAAGTTCAGATAGAGACGATCCTGGATTTGAAGCCTACACGAACTGCATCAAATGAGAGAAAACCTATTACACTTGAGTCAGAGGATTTAGCTGAGATCAGAGATATATATTTGTTTGTGGATTACATTGATACCCAAAAATTCCTTTCTCGAAAGGAAGGCCTGGAAAGCACAGTCAACATTTGCTCCGTTGTTGATGATTCTGAGTTATATGCTAAAGAAATTTCCAAGATATTTTCTTATGAGAAAATCGGGATTTATGAAATTGTTGATGATCCATCCCGTTCTAAGATAAGAGAGTTTATTGAAGATCCATTTGAGAAATTACATGCTGAGCCTATTGTAGACACGGTGGATAGTTCACAGTTGCCAGATCATTTACCTTCCTCAGGTATAGTTTCTAAGGTTTCTACATAGCAGATTCAGACCCCTCCTAAGATCAAAGTTTTACCATCAACACTGAAGTATGCATTCCTTGTGGGTGTACCCCAAATGTTTCCGGTCATAATCAATTCGTAGTTGACCAATGACCATGAATCTCGCTTACTAGAGGTTCTTGAGAGAAATCACTAGGCTACATGCTAGAAGATTTCAGATCTTCGTGGGATTAGTCCAACATTGTGCTTGCATCATATCTACTTAGATGATGACAACAAGCTGACATGTGGGGTTCAACATCATCTGAATCCTACTCTCTGTGATGTTGTCATGAAAGAGATTAGGAAGTGGTGCAAAGCTGGCTTTATTTGTCCCATTTCTTATTCTAAATTGGTTAGCCCATTACATGTGGTCCTGAAGAAATCTGGGATTACAACTGCGACGAATGACCGTGGTGAGGAGATTATGACCCGAGTACCCACTTCATGAAGTGTCTGTATAGATTACTGATTTCTGAATTCAGCGACCAAGAAAGATCACTTTCCACTTCCCTTTATTTACTAGATCGTCGAAAGACTAGCAAGGAAAAATTTATTTTACTTCTTGGATGGATACTCATGATATAACCCGGTTGCAATCGCTCTTGAAGATTAGGAGAATACTATTTTTACTTGTATGTTTGACACCTACGCTTTTAGACGAATGCCCTTTGGATTGTGTAACACTCCGGCTACATTCATATGCGTATGTTGGCCATTTTTGCCGACATGGTATGCTGTTTTCTTGAGGTCTTTATGGATGATTTCTCGATCTACATGGATAGTTTTAACACATATCTTGCTTATTTAGACCGAGCACTTCAGCGTTGTTGTGAGGTGAACTTAGTTCTCTTGTGGGAGAAGAGTCATTTATGGTGACTAATGGGATTGTATTGTGTCATGCCATCTCCAAGCATGGCATGGAGGTTGACCTGGTCAAAGTTGATACAATCTCCAAACTAGAGTCACCGATGAATTTGAAGCAGTTGAGGTCATTTCTTGGACATGTTGGATTTTATAGGCGATTCATTAAGTACTTCAGCAAAATCGCCAAACCCTTGACTGAGCTTCTATGCACGGAAAGTGAGTTTATTGTTGATGAGAAGGTTCTCCATGCATTTTGTCAAATGAAAGACTTGGTTACTATTGCTCATGTCCTACAACCCCTTGACTTCCTTTTGAGATTATGATGTATGCCTTCGATTATGTAGTTGGAGCTATTTTAAGGCAGATAAGGGATGGAGTACCATTCGCTATACACTATGCTAGTAAAACTATCGATGATACACAAAAGAATTACACAGTTAGAGAGAAGGAGATGCTATCAGTAGTGTTTGCTTTAGAGAAATTCAGATCACACCTACTTGGTTCTAGAGTGATTGTCTACACAGATCATACTATCATACGGTACTTGCAAGGTAAGAAGGATGCCAAACTATGCCTACTTAAATGGATCCTTCTACTCCAGGAGTTTGATTTGGAGATTTGTGATAAACCTGGAGTAGAAAATTTTGTGACAGATCACCTTTCCCGGATCACATATACAGAGTCCCCTAAGCATCTACTACTTCTTATTACATAGAATTTTCCAGATGAGGTAATTTTATCTATTGCCTCACTCCCATAGTACACTAATATTGTGAACTATCTTGTCTTCAAGAAAGTTCCATAAGACTAGCCCAAGCTTAAGGTCGACAAGTTTTTGTCAGAGATTCATTTCTACCAGTGGGAGGATCCATACATATTTCATGAGGGTGTGGATTGTATCTGGAGGAGGTGCATTTCTCAGGAGGAATACATCAGTGTCCTAGACCATTGTCACAGACTAGAAGTAGGTGGACACCATTCAGGGAAACACACGACAACAAAGGTTCTACAATGTAGCCTTTAGTGGCCAACTCTATTTAAAGATGCTACAGATTATGTGAAGTGTTGTACTAATTGCTAGAGAATGGGAGGAACCATCAGTTCTAAAGATACAATGCCTCTTAAATATATCCATATTTCAGGTGTTTTGATTCTTAGTGTATTGACTTCATGGGCCCATTCCCTAGCAGTCAGGGATTTTAGTACATCCTGCTTATAGTGGATTATGTTTGTCGTTGGGTGGAGGCTATCCCCACCCGAGGCGCTAATAGTCATACTGTTTGTCACTTCCTCAAGGAAAACATTATATCACAGTTCGTGATTCAAGATTCTCATTTCAGATGGGGGAAGTCACTTTATCAACAAAGAGGTTAGGAAGCTAGTTAAGGAGTATGACATTGAGCATCATGTCGTTTCTCCTTACCACCTACAGACTAATGGCTTGGTTGAGATCTCAATAGGGATATCAAGACTATGTACTCTTCAGAAACTTATTCGTCCGGATAGGAAGAATTGATCACAGGTTCTTGACTTGCTTCTATGGGCTTATGGTACAACGCACAAGTCTCCTTTGGGTATGTCTCCCTATCATTTGGTTTATGGAAAGCCTTGCCACTTTCCAGTTGAATTAATTCATAAATCATTGTGGGCAATTCGTGTGTGCAACTTGGATTATGAGAAAGCAAGACAGAATAGAAAAGTGGATCTGAACATATTGTTGGAATTCAAAGATTTTGCTTATGACAATAGCCTGATGTATAAGGAGTAAGTCAAGATATGACATGATAGACACATTAGGAGAAAGACTTTCGAGCCTAATCAGAAGGCGTGGCTGTTTGATGCAAAGTTGAAGCTATTCTCATGCAAACTCAAGAGCAAATGGCCATGATCATTTATAGTGAGATCTATGTCTGACAACGGTAGCATTGTCATTTCTGGGTTGTCATCTGATGCACATATGTTTGTGGTGAATGGACAATTTCTAAATCTGTAACTAGATCATGATAAATTCATGTCTGTAGTGGATTGCATTTATGTGGTATTAGACAATGATTCTTTGACTTATTCTACATTTGAAACATAAGATGATTTTCTCTTGTATATATTCCTTTTGTTTTATTCTTTCTTTCTTTCTTTCATTTTATCATTCACCTCTTTTTTGTGTGTGTGCTATACTTTGCATGTACTTTATCCTAAGTATAGGGGTGGTGAATGACTTGAGTTGTTCTATTTCCGTGTTGTTTCATCACTCTTGTTGTTTCTTATATCTAGGGATCCCTTACACTAAGTATAGGGGGAGTGACCATTCTTTTAGTTTTTTTTATTTTTGTTCTATTTTCTTCTGTTCACTCATTTGTCCCTCTGCTTGTTGATATTATTTCCTTTAGGGATCTTCCACCCTAAGTATATGAGGACAAGTCGAGTTGTTGAATTTGTACATTCTTTTCCTCGATTTTCTCATTTGTATAGTCTTCCATATTTAGGATTATTTGATCCTAAGTATAGGGGGATCACCGACTTTTGTTCATTTTATTCTTTATTCTTTTAGTTGTTGCAGTGTAGGATTCTTTTCACTTTTCTAATACTTAGCACGAGTTGTGTCTTCCTTTGTCGCTTCTTGGTCACTATGAGGACATACTTCGAGCTAAGTAAGGGGGTGTCGTATATATTGTATATATACTTTAGCCATAACTCGTGCTTTTGTTTGTTTAATAATATGGATAATAAAAATGGAATAAATATGTTTTGTAAAAAGATTGTAAAAATACTTTTGTAAAATTCTTTTATAAAATATTTTTGTAAAATCTTTAAAATTATTTTTGTACAAATTTTCATAAAATATTTGTAAAATCATTTTGATTGTAAAATTTTTATAAAACTATTTGTTGTACAAAATTATTAGTTTGTAGACTATTTGTAAAATGTTTTAAAATAAAATATTTGTAAAAATTAGTTTGTAAGATATTTGTAAAACTTTTGCAAAATATTTTTATAAATTTTTTATAAAGATTTCAAAAATTGTTTATAAATCTCTTGTAAAATAGTTGTAAAATTATTTTCTCACCTTCTATATAAATTACTTGTGTGTAAGTATGTGTATAACTTGTTGTAAAATTCTTGTAAATAAAACATGCAAAACTTGTGTATAAAATTTGTTTATAAAAATTCCTTATAAATTCTTTTGTAGATAAAATCCTCCTGTAAAATTTCTACATAAAACTTGTAAATAATAATTCTTTTTTTAAAATAAAGAATCTTGTATAAAATCTGTATAGATCTTGTATATATTTTTTTGTATAAAATCCTTGTGTATTCTTGTAAATACTTTTAATTCTCAAACTCTATTAAGAAAATACATAAAAATTGAAAAAAATCTAAAATCCATAATTTTTTTCAAAAATTCTCTAAAAATCACACAAAAAATTTAAATCAAAATATTCTTTTCAAATAAAAAAATCTTGCATTTGCATTAGTATTTTTCAGAATGATATTGATGCTTAGTCTAGTCTGGAATAAAGTCTGAAGAATTAACTTGGTTAAGACCTCAATCCACTTAATTTTAAAAGAAACTTATAGGAAATGGAGTTGAGGCTTTTCTGGTTATAGCGACTTAATTCTTTGGGTCCACAATACTATGTTCACCTGTCATATTGATTAGTCTAAGCAGAATATTTCATACAAATACATGATTCTTTTAGACAGTGACCTAACTTAGACAGTCACCTTGCACGTAGCTCAACACATGATGTGCTCCAAGCTAATATAATGGCATGGAAAGACAGGATGTTGTGGGTCGAAATAAAGCTCCAGATGACGGATGGACTACTAGCATATTTTTTTTCTAAGATCCTAAAACATGGGCGGAAAAAAAGAATCTATATCCGTCAGGGCATAAAAAGATCAATACGGTACCATAATATTTTCTACAAAAAAGAAGCCAATACACCAAATATACCTACATGACCACAATGGTCCAAGCTTCATAGTAGAGACTAGGCTACACTAGTCAGCTTCACAAGAAGATGTGGCTACACTGGCCACACTCCAATTCTCTTCTTATTCTTCTATATTATCCCCCTTCAATTATGGACACAACTAATACCAAAACTTAGAAGGAAATACCCTTCTCCTCGAGAAAAGATAAGCTAGACTTTGAAATTAGGGTCATCTTGATAAGAGAAGGTTTTTCATTGTCATTTCAGATGTGGGGAGCTATATATCACTTATACAATACAAGTAAGATTCATAGTCATCAAAATTTGTGTATGAGGACTTGTTTTGACTTGCCATCAAGGTGAACTGAATAGAGACTTGTGGAACTTAAAGGTTGTTGAGTCTTAAATTATATTCCTAAGAAGGTTCCTCCAAACAAATAATCGAAAGGTCTGACAGAGCTCCATACTTTGATTTTATGAAGATTAGTTTAAAGATCAAAATTGTTCTAGGCTCTTTATTTTTCCTTTATTCTTTTTCTTATAGTCATCTATTCTTTAAATAAGTGTTTGCTAAGAGACTAGCAAAGGTAAAGTATAGGGGAATGATGAATCAACAATTCATCATCTTTATTCATTTATTTTAGCTTAAAATCTCTTACAGAACACCTGTAAATATCACTAATTACCACTTTTTAATAATCTCGGACCATATGTAAATAGTGTTTATTTATCACTACTTTAATCTAAAATAATCAAATAAAGAAATAAAGGAAAAGGAAAGAAATAAGAAAACTGTATGTATGTAATAAATACAGGCTAATCCTAACCCCGAGAGTAGGTCAAGACTTGACCTAATCGATAAGGAATAAAGTAGGGGGAGATAGAGCCTTTTGTCTATAAAAAAATAAGAAAATCAGATCTCATTTGCATAGATTCTTCATTGTATATATTGTATGTGTATATATGCTACTATTTTATTTATCATCAAAGCAACCTCAAATAAAAATAATTTCTTCTTAGAACTTGTACATAATAATAAGTTGTAAATAATAAAAATAATTGCAAGAAGAAATCCTTTATAGAATAAGAGAAACAACACTCTGAAAGTCACACGACAAAATTGATCGATCAATATCTACTCTACGAAAACTCAAAATAGCTCAAACTAACTTTCATTGTGTTCGAAATTAAATAACCTATAAAATAAAAGTGATTTCATGAAAATTGGAGTTAAGATGTGAAAGTTGGCTTTTTGGAGTGATGTTGTACTGTTTGTCTATAGTGTACATATTATTCTTTTATTTGTATTTTTTCATATATTATATTTTTCAATATTTTGTATATATTTTATTTATTTATATAAAATATAAAAAGGAACAATTTTAAAAATATCTAAAAATATAATAAGTGTAAGCATACTATAGGTATCATGTCCTATGTTGTACATAATATTATTTATTTATCTTATTAAATTAAGTCACAAAAATAAAATAAAATATAGTGAAAACCCTTAAATTATTTTGTGAGTTATGTTTATTATTTGTAAAAACAATTAACTAAAAATGTGTATATTACATATATAGGTATTCTATACCTATAAATAAAGGTGTTTATTTATTTTAACCTATTTAATTAATTTATTTAATTTATTAAAAATCACTCAAAATTTATTATTTTATAAAACATTTTTTGTTTTAATAGTTTCCCAATTTAAAATCATCTTCTATTTTATTTCTATTTATTTCTATTAAATTTAAGATTTTTATAGTTTCCCCCTCTTTTGTCTTTTTCCTAGGGCTCCTTTGATTGGCCCAGGCAGCTCTGTTGACCGCCTGATCAACTCCTCATCTTTCCTTCTTCTCGAATAAATGAGTTTGACCTGCTTTATTTACGATTTTTCTCTGCCCAATTCCTCCACCCGATCACCTTTATTTCTTCTTCCATTTGGAATAAGTGGATCCCTGATCCACGCTCCATTTTCTAAGCGAATCTCGCCATGGCTTGCACGATCCTTCGTTTTGAAATTTTGTCTTTCTCATCTTATAAATAGTCTAGAGTTGCTTCTTCTTCCCATCTTTTGGTTGCTTCTTCTTCTTCCAGGAACTCTAGGGATAGCTGGTGATAGAAGCAATCCTTTGTAGCTTAGAGAGGTCGAGTCGAGCCCCAGATCCAGCGTAAATCGTTGTGCTCCACCTCTTCGACGAGCCCAGCCTCTGGACCGACCGATCCCTTGAGGCAACGACTCTCGGAGCTCCGCCGAGCTCTAGCCCAGACGCTTCCTCCTTCAAGTACCCTTAGTTCTTTAATTCACTTTTGCTTTTCATCTTATTTCACTTCAGTAGCAGTATCCATTTCCAGGTGTCCAGTCATCACGATCAGAGATCAAGCATTTTCTTAGATCATGCCCCTATCTTTCAATAGCCACCTCACACCAGATCCACTCCAGTTCTTCAGACCTCCTTCCATGATCTAATTAACTCAAATCATATCTAAGTAATTTGGGTTCAACCCCTTCATCTACGCATGACCCCAGTCCACCCATTCCACTACTCTATCTTTTCTTCTTGAGTTGAATACTTCCATCCAAGGAATGGGTCTTCGATCTTGATTCATACTTGCAGGTGTAGGAGCATCAATCAGGAGCTAAGATTCATCTTCATCTGAACATCAGAAGGAGCTTACCCGATCTCTCATTGGCAAGATCTGGAGCCTAATTTCATAGTAGATTGATGGTGATTCATTTGAGGAGCGATAAGGTTCAATTGTAGTTGATATCCGAGATGAATCGAAGAAGATCTGACCAATCGAAGTCCAACTGCAAAACCCTTCTTCATTGTTCTTCCAACACGCTTCAGAACCATCGGATCAGAAATAAGCCATCCGAGATCTAATTAGGAGCTTCAAAAGGTGCCTAATATTGATCCCTCAGATCAGATCTAGCTGCTTCATCAAGATGTCTCCTACCCTGGCACTTGCACGTGACCAGCACACCTCCCCTATTGAAATTCCGCTTCTTCCCCATGTAGTTCTTATTAATTGTAAATAAATCTAGATCAAACATGTGTTTGTTTGAGCTTCTTTGAATAATTACATTTTGTACCCTGATTGTTTTCATATTTGCTCTTTAGTCATGTTCATTAGAACTCATGTGTGTCGACATGTGATTTTTTAGGATATTTGCAATAAATTGATCCGAGTTTCTTGTTATTATTTGATAATTAAAATTTTAATAATTGCAAACATGTCTTCCTTTTTCTAATTCATGTGCGTCTACATGTGAATTTGTAGATAAATTGCGAATTGAGTTCTGTAGTTTTATTTTTGTTATTGGTTAGTGTAGAAACTTAAAATAATTGTATCTAGTCCCTAATCTGCACATTAATTTTTATTTCTTCATTTGCTTATAATAAATATCTAATTAATTCTAAAAAATACCTCAAATTTTTATAAGTGTTTGTTAATTATTTTTATGACTCTTAATTTTTGTTTTCAACATTTCTTTTATTTGTTATTTTTAAAAATTCAAAAACATTTATTATTTTCTCTATTTACACTAAAGGATTATTAAAAAATAAAAAAATATTTGAAAACTATAAGAAAGTTAATGCATATTTATTTTATATACTTTTACCATTTCGTAAAAATTTCATTTCAAAATTGAACAAAAAAAACCCTAAAAATTAAAAATTACAGAAAACATTAAAAAATTCATATAAATCATTAAAAAATCAGAAAAATACATAAATAAGTTTGTTTGAAAATGTAAAAAATCATCTTCTATTTTGATTTGATTTCCAATTTATTTTGTTTTATCTTGTTTTTTAAAAATACAAAAACATTAACTTAAAATTGCTTTGTGTTATATTTACTATTTTATTCATTTTAAAATTTTATAAAATTCTAAAAAGTGCATAAAAATCACAAAAATAGTATAAAATTTTAGAAAACACAAAATATTTTTATTCCGAGTTTTTGACTATTTTTTGATAAATCTAAAAATAGCTTTTATTTCTTTTGTTTACATTTTTCATTTATTAATTTGTAATAATTATATCATCATCGGTTAATGTTGCCTCCCTGAGTTCGATCATGCATAGCTATACAGTTAAAATAATGACATTATCTTATGATTTATTCTGCTAGAAAAATAAATTTTGTTTGAAGATGATTCTTGGTTACGGCAACACATTGATTCATCATTTTATCATTAAATAATGAAAAACCCAATTCCATCAATTCAACAACAAGTTATCCTATCTTAATCCAAATGTTGGACACTAGTATGAATATGATTTGGATAGAATGAGAAGATTGGATATTCTTTCTGACTAGATTAAACATCTCTAAGAGGTCTTCTAGATCTGGATATGAGATTAAATCTCACTACCCAAGTCACCATACATGGAACATACACACGTTCTATCTTTTTCTCCAAGTATCCAGAGAGAAGGCACGTTATCCTTGAAAGAGTTCAATAATAGTTCCATTACTGAGCATCGGAAAATTAATGATCACATTTTTTGGACATATGTAGAGCGAATATAAGATAATTAAATATGGATTTGATTACCATAGATAAGAATAATATGGATAGCACTATCCACAATAATCATAAGTATTATGATTGTGATTCCTAATATCATAGAGAGATTTAATTATAAATCAGATTTATAATTTATAAGTAAATGTGAATTGGATTCATATTGTATAATTAAATGTGAATTGTATTGATATTGTACAATTAAATGTAAATGTGATTTATATTTAATATTGGATAAATGAGTATGATTCAATATTAATCAATGATTTTTTTGCATTTGAAACAAATAATTTGCAAATTCTTTGATGATATTTTGTTGATAAATAATTATATGAATAAAGATTTAATGTAATAAGATTACATTACATGTGATTAGAGAGAAAATCTCTTTTTTTCTCTCTCTCTCTCTCTCCAATCCATAGTGGATGCCCACCACAAATATGGAAAGAGGATTTCTCCTTTCCATATTTATGAAAGGTGGTTCTCTTCTTTCTATTTATTCATGAGAATGAATTGATTTTAATTGAATTAAATTTGTTGAGGAACATCTTAAACTTATTTGTCTTTTAAAATTGATTATTTATGTTGTAAATTTTTGCAATAAAATCTTAGCCATTGATTTCAATTAGGAATGCATCTCCACTATTCGATTTAATTTAAGAGAAAGGCTAACCCTAGCCATTTCTTTAAGAAATACACAATGCAAGTTGAAGGCAATTGTTGCAACAACTCTCTCTCTCTCTCTACTATAATACACGTCCACCCTCTCCCTCTTCTTCAACCCTAGGGTCGTCCTCATGGCTAGGGTTTGTGGAGATCGTAGTTATTGTCGCGCTATCATTGTATTGTCCGATCGACCGCTCGTGGCTCTTCGTCATCTTCAACACCTCATGCTCTTGAAGAAGACATTGGAGTTCATGAGATGAAATAAGGAGATTCCATGTTTAGATCATCGCCTTGGATTGTAGGAGAACACATTTCATCCACGCACCCACAAGTGCTCTCTTGCCGGGTCAGACTTGAGACAAGAGGCCTCTTTCCTTTTGAATGATTGCTTCATGACATGAAAACCCTAGATTTCAAACTACAATAGTTGTAGTTCAACTTTTACATGCAAAAACCAACTTGTTTGCTCGATATGACTAGAAATTTAGAATGATTAAAAAGATTTTAAGATGCTTAAATTTTTGAATGATTAATATGTAGTATCATTCACGATCGAAAGATCGATAAAACCTCTCAGTACAATTTGTACCTATGTGTTGTCTTGAGTTGAATCGGTAATGGTGTCAAGGTCATGGGTATGCTGATGGGTTACTTAATTGTACCCTGCATTGCACTTGTAATGGAAGCGCTCTGATGAATCTCCATTTCATCACATTTATTCTATCATTTTGGCCTTGGAAACCCTAGCTAATGCATGTAAATAACATCAATTTATCCATAATATCCTTTATGATTTATTATATTTCTTGCACATAAAATAAGGTTTTTAATGCCAAAATTATAGAATAAAGAGAAGAAAAGAAAAAAGGAATAAAATATTGCAAATATTTTATGACCCTAACCTCGAGACCAAGTCCAGAATGGAATCGGTCGACAAGGAATAAAGTAGGGGGAGATAAGGGCCAAAAATACAATAAATACCTCATGAATTTATTTATTGATTATGCATTTTTGACACCTATTTTATTCTTTGTGATTTATTCATCAAATAAAGAAACTTTGTACATAAAAGTTGTAGATAATAATGTAAATAAAAATATAAATTTGAGTTTGTATAAAATTAATATACAGTGTATATTTTATATCCAGAATAGAAAAGCCATAAACCAAACTTCACATACCCATATCTTTCAAATAAAAACTCACAACATAGCAAAATCACCTCAAATTGTATATAACTTTTCATGAGCTATTTAATGGTGGTGGTTTTATATTTTTAAGAGTTACAGTGTAAAAGATAGGTTTTGGGCCCCTATTGTACATAATACCGATTACAATATTCAACTTATTCATTACTTATTATTTTTACAAATTTGTATTTTTATAATTTTGTAAAAGTTATCTATTATATATGTGTACATCAAAATCAAAATAAAACTAACAATAAAATGAAAATTAAAATAAAGTTATATCAAAACATAGGTGAAACACCTATATGTATATAAATAAAAGGGAATTATATTCTTTAATTATTTTATTCTTTCATATTTTTAGAATATTGTCAATATCATATATATTATATTAAAAAGTACAAAACAAAAATAAAAACTCATTAAAATACATTAAAATAAAAAGAAGTATACAAAACATAGGCAAAATACCTATACCTATACCTATACAATTGATATACTTATTTATTTAAATGTGCAAATAAATTCATAAAAATCAAATAAAAATATATTTATACTCACAAAAATAAGTTATAAATATATAAAAAAGAAAATAATATAATAAAATAAAATATACAAAATAAAAATAAAAATACACAAAACATAGGTAAATAAACCTATAAATACACTAATAAAAATTAATTACTAATAAATAAAGCCAAAAAAATAAATAAAAATTATAATAAAATACTACATAAAATAATAAACATTTTTTATTTTATACTTAAAAAATAATAAAATCATTTACTATTTTAAATTAATTATTTTCGAATGAAACCTTCTGTTTTGTCCTCTAGTGGTCGACGTGGACCAATCCGTGCACGACCTTCGTTGACCTCTGGTCAACTATCCCATCTGCTGCTCTGAGTCGTCAGACCTATTAAATCCTCGCTTTTCTTGCATTTTTCGTGGGCATCTCGTTCATCGATCGCACTTGGTTCCTTCACCAGAATTGCTCCTGGCACTTTGTACATACACGCCTACACCTTAGATTGCTTGTACATACACTAGATCAATTGTTAATCGCCGGTTAATAAGGGTGTCCAGATAGGTTTATAAATAACCCAGCTCCTCCTCCTTTGCAAATTTGGTCAATTCTACCCTTCTCCCTTCCTCGTATTCGGTCCTAGGAGCTTCCTTGTGACAAGAGGGATCTCTTAGCACCTTGAATCGGTCGGAGGAGGTGGGAGCTACACCCACGACGGCGCTCCGGCGATCGCCATGCTCCCTGGTTCCCACCAGGTATTAGAGCCCCTTTTACTGCTTTCTTAGATAGGTTTTCATTCCAGCATTTATTTCCTGTCGTTAGTTTAGCTTGTAGCTGAGTAAATCGCCGTGAATCGGTCGAGTCGTATTTCACCGGAGCTCCGCTCCGGCGACAACTCCTGAGCCTTCCAGTGATTTCCGACCTCCTTATCACAACCATATTGTTCCCTATCACGTTCTCCATCTCCCTCACACCCCAGATCACCCGGAGCCCACGTGGCTTCGTGAATCAAGGTTTCACCTCCGCCGCTTGTCGGAACCTCGTCGCTCACCTCCATTTTTACGCAAAAGCTTCAAACCCCAGGCCAAGGGTGAAGCTCTCGAGTTGTGTAGGAACCAAACGGAGCCCTCTTGGGCTTAATCGAAGCTGAGAAGAGGTTCCTAGAAGTCCTCCCCTTCTCGAGCTCGTCTGATCGATTGGGACCTCCAGGAGCCAAGCGGCTACTGTCGATCGACACAGGGATCTTCCAGGAATGTGCAAAGATCTTCGGAGGTGACGGAGGAGGCTGGAGGCGCTGGCTATTCACGATCGAAACTCGCCGCACGCGAGATCCTTCCCTGTTCTTCCACATTGCTCCATTGCCGTCTGATCAAGGTGAAGCTCCCAGATGCGCCAGCCACTGTTGGATGAAGCCTCGCTCAGACGTTGGATTATCCGATCCGATCTAATCTCAGCCATCCACCATTGAAACATCATCGACCGTCAGATTGAGGCCACGTGTATAAGTGTGAAGCCATCATCCGTCCATCATCGCCTTATAGGGGTAATTTACACCTTTAGCCCCTGCCTTTTTGTATTTATTGTTTAGTCCAGTAAATATTGTGTAACGTTTAAAATAAAGTTGATATTTTGTAAAAAGACCCCTAGGTTTCTTGTATTTACATTTAGGTCCAATCCCCGTCAGCTCATGTGCGGTTCCACGTGGGTTTGGAAAAAATTGCACTAGAACCCCTGTATGTATTTGTATTTCGTAAAGGTGAATTAAATAAAATTTACAGTGTTATATTTTTGTGGAATTTGCACGCAGTCCCCCGTACTTTTTGGAATTGCGTTTTGGTCCCTGTGTGTGAGTCACGTGTAGTCCCACGTGATAGGTAAAATTGCAAGGGCCCCCTGGTGGGTTTTGAAATTTGTATTTGGTCCTGAAACTTCATGTTAATGTTCAAAAGTTTTGGTATATTTGCACAGAACCCCCTGGACTTTATTTTATTTGCAAAAATACCCCTGCTCGTGTTGAAATTTTCTTTTTGCTTTCCTTATTTATTGCATGCATCTATAAAATTCCAAAAACCACCAAAAAAATATCATAGGTTCTTGTTGCATTGTATTATTATGCTATATTTTTTCTTTGCATTTTTATTGCATTTTCATATTTATAAAAATTAAAAAACATGCATTTTTGCTAATGTTTGCATCATAAAATCCTAAAAAAACAAAAAACCTCTTGAAAAAATCCCCAAAAAATATATTGTGTCTTTTAGTGTGTTTAATATTCTATCCAAAAATCATTAAAAAATATAAAATAAAACTCCTAAAAATTAGAAAACACAAAAACCTTCATAAAAATATTAAACATCCCAGAAAAATCATAAAAATACAATATCTATTTCTGAGTTTTCTGTATTTTATTATCTTTATTTTAAAATTAATTTGAGGAATTTTTGACAATATTTGATATTTTTCGTCCTCATTTTAATTTTTGCCAGCAATTTATTTCACTGTTCACTCGTATTTTTGACTTTAAAAATACCAAAAAAATAGGAAAAATCTAGAAAAATCACAAAAACATTAGAAAAATATAAATCACAAAAATATTTTTACTACTGTATTTTGAATATTTTCCCCAATTTTCATCTCTCTCTTATCTCTCTTTTATTATATATTCTATATGGTTTATATCTTAGTTGAAAAAGAAAATATAAAAACATAAAATATAAAACAAAAAAATAAAATTAAAAATCAAATAAAAATTATAAAACCAAAAATCAAATAAAAAAATATAAAATAAAAAAAACCAAAAAAAGGACTTGTGTGCATACATGACTAGCTTGTATATAAATAATTGTAGGCTACCGGTTTTTGCTCTCTGTGGTTCGACCTCTACATATTTACGCACTATGCATCATTATGGTAGAGTTAATAAATTTTAACTCCACATTTTTGGGACTCGATTGGTTTATTCTTGATTGTGGGTTAGTTGCTAATTGATTGGGATTTATTGAGCGGTCACCGCATCGACTATTGATCCGCCTTGTGGATTAGTACGACCCTTAATTTTCCCATTCATCAGATGGTGCCGTTGCTGGGGAGCAATGAGCGTAGCTTACTTTAGTTTGTCATGTTGTAAATACTTGCATGATCTTTTGCTAATATTCATGAATTGCTTGTAAATATTTATCGCCTTTTTTTATATTCTATGATTATTTTTTGCTAATACCCTTTCTCTTGCAACTTTGATGCGAGGGTCTGCCATGCGAGGACGGTCTTCTAGGAGGTCGGTGCAGCCATGCATGAAGGAGGGTCACGCCTATTTGACCAGCTAGAGCAAGCACCAAGGAAGCAAGAAGAAGGCTTATCTAGTTTAGAAAAGAAAAAAAATGTAATTTTATGAGAGAGAGAGACAATTTCGGAATGTAATAATATGGACTCTACTCTTCACAACGAGGTCCAGTTCCCGGGTGTCTGTTCACCTGGGGGCCTCGTTGTGGCTTTTTTGTGTTTTCCCACTTTCTTTTCTTTGTTTCCTGCAGTTTTGAGCTTTCCGCCTTTTCTTTATTTTGTTTTGTGTGCATGGAGCCCGTAGACTTAGGTTGCTTGATTCGGTAGCTAGGTCCACACATTAATAAGAATGCTTGTTCCTATAGTCTCTTACGTATGAATTTTGTCAAACTTAAATGGTTCTTCAAGATTAATAGCAACTAATGTTTAGGGCAATTTTGTCGCTTGCACACCGTCATGTAGGTAGGTTTAAAAATTCTTTTTTGCATACCGCATGGAGAGAGTTGGGATGCACTGTAAGTCCTCTAACCCAGCATGCAACATTCGGTCAATGGTGAGATTTCCATCATGGAACCAACTTGCATGGATTTTCCGCTATCTCCCTCTGATTTTGAGCACTTAGGACATAAATGAGAATCTACAAAAACGTTAGGCGCTAGTACGAAAACAGACTCAAAAAAAGTGAAAACCCAAAAAAACTAAAACAAGGGGACTACTAAATAAATTTTGACCTTAATTAAAACTTGTAATGGACTATCATTGTACTGGGTTCATAAAGCCCTCATTGTTTTCAGGTACCTTTGGAGGGGGACCAAACCCCATTCTCATGAGCGAGGCACATCCCATAAGGAATAGAGCCAAAATCCCAGTCTACAACTGCCTTGTGTATCGCCTGGATTTCCGAAGTATTGGCGCTTCTATCGTACGTGACGAGTAGGGCCTTGTCAACGATGGTGTTCCCGCCTTGTGTGGAACATCGACATGGTATGAAGTACTGGGCATAGGTCACGCCTTCACGGGGGTGTCTGTCTTATCGGTTTGCGTCCGAGTAGGTTCTTGCACGCTCACGGGTGATTCCGTTCAGAGCGAGAACCGAAGTATTGATTTCGCCTATCGGCTTCCTCTCTCTATTTCTTTGGCTGAGTAGGGATCCAGGAAGGGTTACAAGGACCTCAAAAAGTACCGAGTACAGGTTACAAAGGAGAAGGACAAGTACAAGATTATTTTCTGGCAGTACTCTCTCTCCTATAGGATTAGCGTGCTAAGAACTTGTTAAAAGATATGCCTGAAACAACAACTCTTAAACTGAAAAAATAATAAGTATCCGAACCTTCACGGCTCCACATGGCGTGAGTTGGTGAACCTGATTTTGTATTGCATTTGTATGGATCTAGATTAAGGTTCAAAGATCAAGTCCCACGCCTTTGCGCAAAAAAATTTGTTGTATCATTTTCCTTTGACCCCCGCTCAGTCGAGCCTTTTTACTGTTTTGCACTCCTTTTCTATTTCTCGTTGACCATCGTATCCTTCTTCCAACACGCAATCCTCCTTTTGCTCTACGAAGTCGATCCATGGATGGTTTTCGTCGGGATCTTACCGACACTCACATCGATTCCATAGACATTCCTGAGAACCCGAACCGGACTTTGCGGATCGATCTCTAGACTCCTCGTCTTCTACCATTCTTTTGTCTACCCAACAAACTGGGATCACTTTTGTCCCACTTTCACCGTTGTGAATGGAAGTCGATCACATTCCATATCCTTTTCCGTTCATAACATTTTGAGATTGACCTTGATTCCAGATCCATCATGACAACTGAATAAGATTGCAAGTGGCCTGATTAGGATTCTCTCAGATAGAAGACAAACCAAGCCCTGGATTCTAATCCGGAATTCATTTCGTCAGACTCAGACCCTGACATGGCTCCTCAAGGAAAGGGCAAGGGTCAGCGACCACCCCAGCCAGAAGAAGGACATATGCCTGATCAAAATCAAGTTAATGCACAACTGTTGGCATCCATCCAAGCTATCCAACAGCAGCTGACAGAGCAGGCCCTAGCATAGACTACTTTCCAGTAAATGCTGAATGATGTAATGAACATACCTGAGGGAGGAGGAGGACGACGAGGAGGTGGTAATCCTCCAGATGACGAGGAAGAGACAGAACAAGGGCGACCCAAACCTACATTGAAGGAGACCTATAATCCTGGAGACAACCAGATGACCGAGTGGATCCTCATTCCACCAGTGCATGCTCACTTAGAGCTGAAGCCCAGTTCCTCGCTCTTCTTCCATCTTTCCATGGAAACACCAGTGAAGAGCCGTACATCCACCTGTAGCAGTTCTCACGCATTTGCCGTACTACTCACTACCCCAACGTCCCTTTGGACGTTGTCAAAATGATGGCATTTCCCTTTAGCCTGCAAGACAAGGACCTTTATTAGGTCAACCATTTGGGGAAGGTTGTGACAACCTGGGAGGAACTGAAGTCAGCTTTCCTGCAAAAGTTTTACCCTCTCGGTCGGCTCAACCAGATGTGAGCACGTATCAAGAATTTCTCTCAGTGAGCGCACGAATCCATACATGAAGCTTGGGAGAGATTCCCCGATATGCAGAAGAAATTCCCTCATCACGAGATTCCGAAGACCAGCATGGTCCAACATTTCTTTAGGGGCCTGAACATCGAAAGCCAAAGGCCTGTTGACGCAGCATGTGGGGGCTCACATTTCAATAAGGATGAAGATGTAGTCTGGAAAATCTTTGAAGAAATGGTCGAAGGAGAGCCGCCATCTCTTCATCAAAAGTATACCAAAAGCAGCCCCAGATCCTCCAAAAACAAGTGGACATGGCAGTGTCCCGCGAGGCGGAGAGAGATGAGAGCTCCAACCTCAGCATCATCGGGGGCCATCTCTCGAAGGTTGATATCATCGAGAAATGATCACATGACTTAGAAAAACTTGCTGTAATCGAGAAGAGGACACAAAACCTTGACAAACTAGATCAGATCACCAAACAATTAGAATTGCTGGTGGGGACCATCAACTCTGTCCAGTCGGCAGCACCATCAGAAGCTCCAGCTGAGAAGAAGGACGATCTACCACCGCCACATCAGCATCAATCGAGCCAGCAGCCACCGACAGTCCAGCACATGTACTGCGTGCAAGCGCCCAACCAGGGCTAGCCGCAGCAGCAGATGGTTGTGTACCAACCAAAATTTGTATCAGGATCTGATCCAGTATTCCCACCACCACCCCTGATTCAAGAAGTCAACGGGGTTTGGAGCAATGAAGCACAGCCGACCCGTCCCATGGGACAACCTCAGGGTCAGCTACCGGCCAACCGGCAATACCACCAACCTCAGGGTGGTCGATTTGGATAGTCCTCACAGCTGCCATCACAGTACCAACATCCTCCCTTATATGCAAATTAATGGAGGCAGAATCAACATTATCAGCAGCCACAGTACCGCCAGCCACAGCCTTTCCATCAATATGCTGCCGCTCCACCTCAGCAGTACCAATAGTATCCCCCTTCCTCTTACCAGCAGTTTCAGCTTCCTGCACCACCCCAACACTACCAACAACAATCTCAGCATCAACACATGCAACAACAACGTGGTTTGCACGCTGAATCTACTGAGGAAAATCCTCTGAACCCGACCATGGATTGCTTGGCCCAACTCGTCAAAGGGCTAGCAGATATGACCAAGAGGCTCGATGATCTGACCGCCACCAAGACCACCATCCCATCTCAGGTCGAGGCCAACCCCAATAGCTTTAAAAAGAAAGAGCAGGTAGAATGCGATGTCCTGTCTATGTCTGTAGAGTCAGAAAATGATAATATTGTTTGTTCTAATGCTGTCACTCTCAGGAGCGGTAGAGCCTTGCCTCCACCTGCTATCAAGAATGGGGAGAATAAAGAACTAGGTGAATCATCATCTTCTGCATCAGCCGTGCCAACTACAGGGACGAGTGAGGAGGAAGAAGGAGGAGCCATTCCAATTGTCATGCAACACCAGCATCATCAGCAAAAACTACAAGAAATCATCAAAACCAAAAAGAACAAAAAGAATTTTGCAGCCGAAGCAAAGCCGCGTCAGCCTCGGAGGAGCAGCCATCTGCAACTAATCCCTTGCCAGCCGACGGAGCAGATGCCATACTTTTCGCTCACCCATCAGCACCATTATGTCAAGTGCCAGCTTGTACTCCTTTTTGTAGTTTGGATGTACAACAGTTTGTGGGCGATAGTTCTAACGTAAATAAGAACTCTACTCTGCCTATCAGTGATGTAAATATTCCTTTTCCTAATGCAATAGAAAAATCCAAAAAAAATCCTAAAAGAAAAAGTTCATTGTCTGATCCTGGAGTTGTGGAAATAATAGATAACTTAACCGTTGAGATTCCCTTACTGAAGGCCATGGAATATATGCCATCTGTGAAGAAAGTTTGAAAGAAGCATGTTCCAGCAAGCGTCGACCATCACACAAGAACAATCACAATCAGTTCGAGAGGCACGCGCTTTCCATGGCCACTGTCACAGCTATCAACAATCTCCCTCAGAAGAAACAAGACAAAGGAGCACCTCTTATCAGTTGTGAGATATTTGATCAGGTCTTCGAGTGTACTCTCCTTGACAGCGGATCTTCTATCAACCTTTTGCCCTCATCCCTAATGCAAGAATTTGGGCTAGGTCCGCTCAAGCCAACACAGATGATCCTTCAGTTCGCTGACCGATCCACCAAGCGACCTAGAGGTCTGGTGGAAGATGTTGTGGTGAAGGTGCGGGAGATGAAATTCCCTGTTGACTTCATGGTCCTCAATATGGACTCACCTGCACCCTTACTCCAGACCCCTATCATCCTTGGCCGATCATTCTTGTGTACCTCAGGTGCCGTGGTTGACTACGGGTCTGACAAGATCACTTTATGCTCGAACAACAAGCAGATCACTATAGACATGATCAGAGAGCCGCACGCCATGACTAATGAGAGCCATGCAGTATCAGAAGCAGACTGTGACTTTATTGCAGAGATCGAGGACTCATCACTTTCATTGAATGATTCATGGACCTGAGAAATCCTCACTCTCGAGGAGTACTTGGAAAGCATAGTTGACCTATGCTCCGATAATTCTTGGGAGATAGACTCTCAGATGCTGGTGCAACTATGTGATTTTGAGAATTCACTCCAGCCCGAACATAATGAGCCTAGTACCAAACGATTCGGCACATCATCGGGATCTCAACAGAGTACTGAGGATGGTAGCTCCATCAATGAAGTACATCCCACCATCAGTATAGTATCTGAAGTGACCAACAAGTTGGACAGATCAGGATCGGAATTCAATCCACTTCCTGTAGGACTGAAGTATGCTTTCCTTGCGGGTGAAGAACACATGTATCCGATCATCATCAGCAGCAGGCTGGACCCAGATCAGGAATCTCGACTTCTCGAGGTTCTAGAAAAGAACCGCAAGGCACTTTGTTGGTGCGTATCAGATCTCTGTGGGATAAATCCAGTGTTGTGTTCACACCACATTTATCTGGAAGAATATGCCAAGCCGTCCTGCAAATTCCAAAGAAGGCTGAATCCAAACCTTCATGACGTCGTCATAAAAGAGATCACGAAATGGTGTGATGCAGGCTTCATCTATCCCATCTCCGATTCAAAATGGGTACGCCCACTGCCTGTAGTTCCAAAGAAATCAGGGCTTATCGTGGTTACCAATGACAAAGGAGAGGAAATATCCACTCGGGTACCAACATCCTGGCGGGTGTGTGTTGACTACTGCCGTCTTAATGCAGCAACTAAGAAGGACCACTTCCCCTTGCCATTCATTGATCAAGTTTTGAAAAGATTAGCAGGCAAGGAGTTCTTCTGCTTTTTGGATGGGTATTCCGGGTACAACCAGGTGGCAATCGCTCCCGAAGATCAAGAGAAGACTACCTTCACTTGCCCGTTCGGCACCTACGCCTTCAGGATAATGCCCTTTGGATTATGCAATGCACCTGCGACATTCCAGAGATGCATGCTAGCAGTTTTCGCCGAGATGGTGGGCAATTTTCTCGAGGTGTTCATGGATGACTTCTCAGTCTATGGTGACAGTTTTGATTCTTGTCTTGGACACCTAGACAGAGTGCTTCAGAAATGTCGTGAAGTCAATTTAGTGCTTTCATGGGAAAAGAGCCACTTCATGGTTACCGAAGGAATTGTGCTGGGTCATGTCGTTTCCAAAAGTGGCATGGAAGTCGACCCGACAAAGGTGGATGTTATTGCCAATCTAGAGACACCTCAGTCAGTCAAAAATGTAAGGTCATTTCTGGGGCATGTGGGATTTTACAGACGATTCATCAAGGATTTTAGCTGCATCACCCGACCTTTAACAGAGCTTTTATGCAAGGAAACTGAGTTCAATGTCGACCATCATGTTCTCCTTGCTTTCAATCAACTGAACGAGCTTATCACTCAAACTCCAGTCCTACAACCGTCGGATTGGTCTCTCCCTTTTGAGATCATGACTGATACATCAGACTTTACATTCGGGGATGTTCTGGGATAGAGAAAAGAAAAAGTGACCTATGCCATTCACTATGCCAACAAAACATTAGATGAGGCATAAAGAAATTACACTATGATAGAAAAAGAGTTGCTGGTTGTGGTTTTCGCCCTGGAAAAGTTCAGATCCTATTTGATTGGATCAAAAGTTACCATTTTTACAGATCACTCTGCTATCCGGTACCTACAACAGAAGAAGGATGTCAAGCCAAGACTGATTAGATGGATCCTTCTCCTCCAGGAATTTGATTTGGAAATCAAGGACAAGCCTGGAGTTCAGAATGTGGTAGCAGACCATCTCTCCAGAATTGAGCAGCAAGAGCCTCCCATGAACAATGCACCTATCACAGAAACCTTTCCAGATGAGTCAATTTTAACAGTGGATTCCCTCCCTTGGTATGCTGCTATAGTCAATTACCTAGCCTCGGGGGTAATACTATCGGATTGGATGAAAAATCAGAAGAATAAATTCATGTCGACCATCCATTTTTATCAATGGGAAGATCCTCTCTTATTCAGCGAAGGAGCGGATTGCATTTGGCGCAGGTACATACCTCAGGAGGAGCATTATAGTGTCCTCGAGCACTGTCACTCGCTCGAATCTGGTGGACATCACTCTGGAGACCGTACGGCAGCTAAAGTACTTCAATGTGTATTCTGGTGGACTACACTATTCAAGGATGCAACAATATTTGTCAAATGACGCATTGACTGTCAGATATTGAAGGGTACACTCACTGCTAAAGATTCGATGCCTCTAAAGATCATTCAGATAGCAGATGTTTTTGATGCATGGGCATTGATTTCACGGTGCCTTTCCCTAACAGTAAGGGTTTTGAGCACATCCTTCTTGACGTAGATTACGTAAGTCGTTGGGTTGAAGCTATTCCCGCTAGAGCCACTGACAGCGGGACAGTGTGCCCATTCTTGAAAGATAACATCATCGCGCGGTTCGGGATTCCGAAGATTCTCATATTAGATGGGGGTAGCCATTTCATTAACAAAGAGGTCAAGAAATTAACGAAGGAGTACGGCATCGACCATCGAGTCGCATCTCCTTATCATCCTCAGACCAATGGCATGGCCGAATTGTCGAACAGAGAAATCAAGACGATCCTTCAGAAAGTTGTAAGGCCGTGCAGAAAGAACTAGTCTCAACTCTTGGACTCAGTCCTCTGGGCTTACAAAACTGCCTACAAGTCTCCCTTAGGTATGTGGCCCTATCGTCTTGTATATGGGAAGCCGTGCCATCTGCCCGTTGAATTAATTCACAAGTCTTTATGGGCAATTAACATGTGCAATTTGGACTCCCGGAAAAGTGGTTAGAAAAGAAAAGATGATCTTAACAGACTCTTGGAGTTCCGATACTATGCATACGATAACACATTGATGTACAAGGAAAAGGTGAAACGTTGGCATGACCAGCACATCAGACGAAAGACCTTTGCAGTTGGACAGAAGGTGTGGTTATTTGATGCAAAGTTACAGATCTTCCCGGGCAAATTAAAGAGTAAGTGGACAGGACCATTCCGAGTTCGTGAAGTGCGTGACAATGGAAGTATTGCCATATCAGAATTGTCTCCTGACGCATAACCATTAGTCGCCAACAGTCAACTCTTGAAGCCTTACCTCGAACCTGATACGTTCTTGGCCGTTGTCGACTCCATCCAGCTTCTACGCTTTGATGAGATATCCACCACATTGTCAGAATCAGAAGATTCAGACACCGCACCTCAAAAACTATTTATCTGATTTCGTCTTTTCTTCCTTTCTTCTTTTCATTTTCTATTTTCATTTTCTATTTTCTTTTTCTATCAAACGATGTCCTTGTATCCATTGCATATACTTAGGACCCACCTTACCCTAAGTATAGGGTGGTATGCACCCCGAGTCTCTCTCTTCGTCAATCTCCTCGTTTATCTCCTCTTCTTACCTATACTTAGGGATACTTCACCCTAAGTATAGGGAGAGACAATCTGAGTATGATTTGTCCATTCTCATCCTTGACCATCCCACCTTGTGTACAGTCTGCTATACTTAAGATTATTTGATCCTTAGTATAGGGGGAATAGTCAACTTCTTGGTTTCTTTATCTCCTTATTCATTCATTCTTTCGATTTTTCTCTACTTAGTCTGAGTTATGTCTTTACTTCTTCTCTTTGATCTATGAGGACATAGCTCGAGCCAAGTATAGGGGGGTCGTATATACTATGTATATACTATAAGCCATAACTCGTACTGTAAATAAAAATACTATGTGGAGCTAAAAATAATGTTAAAAGTATTTCTATTATGATAATAAAAGATGATTGTGAGATCCTCAAGCTCTTTTTGTCCGTACTGATTAATAAATCAGGAAAAACGCTTTGTGCAAAATGTTCTCCTTGTGAAGAAATCTTTTAAAAATTGTTTGAAAAATATTTTGTAAAAAGTGTTCAACCTTTGTAAATATTTTTGGTTTGCAAAATTTATTGACTGAAATAAAATTGTTTGAAAAGCTTTTGCAAATGGTTGTAAAAATGGTTGTAAAATTATTTTGAAAATCTATCTATACTGTTCGAAAAACCCTTGCAAAATAATTTTCAAATACGTGTACATGTTTGTAAAAATATTTTAGACTATAGTTTTCAAAATCTTTTGAAAATGATTCTCAAATAAGTCTGAGGAGTATACACAAAACTTTCTCATGCAAAAACATGCAATAATTCCAAAATAAAATTTATAAGAGCCTAAACCATTTGGTACATAAAATTTAGTTTTTTTTTGTATATACTGATTAATAAATCAGGTTAAATATCTTTGCAAAATTATTTGAAAAATGATGTGAACCGTTTAGAAAACTTTTTGTGAAATGTTTTCAACCTGTGTAAAATCGCTTTGTTTGTAAAATTTTATTCTTTGTGTGAAATAAAGGATTTGTAAAAACAATGTGCAAACGGCTTGGAAAATGTTTGTAAAAACTATTGTGGAATATATATATATATATATAGTATGACAAATCTTTGCAAAATGGCTTTCAAATATTTGTAAATATTTGCAAAATTATTTTGTACTATAGTTTTGAAAATGTTTTCATAAAAAAATATTTAAAAAATTATTAATAAATTAATATAAAAATAAAACAATAAATTGTGTATATACATCAAAATCAAATTCATTATCAGTTGTATATATGTACCTATAATAATAACTCTATAAGACCTGTAAATTCTTTAAAATTCTTAACTATTGAAGCACACCCGTGTAAATAGCTATAAATATTTTATACTTTGTGTGCTTAAATCCTTTTTATTTGCAAAAATTCTTTGTGTGAAAAGATTCTTTGATTTTTAAATTCTTTGTTAAAAATTACATCATTCATTGTGTATAGCATTTGCATATCATTTAGATTCTTTTTGAGTGAGCTTGATGATTGAACTAGTCCAATAAAGTCAAAAATTGGAGTTTGGTTGGACCTTACTGCACATAATTGCACTGGAACCTTATGGGAACTAGGTTTAAGGTACTTCAGGTCTATTCAGGCTTAATTCTTTGAGAAATCAGGGCTGGGTTCAAGTCACCTCAACTGACTAAATAGAACTTTTTGAGACACACACATGACTCTTATCGACCGTGACCTAACTTGGACACTTGCACCTTTCACTTGGCTCAACTCAGTTGGAGTGGTGAGGGGGTTGGATTTGACAGTCTGAGATGCACACGGGTGGAAACATTCATCCTCGTCTAGGGAGGGAAGTGCACCCCAACCTGGTCCAGTTTCAATGAAGTCGAATGACAGGAGAGTGTGGGTTGCAATAAAGCTTCAAAAAAGGGATAGTCTTCTGGCTCAAGAGGAAAAAGTCCTTATGTAAATGTTGTTGTGAATAGTATTTCAAATAAAAAAAATCCAAAAAAGTGGACAGGCTTGAAAATAAAAATAAAAGTGCCTGCCGGAGTATGTATATGTGTTGTATAGAAAATAAGCAAGCTTGAGCATCAAAGTTATACCATGTGAGCCTGCAGCTGGATGACTTGACTATACTGGTCTTGCATCCCAGGATAGGTAGCCACACTGGCTACCGTCCATTCTCTTCTTTCCCTCCTCTTGAGTCGGATGCCACTTGAACTTAGAAGGGAATACCCCGCTCCTCGACGACAGAGGGCTGGATAGGGGAATCATTGGGTTGTCATTATGGAGAAGTTAGTTCCTTTGTCATTTCAGTTGGGGAGAGCCACTATCACTTACACTGTACAAGTCAGCTTCTTAGTCATAAGGGTTTGCGTATGATGTAGGCCAGTTCTGACCAGGCTATTGAGGTGGGTTGAACCGAGTTCTGTGACTCTCAAAGGCTGTTGTGTTTTAAAGTTGGTTCCCGACCAGGTTCTACACACATCCACACTCAAGGTCTAATGGGAGCTCCAAATTCTGATTTTGTAAGGACAAATATTGCACTGAAAGCAATCCTATTCACTCTATCTTTTTCAATTTCCTTTTTCTTTTCTTCTTATTGTTTGTTCTTTGCTATACTTATTGCGTAAGTATTTGCTAGGGACTAGCAAAGGCAAGTATAGGGGGGGTGATGAATCCCCATTTCATCACCTTTATTCTATCATTTTGGCCTTGGAAACCCTAGCTAATGCATGTAAATAACATCAATTTGTCCATAATAGCCTTTATGATTTATTGTATTTCTTGCACTTAAAATAAGAATTTTAATGCCAAAATTATAGAATAAAGAGAAGAAAAGAAAAAAGGAATAAAATATTACAAATATTTTATGACCCTAACCCCGAGACCAAGTCCAGAATGGAATCGGCCGACAAGGAATAAAGTAGGAGGAGATAAGGGCCAAAAATACAATAAATACCTCTATTTTATTCTTTGTGATTTATTCATCAAATAAAGAAACTTTGTACATAAAAGTTGTAGATAAAAATATAAAATTGAGTTTGTACAAAAATAATATACAATGTACATTCTATACCTAGAATAAAAAGCCAAAAACCAAACTTCACAGACTCATATCTTTCAAATAAAAACTCAAAACATAGCAAAATCACCTCTAATTGTATATAACTTTTCATGAGATATTTAATGGTGGTGGTTTTATATTTTTAAGAGTTACTATGCAAAAGATAGGTTTTGGGCCCCTATTGTACATAATACCGATTAAAATATTCAAATTATTCATTACTTATTATTTTTACAAATTCATATTTTTATAATTTTGTAAAAGTTATCTATAATATATGTGTACATCAAAATCAAAATAAAACTAACAGGAAAATGAAAATTAAAATAAAGTTATATCAAAACATAGATGAAACACCTATATGTATATAAATAAAAGGGAATTATATTCTTTAATTATTTTATTCTTTCATATTTTTAGAATATTGTCAATATCATATATATTCTACTAAAAGTACAAAATAAAAATAAAAACTCATTAAAATGCATTAAAATAAAAAGAAGTATACAAAACATAGGCAAAATACCTATACATATACAATTCATATACCTATTTATTTAAATATGCAAATAATCTCATAAAAATAAAATAAAAATATATTTACACTCACAAAAATAAGTTATAAATATATAAAATAAGAAAATAAAATAATAATATAAAATATACAAAATAAAAATAAAAATACGTAAATCATATTTAAATATACCTATAAATACACTAATAAAAAATAATTACTAATACATAAAGACAAAAAAATAAAAATCATAATAAAATACTACATAAAATGATAAACATTTTTTTATTTTATCTTAAAAAATAATAAAATCATTTACTATTTTAAATCATTTTTCGAATAAAACCTTCTGTTTTGTCCTCTAGCGACCGACATGGACCAATCTGCGCGCGGCCTTCGTTGACATCTGGTCAACTGTCCCATCTGCTGCTCTGAGTCGTCAGACCTGTTGAATCCCCATTTTTCTTGCATTTTTTGTGGGTGTCTCGTCCATCGATTGCACTTGCTTCCTTCACAAGAATTGCTCCTGGCACTTTGTACATACACGCCTACGCCTTAGATCACTTGTACATACCATAGATCAATTGTTAAGCGCCTGTTAATAAGGGTGTCCAGATAGGTTTATAAATAACCTAGCTCCTCCTCCTTTGCAAATTTGGTCAATTCTACCCTTCTCCCTTCCTCGTATTCGGTCCTAGGAGCTTCCTTGTGACAGGAGGGATCTCTTGGCGCCTTGAATCGGTCGGAGGAGGTGGGAGTTGCACCCACGATGGCGCTCCGGTGATCGTCACGCTCCCTGGTTCCAACCAGGTATTAGAGCCCCTTTTACTGCTTTCTTAGATAGGTTTTCGTTCTAGCATTTATTTCTCGTCGTTAGTTTAGCTTGTAGTTGAGTAAATTGCCGTGAATCGGTCGAGTCGTAGTTCGCTGGAGCTCCGCTCCGGCGACGATTCACGAGCCTTCCAGTGACTTTCCGACCTCCTTATCGCAAGCATATCATTCCCTATCGCGTTCTCCATCTCCCTCACACCCCAGATCACCCGTAGCCCACATGGCTTTACGAATCGAGGTTTCACCTCCGCCGCTCGTCGGAACCTCGCCGCTCACCTCCATTTTTGCGCAAAAGATTCAAACCCCAGGCTGAGGGTGAAGCTCTCGAGTCGTGTATTCTTTCTGTGCAGGTTAGGAACCAAATGGAGCCCTCTCGGGCTTGATCGAACCTGAGAAGAGGTTCCTGGAGGTCCTCCCCTTCCTCGAGCTCGCCTGATCGATTGGGATCTCCAGGAGCCAAGCGGCTACTGTCGATCGACGCGGGGATCTTCCCAGAACGTGCAGAGATCTTCGGAGGCGCCGGCTATTCACGATCGAAACTCGTCGCGCGCGAGTTCCTTCCTTGTTCTTCCACATCACTCCATTGTCGTCCGATCAAGTTGAAGCTCCCAGATACGCCAGCCACCGTTGGATGAATCCTCGCTCAGACGTCGGATCATCCGATCCGATCCAATCTTAGCCAACCACCATCGAAACGTTATCGACTGTCAGATGGAGGCCATGTGTAGAAGTGTGAAGCCATCATCCGTCCATCAACGCCTTATAGGGGTAATTTACACCTTTTGCCCCTACCTTTTTGTATTTATCTTTTAGTCCAGTAAATATTGTGTAACATTTAAAATAAAGTGGATATTTTGTAAAAAGACCCCTAGGTTTCTTGTATTTACATTTAGGTCCAATCCACATCAGCTCACGTGCGGTTCCACGTGGGTTTGGAAAAAATTGTATTGGAACCCCTGTATGTATTTGTATTTTGTAAAGGTCCATTAAATAAAATTTACAATGTTATATTTTTGTGGAATTTGCACGCAAACCCCTATACTTTTTGGAATTGCGTTTTGGTCCCTATGTGTGTGAGTCACGTGTAGTCCCACGTGATAGGTAAAATTACAAGGGCCCCTCGCGGGTTTTGAAATTTATATTTGGTCCTGAAACTTCATGTTAACATTCAAAAGTTTTGGTATATTTGCACAGAACCCCCTGGACTTTATTTTATTTGCAAAAATACCCCTGTCCATGTTGGAATTTTCTTTTTGCTTTCCCTATTTATTGCATGCATCTATAAAATTCCGAATATCGCCAAAAAATACCATAGGTTCTTGTTGCATTGTATTATCACGCCATGTTTTTATTTTGCATTTTCATATTTATAAAAATTCAAAAACATACATTTTTGCTATTGTTTGCATCATAAAATCCTAAAAAATATAAAAACCTCTTTAAAAATTCCCCAAAAAATATATTTTGTGTCCTTTAGTGTGTTTGATCTTCTATCCAAAAATCATTAAAAAATATAAAACACAACTCCTAAAAATTAGAAAACCTCAAAAACATTCATAAAAATATTAAAAATCCCAGAAAAATTGTAAAAATACAATATCTGTTTCTGTTTTCTGTATTTTATTATCTTTGTTTTAAAATTAATGTGAGGAAATTTTGACACTATTTGATATTTTTCGTCCTCACTTTAATTTTGGCCAGCAATTTATTTCACTGTTCACTCGTATTTTTGACTTTAAAAATACCAAACAATTTGAGAAAAATCTAGAAAAATCACAACAACATTAGGAAATATAAAAATCACAAAAATATTTTATTTACTGTATTTTGAGTATTTTCCCCTATTTTCATCTCTCTCTTATCTCTCTTTTATTATATATTCTATATGGCTTTATATCTTATTTCAAAAAGAAAATATAAAAACATAAAATAGAAAACAAAAAAATAAAATTGAAAATCAAATAAAAATTATAAAACCAAAAATCAAATAAAAAGATATAAAATAAAAAAACCCACAAAAAGGACTTGTGTGCATACATGACTAGCTTGTATATATATAATTGTAGGCTACCAGTTTTTGCTCTCTGTGATTCGACCTCTACATATTTACGCACTATGCATCATTATGGTAGAGTTAATAAATTTTAACTCCACATTTTGGGACTCGATTGATTTATTCTTGATTGTGGGTTAATTGCTGATTGATTGGGATTTATTGAGCGGTCACCGCATCGACTATTGATCCGCCTTGTGGATTAATACAACCCTTAATTTTCCCATTCATCAGATGGCACCGTTGCCGGGGAGCAATGAGCGTAGCTTACTCTAGTTTGTCATGTTGTTAATACTTGCATGATCTTTTGCTAATATTCATGAATTGCTTGTAAATATTTATCACCTTTATTTATATTCTATGAATATTTGTGCTAATACCCTTTCTCTTGCAACTTTGATGCGAGGGTCTGCCATGCGAGGATGGTTTTCTAAGAGGCCGGTGCAGCCATGCATGAAGGAGGGTCATGCCTGTTTGACCAGCTGGAGCAAGCACCAAGGAAGCAAGAAGAAGGCTTAACTAGTTTAGAAAAGAAAAAAAATGTAATTTTATGAGAGAGAGAGAGACGATTTTGGAATGTAATAATATGGACTCTACTCTTCACAACGAGGTCAGTGCCTAGGTATCTGTTCACCTAGGGGCCTCGTCGCGGCTTTTTTGTATTTTCCCGCTTTCTTTTCTCTGTTTCTCGCGGTTTTGAGCTTTCCGCCTTTTCTTTATTTTGTTTTGTGTGCATGGAGCCCCTAGACCTAGGTTGCTTGATTCGGTAGCTAGGTCCACACATTAATAAGAATGCTTGTTCCTATAGTCTCTTACGTATGGATTTAGTCAAACTTAATTGGTTCTTCACCCTTAATAGCAGCTAATGTTTAGGGCGATTTTGTCGCTTGCACACTGTCATGTAGTTAGGTTTAAAAATTCTGTTTTGCGTACTACATGGAGAGAGCTGGGATGCACTGTAAGTCCTCTAACTCAGCATGCATCGTTCGGTTCAATGGTGAGATTTCTATCATGGAACCAACTTGTACGACTTTTCCGCTATCTCCCTCTGATTTGAACACCTAGGACATAAATGAGAATATACAAAATGTTAGGCGTTGGTATGAAAACAGACTCAAAAAAATGTGAAAACCCAAAAAAACTAAAGCAAGGGGATTGCTAAATAAAATTTGACCTTAATAAAAACTTGTAATGGACTATCATTGTACTGGGTTCATAAATCCCTCATTGTTTTCATGTACCTTCGGAGGGGGATCAAAACCCCACTCCCATGAGCGAGGCACGTCCCCTAAGAAATAGAGCCAAAATCCCAGTCTGCAGCTACCTTGTGTATCGCCTGGATTTCCGAAGTATTGGCGCTTCTATCATACGTGACCAAAAAGGGCCTTGTCAGCGATGGTGTTCCCGCCTTGTGTGGAACATCGGCATGGTCTGAAGTACTGGGCATAGGCCACGCCTTCACGGGGGTGTCTGTCTCATCGGTTTGCATCCGAGTAGGTTCTTGCACGCTCACGGGTGATTCCATTCCGAGCGAGAACCGAAGTATTGGTATCTCCTATCGGCTTCCTCTCTCTATTTCTTTGGCTGAGTAGGGATCCAGGAAGGGTTACAAGGACCTCAAAAAGTACAGACTACATGTTACAAAGGAGGAGGACAAGTACAAGATTCTTTTCTGGCAGTACTCTCTCTCTCCAATAGGGTTAGCATGCTAAGGACTTGTTAAAAGATATGCTTGAGACAACAACTCTAAAACTGAAAAGATAATAAGTAGCCGAACCTTCATGGCTCTACATGGCGTGAGTTGGTGAACCCAATTTTGTATTGCGTTTGTATAGATCTAGATTAAGGTTCAAAGATCAAGTCCTGCGCCTTTGCGCAAAAAATTTTGTTGTATCATTTTTCTTTGACCCCCGATCAGTCAAGCCTTTCTACTATTTTGCACTCCTTTTCTATTTCTCATTGACCGTCGTATCCTTCTTCCAACACACAATCCTCCTTTTGCTTCGCGAAGTAGATCCAAGGATGGTTTCCGTTGGGATCCCGCCAACACCCACATCGATTCCATAGACTCAATTTCGCCAATAAATTCGAGGCGATTCCTGAGAACCCGATCTGGACTTTGCGGATCGATCTCCAGACTCCTCGTCTTCTACCTTTCTTTTCTCCACCCAACAAATCGGGATCACTTTTGTCCCACTTTCACCGTTGTGAATGGAAGTTGATCACAGTCCATATCCTTTTCCGTTCATAACATTCTGGTATTGACCTTGATTCCAGATCCACCATGACTGCTGAATAAGATTGCAAGTGGTCTGATTAGGATTCTCTCATTCTGCAGATAGAAGACAAACCAAGCCCTGGATTCTAATCCAGAATTCATTTTGTCAGACTCAGACCCTGACATAGCTCCTCAAGAAAAGCGCAAGGGTCAACAACCACCCCAGCCAGAGCAAGGACATATGCCTGATTAGAATTAGATTAATGCACAACTGTTGGCATCCATACAAGCTATCCAACAACAGCTGACAGAGCAGGCCCTAGCACATACTGCTTTCCAGGAGATGCTGAATGATGTAATGAACATACCCAAGGGAGGAGGAGGACGAGGAGGAGGTGGTAATCCTCTGGATGACGAGGAAGAGCCGGACTAAGGGCGACCCAAACCTACATTGAAGGAGACCTATAATCCTGGAGACAGCCAGATGACTGAGTGGATCCTCATTCCACTGGTGCATGCTGACTTTGAGCTGAAGCCCCAGTTCCCTGCTCTTCTTCCATCTTTCCATGGAAACACCAGTGAAGAGCCGTACATCAACCTATAGCAGTTCTCACGCATTTGCCGTACTATTCACTACCCCAACGTCCCTTTGGACGTTGTCAAAATGATGACATTTCCCTTCAGCCTGCAAGACAAGGCCCTTTATTGGGTCAACCATCTGGGGAAGGTTGTGACAACCTGGGAGGAACTAAAGTCATCTTTCCTACACAAGTTTTACCCTCTCGGTCGGCTCACCCAGATGCGAGCACGTATCAGCAATTTCTCTCAGGGAGCACACGAATCCATACATGAAGCCTGGGAGAGATTCACCGATCTGCAGGAGAAATGCCCTCATCACGAGATTCTGAAGACCAGCTTGGTCCAACATTTCTTTGGGGGCCTGAACATCGAAAGCCAAAGGCTCATTGACGTTGCATGTGGGGGCTCACATTTCAATAAGGATGAAGATGTAGTCTGGAAAATCTTTGAAGAAATAGTCGAAGGAGAGGCCACCCTCTCTTCATCAAAAGCATACCAAAAGCAGCCCCAGATCCTCCAGAAACAAGTGCACATGGTAGTGTCCCGTGAGGCAGAGAGAGATGAGAGCTCAAACCTCAGCATCATCAAAGCCATCTCTCGAAGGTTGATATCTTCGAGAAACAATCACAAGACTTAGAAAAACTTGCCGTGATCGAGAAAAGGACTCAAAACCTTGACAACTAGATCAGATCACCAAACAATTAGAATTATTGGTGGGCACCATCAACTCTGTCCAGTCGGTAGCACCATCAGAAGCTCCAGCTGAGAAGAAGGACGATCTACCACCGCCACATAAGCCTCAGTCGAGCCAGCAGCCACCGGCAGTCCAGCACGTGTACTACGTGCAGGCGCATGACCAGGGCCAGCCGCAGCAGCAGATGGTTGTGTACCAACCATAGTTTGTATCAGGATCCGATCCAGTATTCCCACCACCACCCCTGATTCAAGAAGTCAACGGGGTTTGGAGCAATGAAGCACAGCCGACCCATCCCATGGGACAACCTTAGGGTTAGCTACCAGCCAACCAACAATACCACCAACCTCAGGGTGGTCAATTTGGGCAGCCCTCATAGCCGTCGCCATAGTATCAACGGCCTCCCTCATATGCAAATCAATGGAGGAAGAATCATCATTATCAGCAGCCGCAGTACCTCCAGCCACAACCTTTCCATTAGTATGCGACCTCTCCACCTCAGCATTGCCAACAATATCCCCTTCTTCTTACCAGCAGCTTCAGCTTCCTGCACCACCCCAACTCCACCAACAACAGTCTTAGCACCAACACATGCAGCAACAGCGTGGTCTGCATGCTAAATCTACTGTGGCAAATCCTGTGAACCCGACCATGGATTGCTTGGTCCAACTCATCAAAGGGCTAACATATATGACCAAGAGGCTCGACGATCTGAACGCCACCAAGACCACCATCCCAGCTGAGGTCAAGGCCAACCCCAATAGCTTTAAAAAGAAAGAGCAAGTAGAATGTGATGTCTTGTCTATGTCTGTAGAGTCAGAAAATGATAATATTATTTGTTCTAATTCTGTCACTCTCAGGAGCGGTAGGGCCTTGCCTCCGCCTACTATCAAGAATGGGGAGAATAAAGAACCAGGTGAATCATCATCTTCTGCATCAGTTGTGCCAGCTACAGGGACAGGTGAGGAGGAAGAAGGAGGAGCCATTCCAGCCATCATGCAACACCAGCATCATCAGTAAAAATTACAAAAAAAATCAGCAAAACCAAAAAGAACAAAAAGATTTTGCAGCCGAAGCAAATCCGCGCCAGCCTCGGAGGAGCAACCAGCTGCAGCCGATCCCTTGCCAGACGACGGAGCAAATGCCATACTTTTTGCTCGCCCATCAGCACCATTATCTCAAGACCCAGCTTGTACTCCTTTTAGTAGTCCGGATGTACAATAGTTTGTGGGCGATAGTTCTAATGTAAATAAGAACTCTACTCTGCCTATCAGTGATGTAAATATTCCTTTTCCTAATGTAATAGAAAAATCCAAAAAAAATGCAAAAAGAAAAAGTGCATTGTCTGATCCTAGCGTTGTGGAAATAATAGATAACTTAACCATTGAGATTCCCTTATTGAAGGCCATGGAATATATGCTATCTATGAAAAAAGGTTTGAAAGAAGCATGTACCAGCAAGTGTCGACCAGCACGCAAGAACAAACGTAATCAGTTCGAGAGGCACGTGCTTTCCATGGCCACTGTCGCAGCTATCAGCAATCTCCCTCAGAAGAAACAAGACAAAGGAGTGCCTCTTATCAGTTGTGCGATATTTGATCAGGTCTTCGAGCGTACTCTCCTTGACAACGGATCTTCTATCAACCTTTTGCCCTCATCCCTAACAAAATAATTTGGGCTAGGTCCGCTTAAGCCAACACAGATGATCCTTCAGTTCGCTGACCGATCCACCAAGCGACCTAGAGGTTTGGTGGAAGATGTTGTGGTGAAGGTGCGGGAGATGAAATTCCCTGTTGATTTCGTGGTCCTCGATATGGACTCACCCGCACCCTTACTTTAGACCCCTATCATCCTTGGCCGACCATTCTTGCGTACCTCAAGTGACGTGGTTTACTATGGGTCCGACAAGATCACTTTCTGCTTGAACAGCAAGCAGATCACTATAGACATGATCAGAGAGCTGCACGCCACGACTGATGAAAGCCATGCAGTATCAGAAGAAGACTGTGACTTTATTGCAGAGATTAGGGACTCATCACTTTCATTGAATGATTCATGGACCCGAGAAATCCTCACTCTCGAGGAGGACTTCGAAAGCACAATTGACCTATGCTCCAATGATTCTTGGGAGACAGACTCTCAGATGCTGGTGCAACTATGTGATTTCGAGAATTCACTCCAGCCCAAACATAATGAGCCTAGTAACGAACCGTTCGGCACATCATCGGGATCTCAACAGAGTACTGAGGATGGTAGCTCCATCAATGAAGTACATCCCACCACCGGTATAGTGTCTGAAGTGACCAACAAGTTAGACAGATCAGGACCAGAACTCAAGCCACTTCCTGCAGGACTGAAGTATGCTTTCTTTACGAGTGAAGAACACATGTATCCAGTCATCATCAGCAGCAGGCTGAACCTGGATCAGGAATCTCGACTTCTCAAGGTTCTAGAAAAGAACCGAAAGGCACTTGGTTGGTGCATATCAGATCTCTGTGGGATAAATCCCGCTTTGTGTTCACACCACATTTATCTGTAAGAAGATGCCAAGCCGTCCCGTGAATTCCAAAGAAGACTGAATCCAAACCTCCGGGATGTCATCATGAAAGAGAGCATGAAATGGTGTGATGCATGCTTCATCTATCCCATCTCCGATTCAAAATGGGTACGCCCACTACATGTAGTTCCAAAGAAATCAGGGCTTACCGTGGTTACCAATGACAAAGGAGAGGAAATATCCACTCGGGTACCAACATCCTGGCGGGTGTGTATTGACTACCGCCATCTTAATGCAACAACTAAGAAGGACCACTTCCCCTTGCCATTCATTGATCAAGTTTTGAAAAGATTAGCATGCAAGGAGTTCTTCTGCTTTTTAGATGGGTATTCCGGGTACAACCATGTGGCAATCGCTCCCGAAGATCAAGAGAAGACTACCTTCACTTGCCCGTTCGACACCTATGCCTTCGAGAGAATGCCCTTTGGATTATGCAACGCACCTGCGACATTCCAGAGATGCATGCTAGCAGTTTTCGCCGAGATGGTAGGCCATTTTCTTGAGGTGTTCATGGACAACTTATCAGTCTATGGTGACAGTTTTGATTCTTGTCTTGGGAACCTAGCCATAGTGCTTCAGAAATGTCGTGAAGTCAATTTAGTGCTTTCATAGGAAAAGAGCCACTTCATGGTCACCGACGGAATTGTGCCGGGTCATGTCATTTCCAAACGTGGCATAGAAGTCGACCCGTAAAGGTGGATGTTGTTGCCAATCTAGAGCCACCTCAATCAGTCAAAAATGTAAGGTCATTTCTGGGGCCTGTGGGATCTTACAGACGATTCATCAAGGATTTTAGCCGCATCGCCCGACCTTTAACAGAGCTTTTATGCAAGATAACTGAGTTCAATGTCGACCATCAGGTGCTCCTTGCTTTCAATAAACTGAAGGAGCTTATCACTCAAGTTCCAGTCCTACAACCGCTGGATTGGTCTCTCCCTTTTGAGATCATGACTGATGCGTCAGACTTTACAGTCGGGGTTGTTCTGGGACAAAGAAAAGAAAAAGCACCCTATGCCATTTACTATGCCATCAAAACATTAGATGAGGCGCAAAGAAATTACACCGTGACAGAAAAAGAGTTGTTGGCTGTGGTTTTCGCCCTGGAAAAGTTCAGATCCTATTTGATTGGATCAAAAGTTACCATTTTTACAGTCCACTCTACTATCCGGTACCTACAATAGAAGAAGGATGCCAAGCCAAGACTGATTAGATGGATCCTTCTTCTCCAGGAATTTGATTTGGAAATCAAGGACAAGCCTAGAGTTCAGAATGTGGTAGCAGACCATCTCTCCATAACTGAGCAGCAAGAGCCTCCCCTGAACAATGCACCTATCACATAAACCTTTCCAGATGAGTCAATTTTAGCAGTGGATTCCCTCCCTTGGTATGTTGATATAGTCAATTACCTCGCCTTGGGGGTAATACCATCGGATTGGACGAAAAATCAGAAGAATAAATTCATGTCGACCATCCATTTTTATCAATGGGAAGATCCTCTCTTATTCAGGGAAGGAGCAGATTGCATTTGGCGCAGGTGCATACCTCAAGAGGAGCATTATAGTGTCCTCGAGTACTATCACTCGCTCGAATCTGGTGGACATCACTCTGGAGACCGTACGACAGCTAAAGTACTTCAGTGTGGATTTTGGTGGCCCACACTATTCAAGGATGCAACAGTATTTGTCAAACGATGCATTGATTGTCAGAGATTGAAGGGTACAATCACTGCAAAAGATTCGATGCCTCTGAAGATCATTCAGATAGCAAATGTTTTGATGCATGGGGCATTGATTTCATGGGGCCTTTCCCTAACAGTCAGGGTTTTGAGAACATCCTTCTTGCCGTAGATTACGTAAGTCGTTGGGTTGAAGCTATTCCCGCTCGAGCCGCTGACAGCCAGACAGTGTGCCGATTCTTGAATGATAACATCATTGTACGGTTCGGGATTCTGAAGATTCTCATATCAGCTGGGGATACCCATTTCATTAACAAAGAGGTCAAGAAATTAACGAAGGAGTACGGCATCGACCATCGAGTGACATCTCCTTTTCATCCTCAAACCAATGTCGTGGCCAAATTGTCGAACAGAGAAATCAAGACGATCCTTCAGAAACTTGTAAGGCCGGACAAAAAGAACTGGTCTCAACTCTTGGACTCAGTCCTCTGGGCTTACAGGACCGCCTACAAGTCTCCCTTGGGCATTTCATCCTATCGTCTTGTATATGGGAAGCCGTGCCATCTGCCCGTCGAATTAATTCACAAGTCTTTATGGGCAATTAACATGTGCAATTTGGACTCCCGGAAAAGTGGTCAAAAAAGAAAAGATGAACTGAATAGACTCTTGGAGTTCCGAGACTATGCATACGATAACACATTGATGTACAAGGAAAAGGTGAAACGTTGGCAGGACCGGTACATCGGATGAAAGACCTTTGCAGTTGGACAGAAGGTGTGGTTATTTGATGCAAAGTTACAGATCTTCCTGGGCAAATTAAAGAGTAAGTGGACAGGGCCATTCCGAGTTCGTGAAGTGCGTGACAATGGAAGTATTGCCATATCAGCATTGTCTCCTGACGCACAACCATTCGTCGTCAACGGTCAACTCCTGAAGCCTTACCTTGAGCCTGATACGTTCTTTACCATTGTCGACTCCATCCAGCTTCTACGCTTCGATGAGATATCCACCACATTGTCAGCATTAGAAGATTCAGACACCACACCTCAAAAAATATTTATCTGATTTCTTCTTTTCTTCTTTTCTTCTTTTCATTTTCTGTTTTCTTTTTCTACCAAATAGGTGCTACCCTTGTATCCATTGCCTATACTTAGGACCCACCTTACCCTAAGTATAGGGGGGTATGCACCCCGAGTCTCTTTCTTCATCAATCTCCTCGTTTGTCTCCTCTTCTTGCCTATACTCAGGGATACTTCACCCTAAGTATAGGGGGAGACAATCTGAGTACGATCTGTCTATTCTCATCCTTGACCATCCCCTCCTTGTGTACAGTCTGCTATACTTCGGATTATTTGATCCTAAGTATAGGGGGGATGGTCAACTTCTTGGTTTCTTTATCCCCTTATTCATTCATTCTTTCAATTTTTCTCTACTTAGTCCGAGTTATGTCTTTACTTCTTCTCTTTGATCTATGAGGACATAGCTCAAGCCAAGTATAGGGGGGTCGAATATACTATGTATATACTATAAGCCATAACTCGTACTGTAAATAAAAATACTACGTGGAGCTAAAAATAATGTTAAAAGTATTTCTATTACAATAATAAAAGATGACTGTGAGCTCCTTAGACTCTTTTTGTCCGTACTGATTAATAAATCAGGAAAAATGCTTTGTGAAAAATGTTCTCCTTGTGAAGAAATCTTTTGAAAATTGTTTGAAAAATATTTTGTAAAAAGTGTTCAACCTTTGTAAATATGTTTGGTTTGCAAAATTTATTTTCTTTAAGTGAAATAAAAATGTTTGAAAAGCAGTTTGCAAATGGTTGGAAAAATAGTTGTAAAATTATTTTGAAAATCTATCTATACTGTTCGAAAAACCCTTGCAAAATAATTTTCAAATGCATGTACATGTTTGTAAAAATATTTTGGACTATAGTTTTCAAAATCTTTTGAAAATGATTCTCAAATAAGTTTGAGGAGTATACACAAAAATTTCTCATGAAAAAACAAGCAATAATTCCAAAATAAAACATATAAGAGCCTAAACCATTTGGTACATAAAATGTAGTTTTTCTTTGTATATACTGATTAATAAATCAGGTTAAATATCTCTGCAAAATGATTTGAAAAATGGTGTGAACCGTTTGGAAAACTTTTTGTGAAATGTTTTCAACCTGTGTAAAATCGCTTTGTTTGTAAAATTTTCTTCTTTGTGTGAAATAAAGGATTTGCAAAACCTATGTGCAAACGGCTTGGAAAATGTTTGTAAAACCTATTGTGTAAAATGTATATATAGTGTGACAAATCTTTGCAAAATGTCTTTCAAATATTTGTAAATATTTGCAAAATTATTTTGTACTATAGTTTTGAAAATGTTTTCAAAAAAATATTAAAAAATATTAAAAAAATTAATATAAAAATAAAACAATAAAATGTGTATATACATCAAAAAAAATTCATTATCAGTTGTGTATATGTACCTATAATAATAACTCTGTAATACCTGTAAATTCTTTAAATTCTTAACTATTGAAGCACACCCGTGTAAATAGCTGTAAATATTTTATACTTTGTGTGCTTAAATCCTTTTTATTTGCAAAAATTCTTTGTGTAAAAAGATTCTTTGATTTTTAAATTCTGTGTTAAAAAGTGCATCATTCATTGTGTATAGCATTTGCATATCATTCAAATTCTTTTTGAGTGAGCCTGATGATTAAACGAGTCCAATAAAGTCTAAAATTGGAGCTTGGTTGGACCTTACTGCACTGGAACCTTATGGGAACTAGGTTTAAGGTACTTCAGGTCTATTCAGTCATAATTCTTTGAGAAATCAGGGTTGGGTTCAAGTCACCTCAACTGACTAAATAGAACTTTTTCGAGACACACGCATGACTCTTGTCAACCGTGAGGGGGTTGGATTTGTCAGTCTGAGACGCACACGGGTGGAAACATTCGTCCTCGTCTAGGGAGGGAAGTGCACCCAAACCTGGTCCAGTTTCAATGAAGTCGAATGACAGGAGAGTGTGGGTTGCAATAAAGCTTCAAACGAGCGATAGTCTTTTGGCTCAAGAGGAAAAAGTCCTTATGTAAATGCTGTTGTGAATAGTATTTCAAATAAAAAAATCCAAAACAGCGGACATGCTTGAAAATAAAAATAAAAGTGCATGTCGGAGTACGTATATGTGTTGTATAGAAAATAAGCAAGCTTGAGCATCAAAGTTATACCATGTGAGCATGTAGCTGGATGACTTGACTACACTGGTCTTGCATCCCAGGATAGGTAGCTACACTGTCTACCATCCATTCTCTTCTTCCCCTCCTCCTCTTGAGTCGGATGCCACTTGAACTTAGAAGGGAATACCCCGCTCCTCGACGACATAGTGCTGTATTGGGGAATCATTGTGTTGTCATTCTGGAGAAGTTAGTTCCTTTGTCATTTCAGTTGGGGAGAGCCACTATCACTTACACTGTACAAGCCAGCTTCATAGTCATAAGGGTTTGCGTATGATGTAGGCCAGTTCTCACCAGGCAATTGAGGTGGGTACCGAGTTCTGTGACTCTCGAAGGCTGTTGTGTTTTAAAGTTGGTTCCCGACGAGGTTCTACATACATCCACACTCAAGGTCTAACGGGAGCTCCAAATTCTGATTTTGTAAGGATAGATATTGCACTGAAAGTAATCCTATTCAATCTATCTTTTTCAATTTTCTTTTTCTTTTCTTCTTATTCTTTGTTCTTTGCTATACTTATTGCATAAGTATTTGCTAGGGACTAGCAAAGGCAAGTATAGGGGGGTGATGAATCTCCATTTCATCACCTTTATTCTATCATTTTGGCCTTGGAAACTCTAGCTAATGCATGTAAATAACATCAAATTGTCCATAATAGCATTTATGATTTATTGTATTTCTTGCACATAAAATAAAGTTTTTAAGGGAAAAATTTTAGAATAAAGAGAAGAAAAGAAAAAAGGAATAAAATATTACAAATATTTTACTAACCCCGAGACTAAGTCCAGAATGGAATCCGTCGACAAGGAATAAAGTAGGGGGAGATAAGGGCCGAAAATACAATAAATACCTCATGAATTTATTTATTGATTATGCATTTTTGATACCTATTTTATTCTTTGTGATTTATTCATCAAATAAATAAACTTTGTACATAAAAGTTGTATTTAATAATGTAAATAAAAATATAAAATTGAGTTTGTATAAAAATAATATAGAGTGTACATTTTATACCCAGAATAAAAAACCAAAAACAAAACTTCACAGGCCCATATCTTTTAAATAAAAACTCAAAACACAGCAAAATCACCTCTAATTGTATAACTTTTCATGAGCTATTTAATTGTGGTGGTTTAAATTTTTAAGAATTACTGTGCAAAAGATAGGTTTTGGGCCCCTATTGTACATAATATCGATTAAAATATTCAATTTATTCATTACTTATTATTTTTACAAATTCATATTTTTATAATTTTGCAAAAGTTATCTATAATATATGTGTACATCAAAATCAAAATAAAACTAACAAGAAAATGAAAATTAAAATAAAGTTATATCACTACATAGATGGAACACCTATATGTATATAAATAAAAAGGAATTATATTCTTTAATATTTTATTCTTTCATATTTTTAGATATTGTCTATATCATATATATTCTATTAAAAGTACAAATCAAAAATAAAAACTCATTAAAATGCATTAAAATGAAAAGAAGTATACAAAACATAGGCAAAATACCTATACATATACCTATACAATTCATATGCCTATTTATTTAAATGTGCAATTAAACTCGTAAAAATCAAATAAAAATATATTTATGCTCAAAAAAATAAGTTATAAATATATAAAATAAGAAAATATAATAATAAAATAAAATATACAAAATAAAAATACACAAAACATAGGTAAATATACTTATAAATACACTAATAAAAATTAATTACTAATAAATAAAGCAAAAAATAAATAAAAATCATAATAAAATACTACATAAAATGATAAACATTTTTTATTTTATACTTAAAAAATAATAAAATCACTTACTATTTTAAATTAATTATTTTCGAATAAAACCTTCTGTTTTGTCCTCTAGCGGCCGACGTGGACCAATCCACGCGCGGCCTTCGTTGACCTCTGGTCAACTGTCCCATCTGCTGCTCTGAGTCGTCGGACCGGTTGAATCCCTGTTTTTCTTGCATTTTTCGTGGGCGTCTTGTCCATCGATCGCACTTGATTCCTTCACAAGAATTGCTCCTAGCACTTTGTACATACACGCCTACACCTTAGATCGCTTGTACATACACTAGATCAATTGTTAATCGTTGGTTAATAAGGGTGTCCCGATAGATTTATAAATAACCCAGCTCCTCCTCCTTTGCAAATTTGGTCAATTCTACCCTTCTCCCTTCCTCGTATTCGGTCCTAGGAGCTTCCTTATGATAGGAGGGATCTCTTGGCGCCTTGAATCTGTCGGAGGAGGTGGGAGTTGCACCCACGGCGGCGCTCCGGCGATCGCCATGCTCCCTGGTTCCCACCAGGTATTAGAGCCCCTTTTACTGCTTTCTTAGATAGGTTTTCATTTCAGCATTTATTTCATGTCGTTAGTTTAGCTTGTAGTTGAGTAAATCGCCTTGAATCGGTCGAGTCGTAGTTTGCCGGAGCTCTGCTCTGGCGACGACTCTCGAGCCTTCCAGTGACTTTCCGACCTCCTTATCACAACCATATCGTTCCCTATCGCATTCTCCATCACCCTCACACCCAGATCACCCGGAGCCCACCTGGCTTCGCTAATCGAGGTTTCACCTCCGCCGCTCGTCGGAACCTCGCCGCTCACCTCCATTTTTGCGCAAAAGCTTCAAACCCCAGGCCGAGGGTGAAGCTCTCGAGTCGTGTATTCTTTTTGTGCAGGTTAGGAACCAAACAGAGCCCTCTTGGGCTTGATCGAACCTGAGAAGAGGTTCCTGGAGGTCCTCCCCTTCCTTGAGCTTTCCCGATTGATTGGGACCTCCAGGAGCCAAGCGGCTACTATCGATCGACGCGGGGATCTTCCAGGAACGTACAGAGATCTTCGGAGGCGACAGAGGAGGCCGGAGGTGCCGGCTATTCACGATCGAAACTTGCCGCGCGCGAGTTCCTTCCATGTTCCTCCACATAGCTCCATCGTCGTCCGATCAAGGTAAAGCTCCCAGATGCGCCAGCCACCGTTGGATGAAGCCTCGCTCAGACGTCGGATCATCCGATCCGATCTAATCTCAGCCATCCACCATCGAAACATCACCGACTGTCAGATGGAGGCCACGTGTATAAGTGTGAAGCCATCAGCCGTCCATCAGCACCTTATAGGGGTAATTTAAACCTTTAGCCCCTACCTTTTGGTATTTATTGTTTAGTCCAAAAAATATTGTGTAACGTTTAAAATACAGTGGATATTTTGTAAAAAGACCCCAAGGTTTCTTGTATTTATATTTAGGTCTAATCCACGTCAGCTCACGTATGGTTCCATGTAGGTTTGGAAAAAAATTGCACTGGAACCCTTGTATGTATTTGTATTTCGTAAAGGTCCATTAAATAAAATTTACAGTGTTATATTTTTGTGGAATTTGCACGTAGAACCCTGTACTTTCTGGAATTGCGTTTTGGTCCCTGTGTGTATGAGTTACGTGTAGTGCCACGTGATACGTAAAATTACAAGGGCCCACTGGCGGGTTTTGAAATTTATATTAGGTCTTGAAACTTCATGTTAACATTCAAAAGTTTTGGTATATTTGCACAGAACCCCTGTACTTTATTTTATTTGCAAAAATACCCCTGCCCGTGTTGGAATTTTCTTTTTGCTTTCCCTATTTATTGCATGCATCTATAAAATTCCAAAAATCACCAAAAAAATACCATAGGTTCTTGTTGCATTGTATTATCATGAAATATTTTTATTTTGCATTTTTATTGCATTTTCATATTTATAAAAATTCAAAAACATGCATTTTTGCTACTGTCTGCATCATAAAATCCTAAAAAAATATAAAAACCTCTTGAAAAATTCCCCAAAAAATATATTTTGTGTCTTTTAGTGAGTTTGATCTTCTTTTCAAAAATCATTAAAAAATATAACACAAAACTCCTAAAAATTAGAAAACCCCAAAAACCTTCATAAAATATTAAAAATCCCAGAAAAATCATAAAAATACAATATCTATTTCCGAGTTTTCTGTATTTTATTATCTTTGTTTTAAAATTAATTTGAGGAATTTTTGACACTATTTATTATTTTTCGTCCTCATTTTAATTTCGACCAGCAATTCTTTTCACTGTTCACTCGTATTTTTGACTTTAAAAATACCAAAAAATAGGAAAAATCTAGAAAAATCACAAAAACATTAGAAAAATATAAAAATCAATAAAATATTTTATTTATTGTATTTTTAGTATTTTCCCCTTTTTTCATCTCTCTCTTATCTCTCTTTTATTATATATTCTATATGGCTTTATATCTTATTTCAAAAAGAAAATATAAAAACATAAAATATAAAAAAAATAAAATTAAAAATCAAATAAAAATTATAAAACCAAAAATCAAATAAAAAATATAAAAAAACCCACAAAATGGACTTGTGTGCATACATGACTAGCTTGTATATAAATAATTGTAGGCTACCAGTTTTTGCTCTCTGTGGTTCGACCTCTACATATTTACGCACTATGCATCATTATGGTAGAGTTAATAAATTTTAACTCCACATTTTTGGGACTCGATTGATTTATTCTTGATTGTGGGTTAATTGCTGATTGATTGGGATTTATTGAGCGGTCACCGCATCGACTATTGATCTGCCTTGTGGATTAATACGACCCTTAATTTTCCCATTCATCACACTCCCTAGTAGCATTATATATCCGACATGGCTGGATGGCTTTCAAGGAAGGATAGCATAAGAAGTCTCTATGTACTTTAAACAACTAATTGGAATAATAAAATTGTACTATGTATGGATGCATAGTACATAGTAATATCAAGAAAATTAAATTCCTTGTTGGTTGTATTTTATTAACATTGATTTAATATGATTACATAAATATAATTCAAATAAATACATTATCTATAATTAATAGGACTAAATTTCCCTTGGAAGGGTTGATAATGAGAATATAATTCAGATGATCAATAAAAATTTGAATGGGATATGTAGGATCATGAGATGGCATCCATGGTCTCTCGTCAAGGAAAAGGATTCTGTCGCCATGGATTTTATGGTGGATATGCCTATGCGAAGTTACATATCTGACGTACAAGCACACATTGATCGCGCTCTTTTCTTCTTGAAAGAGTAAGGCCATATATGTAGTTGATGAATAGTCATTCATTCACCTTTATTCATTCATTTAGTCTCTAAATCCCTAGCTAAATGCATGTAAATATCACTAACTTTCATAAATTAACATTCTAACATTACCGTATAAATAATGTATAAAAACCCTAAATAAAAGAGTAAATAAAAGAAAAGAAAAATAAAGGAAGTACCGAGGATACTGACTGACCCTGAACCCCGAGACCAAGTCAAATATTGACTAGGTTGACCATGAATAAAGTAGTAGGAGATATGGTGAAACAATGTGCATAAATACAAACAAAATCCTAATTATTCTAAGTACAATACACTGTGTGAATAACTCAAACTTGCACTTATTTAATTATCATCATACACACTTCATACAATAATATATTCAACCTAAAACTTGTACATAATAATATATAGAAAATAAGAAAAATATTGGACAAAATAAATCATGCACAAGTCACTCGATACACTCAGCTAAAAAACTACAAACAGAACATCATTGATCAATATGTTCTCCATATGAACTCAAAATGAACAAAACTTACCTCCATTGTATTTTAAATTCAATTATCTTCAAAATAAAATGGTTTCATTGGAATTGAAGCTAATATACAAAAGCCAGCTAATTGGGGTATTATGGTAGTTGTACATCTGTATTTAAATCCATCATATTCTATTCAATATATTTTTAGTCTCTTTATATTTTTAAATCATTGCACATATTATATTACATATATAAATAATATAAGTACAAATTAAAAGCATTTACAAACACCAAAAATAAATAATAAATATGAATATATAGGTATAATGTAACTATGTTGAAAATGGATCTATATATTTATACATATAAACAAAATCATAATAATCCCATAAAATATATAAATACATATTAAATTAGGGTTCAATGGTGTTGCCCCCCTTGGGACAGTCAACCGGTTGGTCCCGTCCCATTTTCTGGCATTTTTTTGCTTTTTTTTCAAAAATACCGCAATGTATTTTCATCACTACCCACTAATATACCATTCCAATTTCGTCAGAAACAGAAACTTTTATACCCTCCATCTAGAACATGTCAATTACAACAATTCTAAGATTGTTAAAACTACATGTTCTAAAAGGAGGGCATATGAGTCTCAGTTTCTGATGAAATTGGAATGTCATATTAGAGGGATGCAGTGAAGAAAATACATGGAAATATTTTGAAAAAAAAGTTGTCAGAAATATGACGGGGTAACCGTATTATTTCCATTAAATAATATTGTAAATGTATAAATTAATTAAATATAATATTATGTATAAAATAATAATATAAAAATACAAATTCATAATATATAAGGTCATAAAAATAAAAATCACTACAATAAAGTTTATAAAATAAAAAACATTTTTCATGTTTGAGCCTTTGTAAATAAAATAAATTGTTATTTTATTTTTTATTATATTGCATTTTGTCTTTTAGTGGTCCTATGTGGACCAACAAGGAACCGTGGAGTGTTGACCCCCCAATCAACACTCCCCCTCACGGGTGGGCTCTTATACTTTTTGAATCATTGCGAACCCCTTCTCTTCTCCATTTTGTCACGCCTTCTCCATCACTCTAATCATACACCATCCTTCACAAAACTTGTGTGGACAATCATCCTAAACGAAACCCTATCCATAAAATTCACCAACGACCCTCGATTGAAGCAAAATTCCAAGATGAAAACACCCCTTGCAGTTCTGCTATAAAATCCAACCTCCATCTTCTAGCTCCAGCTAATCCATCTCCAGTACGCAATAACCCTAAAATCAATCCCTAGATTTCCCTAGTGACATGAGGTGAATCCTAATGATCTGAGGCGAGGAGATGGCTTGAAGAGGTCATATTCCCATCGTAGGAACCCAACTCCAGCAAGGTAGGCTTCCAGGTCCTAGAATGGTTGAGGCCAAGATTTGTCTTGTTTTTTTGTTCGCAATTCAATTTCTAGTGTATATCTGCAGTTCATTTCAGAGGATTCCATCTTATTTAGATCAAATCCAAAAATATCATTCATTGGAACACTAGTCTTTGGCTCTATCCCCCATGCCCTACACCTCGTTACGACAAAAGAACACTCAACTTTGGTCCCCTTCATATTCTCCATATGCTTAGCCATTAGACCACCTCGATCTTGCACATATCAAGTACCTGACCTCAATCTTCCGCCGCTCACTTGAGGTCTCCACTCCAACCCACCCTCATGTTATTGCAGCTTTATTTTTTGGTTGAGAGCTTTGCTCTCGAGCCCGGAGTCTTTTTGTGCAGGTCCCAGCTGGAGAGAACCCCATCTGGGATGGATTCCACTCAAGTATTCATCTCCAGGTTCCCATTAATCTCCAAGCTCCAGGCCTCGATCAGTGAATCTCGGACCATTTCGATGGTACCATCAGCTGCAGATAGCTTCCAACAACGTTTTGAGCCACTCCTGAGCTCAGGAGGTGGCCAGAGGATGGAGAATCGAACAAACTAAGCTCGGGGTGATTGTTGTTCTTCCACATTCTTCTAGGCACCTCATTCACCATTCGATTTAGGCTTGACCCTAGATCTAATATGGGAGATTCAACTTAGGCGAAGCATTATACAACCTCCACCGCTCGATCAAACTTAAGCAAAGCACCTGGACTATTAGATCGAAGATCCCCACACATGCAATGCATGCCTAGAGGGGTATATTATATGTACACCCCTCTACATTTTTTACATTTAACTTTAGTCTTGCAAATATTAAGTGTCGTGTTATATTTAAGTATATTTTGCATCTTGGACCCATGAACTCTTTATAATTGCACTTAGTCCTTCCCAGGTCGCCTCATGTGTCTCTTCACATGAGGTGTGCGGGTCATTTGCGAGCGATAGACCTATTCTTAAATGCATTATTAGTTCATAAATTACACCTAGGTACTTATTCTATTCTATTGTTTTATTTTATTTTTTGTATTCCATTTTTATTAATTATTTATAGTGTCCAAAAATTAAAGGAACTTTGTAGTAAATGCTTGGAACATAGATATTTCATGCATATTTTTTTATTTGGCATGTTATTACATTTTCTTGTTTATAAAATATAAAAACATGTTTAGATTCCTTATTTTCCATTAAAAATCCATAACAAAATTGAATATGTCTCCAAAAATTCCAAAAAATATATTAAATAAAATTTCTTTTATTCTATCAATATCAAAAAATCATTAAAAAATAAAAAAATAAAAAGCCTAAAAATGTAAAACCGTAAAAATATTAAAAAATAACAAAAATTCTATAAAACTTCAAAAAATTAATTCTAGTTCTTAATTTTCTTTATTATATATAGTTTATATTAAAAAACAATTAGGGTTAGTTTTTAACTTATAAATATTTTTAAAACCCTAAACAAGTTTGTGAATTTAATATATTAACTGTTTTGACTTTTTATCACTTTAAAATCCATAAAATATATAAAAACGTTAAAAAATTATTAAAAACATTAGAAAAATAGTAAAAATACAAAAATAGTTTTTTTCCTCTCTTTTGACTTTATTTAACTAATTTAAAAATCCAAAAATATATTTTCTCTATATATTATCTATATACATTATTATTTAAAATCAAAAAAATTGAAAATAAAAACATAGGAAATATAAAACATTTAAAAACCATAAAAATTTGCATAAAAATTAAAACCCGCTAAAATAATTAAATAAACATAAAAAAAGAAAAGACAAAGCCTATTATTATTAGTTATAAATAAATATTAATAATCAACCATCTACCCATGTTTTGCTCCCTATGTTTGATACTCTTCATACTTACACATATACACATTTTTGAACAATTATAATAAATTTTTACTCACACACTTTGATTGTTGGATTTTTATACTGTGGGTTCATCTGTTGTTGGATTTTGTGGATCGATCGTTGCAATGATTATTGTTCTAACCTTGTTAGGAGCAGTAGACTGGTTTATAGTTCAACATATGGTGTCATTGTTAGGGAGCAATGGTTAGGGTAGATATTTATTTGTCTTGTGTATATTTGTCTACATATTCATCTGTCTTAATTTATTTCATTTTCAACCTTCATAACTTTTGGTTATATTTTTGCATAATTGTTCTAATAATATCTTGTGTTTGACTTTGTTGCGAGAGACCATGAAGCGAGGGAGGACTTCCTAGGAAGACCACTACACACCCAAGTGAGGCAGAGGTCGGCTTTTTTACCCTAAGAGTAGCGTAGAAAAATGAGAGAAGTAAAGAGCAGTTGTAGTGTAGATTAAAAGATATTTATTTTCTTTTGTGAGAGATATATTAGAATAATTAATTTGTAATAATTAAACTCTCTAACACTTAGACAATTCACATGTCCATTTCACCAAGTGTATGTTCACTTAGGGGATCTGATCGATTTTTCTATTTTTTAATCAATTTCTGTCTTTAATTCCTCCCTATTTTCCACTTATTTGGTTTTGTTTCTTGTGTTTTGATCTGCATTTATTTTTCATTTTAAATCTTCGTTGATTGAGCCCATAGTTCTAGGATTGCTTGACTCAGTACTTAGGTTCACATCTTAATCTGATTCATGTACTTATAGTTCTACTATGCTTGGACTTAGTTCAAATCAAAAAGTGCTTTATTAGCAAATCTTATTTAGGGTGATTTCATCGAATGCATTGCATATAGCTTAGTTTTATTTTATGCGTGGATCACTTACATGTAGAGTGTTGGCATAAGGTACACAACTTCTTCTCTAGCATTTGCATTCGTAATTTTCATTACGCCTCAGTTTTTTCATCTTCCTTCCTTTATTTTCTTGGACTTAGCATAAAAAGGAAATTAGAAAATTCGTTAGTCCTTTGCATGAAAAATATCCAAAAAGTGAAAATAAAAAAAAAAGAGATTATTAAATAAAATTTTGACCTAACTAAAACTGTTTAATGGATTTATTGGATCTGTATCATAATACCCACATTGCTTTAAGGTACTTTCCCGACTAAGTAGGGCATGACCCTGTGAATTAGAGACCAAAACCCAGCCTGGATACTGCCTTGTTTGTCGCTAGGGATCACGAAATACTAGTGGTTCTATCAGTGTGTGGGCAAGTAGAGGCAAGTACACTTGTGTGTTTGATCTGAATTACCGAGCATAGGGGTACTACAATGACAGAACCCTATTTCATCATAACATGTTTGAGTGCCCTTTGAGGGAAATATTTGATTCATTATATTAGATTCATTTCCTCATATTCTTTGGTTGAATAGTGGGCTCATATACAATAACAAGGATCCTTAAAAAAATAGGCTAAAGATTACAAAGGAAATGGGAAGTACATGACACTTATCTGGTAGTACTCACTCTCCTATAGGGGTAGTGCTTAGATAATATGAAAATAACAATAAGAACTACCAAGATAAATAACTGAACTTTCACAGTTTCACAATTTGAGTTGGTGAACTCATTTGCTTTTTGGTTTATTTGATTAGTTTTATTTTGGTCAAAGATCAAAAAAATCGCGCACGTGCGCCTTCTCTCTTTACTTCTTTTTCTCACATCTCTCATTTCGCTCAATTTGAGCCTTCACTTTCTTTCCCTCTTCATCTATTCCATTTTCATTTTCATCCTCTACTCCATCCTCATAATTTCTATTTGATTCACAAGATAGCAGATCATGGATGGTTTTGTTCAGACCCTACAAATATCCACATTGATTCCCTGATGCCAACACCATCAATAATTCGGGGCGATCCTATTGAGCTCTTTTCGGACTTTACGAACCTCTCTCTTGGCTCTCCGACCTTTCCTTCATCAATAACTTAAGATGACTCTCTTCTCGAATTATATTTCTTTTGAATGGAGACCAATCAATATCCATTCACATCCCCTAACCTAATAAAGTTTAAGATTGTCCCTAATATTAAATACTTCTCTACATCTAGTGTATTTTTCATGACTGGTCAGTGTGCATTTCCATTACAGTCCAAGAACCCAATCTGAATTCTCAATCAGATTCAGACTCTAACATGGCTCCTCAAAAAGGAAAGGGACCACAGACAGATCATAATGAGGTCAATAATAACATGTTATCCTCTAACCAATCTTATCAATAGCAATTGATCAAGCAGGCTAATGCCTGGACCGCCTTCGAGGTAATGCTCATGGAGATGAGGAGAGACAGAGAAAATAGAGGAGGAGGAGAAGAAGAACATCATGCAGCTGGGCACCATGGAGGAGAGGAGGAGAGAAGAGAGGTGCCAAAGCCAACTCTCAAAGAAATGTACAACCCTGATGCAAGCCAAATTACATAGTGGATCATGATACCACAGATCCACAGATATTTTGAGCTGAAGCTGTAGTTTCTTTCTCTCTTTCCAACATTCCATAGGAATACAACTGAAAAACCTTACATACACCTACAAAAATTCAACTGCATATGCAATACGATACACTACCCCAACATCTCGTTTGAGGTGGTTAAAATGACCCCATATCCCTTCAGCCTTTATGATAAGGATATCTATTAGATTAATCATTTGGGGAAGGTGGTGATGACCTAAGAAGAGATGAAATCAACTTTTCTTTACAAATACTACCCCCTAGGTCATCTCAATCAGATGCGAGCTCTTATTTCAAACTTCTCACAATTGTCCCATGAGCCTATTCATGAGGTGTGGGAATGGTTCAAAACTTACATGAGATGTTCCCCCACCATAACATTTTGAAGACCAGCCTGGTCCAAATTACTTTGGGGGTTTGAATAAGGATAGTCATAAGTTGGTAGATGTCGCTTGTGGTGTATCTCACTTCAACAAAAATGAAGATGTCGTATGACAAACTTTCAAGGAGATGGTCGAAGGGTTGGTTGTATTATATTTATTCCACACTTTCCAAAAGAACATGTAGATCCTCTATAAGATCGTCATATGGCAACATCTCATGAAGAGGATAGAAAGAGAGTTCCATCCTGAGTATCATTGGGAACCACTTGTCCAAGGTAGATATCATTGAGAAGCGATCACAGGACCTCGAGAAACTTAATATGTTCAAACAAAGAACATGTATAAGCTCAACCAGATCATAAAACAACCAGAGCTTCTGGTGAGCATGATCAAATCGTGTCAGCCTACTAGTGCATCGACTGATACCTCTACAGAGCTGAAAGAACCATCACCACAATAGAGTATAGGGTAGCCTTCGGCCATCCAGCATGTATACTACATGCAAGCACCCGACCAGGGCCCACCATCACACCAGCATCAAACACAGATGGTAAAGTACCATTCGAAGCTCCCGGTTTATGTCGAGCCATTCTTTCCACCTCCATCTCAAATTCAAAATGTGAATGACATTTGGGGCAATGAAAAGTAATTGACCCATCCTGAAGGATAACACCAAGGTCAATCTTCAGCCATTCAACCATTCCACCAACATCAGGGTGGAAGAAGTTTCAAGAACCAACCTTCTCAGCATTAGTCTCAACAAAAGCTCACACATGGAGACAGAATTACTAGCAACTAACATACCATCAACAATATACCATCAACAGCCAGCTGCTCACTATCAGCATCGGTATCCTCCTCCCCCACAGTATCAACATGTCCCTCTTCATCATTATTTTCAGAGTTACCATTCGTAACCTCCACACTTGTATCAGAGTCAGCGAGTTAAGCACACCGAACAGATTGAGGTAGAACTAGTGAACCCCACACTTGACTGCTTGGCTCAGTTGGTAAAGAACATGAATTAAATGAGCCAGAAGCTAGATGACCTCACTGTTGCGAAGACCATCATTCTCGTGAAAGTTGAGGCCAATCTCAATAACTTCCATCACAAGGAACAAGTAGTTTGCAATGCATCCTCCTTCATCGAGTCAGGTATGAGTACTTCATTTGTGTTATCTAATGATGTGACTCTCAAGAGTGGTAGGACACTGCAACTATCTACCACCATGAAAGGAAAGAATAAAGGCTTAAAGGACGATCCATCATCTTTCATAGCAGCTAATCCCACATCAACTAGGGATGAAGAAGAAGAAGAAGAGAGAGGAGCTGCATCCTATGATATAATAAAAAAAATTAGCAAAACCAGAAATTAAAAAAAGACAAAAATAGTCAAGGTCGAGCCGTGTAAGCCAAGGCGACACCAACATCGTCAACTTACCATATGCCTACCGACGAAGCTGATGTTTCAATTTTTAATTCTCCCTCTGTTTTCGATGATTGTTCCCCTTCTAATCATTCATTTGTAAAAGATAATTCTCATAAACATTTTGATGATGTAAATATTCCTTTTCTGGATGCAATGAAACACAAAAAACTCAGAAGATTAAAAATAGCTTTGTCTGATCTAAGAATTGTGGAAATACTGCAAAATATATTTGTGTAAATGCCATTGTTGAAATCTATGGAATACATGCCCATAATGAAGAAAGGACTGAAAGAGGCATGTACATCAAAGTGTCGACCCTACAAGAACCAATACAACTGAGTAGAAAAGCATATTCTAACCATGGATGATGGGAATGTGATTAGCAATCTCCCAATAAAGAAGAAAGGCATGCCCACTTTGATCAGATATCTGAGTGAACTCTTCTTGATAATGGATCTTCGATAAAACTCATGCCCACTTCTCTTCTCAAGAAATTCGGGCATGGTGTGCTGAAATCAACTAAGATGATCCTTCAGTTTGATGATCGATCCATTATGCGACCTCGAGGTATATTGGAGGAAGTTATTGTAACGTTATAAGGCATAAAATTCCTAGTGGACTTCATTGTCCTGGACAGGGTATCCTCTGCATCGTTATTCCAGACACTGATTACACTTTGTTAATCGTTCCTTCAAATAGCTGAAGAGGTAGTTGATTATGCATCTAGGAATATGACCTTTTGCACCTGCAACAACAAGGTTACTATAGAGATGATCGCAGTGCCTAAAGCAGCAGAGATCACATCTGAGAGAAGTGAACCAATTACACCATAGACAATCTACTATGACATCATTGATGAGATCAGAGAATCAAGTTTGACTTTAAAGACATTAATAAAGGTTAGGGTTTGGTCCTTAGGCATCACATAAGCGTGAAGATCACATCATATATGATCAAGAGCGACTAGAAATATTAGTTTCTCGAGGTAGCAGAAATTAAAAAATTTAAATAGATGAAAGTACATGATTCAAGAACACGTGTCAATCATTTCATCAAGATTACAAATGAGTTATAATAATACCTCTTGAAGTGTGATTGTTATTTGAAGAACACTAAAATGCCCTCGCTAATTACGTGGAATTAACGTTGAATTTCGTTGCAGGCAGACAATTCATGATTGATCAAAAACCACTTAAATAATGTGTCAATTAAAGCAAGCATCAATTTATTTATTTTACTAGGGAAGTCCAAGGTCGAACTCAGAGAGGCAACTGACTCCTTAGGTTGATTTACAATCGATTTAGAGGTTAGGCTTTCAAAGAAGTATTCTTTTTATTTTTAATGCAAATAATAAGTAAAATGCAATTAAGGTAAATTTTAGAGGATAAATTGAAAATTTCGATTAAATGTACTCCAAAACCAATGAAACGTAACCAAGATGTGTATGACTGCAACACTAAGCTACTGTAACTTTTTTTGAAATTTCTGGATGTAAAATGAATATTTACTGAAATAATGAATGACGTAGTGAAATTTTCAATAATTAATTATAATAAATATTAAATCTACTTATTTTTAGAAAATAAAATTATCTAAGATGTATACTAAGTGATCTATCTCATAAAAATCCTCAACCTTAAAAGTGTTGAATTTAATACCTATTAAAAATTAATTACTAAAATGCACAAACTGATTTTTATGAAGCAAAATATGCATGCAAATGCAATTCTTTTTGGGTAGAATGTCAAAAACAATTAGTTCTACTATCCGTGAATTTTTGGTAATTTTTCGAGCAATATATAATATCTATGAATTTCTAAGCATATAATATAAAAAATGTACAAATTTTCACAAGAATATTAATTATTAATTAACCATAGCACACACAAATAAAACAAGCATGCCATTATGTAAAGAATTAATTGAGAAACACAATGTAATTTTTTGATTAATAAAAAGATGATAAATAGAGGTTCATAGAAAGGGAGAACACATGGTTCAGTTTGCAATTTACAATAATAAAATAAAATAAGAGAAACACAAAGAAGGGACTCAGTTGTAATTACAATCCTAGGAGGGGCCTTCTGCAAAATGTGCCCTTGGATTGTGGGGGCCTTCTGGTAATTCGGTAATCTACGAGGGGTGGCTTTGCAAATTTCCCACCCCGCATATGTGGGCTCACGTGAGGCACTCCTTAGAACTCACGCCCTGGTGAAGGAAGGTGGGGCGCCAGGTGGAACTGCTATGTCGAGGGAGAATCATTACTGGCAGCGCGATGAAGCGGGGGAGGTGGCGACGCTCCTGAATGATTAGATCTGGTCGCTCAGGCGGCTGGAGGAGTGGGCGACAGAGCCTCCGGTTGGCGAAGGAGCACTGGGAGGAGCGGTGAATGGAGATGATGGAGCCCTGGAGGGGAGGGCGATACTGGGGGTGAAACGGTGCTCGAAGGGTAGGGTGCGTTCTCCTGCCGATGGTGAATGAAAAAGGAATCTCCAGTGTTGTCTAGGAAGAGCCCGAATGGGAAGGGGTCTTCTAATTATCGATGATGGGGAGAGGCAGTGGCGTGACTACGCAGGGGGATGTGCGGGCAGAGGTGAAGCCTGTCGTTCATGAGCAGTAGGTGATGGTGTGGTCACAGGTGGAGTTGATGTAATCGAGGTGGAGCACGGTGGTGGTAAGAAATTCAAGTTGGCAAAATGGTGAGATCGAAGGAGAAGATCGGGTTAACAGAGGAAAAAAAAGAAAAGGCATAGGAAAGAAGAAGGTGGAAGAAGAATGTCGCCTGGACTGGGGAGGAGATTCTTGACTCCTCCTGGTTCTCACTTCAACCACTACAGCGGAGTCGTGGGAAGTTGGAAGGATCACACCCCTTGAGAATGGTCTTCACTGTAGAACCTGGGTGCTGTCACCACCCAATACTCTTAGCTTTATCACTTGATCAGAGGATGGTGGATGCCTTTTGATTGGAAGGCGGTGGCAGTTTAAATAGGGGGTAGAGATGAGGAGATAAGGGGGTGGCTAAGGAGGAGTATAAGGTGCAAGTGGTTGCTTGGCCGGAGGCGGTGGCGACTGTTAAGCCGTTGGGAGAGAGCAGTGCTTGCGCAAGTGGGTAGCATGGGGTTAGATGCTGGAGGTTAGGTATGGTTGAGGGTTGGTAATCACATATAAAGCATGTGATCAGGGGGGAAGGGGATAGGAGAGAGAGAAAGGTGGTTGGCACGTGGCTGCCCCAGGAGGCGCCACGTGTCACTCCAAAAAAAATCAAAATTTAAATACAATTAACCATCAAAAATAAATATAAAGAGGCCTCGGATCAAAAAAATTCTTCACAAAAATTGTTTGTCTCGATGAGACCTGCATCTTTCATGAGAGACCATGAGCAAAAGAGGTCATTTGTATAAAATGATATTTTTGGTGGTACTCTTTGTACTAAAATACCTTGATTTTGGGTTTTGCAATTTTTGTCATTTTCAAATAAGATAAAAATCGTGAAAAAAATATGATAAAATAAAGGACACATATTTACAAATTACTCCAATTTTTTGATTTTTATTAAATAAGAAAAGCAGGAAAATAAAATAAAATGGAAAACGGGAGATATTTGTACAAACTCACATGGGACACTTAGACTGGATCAGTTTCTTTGATTTCAATCTTATTTTGGATTTGGATTTTTTGTGAATTTTAATAAAACTTTCATCAAAGAATATAAATGAAAAAGAAATAAAAGAAAAAGGGTTAAGTATGTACATAAAATATCAGGTCAAAAATCGCTAAAATACGCAATGCGTAAAAGAGGCCCGAACCCAACTTTCACATATGATCTATGATCTTTATGAAATTGATCTTATTTTGAAGGTATTTGAATGTATATTAATTTAAAAGTGAGTAAACCAATATCGGACGCTGTATGAGGAAGATATGCACATTTTAATCTGCCTATTCTGAAATTAGAGTTTTGTCTCATGGGCCAATGATTTGAGTTAGCATTTATTTTGTATTTTTCCTTTAATATTGTTAGTAATATGTACACAATGGAGGTCATTTGAGGTCAATCAGAGTTAACATGCATTAATTAAAAATGGATAAAGTTAGGTGAAAATATGAAAATGATTAATTATGCATGCTAAAATGCAGGAACGAAGCTCTATTTTCAACTTTTAGTATGATGAATCACTGATTCATCAACCCCCTATGCTTAAACCTTGCTCGTTCACAACAACTAAATGAAATGCAAAAGTGAAATGATTTTGGGTTCCATACCAGGGTCATGAACACAAGGTGAAATGGATCTAGACTCGACCTTTGGATTAATAGTGTGGTGGAACTGGTGATAGAATTAGGGTTTTAAAATCAATAGCCCTCGAGTTCTACATATCATTATAACAGTTCCAGCTTAGAAGTCAACTTAGATCAATCCCTCTCCCAAAGCATACCCCATGAATATAGAACAATTGTCTCATGTGTGTAAAAGGTTTTAGCTCTTTCCATCAATAATGTCAGACTACTATGCAAACCTCTCCTCCAATAACTCATCCTCGAGGAGTCAGGTATTTCCTTCTAAGGTCTATCATGTTATGTTCACAATCGAAAACGGGGAAAAATTAGAAGAAGGGAAAAAGAACTGGTGGGTGACCAGTATAGTCACCTCTCCTTGTGAAGCCGACCAATTTAGCCAAGTCTCCACCAAGATCTGCAGGTTTTCTTGAAGCTTGGACCTTTTTGATCAAATATTTATTTGGTAATTGGCTTCTTTTTGGTATGGGTTTCTGGTAATTCTACATGGATCTTGTTGTGCCCCTATGGATATGGAATCTTTTTTTCTGTACATGTTTTGGGGTCTTAGAAAAAATTATGCCCGATCGTCCATCCCTTATCCGAAGTTTTATTTCAACCTGTACTCCGATCTTTAGAAAGAGACCCAGACATTCTTCCAACACCTATCTGAGTTGATCTAAGTGTATAGTGCGAGAGTACTCCCTACTCATAAGTTATACCCAGAATTAGGAGACCAGGTTAGACACTAAGAGTCAAAGTCTGCACATTGTCATGCAGAACTTGAAGAATTAAGTCAAAGACCCGAAGCTTCTAAAATCCTCTTTCTCAATGAAGTTCCTCTAGAAATTAGGTAGACTAAGGCCAAGTGAAGACCACTTTACATTTCTATTCATAACTCAGTTCAGAACACAATAACTTTCCACGTTGCATATGCCCGATATGGAAATGAAATGTAGATGAATATGAGGTGCAATATGATTTTCTTCTCATTTTTTTGTTTTTTGTACGAATGCAAGGATGATATGAAAAAGTAAATAAGAAGTTTTTTTAACTTTTACCCATCTCATAATTATTGCATACTATATACAAAAATACGTGAAAGTATAAGCTATGGGTAAAATATATATATGTAATATATACATGCCCCCTTATACTTAATGTGTGTTATGTTCTCAGAGCACAGAAGCGAGGAAAAGACATAGTTCATGCTAAGCGTAGGAGAGTGAAAAAGAAAAGAAGTATAGAAGTCGACCATCGCCCTATACTTATGCTCCGATCAGCATAAGTATAGAAGAAGAACAAAAAATGAGGAGGTCAAGGTCAAGAGGAGAAATGGGTGAATATATGCAGGGTGGGCATCGGTCCCCCCATACTTAAGCCCTGGTCAGCCTAAGTATAGGACGGAAGTGAGTATAAGGGTCGATGGGATATGGAGAAAATATAGAGCAAGTGGAGAGTGGGGAATAGAAAATACAGATGGCATCAGTCGCCTCATATACTTAGGACTTAGCCAATGTATATGAAGAAAATGTACAACGGAACCGATGGGGGCGGGGGGAAAGGGTGGGCGATGATCAAGGAGGTTTACGATCGATCTTTTTTCAAAGCATCTGGTGGAAGAGAATATTGATAGAAAGAAGATGAATCAAAAGATTCCCAGCCATCGTCGGAGCTATCATCAGAAGAATAATACTTAGATGTCATGCCACTCCAACTATTCTTATTCTTGAATTGTTTCCTCAGAATTCACTCAGATTTTAGGTCAATCAATTCTTCCTTTGAATATTCAGATGAGCAAGTATCAGTCTGGTCATAACAAATTGTTTTGGTATAATGAATGGGACCAGGGGAGTCAGCCTAGAAGAATAATGTGGGTCGGGGAATGTCCAACGTGGCCCGACGTATGACTACTTGTTCCGATCAGGCTCTAGATCTGCTGAACTGAGCTCACTCATCACCTTCGGTTCTCTAAATCTTGAAGTATAGAGAGGGAGAGGATAGTGACACGCCTTGAGGGATTAAGGGAACACCTCGAGGAATCAACTCTCGACTTCTTCTCACTGGATAACCAACTAGAGGATGGAGCAACCGTGTTTTTGGGAAAGGTCAACTTGGTCCTGGCTATCTCCTTTGAAGGTCCGAGGTATGGTGTATGTGTGGTGCTGACCATAGGTTCCTTATTAGATGAGTCTCTATATAGATTGTAATACTCTTGTAGGATCAGCACACGTCCCGAGTAGGTGTTGGTGCTCTCAGTTGGTTTTGTGTGTGTGGACTCACTGTAATGATGAAGGAGATCCAAAATAATTGTGTCCGCATGTGGTGAATCGGATGTGTCTCAGTTGATTTCATTCACCTTTCTAGCCTCAAAAATCATTTCATAAGGTATCTCTCCTTTGTTTGTATCTGTGATAAGTGGAGAGGTCTGGGCATGTGAGGGTTACTCTATGTCACGTATGTCAATTTCTTATTCGGTTGTCTCAGGGTCTGGTGTGTCTTCAAGAATTTGATCAATTTGGTTTGGGTTTGGGAGTATGATGTCTTGAGTCTCGCAGTCTATACTCACTCTAGCAGAAGACAGAAATGGCTTTCCCAAAATAATGGAACGCTCAGATAAATCTCCTCGGTGTTTAATGTCCACTCGATGTGCAACACCTTGGAAAGTAATGACGACAGAAAATTCCCTCTCGGTCTTTTTGTGGATCGGTCGGGAAATTGAATGATCACTCGGGTTTTTCTGAATGGTTCGAGTTCGAGTCTGTCAAACACGAACTTCATGAAGATATTCAGGGTAGAATCGTCATCAATCTGAACATTATTAAACTCAATATTCTCAATTTCACAAGTTACCTTGGCCACCCGTTTGACTTTACGGGTCTTGTTTGTCTGGATCAGCACCATTAAACTAGCCATAGTAATCAAATGATATTCAGTTTGAGATATTTTCTTTCCCATCTTCTTAGGTGATAATTGACTCTTCACAAATCTTGAAAATCGTGTACATACTTTATGGACTTGATTAATGGAAGTTCTAAGATCAGACTTTTATAAAATGCTTCTATATTGATGTTGTTCGAAATTATTGAATTTTCTGGTCTTTAAATTTTTTGGAATTTTCAGTAGAATCAGTAGGATGGTCAGTAGACTGGTCAGGTATGTGTGGTGTTTGTGTGTGGGAATCAGGTACATGATGTGTTTCGGGTTCACTCTGTGATATTCTCAATTCCTCTTAGTTGGTTATCATGTACTTTACTATTTGGATGACACTGTCAAATTATTCTATCAAAACCTCAGCTCTCTTATTGATTCAAGCAATGTCATCTACTATCATCTCATGACTCGAAGATGCGTGACTATGCTCGGTATGTCACGGCATTAGCATTTTCTCCCGAACCGAGAAGTAGTCGGTCTCTTTGATCAGGATTTGATCATGAGTCCTATTTCCTTGACTTTGGGTGTCATTTGTGTGGTCAAAGGAAAAGTGATCATACTCAGGTCGTGAATCATCCCGAGTAGAGTGTAGTTCAAATAGCGAAGTATCATACGTAACCGAAAATCGTGTTCCTCTATCAAAGTCAGTTATGCATGTATTCATCCTCGGATTCGCTCCCTCCATTGTGTCTATATAGTACGTATTCAGTTTCGTGAGCGGTTCGTATTTCAAAGTTTCAACCAAGAATGGGTGGGTGGGTGGAAAGAATGATGACTGGGGAGGAACTACCTCAAAGAGAGGGTTCCTACAAAAGAAAGTGGATATGAAGATTGGAAATTTGTCATGTGAGCACGACCCACAAAGTCTGGGTATGAATGCAAATATTCTGACATCTTCAAAGAGAACGGTAAAGATTGATTCACGAAACCACAATCTGTGTGTGCAAGTGCATTGTCACAAAATTCAATACGTAAATGCAAATCCCAAATTCACCAACTCAACACTATAAATGCTGTAAAGGACCAACAAATTATCTTTTCAATTTTAAGTTGGTGATAATTTCAGTCATTGAAATAGTTAACAAGATGTTAGATGCTCGCATTTCCCTAAAGATTGGCCCGACTCTTATGACTAGTTGCACCCACTTTCAGCAAGTATGGGAGTAAGTACAGATCGTATAAATACGATTACCTCTTACTTGAGGACGGAGCCATATGCTGTGTCATCTAAACCACCCACTCTGCTAAGGAAATCCGGATAGTTTACCAGCTACCCATAGATCCTCACAGGGAAGTAGCTAATCATTTTTGTAGAATCAGTAGTCAATATGAAAATCATGGATTGGCTCTATTCTAGTGTTCATATCTCTCACTTGCAAGTAAATTCAAATAGTGATGGGGTTACTCTCCCGCAAACCACGATATTCAATTTTATCTGATTTTGATTAGTCAATAATGTTAGCAGTCCCCTTGTTTTAGTTTAATTATCACTTTGAATTTAAATGCAGGTCAATACACGTCTACACGTGGATTCCAATTTCCTTTATTCCTATGTGAATGGAAATCTGGGGAGAATTGAAAAGGTCGTGCAACGGGAAACACAATGATGAATTCTGAGTCAGAGATACTTACAGTGTTTCCTTGAAATATTCGTGCAATATGCTAAATAGAATTGAAATTTCTATAGAAAAATAAATCTAATGCATGCACGGGAAATCACACCGAGAACAGGAATTTATATTAGCGAGTGATAGAATAATTTAATTTGGCTAAATTAAAATCGATCTAATGCGTATAATTAAGTGTGGTGTGGTCATAATCCTACGAATACAAAAATCCTAGTAGCTCTAATAGCCACGGTGCAAATCTAGGACTACGAACCACTCAACGGGCCCCATCCTCACCGGAGAGTGAAACAGGTCCGACACACCACAGAAAAAGAAAGTCCAGTCTCTTTTCACATGCGAGAACCCGATCGGGAACTACTGAAAATGATTAATTACATTTTAATAGAATACAAACACTCTTTCTCCAAAAATAAATTTTTCATGCTTCCGGTTGCTTCGAGTTGCATCAGCTTCCAAGAAAGTTGCACCAAGTTCATCAAGGTTCCCTCGCACAAAAAATAAAAGATTGAATATTAGATATATTCACAGAAAAATATAAACATAAAAGAAGGAAAAATGCTGAGAAAATAAATATAGAGAAAAATACAAGAAAAATAAGGGTCAGACTACCCAAGGGTGGAAAACCTAATAACAAGATTTTCTAAAAACAACCTAAGTTGTGCCTCCCCAGCAACGATGCCATTTGGAGAATCCTAAAATGCCCTTGCTAATTACGTGGAATTAACGTTGAATTTCGTTACAGGCAAGCAATTCAGGATTAATAAAAAAACCACTTAAATAATGTGTCAATTAAGGCAAGCGATCAATTTAATTTTTTTACTTGGGAAGTCCAAGGTCTAACTCAGGGAGGTAACTGTCTGCTTAGGTTGATTTAAAGTCGATCTAGAGGTTAGGTTTTTCAAAGAAGTGATTTTTTATTTTTTATGCAAATAATAAGTCGAATGCAATTATGAAAAATTTTAAGGGCTAAATTAAAAATTCAATCAAATGTAGTCCAAACCCAATGAAACTTAACCAAGATGTGTATGACTGTAAGACTAAGCTACTTTATTTTTTTTTTTTGAAATTTTCGGATGCAAGATGAATATTTACTGAATTAATGAATGCAGATAGTGAGATTTTTAGTAATTAATTATAATAAATATTAAATCTAAAATAAAATTATTTAAGATGTATCACTAAGTGATATCTTAAAAAAATCCTAAATCCTAAAAATGTTGAATTTAATACCTATTAAAAATTAATTACTGAAATATACAAAATGATTTTTATGGAGTAAAATATGCGTGCAAATGCAATTCATTTTTAGGACAATGTAAAATACAACTAATTCTACTATCCATGAATTTTTGATAATTTTTTGAGCAATGGTTAATTATCTACGAATTTTGAAGCATGGAATGGATAAAATATGCAAATTTTCACAAGAATATTAATTATTAATTAACCATATGCATAAAAATAGAACAAGCATGCCATTATGTAAAGAATAAATTGAAAAACACAATGCAAATTTTTTATAAATAAAAAGATGATAAATAGATGTTCAAAATAAAGGAAGAACATAGGGTTTAGTTTACAATTTACAATAATAAAATAAGAGAAATGCATAGAAGAGGCTCATTTATAATTACCAATCACTAAGAGGGGCCTTCTGCAAAATGTCCAAGGGTCACATGCGCACCACATGCCCTTGGTTGGTAGGGTCTTTTGGTAATTTGGCGATCTGCGAGGGGTGGCTTTCCAAATTTCCCACCCCACGTACGTGGATCCCGTGAGGCATTCCTTGGAACTTGTACCCTAGTGAAGGAAGTTTGGGTGCTTGGTGAAACTGCTTTATCGAGGGAGGAGCGTTGTTGGCAGCGCGATGAAGTGGGGGAGGTGGCGAAGCTCCTGGATGATTGAACCTTGTGGCTCGGGCGGCAAGTGGAGTGGGCGACGAAGACTCCGGTAGGTGGAGGAGTTCCGCGAAAAGCGGTGGATGGTGATGGTGGAGCCTCAAAAGCGGAGGGCGATGCTGGAGGTGCAGTTGTGCTCGAAGGGAAGGGTACATTCTTCGACCCATGGTCAATGAAGATGGAATCTTCGGCATTGTCTAGGAAGAGCCTGAAGGGGGTGGGTCGTCCAGTTGTCGATGAAGGGGAGAGGTGGTGGCATGACTACACAAGGGAATGCGTAGGCGGTGGCGCAGCCTGCCATTCACGAGAAGCATGTGGTGGTGTAGTCGCTGGTAGAGCTATTGCAATCGAGGCATAGCAGGGCAGTGGAAAGAAATTCAAGGTGGTGAAATAGTGAGATCGAAGAGAAGATCAGAGAAGGCGAAGAAGAAGAACGAGGTAACAAAGGAGAATAAAAGAAAAAGCATAGGAAAGAAGATGGTGGAAGAAGAATGTCGCCTGGACTGGGGAGGAGATACTCGAATCCTCCTGGTTCTCGCTTCAAACATGGCAGCGGAGTCGTGGGAAGCTGGAAGGATCACGCCCCTTAAGGATGGTCTTCACCGGAGAGCTTGGGTGTTGTCGCCACCTAATTCTCTCAACTTTATCTCTTGATCAGAAGATGGTGGATGCCTTTCGATTGGAAGGCTATGGTAGTTTAAATAGGGGGTATAGATGAGGAGATAAGGGTGTGGCTAAGGAGGCGGACAAGGTGCGGGTGGTTGCTTGGCCGGAGGAGGCGGCGGCCATTAGGTCGTTGGGAGAGAGTGGTGGTTGTGCAGGTGGGTAGCGGGGGATTAAGCACTGGAGGTTAGGGACGATTGAGGGTTGGTGATCGTGTGCACAGTACGTATCAGGGGGGAAGGGGTTAGAAGAGAGAGAAAGTGGGGCCGACACGTGGCTGCCCCAGGAGGCGCCACGTATCACTCCAAAAAATTTTCAAAATTTAAATACAATTAAAAATTAAAAAGAAATAGAAGGAGACCTCGGATCAAAAAATTTCTTCACTAAGATTGTTCATCTCGATGAGATATACAATTTTATGAAGGGATCAAGAGGAAAAGAGGTTATTTGTACAAAATAATATTTTTAGTGGTACTCTACGTACATAAAATACCTTGATTTTGGGTTTTGCAATTTTTTGTGATTTTACATAAGATAAAAATCGAGAAAATTTATGATAAAATAAAGGATACATATTTACATGTTATTCTAATTTTTCATATTTTTAATAAATACAAAACTAGGAAAGTAAAATAAAATGGAAAACTAGAGATATTTGTATAGACTCGCAAGGGACACTCATACTCGGTTAGTTTCTTTGATTTCAGTCTTATTCTGGATTTGGATTTTTATGCATTTTATTAAAACTTTCATCAAAGAATATAAATAAAAGAGAAATAAAAGAAAAAGGGTTAAGTATGTACATAAAATATCATGTCGAATACTCCTAAAATACACAATGCACAAAAGAGGCCCAAAACCCAACTTCCATATATGAGCTCCGCTTTTTATGAAATTAGTTTGTTTTGAAGGTCTTTAAATGTATATCACTTTAAAAGTGAGTAGACCGAAATCAGTCACTGTATGAGGAAGATATGCGTGTTTTAATCCGTTTATTCTGAAATTTGGGTTTTGTCTCATGGGCCAATTATTTGAGTTAGCATTTTTTTTAATTTTCCCTTTAATCTTGTTAGTAATATGTACACAATGGAGATAGTTTAAGGTCAATGGAGTTAACATGAATTAACTAAAAAAAGAGAAAGTTAGGTGAAAATGTGAAGATGATTAATTATGCATGCTAAAATGCTGATGTTAATTCTAAGTGCATTCATGGTAAAACTGCCTAATAGATGATGAAATGCAGCTAATTACTCAGGAAACTAGCTCTATTTTCAACTTTTAATGTGATGTATCACAGATTCATCACTATCCCTTGTCTCTAAAGTAAGAGACCTCCTGTCTCAAGTCCGATCTGACAAAGGATGCACTTGTGAGTGTGTGGATGAGACGTGTGCTTCTCGCAATCCATGTTGAAGATCTGAGTGATGAATCTCTTGATTTCATCTCTTGGAATCCGATGCCTTCTTCATGAGAAAGGAGCATCGAAGAGGACGAAGATCCACAAGCAGTCGATCCGGCAGCACAACACGTGGCGACGACGACGAGGCTCTTTAGGTCAATATATGGACAACCAAAATATTGAGAGAGAGAGAGAGATGGGGTCTACGGAGAATAGAGGGAGAGAGATTGCTTTTGTAATTTTGTAGTAAGTAGAAAAGGCTAGGGCCACCCCTCCTTTTATACTAAATTGGATGTTGAGATCCATGTGCACTCATAATCAAGGGTCTAGATTATTTTGTTCTTTCAATCAATGTCCATGATGTTGCATAAATTTGCAACAATAAAATTAATTCAAAATAAAATAAATATGTTGTAAACGTATTTAATTTAAATAAATCAATCTCACGTAGAAATAAAAGATAGAGGACAAGCCTCCTCCCCTTAATAGAATGGATGACCATACATGCACTAGGACTCCATGGTCGTCCACCCTCTTAAAGGGGAAGATGGCTTCCATCTTCCTGTGAGATATCTCATATTTCTCCAAATATTTCACATGTGCAACAACTTTTGTTGCATAATTATTCACCAAATAATTCCAAATTATTTTGTGATAATTTCAATCATGTCATCAACAATTATGAATCATATTCATACATTGAATAGAAAATTTAAATTGCATTTACAATTAATTGTTCAATTTGAATCAAATTCACATTAACATTTAATTTGTAAATATTATTTACAATTAATTCTCTCCATCGTATTATAAATCATATTTATAATATTTATGATTATTATGGATAATGATATCCACATTAATCATATCCATGATAATTAAATCATATTTAACTATCTTAGATGATTATTCTCATGTGTGCAAATAATATGAATCATATTCATATTATTCATGACAATTAAATTGTATTTAATCATCAATTTCCCAATGTTCAAATACATTATCAACAATGGAATTATTCTTAAATTCTTTCAAGAATAATGCGATTTAGTTGCGGATACTTGGAGATAAGGACATTACGATTATACATTCTAGGTATATTGACTTGGATTGAGATCATATCTCAAATCCAGATCTCAGGGACCTCTCAAAGATGTTTTATTAAATCTAATGATGAACTTAATCTTCTCATTTCATTTGAATGACATTCAAATCAATGTTCAACATTTGAACTAAGATTGGATTACTAATCCATTGAGAGCAGACACTAAAATCCAAACCCATTTCATCATTCCCTCATAATGGAAGTATCATGGTTATACAACCATTTACGATCACATCACCCTTGAGTATTCCTAATGCGCATACATCATGCATATTGGAAAACATAGAATAAACCCAAAGTTGTAGATCACATTTAGATTGTCTTCTTCAGTGTTTTCGCATAAAGTTTCTCATTCGGTCATTGGAAGTTGGCAAAGATCATATGCTTTCTACAAACATATATCATACCTACAAATTCTTGTCATGCTTCAAAGCAGGATGACCATGCATGGAATTTGATCAGTCCCAATACCTTATGAGTGACCTCATGTCTTCCAATTCCGTAGTGACACCCTTGAGTATTCCTAATGCGCATACATCATGCATACTGGAAGACATAGAATAAACCTATAGTTCTAGATCACATTTAGATTGTCTTCTTAAGGGTTTTATCATTAAGTTTCTCATTCGGTCATTGAAAGTTGGCAAAGATCATATGCTTTCCAAAAGCATATATCATACCCAGAAATTCTTGGCATGCTTCAAACAGGATGACCACGCATGGAATTTGATCAATCCCAATACCTCATGAGTGACCTCATGTCTTCTGGTTCAGTAGTGAACCTGTATGATCTCTTTGAGAGATCGTATTACTCATATACCCTTGTATGCACACCAGCTCGCCGATGTATAGACCTTGATTAGATCATCAATCTAATGATCAACCTAATGTACATACTTAGACATATAGTAATACATCTGTCTCCGTTCAGAGGTTGCGTGCCTATATCGTGATAATATACGACATAGATCTTGGATATCTTGATCTAGTTAAGTCAACTCTTTGACCTAACTTAATTGACACCTTCGAATCTCTATTCTTATGTAGAGGACATGCATCAAGAGGTCGGTCAAATATCAACCATTAGAGAAGGATTGCCATCTCCTTCTCAGGTTGATGATCATCTCTTAACAGTCATTTGGTAGTGCTTAATGAGTCCTCAATCTAACTCTTTAGATATCATCCAAGCACTAGCCTCTATTATTCTATAATTGAATTGATGAATCCACGATTTATCACCTTTATTCTTTCATTTTGGTAAAAATCCTTAGTAAAATACATGTAAATAATCACTAATTCCAACTAATTACATTCTAACCACAATTGATAATATTATATATATTAACATTTATTTTACCCAAAATAAAAGAATAAAAATAAAAATAAAAAGAAAAGAAAAGAAGATTGTAAATATGAAATATATACAGTCTGATCCTAACCCCGAGACTAGGCCAATATTGACTTGATCGATAAAATAAATAAGGGTAGATAAGGATCCTAAACTATAAAAATTAAAATCAAGACAAGAAATATAATTTATTCATTTTACACAATATTTCACCTATTTTATTCATTACTTATATCCTCTTAAATCAAAATACTTCTTTTGTAAAAGTTATTCACAAATTTATAAAAATATTAGAAAAATATTTTGTCACAAAAATAAAATATCACAATGGACTGAAAAAGCCGCAAAAGTGGACTTCTAAGGTTCATAACTATTTATAGAAAACTTCAAATGGAGCAAACTCACTTTTAGACTTCATTTTATACTTAATCTATTTATTAAAAATATCAAAAAAATTATTTGAATAAAATCAGTGAGTTTTGGCGTTTGGGACTCGTTGTATATATGTACTATATTTGAAAAGTTCCTGGATTTTTAATTAATTAATCATAAATCAGATTAACTTAATTACTTTTATATAAATCTTCTAAAAATATATAGAAAAATATAAAAATATAACTTAAGTCAAAAATTTTTGGACCTTATTACTCGGTCATATTGGACTCTAAATTGGGTAAACTCAGTTTTAAAATTCGTATTATTTAATTATCTACAAAATGACTCAGATTTTAATAAAATCGGAGTTAGTATGAAAAATATGGGTTTCAGGACCGTATTGGTATAATTGTATAATATACCTTTATTTATATTATCCATTTATTTATTTAATTAACTAATATAATTTATTAAAATATAAATAAATATATTATTAAATTATTTACCATTTTTGTTTACATTAATTGTTTATTTAATTTAATATATTATATACCTATTTAGTATTTATACTTGTATATGATTCCTTCGTTCTTTGCCTTGTTTTGTCTTTTTCTCTTCTTCCCTATCTCCGCCACGTGGCAGCTTTTCATTGGCCCTCAATTTTTTCCCTCTCTCTCTCCTCTTACCGCTCTTCCTCGTTCATCCCATCCGTGAAAACCAACATCCACCACCTCCTTCCTCTTCCTCTCCTCCTTGGGTCGCAAACCTCTTGTCTCGTTTCGCTAACAACCTTAACGGTCAGCCATTGGCTGGCCGTTCTTCCAACCTCCTTACGGTGCCACCACCACTGATGGCGACCGAACCTTCCACCTTCTATTTAAGGCCATTGAACCCCCTCCAACCAGAGCATCCACCATTAGCTTCCATTCTTCCCAATAAGTTTCGGAGATAGAGAAGGCGACTGACATTCACGTTGTTCATCTTCATTGAAGCGAGGTTGAGGGAGGAAGAACAATGAGATCAGGTATGCAGCCGTGAGCTCTGCTCCGTCGCGCTCAAGCCTCCGTGTTCTGCTGCACGTCGAGGCAACAACATCGGAGCTCCGCTCGATCTCCAAGCCCCAGACAACTTCATCCATTCTGTCCACTTTTCCAGGTTAGGATCCTCTACCTCGAATCCATCTGTATCCGATCCCTTCTTTACGAGTTATATTTTTTTCCTTTTTCCATTTCATCTTCCTTCTCTACTATGTTCCCCTTAATAGCTATGATTTCATCGACAATGTGGTTTCATCAGATCTTATTACACATCCATCTCATTCACACACTATCCATTGCATGTACTACACGCACGAACCGCTTCTGCATTACCTCCCCCACCACCTGCACACCTCAGATTCAACACGGATCTGATTTAGATACTAAGTCAAACACCTTCTCTTGGGATTCCAATTACTTATATGTTTGTTTCAAACTTTTGATTTGTAATTTGAAGAAGAATGATCTATTAAGCAGAGCTTGCACATGTTTGAATCGAAGGAAAAGTTTAACTGGAAATTGCTTCGGAACATGTTGCTTATGATGTAACATTGATGTCAAAACTGTAAGATAGATTTTGAAATGAATTTTGCTAAAATATTCTAAGTTTTAATAGAAAACCACAAGTTGAATCTCTAATATTTGATTTACTAAGAGTGTTGCGATCATCAATCCAAGTCTGATGTGCGAGTGGGTTTAATTTTTGATGAGATTTAATCCATCATATGCATGTTATTCAATACTCTGATCGAGACCGGAAATTTTCACAAAGTGTATCTATGATTCACTTCGAATCGAGAGGGAGAACTAATATTTGCAGGTATCTTCCTAGCTGGAGCGCACAATGATTCACATCAGTATTTGAACAACATTAGTTGAAGAAGAAGCCTCATATGGAGTTGCATTAGCAGAGAATCAAGATCCATTCATAGAGCGGCACTGTAGGACCTGTCTGAAGCCTCGGAAACATCATCGAACAAGCCATTCGATCACTTATAATTTGAAGAAATCAGAGATGAAGCATAGCGGTGTCGTATCTAGATCTGCCACTGATGAATATCCATTTCATCACCTTTATTCTATCATTTTGGCCTTAACAACCCTAGCAAATGCATGTAAATAGCCTCAATTTATGTATAATAGCATTCATTATTTATTATATTATTTGTATATAAAATAAGGTTTTAATGTTAAAATTATAGAATAAAGATAAGAAAAGCAAAAGGAATAAAATATTGAAAATATTTTATTACCCTAAATCCCAAGACCAAGGCAAGAATTGACTTGGTCGATAAGGAATAAAGTAGGGGAGATACGGGCCAAAAAGGCAATAAAATCCTATTCTTTTATTCTTTAGTTAGGATTTTTTGACACCTATTTTATTCTTTATTATTTATTCATCAAGTAAAGAAATTTTGTACATAAAAGTTGTAGATAATAATATAAATAAAAATACAAAATTAAGTTTATATAAAAATAATATACGATGTGCATTTTATACACAAAATAAAAAGCTAGAAACCAAACTTCACAGACCCATATCTTTCATATAAAAACTCAAAACATATCTCATCTAATTGTATATAATTTTTCACGAGCTGTTTAATGGTGGTGGTTTTATATTTTTTGAAGTTACTGTGTGAAAGTTAGGTTTTTAGGCCCTCATTGTACATTCTACCGATTAAAATATTCATTTTATTCATCCCTTATCATTTTTACAAATTCTTATTTTTATAATTTTGTAAATAATATTCATAACACATGTCCATGTTAAAATTAAAATAAAACCAAAAAGAAAATGAAAAATAAAATAAATCTATGTGAAAGCATAGACAAAACATCTATGTTTCTATATCTATATAAACAAAAGGGAAATATATTCTTTCATTCTTTATATTTTCTAATATTGTAAATATTATACATATTCTATTAAAAATGCAGAACCAAAATAAAAATCATCAAAACACAATAAAATAAAAAGATGTATATGGAAACTAGGTAAAATACCTATAGAATATACATATCTATTTATTTAAGTGTACAATAACATCCTAAAACTAAAAGAAAAATATTTTTATACTCAAATAAATAAGTTATAAATATATAAAATAATAAATCTAATAATAAAACAAAATATACAATTTAAAAAAAAATATACAAAATATAGGTAATTATACCTACAAATAAGCCATTAAAAATAAATTTATAATAAAATACATGAAAAAAATAAATAAAAATTATAATAATAACAAAATAAAATAATAAACACTTTTTATTTTATACACAAAAATTAATAAAATTATCTACTATTTTTAATTATTATTTTTTAATAAACTTGTTATTTTGTCGTGTAGCGGATGTACATGGACCAATGGCAGGCCGTCAAAAGTTGACCGCGGTCAACTGTCCCATCCGAATCTCTGACTCGTCAGAAGTGTATTTTCCCCCGATTTCATGCATTTTTTCCAACCGATCTATCCATCAAATGACTTCGATCTCTTCACGGGAATTCCTCCTAGATCCATCATCATCCATGCCCGCTCCTTAGATCCATTGTATATACTTTTGATTCTTTAATTTTGGATGGTCAAATAAGGGTGCCATACTTGTTGATAAATAAACCTCCTCCTTCCTCCATTAATTTTGGTCACTTTCTGAGTCCTAAAGCTCCGCCGTTTTGGCCTAGAGTGCATCCATGTGACAGATGGAGGTCCCCCGAGATGGATGGCAGCTCGAGGAGGAGGGAGTGTGCCAAAGGCCGTTGCTCTGACGTGGCCATGCTCTGTGGCGTCCAACCTGGTATGAGCTGTGCATTCTTCTTATTTTAGGTAGATTTTAATTCCATCATTTTATTTATGCATTTACTTTAGTGTCAGCATGGTATTTTAGCTTTAAAACCCAAAATCGTAGTTCTCCAGAGCACCGCTCCGACAAACCCCTTCCATCATGTTCTGCCGGTCTTCCACCCCGCTAACTGCCTCATCTTCTCCCCTCTATGTGTCTCCACCTCCCGGCCAACTTGTACTAACCGGAATCGTCCCGATTTTGCGAATCGACACTCCTCTCCACCACTTCACCGGATGCATCTCTGCCCACTTCATTTTTTGTGCTAACAGCTTCATTTTTGGTTGAGGAGCTTCTCCTCGAGCCATGCTTTCATCCTATGCAGGTCACGTGCCCTTTGGAGCTCACCTGGGATCGGATTAACCCAACCTATAGGTACCTGGAGGGTCTATTTTCCCAAAACTCGCCAAACTCCATCTTGGGGTCTTGGAGCCTCTTTAGACCCTCAGACGCTGCAGAAGACCTCCCCGCACATGTAGAGACCATGACCATAGCCAAAGACCGCCGGGGTTAGGAGAAATCGTCGATCGAAGGTCGGGGGAGCCACTATTTTTCCATGTCTTCGTGAAGAGCAACAGCCGTCGGAGGAAGAAGGTGACACCTAGATTCCATCAGAGCCGTAGGATGACACATCGTCAGATTGCTCGAGGCGGTCTAATCTCAAGCATCGATCTACGAACCGTCACCTACCGTCAGATGGACGACACATGTATTAGTGAAGATCATCCAGCCGTCCGACCGTGCCTATTAAGGGGTGAATTGCATATTCTGCCCCTGTATTTTTGTATTTTTATTTTAGTCCTATAAATAAAAGTTCACGTTATAAATAAATTGGGCATTTTACATTTAAGCGCTTGAACTTTATGTATTTACATTTTGGTCCCTGTTAGTGTCACGTGCAGTCCACACGTGACGGTGGAAATTTTATAAGTCAACCCTGACATTTTTATATATTGTAAATTAGTCTTTAAAAATTAAAAAAATGTTTTATTATGTTGGGTAAATTGTATCTGGCCCTTGAAGTTTATTTTAATTATAATTATGCCCTGCCATGATTTGTATTTTTGTGACTTTTATCTATTTATTAAAAATAGCTAACTTGCTCCTAAAAATGCACAAAAATAGGATTATATGCTCCATGCATTGTACTTACACGCCCTTTGTCCACTTTGTATTTTTTGCATTTAATATATTTATAAAAATTAAAAAGGAGTCTAAATAATTCTCATCCAAATTATTTACCAAAAAATTATAAAAACCTTTTGAAAAATTCCAAAAAAAATATGTGTGGTGTATTTTGATATTTATTGAGTCTAGAAAATAAAAACCCCTAAATATAAGAAAAAGAAAATTAAAAAAATCAGAAAGCTCCAAAATCCAATAAAAATTTTAAAAATTCTATAAAAACACCCAAAAATATTGTTCTATTTTATAATTGTCTATATATTATTTTTTATCTATTAAAATTTATTTGGGTAATTTTGGGACTTATTTATTATTTTTAAAAACCAAATTAATTTTAGATTATGTATTAATCCCATATTTGGGATAATTTTAACTTTAAAAATACATATAAATTATAAAAAAATTATAGAAAAATACAAAAACATTAGAAAAAATATTAAAAACCCAAAAACAATTTATTTTCTGAATTTTGTCTATATTTAATGGTAGTTAAAATTATATTTCTATTTTGTGTGTAAATAAAGGCTTATATAGGCTATATTGTTTTGTAAAAGAAAAAGAAAATATAAAAAAAGATAAAATATAGAAAGAAAAAACTTATAAAACCAAAAATAAAATAAAAAAATAAAAATTTAAAAACCCACAAAAATAATAAAATGGACAAGAGATACATGACAGATTTTTTGTGCATTTATCATGTCTCCTTCTAATGTTTGCTCCCAGTGTTCGACCTCTACACATGCTTACACCTATACACATTTGCTTGTAGAGTTATAATAAATTTTAACTCCACATTTTTTATATTCATTTCTTGATTTATTATTATGGGTTATCTGTTCACTAACCAGGGTTTCGTGCGTGGTTGCCGCAACGACTTTGTCTCCGCCTTGTGTGAGACATATTTTGACCCTCATTAGATCTCAATTTATCAAATGACGCCGTTGCCGGGGAGCAATGTCATGTAGTTGGAGCTTATTTTGATTTATGTCTATCATCTCTTGATTCATTCATTTATTTATCTCTTACATTATTTTTTTATCTCTATTATTTGATATTATTGTGAATTGTCTAACATTCTTTCTTGTTTGAATTTGTTGCGAGGGACCGTGGCATGACAGAGGATCTATTAGGAGAACCTATGCACCCAAGCAAGGCGGAGCCGGCATTCTGACTGAGCCGATAGGAGAGAGCAGCAAATTCAAACTTGGAGGAATTTTTGAGGCACTCTCCAGTTTCAGATTATGCATTTTTCTTAAAAAAAGATAATTATATATTTATGTGAGAGAGGGACACTTGGCATGTAATAATACAAGACTCTTAGACACTTCAACTTCCCGAGGTCCATTGCCCGAGGGATTGTTCCCTTGGGGGACTCGATGATTTTGACGCTTTCTCGCTTTTATTTTTCTTATTTTGTGTGAATGGGCCCTAGCTTAGGATTTCTTGATGATAGACTTGGGTGAAAACACCCTAATATATCTTCATGTATCGATAGACTTGTTTTGTACTTAGTTAAATTTTGCAAATTTTACGCTTCACGATAATAGTAGTTACTATCCTAGGGTGATTTAATCGGATTGCATTTGCATATAGCATAGGCTTTCAATTCTATCTTGCATCCCGCATGGAGAGAGCTGGGAACTACTGTAAGTCCTCTTACTTTGCATGCATCATCGATTTCCGACTTGCATGGCTTTTCCGACCTTCTACCTCTGATTTTGCTCACCTAGGATGATAAATGGAATTGGAAGCCCCGTTAAGCATGTGCATTGAAAAATATTCAAAAAAAGTGATAACTAAAATAAATTGGGTTTGCTAACTCCATTGGACTTAAAATAAAATGTAATGGATTCCTTGTATTGGGGAGAGCAACCCCCTCCTTGTTTGAGCATTTTATTCCTACGCACATGCTAAGGATTAGTGTCCCAATCATAAAGACTAATTCTGGTGTGTACCACTTTTTATGATCACCTAACTCTAAAATCGACATGATAAAAAGACCACATCTCAATCTTCATTGTGTTGAGTAGGTGAATCGGGGTTTGCTTTGTGTATTGATTGTGACTTGGAGTCCGTTCACATTTTCATATCTCTTTGGGTTATTGGTTCCATCCGTGTGAGTCATCCTTTTTCATTTTGAGTCTTCTACCTCTCTTATACATATATCTCCTCATTTGCATTGAGTCGTGATATTGGTGCTTGAGCTCAATCATCTTCGCCAGATCTTTTGGTCTCTCATCTTGCCCACCCTCCTCGTGTCCCCTTGTATCATCTCTTCTAATACCCGGGATTGTTGTGCTACTAGATATGGCCCGCATCAAGGATGTTGACCTACATTGATTATTAGAGTACGTCGGTCACACTTTTGAGGATGCTGAGATTGGTGAGCTACATTTGGTGGATCTGAGTTGCGATTTGTACTTGGAGCTTCTTGAGGATTTCTATTATGATGCACTACCTTTAGGTGTGATTCTAATCGAGGATTTTCGGTCTCGCACACCAGATTGAGGATGTGATGTGTTTTCAAGATTAGATGATGATTTCATATGCTTTGACCGATTTATCTATTTTGAGGTTCCTACCATCTTGATTTAGAGGATTGATTGACTATCTTGATTTGTACTTCAAAGTGATGGTGATCGAAACCCACATGATCATCTTCATCCACCTTACCGATCCATCATTGATTTTCTGATTCTATTATCCACATGTGGCACTTTGAGGTTTCCTGATTATCCTTTGTGCCATCTCAGCTAGATTTGATTGAATTGAGGGACGTATTGTGATGGATTGATTATTCATCCCTCTTTGATCTTATGCCCTCTGGATAATTGATTGGTTGATTGCTTTTGAGGACCTGAGATTGGATGCGAGCAATCCCATGATTTTATTGACCTAGTTTGCATTAATCCCCGAGGATTGTCTGAGGGGGGATGCAACACATTTCTCTACGATCAGTTTCATTCACTGACTATGTATCCACCTTGTTGGAGCCTAAAACCGTATCGATTGATTTGACTATTTGGCCTCCCCACTAATTGTGTGCCAGATCTATAGGTGCACGAGGCCAATTCCATGGACTCCTTTGAGTCTTCTCTCCTTGACGGTCTTCGCAAGGATGAGCATCACCTTTTCTAACTATTCCTTGCCTAGTTAGTAGTGCTCTCCGAGGGTTATCTGTGAGAGACTATGACACCTGGCTAGATCTGCGGTCTCTTCTGTTGGTAGACGATATGTCGTCTACTGAGACCATTCTAATTGACTCCTTTGAGTCCTCTCTCTTTGACGACCTCGGAGGGATGAGATCTGATCTGACTATTCACTGATTAGCTTGCATTGTTCTTTGAGGACAATCTGTGGGAAAATGAAACATTTTTCTTTACGATCGGTTCCCCTTGATGACTGTGGTGCCTTCTGTCAGAGCAAGGAATCGAGTCATCTAATGTATCTTCTGGTCCCCCTACTTTGATGATTATCTGATCTGATGGACCTTGGGATCTATTTGACTGGACTCCTTTGAGCCCGCTCTCCTTGACGGTCCTCGCAAGGACGAGCCTTCTTTTTCTGATTATTCGACGCTTAGTTGGCAGTACGCTCCCCGAGGGTTGTCTGTAGGACACTGCCACACTTTCTTGATTTGTCGGTCTCTTCTGCTAGTAGCCGATCTGTCACCTACCGAGACCGCTCTTGTGATCCGTCTGATGGATCCGGGTCCTTGGAGCATACTCTCCTTGATGACCCTCGCAAGGGTGAGCTTCTGTTCTGATTATTCATTGACTAGCATGTATTACTCCCCGAGGGTTATCGACATGAGGGTGCATCATATTTTAGATAATCAGCTTCACTTCTGGTGCTTCCTTTCTAGAGGGGCACGAAGTCGACTCTGTTGAATTTGGTACTCGATCTCCTCCCTGGTTGTGTCTCTTTTCTGTTGGAGCACGGAGCCGAGTCTTCTGATTATTCTCCGATCCTGCTCACTTTGAGGACCTTCGTAGGGTTGAGCCATGTATGGTGTTGTTCGGTGTATTCCGGTGACTTTTTGACTCTATGCTCACTGGACATCACACCGCTGTCTCCTTCTATTTACCTTTTATATCTTTCGGAGACCATGATTGACTTGGAGGAGTCTGTACTGGTCTTTCTTCCTCTAGGTCTTACAGTATCGGCTCTGCTCACTCAATCCTTCCTTATGAGCTGATGTTACTGTAAATCCATGAACTTGGCATCTCTCGGATCCTATATCATAAGATCTGACTCGTCAAGAGAAAACCAACAGAATTTGTTACGTGTGAATCGGACTTCGTTTTGATTTGTTATTATTTTCAAAAGAAAGAGAAATAAGGAGGGTTAAGACGTCATTAACACATAATAATTTTCATTAAGACTAATTAAGCGTGATTAAAGAAACTAATGATGGATTGAAAATCACTCATGATCACTAGGAAACACTAATCAGTAGTTAGAAAAAGATAAGCGTAAGCCGCGAAAGTTAAATCGCGATTAGTGAAAGTTAATCACGATTAGTGTTAATTAAGCGTCATTAGCGAATCTAGAATCCTCTAGAATGTTCTAACTTAAGACCCAAGTTTGGGATAAGTTTTGGCCAAGACCATGGGTCGCTAAACCATGGTTAAGGTGTTAGTGGTTTTCTCGAGCCTATAAATAGCCCCCCTACCCATTCATTCTCTACGATTTCCACTACCACCACCACCACCACCCCAAGGGCTAGGGTCGAGAGGTCGGGAGGAGAAGTGGGAGGTGAGGAAGGAGCGCTAGCGAAGCGCTGTCGGGAGAATGAGGAGGAGGAAGGTACGATCCTCTCTTAGTTTGCTTCGTAAACTAGGATTTCAATTCATCCTCTTTTCTTCCATGTTTTGTTCTTGATTCATCTTTCTTTCCAATTTGTTTTCTGTTGTGGTTTGAGGAAGAAACTTGTGTAACACCCTACTTAGGTGCAGGCGGTTGTGCACGTCAGTGAACCCTGTGATTCGTCATACATTCACTCACCTAAGACACGTGGTGTCTACCGATTTTCCATTACTTATTGTACTTTCTTTTCCGCTTTTATAGTTATTTTGATGGAGAAATATGTGTAATACCCTACATAGGTGCGGGCGACTGTGCACGTCAGTGAACCCTGTGATTTGTCACGCATTCACTCACCTAAGATACGTGGTGTCTACCGATTCTCCATCGCTTGCAGTTTAATTATATTCTTTCAGTTTCATTGTTGTTTTCCTCTCGATTGATTTTATAGAGGAAACTCTTTTCATTTTATTTTGAATTATATCCCGATATAATGGTAAACTCTGTAGAATTTTTCTGAGAAATATGTCTTGATATAAGGGGAAACTCTGCTGAATTTTTCTGAGAAATATGTCCCGATATAAGGGGAAACTCTGCCGAAATTTCAAGAGAAAATATGTTCTTTGTGTTCTTCGTGTTATTCGTGTTCTTCGTTCGTTCTTCGCGTTCTTGACACGTTCCTAATGTTTTTGATACGAAAATGAAATTCGGTCGTTTCAGGAGCCTTAAATCATCCTTTCTGAAAACGAAACACGATAAAGCACTGCATACGCGAGAGAGAGCTCGATTAGGTAACGAAATCCTTCCTTTTGTTGTTGGGTTTTCATACAAGATTATTGAAATTCCTGATTTTATGTTATTCGCTATAAAGAACCCTAATTTGGTTATTTTTGAGAAAATATGAAAAGTTGCTTTGTGATTTCAACTAAAATAAGGTCTAAGCATCAAACTGATGCAGTGGCTTGGAAAGTTAGGGTTTGGAAGTTAAAATGAGCATAATTTTTTAGTATAAAAATATATGGATTAATATATGTGTAAGTCTATACTCAGTATTTATGGTTACGCTAATCTACGACATGACATTGGAATTACATCATGGGAATCAATGTGTTTTAAGTTGGATACTAAAAAGGGCCGTGAGTCACATTAAGGATGACTAAGAGTAGAACTACAGGTCGAACATGCAATCTGTAGGTTTGTCGGAAGGAACCTGTATTGGCGTTTCCCTACCTAGGTGGTACATGGTTCGACTGTTATGATAAGTGCACACGAAATGAATGATCTACAATGCGTGGTACCAAGAACCAATATATTTGGGTTGAACGACGGAAGATGTGGACATGCCATGTGGAGGCACGGGTGGTTGAATAGCGGCTGGGTCATGACAACATGTATTTTAAGTTGATAGGTTATATTGTTAGCCTGAGGTTTTAAGCAACCGAGTCCTCGAGGACGGTGTGCTCATTTATTTTCCAGGCCGAGGGTTGAGACCCTGGTTAATAAAAGAAAAGGAAATTGTTAGGGTAGTATTGGAGGATTGGTTGAGGCAACATGCAGCGGCATAAGCTTACCAAGATCAACGCAATCTCCAATCTCGAAGTGTCCACAGCTTCGGAGTCCAGGAATGGTAGGGTTCTCCTGGACTAATCCCTGACATGGAATAGAAAAGGAATATGACTTAAATTAACGAGAAGGAATGAAACCTTTTATGATATCAAGTTTTGTAAAATTACACAATTTGTTTGCTTTTCTCTTCTTCGTTAATTAGCATTTGATAATTTTTATCCTATGATTTTTTGGAAAACCCAATAGGTGTCGGTGATCCATCGCAAGGACTTTAAAAATCCATCCAGCTTACATACTAGACATCCATCCAGCCACAGTAGCTTTTCTTTTATAAGGTAGTTAGTAATATTTCTGTGTATTTCCTTCAAGCTTATGTACATGTAAAGGGTTGTAGTGGCACAATGGATCATGTAAACTTTATTTTGTGAATGGAAAAGTGTTGAAATACTTCCTTCTGAGTATTTTTATTTGCAGTTTGGTTCTAAATGTTAGTTGTGATTGCTGAATAAATTATTGCTGAGTAACCAGATCCGGATATGGGAGGATCCGATTGCCTGAGATTCGGGGTCGTGACAGATTGGTATTAGAGCCCGGTTACTCCAGTAATTTATTTAGTAATTGAAAACTATGTGCGGTATTCAGAAACTAAGGTTGTTTTAAGATCCTTTGATTTTAATAATTGACTGCAGAACTATTAACAAGTCATTGTACCTTATGTAGATCGTGCTAAGACATATAGGACCTAACCTTTGGCCTTGACTTATCCCAAGATCATGGCAGACCAAGACGTGTCTAGATAATTAGCAGTTATGATGACAATGCTCCAAGACATGGGGCAAAGGCAGCAAGCATTGGAGGAGAGACTCAATGCACAATCTAAGAGAACCGATGCATCTAAGCCTGCAGATGCTAGGATTAAAGGTTCTGTCCATCTTTCTGAGGAAGAATCTAGTTACCATCCTTCAACTGAGTCTGCTCCTACCCCAGCTGAAGGAGCAATGGAGAATGCCCTTCTTAGACACCAAACATTACTAGACAATTACCGAAAGGGAAAGATTCCTCGATTTAAAGGCATAGAGACACCTGTTGAGGCAGAACTATGGCTTGATGACGTCAGCAGGATGTTGAGAATAATACACGCACCAACATATACTTGGGTATACTATGTTGATTACTCCTTAACAGACCATACAAGACGATGGTGGAGTGCCATTTCTAAGAAATTAGTAAATCATGTTCCATGGGATGTTTTGAAGAAAGGTTTTGAGCCCACTTCTGTCCCTCCCATTGGGAAGAATTGAAGAGGAGGGAGTTAGCTTCTTTGACCCAAGGATCCAAAAATGTACGAGATTATCATATTCACTTTACGGAGCTGCTATGTTACTCCCCGGTTTTAGAAACTTCACCACAAGAGTGTCTTACCAAATTTGTTAGCGGTCTTCAGGGAGATTTAAGAGAGAAGCTTGCAGGTTTTAGAGACACCACTGTAGATGAAGCCATGGACATCGCCTCTCGTATTGAGATGGAGAGGGATGAAAACCATCAAAGAAGAAGCTTTTACTTTATTGGTGGACCATCCAAACGTAAGGCGAATTATAATCGAAGAGACAGTCGTTATCATCCAATTGGGTCTAATATAAGCTCGCCGCAGACTTTGGGCCAGGAATTATCTGGAAGAAGGGGTTCTCTATACCTCCACTATATCCTCGCGACTTAGCAGCAGGAACTAGCACCTCTGTGGCTGGTTCTTCAGCCCAAACAGGAGCACATGTGTGTTTTTACTATCATCAGGAAGGCCACATCAAGAAAGATTGTCCGAAGTTGAGAGGTTCAAGATTTAAACCAACCCCAATTAATAGTATAACATCCACCCCGAGCAATGGAGCAACACGTGGAGGAAGACAGGGTAGAGGTCATGTCTCACAAGGAGCATCGCCTATTCTAGCTTTCCTATTCCTAATGGCCAGCTCAATGCAATTACTGAGGAACAAGCCTACAATTCAGGCACAGTCGTACGAGGTACTGTTGCTATTCATGGCTTTTCAATACATGCCTTATTTGATTCTAGTGCTTCACATTCATTTATTGCTCGATGGTTAGTACCCACTTTGGGTAAGATACCAGTAGAAGTACAACAGTCTATCTGATCAAGGAACCAAAAGGACAAGTATTTATAATTTGAGAAATCCTATTCGAGAAATCCTATATAATTGTATAGTACTGATAGCGGGACATGAGTTATCTATTTCACTACTACTAATCAAAATGGAGGACTTTGATCTTATCCTAGAAATGGATTGGTTAGAAAGGCATCATGCATGTCTTGACTGTTTTCAGAAGACAGTAACGTTTCACCTTCCTAACTCGATATAGTTCCAGTTCATTGGAAAGACATCCAATGATAATATCAAATATATCTCTACATTGAAGGCACAACAGTTGTTAGAGCAAGGGTGCCAAGGTTATTTAGCCTATGTAACCACCACATCAGGGCCAGACAGAATGATGGAAAATATACCTATAGTGTGTGAGTTTCCTGATGTATTTCCAGAGGAACTACCTGGACTACCACCTAAGCGAGAGATTGAATTTGAAATATCTCTCATACCTGATACTCGGCCTATCTCTATCCCTCTGTATAGGATGACACCAGCTGAGTTACGGGAGTTAAAGGTACAGTTGCAAGAACTATTAGATAAGGGATTCATTCGTCCTAGTACTTCACCATGCAGTGCACCTGTCTTATTTGTCAGGAAAAAGGATGGGTCAATGCGGTTGTGCATTGACTATAGACAACTAAACAAGAAGACCGTAAAGAACAAGCATCCTCTGCCAAGAATAGATGATCTCTTTGATCAGTTACAGGGTTCAACTGTGTATTCCAAGATTGATTTAAGATCTGCATACCATCAGTTGAAAATTAAAGATACAAATATTCCCAAGACAACTTTTCGAACTAGATACGGGCATTATGAATTCTTAGTTTTGCCTTTTGGACTGACAAATGTCCCAGCAACCTTCATGGATCTCATGAATAGAGTATTCAAGGAGTTCTTAGATCACTTTGTAGTAGTCTTTATTGATGATGTGCTTATTTACTCCAAGGATAAGTATATGCATGAACACCATCTCAGGCAGGCACTTGAAACTCTAAGGAAGAACAAATTGTATGCTAAATATAACAAATGTGACTTCTGGCCATCTGAAGTATCTTTCTTAGGCCATATTATTTCTGGGGAAGGAATATCAGTTGATCCTACAAAGGTTAGTGCGGTGATTAGTTGGGAATGCCCGAAGACTGTCACAGAGATACGATCTTTCCTAGGATTAGCTGGATATTATAGAAGATTTCTGAAGGACTTTTCACGAATAGCATTGCCAAAGACTAGGTTAACCCAGAAGGAAGTTCCATTCATATGGTTAGACGCATGCGAAACAAGTTTCCAAACACTGAAAGAATGCCTAACATCTGCACCCATCATTACTCTACCCTCTGGGAGCGAAGGGTTTACAGTGTACACTGACGCATCTAAAGAAGGACTTTTGGCGGTTCTTATGCTACATGGTAAGGTAGTTGCGTATGCATCACGACAACTCAGGACATGTGAGAAGAACTACCCGATACATGACTTTGAATTAGCTGCCATAGTTTTTACTTTAAAGATATGGAGACACTACCTATATTGTATTACTTTTGAAATCTTCACTGATCATAAAAGCTTGAAATATATGTTCGATCAAAAGGAGCTCAATATGAGATAGAGACGGTGGCTAGAGTTGTTGAAAGATTATGATTGCACTATCTCCTACGACCCTAGTAAGGGGAACGTCGTAGCAGATACCCTTAGCAGAAGAACTTATTCACCTGGGTTAGTGAGTGCTATCCACTTCTGGGGTTTACTATCAACGTTAAGTGAATGGAAACCATTTGATAGTAGTGCTGATAGTATAACTATTCCTCACCAATACAAACCAGAGATCTAGGATAGAATAAAGAAAGGACAAGAGGATGATCCAGTCCTTAAAGACTTGAGACAAAGATAAGTTCTAAGCAAAATAAGATAGAGGCATTCCATATACAAGCTGGGATATTGTATACACATGAATTTAGGAAAGATATCTTACGCGAAGTGCACTGCTCAAGATTATCTATTTCATCCAGGAATTACAAAGATGTATAAGGATCTTCGTTAAAACTTTTGGTGGCCAGGAATGAAGAAGGATGTTGCTAAGTTCGTGAATTTATATTTTACTTGCCAGCAGGTAAAGGCTTCACACCATAAGCCACCAAGATTATTGCAACCTCTCCCTATACCTGAGTGGAAATGGGAAAGCATTTCCATGGACTTCATTACTGGTTTACCTCAGATGACTAGTGGTAAAGATAGTATCTGGGTAATAATAGATCGCCTGACCAAGGTAGTGATGAATCTCCATTTCATCACCTTTATTCTATCATTTTGGCCTCAAAAACCCCAGCAAATGCATGTAAATAGAATCAATTTGTACATAATAGCATTCATTATTCATTTGTATTAATTGTATATAAAATAAGGTTTTTAATGCCAAAATTATAGAATAAAGAGAAGAAAAGAAAAAGGAATAAAATATTACAAATATTTTATGACCCTAACCCCAAGACCAAGGCCAGCATGGAATTGGTCGACAAGGAATAAAGTAGGGGGAGATAAGGGCCGATATACAATAAATACCTCATTTATTTATTCATCCATTTATGCATTTTTGACACCTATTTTATGTATAATTATTTATTCATCAAATAAAGAAACTTTGTACATGAAAGTTGTAGATAATCATGTGAATAAAAATACAAAATTGAGTTTGTACAAAAATAATACTCAATGTACATTTTATACACAGAATAAAAAGCCAAAATCTCAACTTCACAGACCCATATCTTACAAATAAAAACTCCAAATCACCCAAACTCACCTTTAATTGTATATAGCATTTCATAAACTATTTTATAAAATTGTTTTCATAATTTTTGGAGTCCATATGCAGAAGTTAGGTTTTTGGCCTTTCTTGTATATAATACCTGATTAAAATATTCATTTTATTCACTAATCATTATTTTTATAAATTACTATTTTTAGAATCTTGTAAATAATGTATATAATTCATATACATATTAGCCTTAGAATAAAACCAAAAAGAATATGTAAAATAAAATAAGTCTATATAGGCAAAATACCTATGAGAAGGATGAACATAAATAAAAAGAGAAAAGCATTCTTTAATTATTTCATTCTTTTATATTTTTACAATAATGTATATATTATATAAAATACAAAGCTAAAATAAAAATAAATAAAACCCATTAAATAAATATAAGGTATATAATATACATGTAAAATACCTATAAGTATACTTACATATACACAAACACATTTATTTAAAAATACAAATAAACTTATAAAAATCAAACAAAAATATCTTTATACTCACAAAAATAAATTATAAATTTATAAAATAAGCCAAGAAAATAACAATAGAAAATAAACAAATTAAAAATAAAATACAATAAAATACATGTAAATACATACATATACATATTGTCCAAATAAAACTATAACAAAACACCTCGAAAAATTCAATAAAAATCATAAATAAATACTAGATGAAATAATACACATTTTTTATTTTATAAGAAAAAATTAATAAAATCATTTAAGGCGTCAAATAAACCAATCTTCCTTCAGATTTGCTGTTTTGTCTCGTAGCGGCCTACGTGGCCCAATGAGGCGCCGGCCAACGTTGACTTCCAGGTCAACTGTCCCATCCCTCGCCTGGCGTCTCTGAATTGTCTACTCCCCCGATTTCATGCCTTTTTCCCGGGCACACCATCCATCAATCGACAACGCTTCCTTCGTAAGAATTGTTCCCTAATCTTCCATGATGCCCGCCGAAATCAAAGATCAACGAGATGTTCATTGGATCAGCCAATAATCGCCGGGTAATAAGGCCCCTTGCCAATGTTTATAAATAAAAAGCTCCGCCTCCTTCCTCGAATTTGGCCACTTTTTATCCAATCTCAAGCCTTAATTCTAGTCCTAGGGCATTCCTCGTGACAGGGGGAGTGAGCTGGTGCCTCGAATCGGCCGGAGAGAGGAGGATTTTGTCGCGACGGAGCTCCGGCGTCCGCCCTGCTCCCTGGAGGCCCCCAGGTATAAGAGCTGCCCTTTTAATGCGTTTTTAGTTAGCTTTTAATGTTAGCATTTCATTCCAGTAGTTAGATTAGTGGTTAGTTAATCACCGTAGCTAGAAATCCAAAATTCGAAGTTCGCCAGAGCTCCGCTCCGGCGACTTCTCCACTGTGGATCTGACCGTATCCGACCGCCCTGTTCACCCCATTTCGAAGCCCAACGCTTTCTCCATCTGTCGCACGCATTTGTTCAACCCAGGACCCCAGGTCCTGGCGAATCGGGGCTCCTCCTCCGCCGTTCGCCGGAGCCCCTCCGCCCACCTCATTTTTGCATTGCAGCTTTAAAACCCCGGGTCGAGGAGCAATCTCTCTCGCCCGCGGTTCTTCCTGTGCAGGAACTTCGAAGAATCGAGCCCAGATGGACTCGCATTGAACCAGGAAGAGGTTCCTGGGGGCCCCTTTCTTCTCCGACCTCGCTCCATTGACTCGGACCCCCAGGAGCCATGAGACCACCGTCAGACGATGCGGAAGCCTCCCAGCTACGATCAGAGAGCTTCAGATGCGCGGGAGGTGCCCGGAGGAGCCCGAGCTACCCGATCGAAGCTCACCGGGGGCGAGTTTCTTTCCAGTTCTTCCAGGTGCCTTCTGCACCGTTGGATCGAGAGGGGAGGCCCAGATTGAACGCCGACCGTTCGATGAAGATGTACATCCACCGTCAGATCAGCCGGGAGGTTCTAATCCTAGCCCTTCATCGTCGAACCGATGTCCGCCGTCCGATGGCCGCCACGTGGATAAGTGGCGCCTCCAGCGCCGCAGGATGAAAAGCTTTGTTTAGGGGTAGATTTCATACCAAGCCCCTTACTTTTTGTATTTCGTATTTAATCCCAAAATAAAAGTTTTAGTTGTAAATAAGTTGTAAAAATTGCAGTGGACCCCCCTGATGTTTACATATTTACACTTTAGTCCCTCAACGCCTCACGTGCAACAACCACGTGAGGCACGTGAAAATTTGCACCTAAACCCTGCCGGGTTCTTGTATTTATTAAATTGTCCTGAAAATAAAAGTTAAAGTGTATTTTTGTTGTAATTTTTGCATGTATGCCCCTGCCAACTATTTTATTTACAAAAATACCCCTGCCAGGCCATTTAATTTTTGAAGGCTTTGTCTATTTATTTTATGCTTCATATTTAATCGAAAAATCTTGCAAAAATAGACTTAAGCTCCTGTTTGGTCATGCTTGAACGCCATATTATTAGTTTTGCATTTTGTTGCATTTTTGCATTTATTAAAAATCAAAAACATGTCTTTTATTCCCTGTCTAACTTATAAAATCCCAAAAAAATATGAAAATGCTTCGAAAAATTCCCAAAAATTTACCTAAGGTGTATTTTGACTTATATTAGTGTCAGTCCAAAAATCCCAAAAAATGTCAAAAAGAAAATCTTAAAAATTCAAAAATACCCAAAAACTTCAAAAAAATATAAAAAATCAAAGAAAAATCAGAAAAATATAAACTCAGACCCTATTTATGCTATATTTTATTATCGTTATTAGAAAATTAGTGTGGAAAATTTTTGAGGCTGTTAGCTATTTTTAATCTCTATTTTTGTGACAGCCAGTACCTAGTCCACTGTTTGCTATTATTTAGCTATTTAAAAATACTAAAAATGTTTGCAAAAATACCCAAAAATCAGAAAAACAGTAAAAAACCATGAACATTCCAAAAAGACCCTTTTCCTGAATTTTTGACTATTCTTGAGTATTTTTGTGAATATTATAATACCCCTTTTATGTATATATATATCTATATATCAAAAAGAAAAAGAAAAAAATATATTATATATATGTACTTAGTTATATGTATTCTCATTAATCTTAATATAATAAAAAAAAGAAATATATATATATATATATATTTATTTTATTATATTTATATATACCTACATATATATATTACATGTATTATAAGCTATATACTTACCCTCTATGTATATATAATTACTATATTTGTATTATATACATTTATATATATAATACTTAATTATTATATTTTAATAATATTAATAAAAAAACCCCACATAAGGATGACTATGATTGACATGTAGGCTATTGCATTTTGTATTGCTCTCTGTGGTTCGACCTCTACATACTTGTCATTATACATTTTATGGTAGAGTAAATAAAGATTAATTCACATTTGTTTTGAGCTTGATTGTTGTATTCTTTGGTTGTGGGTTAATTGTTGATTAACACCGGTCTTCTATGAGTGGTCGCCTCAGCGACAACACTTTTATATTTTTCATGGTGACCCTCATGGAATACCCTTGTTATCAGATGGCGCCGTTGCCGGGGAGCAATGAGCATAGCCAAATTGACTTTTGTCATTCTTGTATAAAAATTTAGATTCATGATTCATTTTTGTGTGAGCAGCTATTGTTTTATTGCCATTAATCACCATGCTTCATTTCTTTATTTATTGTGATTAATTTATCTGCTCTATTTGATTAACTGAGTATGCTAATGCAATCTTTTTTGTAACTTTGATGCGAGGGACCGCCACGCTAGGATGGCTTCCTAGGAGGCCAAGGCAGCCGAGCTTGGAGGAGGATGGTCTTCTCTTCTCATGACCATCTGGAGAGTGCACCAAAGAAGCAAAGAGAGGGGCATTAGATAGGCTAGATATTTAGGAAAATTATTTTTGTAATTCATGGTGAGAGAGAGACTATTTTGGCATGTATATAAACAGGACTCTACTCTTCACAATGAGGTCCAGTGCCCAGGTGATTGTTCACCTGGGGGCCTCATCGCGGTTTTTTTCGAGTTTTCATCGCCTTCTTTTATTTTGTTTCCCGCAGTTTTGAGCTTTCCGCCTTTCTTTTACTTTGTTTTGTGTGCTTGGAGCCCCTAGATATAGGTTGCTTGACTCGGTAGCTAGGTCCAAACATTAATAAGAATGCATGTTCCTATAGTCTACTTCGATTGGATCTAGTCAAACTCAAACAAGTTGTAAATTTGTCTCTTAGCCTTCTGTGCCGTAGCGAACCCTGTAAAGCGCTTTCTCCTACCCTCAATTTGTTGAGCAGAGGAGGGGTGAGCCAAGACCGGACTCTCTTGGGCTAGAGACAAATAAGCAACTTATGGTTCTTCACGCTAATAGCAGCTTATGTTTAGGACGATTTTGTGCCTTGCATACCGACATGTAGATAGGTTTAAAAATTCTGTTTTGCATACCACATGGAGAGAGCTGGGATGCACTGTAAGTCTTCTAACTCAGCATGCATCATTCGGTTCAATGGTGAGATTTCCATCATGGAACCACTTGCACGGCTTTTCTGCTATCTCCCTCTGATTTTGAGCACCTAGGACTTAAATGAAAATCTACAAAAACGTTAGGCGCTGGTATGAAAACAGATCCAAAAAAAGTGAAAACCAAAAAAAAAAATAAAACCAGGGGACTGCTAAATAAACTTTGACCTTAATTAAAATCTGTAATGGACTATCATTGTACCGGGTTCATAAAGCCCTCATTGTTTTCAGGTACTTGGAGGGGGACCAAAACCCTACTCCCTTGAGAGAGTGCGACCCCTAAGGATAGAAAAGCCCAAAATCCAGTCTGCAACTGCCTTTTGTATCGCCTGGATCTCCGAAGTAATGGCGCTTCTATCGTACGTAGGCGAGTAGGACTTGGTCACCAATGGTGACTCTCTGTTGTGAGAGCATCGACCCTGTCCGAAGTATTAAGCATAGGCCACGCCTTCACAGGGGTGTCTGTCTCATCGTCCTGCGTCCGAGTAGGTTCTTGCACGCTCACGGGTGATTCCGTTACGAGCGAGAACCGAAGTATTGGTTTCGCCTGTCGGCTTCCTCTCTCTTTTCTTTGGCTGAGTAGGGATCCAGGAAGGGTTACAAGGACTCCAAAAAGTACAGACTACAGGTTACACAAGAGGAGGACAAGTACGGGATACTCTTCCGGCAGTACTCTCTCTCCTATAGGGTAGCGTACTAAGGACTTGTTATAAGATATGCCTGAAAATCACAACTCTAAAAATGAAAAGATAATAAATAGCCGAGCTTTCACGGCTTCACATGGCGTGAGTTGGTGAACCCGATTTTGTCTTGTGTTTGTATGGATCTAGATTAAGGTTCAAAGATCAAAGTCTCGCGCCTTTGCGCAAATTTTGTTATGTCTTCCTTTGACCACCCCGCTCAACCGAGCCTTTCTACTGTTTTACACTCCTTTTGTTCCTCGTTGACCATCGTATCATTCTTCCAAAATCCGACATTCTCCTGTGCTCCGCGAAGTTGATCCATGGATAGTTTCGTCGGGACCATGCCGACACCTACATCGATTCCATGGACTCAACCTCGCCAATAATTTCGAGGTGATTCTCGAGAACCCGATCCAGATTTTGCGGATCGATCTCTAGACTCCTCGTTTTCTACCTTTCTCTTGGCCACCCAATAAACCGGGATCACTTTTGTCCCGCTATCGTCGTTGTGAATGGGAGTCGATTACAGTCTACATCAGTTTTCCATTCACAACATGCTGGGGTTGACCTGAATTCCAGCTTCATCACGGAAGCTGAGCATTAATTGCAAGTGATCTGATTCGGACCATCTCATTATGCAGATAGAAGACAGTGCGAGCCCTGGAGACTACTCCGGAGTTCATTTCATCCGACTCAGACCCTGACATGGCGCCAGGAGGAAAGGGCAAGGGTCAGCAGCCACCCACACCAGAGGGACAGGTGCCAGATCAGAACCAAGTCAATGCACAGTTGCTGGCATCTATTCAGGCTATCCAGCAGCAGCTGACTGAGCAGGCCCTTACGCAGACCGCTTTCCAGGACATGTTGAATGATATGATAAACCGTAACGACGGAGGAGGAGGCCGAGGCAGAGGAGGCAGGGGAGGAGGAGGTGGAGGAGGAGAAGGTGGTGATGACTCCAATGATGATCCTGAATTCCCACCACCACCGAAACCGACACTCAAAGAAACATACAATCCGGGAGACAGCCAGATGACCGAATGGATTCTCATTCCACCGGTACACGCTCACTTTGAGTTGAAGCCCCAATTCATAGCCCTTCTCCCTGCATTCCATGGCAACACCAATGAAGAGTCGTACATTCACCTGCAGCAATTCTCCCGCATTTGCCGCACCACCCATTATCCGAATGTCCCCCTGGACATTGTCAAGATGACGGCTTTCCCCTTCAGTCTACAGGATAAGGCCCTTTATTGGGTCAATCACATGGGAAAGGTCGTGACGACCTGGGAGGAGTTGAAATCTGCCTTCCTGCACAAGTACTACCCTCTCGGTCGTCTCAACCAGATGCGAGCCCGTATTAGCAATTTCTCCCAAGGGGCACATGAGTCCGTACATGAGGCTTGGGAGAGATTCACTGATCTGCAGGAGAAGTGTCCCCACCACGAGATCCCTAAGACCAGCCTGGTCCAGCATTTCTTTGGGGGACTCAATATTGAAAGTCAAAGGCTCGTGGACGCAGCATGTGGGGGCTCCCACTTCAACAAGGATGAAGATGTTGTATGGCAAATTTTCGAAGAAATGGCCGAAGGAGAGGCCGCCCTCTCTTCATCCAAGGCATACCAGAAGCATCCCCAGATCCTCCAGAAACAAGTTCACATGGCTGCATCAAAAGAAGCAGAGAGAGATGAGAGCTCCAACCTCAGCATCATCGGGGGCCATCTCTCTAAGGTCGAAATAATCGAGAAGCGATCACAGGACCTTGAGAAACTCGCTGTGATCGAGAAGAGGACCCAGAACCTGGATAAGCTCGATCAGATCAATAAGAACCTCGAGCTGTTGGTCGGTACTATCAACTCGGTCCAGTCGGCTACACCATCAGACGCTCCCGCTGAGAAGAAGGACGAGCCGCAACCGCAGCATCAGCCTCAGCCGAGCCAGCAGCCACCGGCAGTCCAGCACGTGTACTACGTGCAGGCACCTGACCAGGGCCCGCCGCAGCAGCAGATGGTCGTTTATCAGCCAGAGTTCCTTTCCATGCCTGATCCAGTTTTCCCACCACCACCCCTGATCCAAGAAGTTAACGGGGTATGGACGAATGATGCACAGCCGACCCGTCCTCAGGGACAACTCCAGGGCCAGCAATTTGCCAACCGGCAGTACCACCAACCTCAGGGTGGTCGTTTTGGCCAAACCTCTCAACCTCACCAACAACACCAGCAGCCTCCTCAGTTTGCACACCAATGGAGGCAGAACTTTCCGTATCAGCAGCAGCCGCAGTATCGCCATCCACAGCCGTATCACCAATACGCGGCTACTCAGCCTCAACCATACCAGCAGTTCCACCTCCGTCCTACCAGCAACTTCAACTTCCTGCTCCACCACAGCAACACCACCAGCAGCCTCCCCACTCATCTAACCAACAGCAGCGTGGTCTGCACGTTGCATCTTCTGTTGTGCCCCCAGCTAATCCCACCATGGAGTGTCTAGCCCAGCTTGTCCAAGGGCTAGCAGAGATGACCAAGCGGCTTGATGACCTGACCGCCACTCGCACTACCATTCCGGCGCAGGTCGAAGCCAACCCCAACAATTTCAAGAAGAAGGAGCAGGTAGAATGTGATGTCCAGTCCGTGTGTGATAACGATATTACTGTTTATTCTAATGCTGTTACTCTCAGGAGCGGTAGGGCCTTGCCTCCGCCTGCTACCCGATGTGGGGTGAATAAAGAAACAGGTGGATCGTCATCTTCCGCATCAGCCGTGCCAACTCCAGGGGCGGGTGATGAGGAAGAGGAAGGAGAAGCCAGTCCAGCCGTCGTGCCATGTCATCAGCCTCAGCCAAAAACACAAAAAAATCAGCAAAAACAAAAACAACAAAAAGAAGCATGTAGCAGAAGTGAAGCCGCGCCAGCTTTGGAGGAGCCGCCAGCAGCAGCCGATCCCTTGCCAGCCGATGGAGCCAATGCTACCCTTTTTGATCGCCCAGCAGCACCAGCATATTCAGATCCATCTTGTACTCCTTTTTGTAGTCCGGATGTACAACATTCTATGGGCGATGATTTTGATGTAAATAAGAACTCTAATTTTCCTGCCAGTAATGTGAATATTCCTTTTCCGCATGCAATACAAAAATCCAAAAAAAATGCAAAAAGAAAAACTGCATTGTCTGATCCAGGTGTCGTGGACATTTTGGATAAATTGACTGTTGAGATTCCATTGCTGAAGGCTGTGGAATACATGCCAACTGTGAAGAAAGGATTGAAAGAGGCATGTACTAACAGGCGCCGCCCAGCGCAAGATAACAGATGCCGAGAGGTAGAAAAGCACGTTCTATCCATGGCCACAGTTGCAGCTATCACCAACCTCCCCCAGAAAAAGCAAGATACAGGAGCACCTCTGATCAGTTGTGTGATTTTCGATCAGGTCTTCGAGCGTACTCTTCTTGACAGTGGTTCTTCCATCAACCTTCTGCCCTCGTCCATAATGCAAGATTTCGGGCTGGGACCGCTCAAGCAGACCCGAATGATCCTTCAGTTCGCTGACCGATCCGTTAAGCGGCCCCGAGGTTTGTTAGAAGACGTGATAGTTACCGTGCAGGAGATGAAATTCACAGCTGACTTTGTAGTCCTTGATATGGACTCTCCTACACCACTGCTCTAGACTCCTATCATCCTTGGCAGACCATTTCTCCGTACTTCAGGTGCTGTGGTTGATTACGGGTCTGGAAAGATCACTTTCAGCTCGAACACCCAGCAAATCACGATCAACATGAACAAGGAGCAGAATGCCACAACTGATGAGAGTCAAGCAGCACCAGAAGCAGACTGTGATTTGATTGCAGAAATCAGAAACTCAGAGTTGTCGCTGGACGATCCATGGACCCGAGAAATCCTCACTCTTGAGGAGGACTTGGAAAGCACAATCATCATAAGCTCCGATGATTTGTGGGAGACAGATTCTCAGATGCAGGCGCATCTTCTTGAGCATTCACTCCAGACCGAACATGAGCAGCTCACCACATAACCGTTCGGTACATCACTGGGATCTCAACAGGATGTTGAGGATGGTAACAGTCTCAAGGTACATCCCACCACCAGCATGGTATCAGAAGTGACCGATAAAGTGGACAGACTGAAAACAGAACTCAAGCCACTTCCTGCAGGCCTGAAGTATGCTTTCCTTACGGGTGAAGAACACATGTATCCAGTCATCATCAGCAGCAGGCTGAATCTGGATCAAGAATCTCGACTTCTCGAGATTCTAGAAAAGAACCGCAAGACACTTGGTTGGAGCGTATCAGACCTCCGAGGGATAAATCCAGCTCTGTGCTCACACCATATCTATCTAGAAGACGATGCCAAGCCGTCCCGCGAATTTCAGAGAAGGCTGAACCCTAACCTTCGGGACGTGGTCATGAAAGAAATCACAAAATGGTGTGAAGCAGGCTTCATCTATCCCATCTCCGATTCAAAATGGGTAAGCCCCTTGCATGTAGTTCCCAAGAAATCCGGGCTTACCCTGGTCACAAATGAAAAAGGAGAGGAAATTTCAACTCGGGTACCGACATCCTGGCGGGTGTGTGTTGACTACCGCCGTCTTAATGCAGCAACCAAGAAGGACCACTTTCCCTTGCCATTTATTGATCAAGTACTGGAGAGATTAGCAGGCAAGGAGTTCTTCTGCTTCCTGGATGGGTACTCCGGGTACAACTAAGTGGCGATCGCCCCTGAGGATCAAGAGAAGACTACCTTCACTTGCCCGTTCGGTACCTACGCCTTCAAGAGGATGCCCTTTGGATTATGCAATGCACCCGCAACCTTCCAAAGATGCATGCTAGTTGTATTCACCGAGATGGTAGGTAGTTTTCTCGAGGTGTTCATGGATGATTTCTCTGTCTATGGTGATAGTTTCGATTCTTGCCTCGAGCACCTAGACAGAGTGCTTCAGAAAATGCCGGGAAGTCAATTTAGTACTCTCATGGGAAAAGAGCCACTTTATGGTCACAGAGGGTATTGTGCTGGGCCATGTCGTTTCCAAACGTGGCATGGAAGTCGACCCAGCCAAGGTGGATGTCATTTCAAACCTTCAACCACCTCAGTCAGTAAAGAATGTGAGGTCATTCCTGGGGCATGTGGGATTTTACAGACGATTTATCAAGGATTTCAGCCGCATTGCCCGACCTCTAACAGAACTCTTGTGCAAGGAGACGGAGTTCATTGTTGATCAGCCGGTTCTCCCTGCTTTCAATCAATTGAAGGAGCTTATCACTCAGGCTCCAATCTTACAGCCTCCCGACTGGACTCGTCCATTTGAGATAATGACCGATGCATCAGATTTTGCAGTCGGAGCTGTTCTAGGGCAGAGGAAAGACAAGGCACCCTATGCCATTCACTATGCCAGGAGAACGTTAGATGAAGCTCAAAGAAATTATACAGTGACAGAGAAAGAACTGCTGGCTGTGGTTTTCGCCTTAGAGAAGTTCAGATCCTATTTGTTGGGGTCAAAAGTCACAATCTTCACGGACCACTCTGCTATTCGGTACCTACAGCAGAAGAAGGATGCCAAGCCCAAACTGATTCGTTGGATCCTTCTCTTCCAGGAATGTGATCTGGAAATCAAGGACAAACCTGGAGTTCAGAATGTGGTAGCAGATCACCTCTCCAGAATTGAGCAGCATGAGTCTCCGCTGAGTAATGCACCTATCACAGAAACCTTCCCTGACGAAGCTATCTTAGCCGTGGATGCTCTCCCTTGGTATGCTGACATTGTCAATTAACTCGCCTCGGGGGTAATACCTTCAGATTGGACGAAGAATCAGAAGAACAAATTCATGTCGACCATCCGCTTTTACCACTGGGAAGATCCCCTTCTATTCAGAGAAGGAGCAGATTGTATTTGGCGCAGGTGCATTCCTCAGACGGAGCAATCTAGTGTCCTCGAGCATTGTCATTCACTCGAATCTGGTGGGCACCATTCTGGAGATCGTACGGCAGCAAAAGTATTGCAGTGTGGCCTCTGGTGGCCCACTTTATTTAAGGATGCAGCAGAATTTGTTAAAAGATGTATTGACTGTCAGCGACTGAAAGGGACACTCACTGCCAAAGACTCAATGCCTCTGAAAATCATTCAGATAGCAGATGTTTTCGATGCATGGGGCATTGACTTCATGGTACCTTTCCCTAATAGTCAAGGTTTTGAGCACATCCTTCTTGCCGTAGATTATGTGAGTCGTTGGGTTGAAGCTATCCCCGCCCAGGCCGCCGACAGCAAAACAGTTTGCCAGTTTCTGAAGAAGAACATCATTTCGCGGTTTGGGATACCAAAGATTCTCATCTCAGACGGGGGTAGCCATTTCATCAACAAAGAGGTCAAGAAGTTAACGAAGGAGTACGGCATCGATCACCGTGTCACGTCTCCTTATCATCCGCAGACCAATGGCATGGCAGAGTTATCCAATAGAGAAATCAAGACCATATTGCAGAAACTTGTTAGGCCAAACAGAAAAGACTGGTCTCAACTCTTGGATTCAGCTCTTTGGGCTTACCGTACGACCTACAAGTCTCCCTTGGGCATGTCGCCCTACCGTCTTGTATATGGAAAACCATGCCATCTGCCCGTGGAATTAATTCACAAATCTCTTTGGGCAATTAGTAATTGTAACTTGGACTCACGAAAAGGTGGTCAGAAGAGAAAAGACGATCTGAACAGGCTCTTGGAATTCCGAGACTGCGCATACGATAACACCTTGATGTACTAGGAGAAGGTGAAACGCTGGCATGACCGGCACATCAGACGAAAGACCTTCGACGTTGGCCAGAAAGTGTGGTTGTTTGATGCAAAGTTGCAGATATTCTCAGGTAAATTAAAAAGTAAGTGGACAGGGCCATTCCGAATATGTGAAGTGCGTGACAACGAAAGCATCGCGATATCAGAATTGTCCCCTGACGCACAGCCTTTCGTCGTCAATGGCCAACTACTGAAGCCTTACTTGGAACCTGATGCATTCTTGGCCATTGTTGACTCTATTCAACTAGTGCACAACGATGACATCTCCACAGCACCTGCAGCACCAAAAGATTCAGACGATGTACTCCAACAACTATTTCTCTGATTTTCTTCTTTTCTTCTTTTCTTCTTTTCCTTTTCTATTTCCTTTTTCTATCTAAAAGGTGCCGCCTTTGTAGACAGTTTTCTATACTTAGGACGTACTTTGTCCTAAGTATAGGGGGATGTGCACCTAGAGTTTTTGATTTCAGTTCGATCTTCTCCATTGTCTCCTCTTCTATACTTAGGAGTATCTTACCCTAAGTATAGGGGGAGACAATCTGAGTACGATCAGTATATTCCCACCCTTGACCCTCCCCTCTTTGTGTACAGTCTGCTATACTTAGGATTCTTTGATCCTAAGTATAGGGGGGACGGTCAACTTCTCATTCATTCATTTCTTTCATATTTATTCTTTAGATCTGTCTATACTAGTACGAGTTATGTCTTTGCTTTTTCCTTTCGATCTATGAGGACATAGCTCAAGCTAAGTATAGGGGGGTCGTATATACCGTGTATATACTAAAAGCCATAACTCATACTGAAAAATAAAATATCACTACAACACAAAATAAAATGTAAAAAGTAGCTTTATAATAATGAAAGATGATTATGAGTTCCTCAGACTCATTGTAATTATACTGACTAGTAAGTCAGAAAAGTGTTTTGTACGAAACGTTTTCCTTTGAAAAATCTTGTGAAAGTTGTTTGAAAATAGCGTGAACAAGTATTCAACGATTGAAAAATTAGATTGTGTGTAAAACCTATTTTCTTTGAGTGAAAGCAAAAACATTGTGAAAATTAGTGTGCAAATGATTGTGAAAAGTTGATTGTCAAAAGTGTTTTGAAAAATCTATATATGTTGTGTAAAACATTTGTAAAATAGTTTTCAAATGCGTGTACATGTTGCAAAATTATTTTAGACTAGAGTTTTCAAAAACCCTTGTGAAAATGATTCTCGAGTAAGTCCGAGGAACCCGCACAAAAATCTCTCATTTGTAAATAAGGAATAAGCCAAATAAAGTTTATAAGGACTGAAACCATATTGTACATCAAATATAATTTTTCTTCTTTTGTATCTACTGATTAATAAATCAGATACCTATACAGTATGATTTGAAAACTAATGTGACCAGTTTTGAAAAATTTGAGGTGAAATGATTTCAAATGTGTGAAACTGTGTTGATTGCAAAACTTTTCTTTGTGTGAAAGAAAGGATTTCAAAAACCTATGTGCAAATGTTTTGAAAAATGATTGTCAAACTTATTGTGAAAATTGTATATATATATACATATAGTGTGAAAAATCTTTGCAAAAATAGTTTTCAAATGTGTGTAAAGGATTGCAAAAAAAAATTATTATCGTGTACTATAGTTTGTAAAATTATTTTCAAAAAGCTAATAAGAACACCATTGCAGATACTAGTAAATCAGAAACAAAACACATACAAATTCTTTCTGTACATACCCAAATAAACTAGTTCATTCACACCTGTAAAGTTGCTAAAAAATTCCTAAATTTTGAAAATAAAGCAGCACGCCTGTGTAAATAAGTGTACATACTTTTTAAATATTTTCAGTTCGTACTTCCTGTGCAGAAATTCTTTTTGTAAAAACATTCTTTGATCCTTTCAAATTTTTGTGAAAAATTGCATCATTCATTGTGCATAGCATAAGCATACCATTCATATTCTTTTTGAGTGAAGCTTGATGATTGAATCAGTCTAAGAAAGTCTCAAATTGGAGCTCGGTTAGACCTTACCGCACCTAATTGCACCGGAACCTTATGGGAACTAGGTTTAAGGTACCTCAGGTCTATACAGACTTAATTCTTTGAGAAATCAGGGCTGGGTTCAAGTCACCTCAGTGGACTAACTAGAACTTTTCGAGACACAAGTATGACTCTTGCCGACCGTGATCTAACTTGGACACCTGCACCTTTCACTTGGCTCAACTCAGTTGGAGTGGTAAGGGGGTTGGATTTGCCAGTCTGAGACGCACACGGGTGGAAACATTCGTCCTCGTCTAGGGAGGGAAGTGCACCCCAACCGGATCCAATAGCAATGAGGTCTAAAGATAGGAGATTGTGGGTTGCGATAAAGCTTCAAAAGAGGGATAGTCTACTGGCTCAGGAGGAAAAACTCCTTATGTAAATGCTGCTGTGAATAGTATGTTGAAAATAATAATAATAATAATAATGGTCAGGCCTGTACAAAAATAAAATGCCTGCAAAGTATGTACAAAGTCAATAAGCAAGCTTGAGCTCCAAAGTCAAATATGTAAGCCTGCAGCTGGATGACTTGACTACACTGGTCTTGCATCCCGGGATAGGTAGCTACACTGGCTACCGTCCATTCTTCTCTTCACCCCCTCCTCTTGAGCTGGTTGCCACTTGAACTTAGAAGGGAATACCCTGCTCCTCGAGGAAAGAGCTGTTGGATTGGGGAATCATTGGGTTGTCATTCTGGAAAAGTCAGTTCCTTTATCATTTCAGTTGGGGAGAGCCACTATCACTTACACCGTACAAGTCAGCTTCATAGTTATAAGAGTTTGCGTATGATGAAGACTAGTTCTGACCCGGCTATTGAGGTGGGTTGAACCGAGTTCTGTGATTACCGAAGGCTGTTGTACTTTAGAGCTGATTCCCGACTAGGTTCCACACACCTTCACACCCAAGCTCTGACAGGAGCTCCAAATTCAGATTTTGTAAGGACATGCATTACACTGAAAGCACCCCAATTCACTCTATCTTTCTTGCATTTTCCTTTTTTTTTCTTTATTCTTTTTGCACTTATTGCATAAGTGTTTGCTAGGGACTAGCAAAGGCAAGTATAGGGGGGGTGATGAATCTCCATTTCATCACCTTTATTCTATCATTTTGGCCTCAAAAACCCCAGCAAATGCATGTAAATAGCATCAATTTGTACATAATAGCATTCATTATTCATTTGTATTAATTGTATATAAAATAAGGTTTTTAATGCCAAAATTATAGAATAAAGAGAAGAAAAGAAAAAGGAATAAAATATTACAAATATTTTATGACCCTAACCCCGAGACCAAGGCCAGCATGGAATTGGTCGACAAGGAATAAAGTAGGGGGAGATAAGGGCCGATATACAATAAATACCTCATTTATTTATTCATCCATTTATGCATTTTTGACACCTATTTTATGCATAATTATTTATTCATCAAATAAAGAAACTTTGTACATGAAAGTTGTAGATAATCATGTGAATAAAAATACAAAATTGAGTTTGTACAAAAATAATACTCAATGTACATTTTATACACAGAATAAAAAGCCAAAATCTCAACTTCACAGACCCATATCTTACAAATAAAAACTCCAAATCACCCAAACTCACCTTTAATTGTATATATCATTTCATAAACTATTTTATAAAATTAGTTTCATAATTTTTGGAGTCCATATGCAGAAGTTAGGTTTTTGGCCTTTCTTGTATATAATACCTGATTAAAATATTCATTATATTCACTAATCATTATTTTTATAAATTACTATTTTTAGAATCTTGTAAATAATGTATATAATTCATATACATATTAGCCTTAGAATAAAACCAAAAAGAATATGTAAAATAAAATAAGTCTATATAGGCAAAATACCTATGAGAAGGATGAACATAAATAAAAAGAGAAAAGCATTCTTTAATTATTTCATTCTTTTATATTTTTACAATAATGTATATATTATATAAAATACAAAGCTAAAATAAAAATAAATAAAACCCATTAAATAAATATAAGGTATATAATATACAGGTAAAATACCTATAAGTATACTTACATATACACAAACACATTTATTTAAAAATACAAATAAACTTATAAAAATCAAACAAAAATATCTTTATACTCACAAAAATAAATTATAAATTTATAAAATAAGCCAAGAAAAAAACAAAAGAAAATAAACAAATTAAAAATAAAATACAATAAAATACATGTAAATACATACATATACATATTGTCCAAATAAAACTATAACAAAACACCTCGAAAAATTCAATAAAAATCATAAATAAATACTAGATGAAATAATACACATTTTTTATTTTATAAGAAAAAATTAATAAAATCATTTAAGGCGTCAAATAAACCAATCTTCCTTCAGATTTGCTATTTTGTCTCGTAGCGGCCTACGTGGCCCAATGAGGCGCCGGCCAACGTTGACTTCCAGGTCAACTGTCCCATCCCTCGCCTGGCGTCTCTGAACTGTCTACTCCCCCGATTTCATGCCTTTTTCCCGGGCACACCATCCATCAATCGACAACGCTTCCTTCGCAAGAATTGTTCCCTAATCTTCCATGATGCCCGCCGAAATCAAAGATCAACGAGATGTTCATTGGATCAGCCAATAATCGTCGGGTAATAAGGCCCCTTGCCAATGTTTATAAATAAAAAGCTCTGCCTCCTTCCTCGAATTTGGCCACTTTTTATCCAATCTCAAGCCTTAATTCTAGTCCTAGGGCATTCCTCGTGACAGGGGGAGTGAGCTGGTGCCTCGAATCGGTCGGAGAGAGGAGGATTTTGTCGCGACGGAGCTCCGGCGTCCGCCCTGCTCCCTGGAGGCCCCCCAGGTATAAGAGCTGCCCTTTTAATGCGTTTTTAGTTAGCTTTTAATGTTAGCATTTCATTCCAGTAGTTAGATTAGTGGTTAGTTAATCACCGTAGCTAGAAATCCAAAATTCGAAGTTCACCGGAGCTCCGCTCCGGCGACTTCTCCACTGTGGATCTGACCGTATCCGACCGCCCTGTTCACCGCATTTCGAAGCCCAACGCTTTCTCCATCTGTCGCACGCATTTGTTCAACCCAGGACCCCAGGTCCTGGCGAATCGGGGCTCCTCCTCCGCCGTTCGCCGGAGCCCCTCCGCCCACCTCATTTTTGCGTTGCAGCTTAAAAACCCCGGGTCGAGGAGCAAGCTCTCTCGCCCGCGGTTCTTCCTGTGCAGGAACTTCGAAGAATCGAGCCCAGATGGGCTCGCATTGAACCAGGAAGAGGTTCCTGGGGGCCCCTTTCTTCTCCGACCTCGCTCCATTGACTCGGACCCCCAGGAGCCATGAGACCACCGTCAGACGACGCGGAAGCCTCCCAGCTACGATCAGAGAGCTTCAAATGCGCGGGAGGTGCCCGGAGGAGCCCGAGCTACCCGATCGAAGCTCGCCGGGGGCGAGTTTCTTTCCAGTTCTTCCAGGTGCCTTCTGCACCGTTGGATCGAGAGGGGCGGCCCAGATTGAACGCCGACCGTTCGATGAAGATGTACATCCACCGTCAGATCAGCCGGGAGGTTCTAATCCTAGCCCTTCATCACCGAACCGATGTCCGCCGTCCGATGGCCGCCACGTGGATAAGTGGCGCCTCCAGCGCCGTAGGATGAAAAGCTTTGTTTAGGGGTAAATTTCATACCAAGCCCCTTACTTTTTGTATTTTGTATTTAATCCCAAAATAAAAGTTTTAGTTGTAAATAAGTTGTAAAAATTGTAGTGGACCCCCCTGATGTTTACATATTTACACTTTAGTCCCTCCGCGCCTCACGTGCAACAACCACGTGAGGCGCGTGAAAATTTGCATCTAAACCCTGTCGGGTTCTTGTATTTATTAAATGGTCCTGAAAATAAAAGTTAAAGTGTATTTTTGTTGTAATTTTTGCATGTATGCCCCTGCCAACTATTTTATTTGCAAAAATACCCCTGCCAGGCCATTTAATTTTTGAAAGCTTTGTCTATTTATTTTATGCTTCATATTTAATCGAAAAATCTTGCAAAAATAGACTTAAGCTCCTGTTTGGTCATGCTTGAACGCCATATTTTTAGTTTTGCATTTTGTTGCATTTTTGCATTTATTAAAAATCAAAAACATGTCTTTTATTCCCTGTCTAACTTATAAAATCCCAAAAAAATATGAAAATGCCACGAAAAATTCCAAAAAAATTACCTAAGGTGTATTTTGACTTATATTAGTGTCAGTCCAAAAATCCCTAAAAATGTCAAAAAGAAAATCTTAAAAATTCAAAAATACCCAAAAACATCAAAAAAATATAAAAAATCAAAGAAAAATCAGAAAAATATAAACTCAGGCCCTATTTATGCTATATTTTATTATCGTTATTAGAAAATTAGTGTGGAAAATTTTTGAGGCTGTTAGCTAGTTTTAATCTCTATTTTTGTGACAGCCAGTACCTAGTCCACTGTTTGCTATTATTTAGCTATTTAAAAATACTAAAAATGTTTGCAAAAATACCCAAAAATCAGAAAAACAGTAAAAAACCATGAACATTCCAAAAAGACCCTTTTCCTGAATTTTTGACTATTTTTGAGTATTTTTGTGAATATTATAATACCCCTTTTATGTATATATATATATATCTATATCAAAAAAAAGAAAAAAAATATATTATATATATGTACTTAGTTATATGTATTCTCATTAATCTTAATATAATAAAAAAAAGAAAAAATATATATATTTATTTATTTTATTATATTTATATATACCTACATATATATATTACATGTATTATAAGCTATATACTTACCCTCTATGTATATATAATTACTATATTTGTATTATATACATTTATATATATAATACTTAATTGTTATATTTTAATAATATTAATAAAAAAATAACAAAAAAAACCCACACAAGGATGACTATGATTGACATGTAGGCTATTGCATTTTGTATTGCTCTCTGTGGTTCGACCTCTACATACTTGTCATTATACATTTTATGTTAGAGTAAATAAAGATTAATTCACATTTGTTTTGAGCTTGATTGTTGTATTCTTTGGTTGTGGGTTAATTTCTGATTAACACCGGTCTTCTATGAGTGGTCGCCTCAGCGACAACACTTTTATATTTTTCATGGTGACCCTCATGGAATACCCTTGTTATCAGGTAGCACACTTCATTCCAATAAGCTGATCTTTCACTCCAGACCAGCTTGCTGAGTTATATATCACACATGTGATCCGCCTCCATGGTATCCCAAAGGAAGTAATTTCCGATCGAGATTCACGATTCACCTCGCACTATTGGGAGAACTTCATGAAAGCCTTAGGTACACAGTTATGCTTGAGCACATCATATCATCCACAAATAGATGGTCAGTCAGAACGTATGATTCAGACACTAGAGGATATGCTACAAGCGTGTGCCTTAGAATGGAAGGGATCATGGATTAAACATTTGCCTTTTGCAGAATTCACCTACAACAATAGTTACCATACAAGTATTGGCATGGCACCATTTGAAGAACTATATGGATGAAGGTGTATTACTCCTTTGTGTTGGCAAGAAGTCAGAATAAAGAACATTTATGATTCAGATAGACTTCAAGAGACATGGGAATCTATAGAGCTTGCTCGAAAAAGACTAATAACTGCCCACAGTCGCCAGAAAAGCTATAGTGATACCAGGAGAAGAGACCTTGAATTTGAGGTAGGCGACTTTGTATTTATCAAAGTATCACCTATGAAGGGTGTTCAGAGGTTTGGCTTGCGTGGGAAGTTAGCACCCAGGTTCGTGGGTCCCTTTGAAATTATTCAACGGATTGGAAAAGTTTCCTATAGACCTTCGTTTCCTCCACATCTTTCGACAATACATGATGTTTTTCATGTATCAAATATGAGAAATTAAGTCAGGGATCCAGAGCATAAGATAAGTTATGATGATTTACATGTTGAGCCAGACTTGACATACCAAGACATACCTGTACAAATACTTGACAGGGATATCAAGAAGTTGAGAAACAAAGAGGTACCTCTAGTTAAAGTGTTATGGCGCAACCAAGAGTTTGAAGAAGCAACATGGGAATCTGAGGTAGAAATGAAAGAAAAATACCCGTACTTGTTTGAATGATAAAACTATGTATTCTATATATGTTCATTATAAATGAAAGGACATTCATTCTCTTTAAGGTTGTTATAGTCTCAATCCTCTTTAAGGTTGTTATGCATGTATCTCTAGTCTCGAGGATGAGACTTCCTTTAAGGTTGTTATATTTGTAAAGACATGAACTTGGCATCTCTCTGATCCTATATCATAAGATCCGACTCGTCAAGAGAAAACCAACAAAATTTGTTTCGTGTGTATCGGACATCGTTTCGATTTGTTATGATTTTCGAAAGAAAGAGAAATTAGGAGGGTTAAGACATCATTAACCCATAATGACTGTCATTAAGACTAATTAAGTATGTAAGCGTAAACCGTAAAAATTAAATCACGATTAGTGAAAGTTAATCACGATTAGTATTAATTAAGCGTCATTAGCCAATCTAGAATCCTCTAGAATGTTCTAACTTAAGCCCTAAGTTTGGGATAATTTTTGGCCAAAACCATGGGCCGCTAAACCATGGTTAAGATCTAAACCATGATTTTCTAACCATGGTTAGTGGTTTTCTAGAGCCTATAAATAGCCCCCTACCCATTCATTATCTACGATTTCCACTACCACACCAACCCAAGGGCTAGGGTCGAGAGGTCGAGAGGAGGAGTGGGAGGCGAGGAAGGATCGCTAGCGAAGCACTGCCGGGAGAACGAGGAGGAGGAAGGTACGATCCTCTCTTAGTTTGCTTCGTAAGCTAGACTTTCAATTCATTCTCTTTTCTTCCATGTTTTGTTCTTGATTTATCTTTCTTTCCGATTTGTTTCCTGTTGTGGTTTGAAGAGAAATCTGTGTAACACCCTACTTAGGTGCGGGTGGTTGTGCACGTCAGTGAACCCTGTGATTCGTCACACATTCACTCACCTAAGATGTGTGGTGTCTACCGATTCTCAATTACTTATTGTTCTTTCTTTTCCACTTTTATAGTTATTTTGATGGAGAAATATATGTAATACCCTACTTAGGTGCGGGCGGCTGTGCACATCAGTGAACCCTGTGATTCGTCACACATTCACTCACCGAAGACGCGTGGTGTCTACCGATTCTTTATTGCTTGCAGTTTAATTATACTCTTTCAATTTCGGTGTTGTTTTCCTCTCGATTGATTTTATAGAGGAAACTCTTTTCGCTTTATTTTGAATTATATCCCGATATAAGGGAAAACTTTGCCGAATTTTTCCGAGAAATATGTCCCGATATAAGGGGAAACTCTGCCAAATTTTTCTGAGAAATATGTCCCAATATAAGGGGAAACTCTGCTGAAATTTCAAGAAAAAATATGTTCTTGGCGTTCTTCGTGTTCTTCACATTCTTCGTGTTCTTCATTCATTCTTTGCGTTCTTGACACGTTCTTAGTGTTTCTGATACGAAATTAAAATTCGATCATTTCAGGAGCCTTAAATCATCCTTTCTGAAAATGAAACACGATAAAGCATTGCATATACGAGAGAGAGCTCGATTACGTAACGAAATCCTTCCTTTTGCTGTTGGGTTTTCATACGAGATTATTGAAATTCCTGATTTTATGTTATTCGCTATAAAGAACCCTAGTTTTGTTATTTTTGAGAAAATATGAAAAGTTTATTTATGATTTCAACTAAAATAAGGTCTAAGCATCAAATTAACGTAGTGGCTTGAAAAGTCAGGGTTTGGAAGTTAAAATGAGCATAATCTTTTAGTATAAAAATATATGGATTAATATATGTGTAAGTCTATACTCAGTATTTATGATTACGCTAATCTACGACATGATAGAGGAATTACATCATAGGAATTGATGTGTTTTAAGTTGGATCCTGAAAAGGACCGTGAGTCATGTTAAGGATTACTAGGAGTAGAACTACAGGTCATGCATGCAACCTGTAGGTTTGTCGGAAGGAACCCGTATTGGCGTTTCCCTACCTAGGTGGTACACGTTGCCCTGTTATGATAAGTACGCACGAAATGAATGATCTAAAACGCGTGGTACCGGGAACCAATATATTCAGGTTGAACGACGGAAGATGTAGACGTGCCATGTGGAGGCACGGGTGGTTCAATAGCGGCTGGGTCACGACAACATGTATTTTAAGCTGCTAGGTTATAATGTTAGCCTGAGGTTTTAAGCAACCGAATCCTCGAGGACGGTGTGCTCATTTGTTTTCCAGGCTGAGGGTTGAGACCTTGGTTAATAAAGAAAAGAAAATTATCTGGGTAGTATTGGAGGATTGGTTGAGGCGACGTGCGGCGACATAAGCTTACCAAGATCAACGCAATCTCCAATCTCGAGGTGTCCACAGCTTCGGAGTCCAAGAATGGTGGGGTTCCCCTGGACTAATCCCTGATGTGGACTAGAAACGAAATAGGACTTAAATTAACGAGAAGGAATAAAACCTTTTGTGATATCAAGTTTTGCAAAATTACACATTTTGTCTGCTCTTCTCTCCTTTGTTACATAGCATTTGCTAATTTTTATCCTGTGATTTATGGAAAACCCAACAGGTGTCCGTGATCCATCGCAAGGACTTTAAAAATCCATCCAGCTTACATACCAGACATCTAGCCTGCCACAGTAGCTTTTCTTTCGTTTTATTTTGAATTATATCCCGATATAAGGGTAAACTTTGCTGAATTTTTTCGAGAAATATGTCCCGATATAAGGGGAAACTCTGCCAAATTTTTCTGAGAAATATGTCCCAATATAAGGGGAAACTCTGCCGAAATTTCAAGAAAAAATATGTTCTTGGCGTTCTTCGTGTTCTTCACATTCTTCATGTTCTTCATTCATTCTTTGCGTTCTTGACATGTTCTTAGTGTTTTTGATACGAAAATAAAATTCGATCATTTCAGGAGCCTTAAATCATCCTTTTTGAAAATGAAACACGATAAAGCACTGCATACGCGAGAGAGAGCTCGATTACGTAACGAAATCCTTCCTTTTGCTGTTGGGTTTTCATACGAGATTATTGAAATTCCTGATTTTATGTTATTCGCTATAAAGAACCCTAGTTTTGTTATTTTTGAGAAAATATGAAAATTTTCTTTATGATTTCAACTAAAATAAGGTCTAAGCATCAAACTAACGCAGTGGCTTGAAAAGTCAGGGTTTGGAAGTTAAAATGAGCATAATTTTTTAGTATAAAAATATATGGATTAATATATGTGTAAGTCTATACTCAGTATTTATGGTTACACTAATCTACGACATGACAGAGGAATTACATCATGGGAATTGATGTGTTTTAAGTTGGATCCTTAAAAGGACCGTGAGTCATGTTAAGGATGACTAGGAGTAGAACTACATGTCGTGCATGCAACCTGTAGGTTTGTCGGAAGGAACCCGTATTGGCGTTTCCCTACCTAGGTGGTACACGTTTCCCTGTTATGATAAGTGCGCACAAAATGAATGATCTAAAACGTGTGGTACCAGGAACCAATATATTCAGGTTGAACGACGGAAGATGTAGACGTGCCATGTGGAGGCACGGGTGGTTCAATAGCGGCTGGGTCACGACAACATGTATTTTAAGCTGCTAGGTTATAATGTTAGCCTGAGGTTTTAAGCAACCGAATCCTCGAGGACGGTGTGCTCATTTGTTTTCCAGGCTGAGGGTTGAGACCTTGGTTAATAAAGAAAAGAAAATTATCTGGGTAGTATTGGAGGATTGGTTGAGGCGACGTGCGGCGACATAAGCTTACCAAGATCAACGCAATCTCCAATCTCGAGGTGTCCACAGCTTCGGAGTCCAAGAATGGTGGGGTTCCCCTGGACTAATCCCGTATGTGGACTAGAAAAGGAATAGGACTTAAATTAACGAGAAGGAATAAAACCTTTTGTGATATCAAGTTTTGCAAAATTACACAATTTGTTTGCTCTTCTCTCCTTTGTTACATAGCATTTACTAATTTTTATCCTATGATTTATGGAAAACCCAACAGGTGTCTGTGATCCATCGCAAGGACTTTAAAAATCCATCCAGCTTACATACTAGACATCTAGCCTGCCACAGTAGCTTTTCTTTGTAAGGTAGTTAGTAATATTTATGTTTATTTCCTTCAAGCTGATGTACATGTAAAGGATTGTAGTGGCACAATGGATCATGTAATATTTATTTTGTGAATGGTAAAGTATTGAAATACTTCCTTCTGAGTATTTTTATTTGTAGTCTTTTCTGAATGTTAGTTGTGATTGCTGAATAAATTATGGCCGAGTAACTACATCCGGATATGGGAGGATCTGACGGCCCGATATTCGGGGTCGTGACAGTTATGATTCATGCTATTGGACCATGTCTCACCTTTCGGTCTAAATTCCCCGGTAGCTGACACCCAATTGATTGCATACTCGGGTGTCTTTTCACCTTTTGATTGCATCCTCGTTCTCACAGGGAGACGATGACGGGAGCACGGTATTCATTTGTAGGATACCTTCCTATACTTCATATTCTTTGCTTGTTGTATATACGTGTTGCGTATTCTATTCCTTCTTTCATTCGTATGTCTATTGTGTGCCCAAGATCTTTCGACATATCTGTGTGCATATACTTAGGACGTACTTTGTCTTAAGTATAGGGGGGTACACACCGCATTGTTCTTTATCCGTTCCGTTTCATCAGTCCTGTCGTTGCTTATACTTATGGATATTTCACCCTAAGTGTAGGGGGACTGATGTGTACATTCTTCATGATCTTCTCGTCTATCTGTATACATATTTTCTTCTTTTCTTCTTTTCATCTTTTCCTTCGCATTTTTCTTTTTCTACATAAGAGGTGTCACCCCTTTGTGTCAGTTTTCTGTACTTAGGACGTACTTTGTCCTAATTATGGGGGATGTACACCCCGATTCATTCACTCTTTGATCCCCTCCACTGTCTCCTCTCTTGTTTATTTGCTCCGCTATACTTAGGGATATCTCCCCTAAGTATAGATGGAGACAGCCCGAGCTGTGATCTATTTATTTATTCCCACCCTTGACCCTCCCTGCTCTGTGTACAGTCTGCTATACTTAGATTATTTGATCCTAAGTATAGGGGGACGATCACCTTCTTATTCATTTATCTCTTCATTCTTTCATTCTTTCTTCAGTCGTTGTAGTATAGGCTTTTCTATACTCAGTACGAGTTATGTCTTCTTGTTCTCTTTTCGATCTATGAAGACATAGCTCATGCTAAATATAGGGGGGTCGTATATACTATGTATATACTTTAGCCATAACTCGTACTTTCGTATTATTATTAATAAATATGGCTAAATATACTATATATATACATAAATAATTCAATATATCATTTAATAATAACAGTCATTCCTCAAATTCTTTTTGTATATACTGATAAATCAGGTTAAAAATATTTCTGCAAAATGATTTGAAAAATGATATGAATTGTTTGGAAAACTTTTTGTGAAATGTTTTCAACCTTTGTAAAAGTATTTTGAATGGCAAAAATTCTTTACTTTATGTGAAATAAAGGATTTTAAAACCTATTTGCAAATGTTTTTGTAAAAATATTTTGAAATATATATATATAATTTAAAAATATTTGCAAAATGGCTTTCAAATCTTTGTAAATAATCGCAAAAATTAATTTGTACTATAGTTTTGAAAATGGTTTTCAAATAATTTGAGAAATGAATGTATCATTAAAATAGGAATAAAATGTGTATATATAAATAAAATTATTTTGTACATAAGTACCTAAATAAATCAATTTGTGTGAACATGTAGATACTTTAAATTCTTAACTTTTGAAATATAAAGAAGCATGCTTGTGTAAATAGCAGTAAATATTTTATACATTGTGTGCCAAAATCCTTTTTATTTTCCAAAATTCTTTTTGTAAAAAAAATCTTTTTTTCGAAATTCTTTGAAAAATTGCATCATTCTTTCTGCATTGTACAAAGCATTTGCATAGCATTCATATTCTTTTCAATTGAGCTTTATGATTGAACAAGTCCAATAAAGCCGAAGATTGGAGCTTAGTTGGACCTTACTACACCTTACTGCACTAGAACTTATGGGAACTAGGTTTAAGGTATTTTAGGTCCATTAGGACTTATTTCTTTGAGACTCAGGGTTGGGTTCAAGTCACCTCAACTGACTAACTAGAACTTTTCAAGACGTACACATGACTCTTGTCTGTCGTGACCTAAGTTGGACACTTGCACCTTTCACTTGGCTCAATTCCGTTGAGTGGTAAAAGGTTTGGATTTGCCAGTCTGAGATGCATACGGGTGAAAACATTCATCCTCATCTAGGGAGGGAAGTGCACCCCAACCCGGTCCAGTTTCAATGAAGTCGAATGACAAGAGAGTGTGGGTTGTAATAAAGCTTCAAAAGAGAGATAGTCTTCTGGCTCAAGAGGAAAAACTCCTTATGTAAATACTGTTGTAAATAGTATGTTGAAAAAAAAACTCCAAAAAAAGGGTACATGCTTGAAAATAAAAATAAAAATGCCTGCCGGATTATGTATATATGTTGTATAGAAAATAAGCAAGCTTGAGCATCAAAGTTATACCATGTGAGCCTGCAGCTGGATGACTTGACTACACTGGTCAGGCATCCCAGGATAAGTAGCTACACTGGCTACTGTCTATTCTCTTCTTCACCTCCTCCTCTTGAGTTAGATGCCACTTGAACTTAGAAGGGAATACCCTGCTCCTCGAGGATAGAGTACTGGATTGGGGAATCATTAGGTTGTCATTCTGGAGAAGTCAACTCCTTTGTTATTTTAGTTGGGGAGAGCCACTATCACTTACACTGTACAAGTTAGCTTCATAGTCATAAGGGTTTGCATATGATGTAAACTAGTTCTGACCTGGTTATTGAGGTGATTTGAATCGAGTTATGTGATTCTCGAAGACTGTTGTGTTTTAAATTTGGTTCCCGACCAGGTTCCACAAACATTTTCACATCAAGGTCTAACATGAGCTCCAAACTTTGATTTTGTATAGACAAGTTTAATAATTGAATTCAATTCCATTTATTCTTTCCTTTTCTTTTCTTCTTCTTCTTTATTCTTTTTGATACTTATTGCATAAGTGTTTGCTAGGGACTAGCAAAGGCAAGTATGGGGGGGGGAGTTGCTCTCCCCAATACAAGGAATCCATTACATTTTATTTTAAATCCAATGGAGTTAAGTCCCAATTTATTTTGGTTGTCACTTTTTTTAAATATTTTTCAATGCACATGCCTAACGGGGTTTCCAATTTCATTTAGCATCCTAGGTGAGCAAAATCAGAGGGAGAAGGTTGGAAAAGCCATGCAAGTCAGAAATCGATGATGCATGCAAAGTAAGAGGACTTACATTGCTTCCCAGCTCTCTCCATGCGGGATGCAAGACAGAATTGAAAGCCTATGCCATATGCAAACGCAATCCGATGAAATCTCCCTATGACATCTGGAGTCAATCAGATTCATGACTCAAAATGATCGAAGATCTTCGTAGATGTCTAGAATTTTGAAAGAGTTAAGAACATCGGCTTCTCAAAACACCTCTGCACCATTCGATCAGATTTCAACCGACGGTTGGGGTTTTATCTGGAGAAGAATATTGAACAGTAGCTATCAGATTGAATATAGATAACGTGCCACGCATCGATATCGGAATGTCTAAACCGCCCCACCACTTGCGTTGCTCATGTGCATTGATGAATCCATATTTCATCATCTTTATTCTATCATTTTGGCATCAAAAACCCTAGCAAATGCCGGCAAATAGCCCTAATTAGAGCATATTAGCATTCATGCATGTATCTGTAAATAGTGTATAAAATACTGTAATTAAAGCCAAAATTATAGAATAAATAAAAGAAAAGAAAAAGAATAAAATATTGTAGATATTTTATGACCCGAAACCTCGAGACCTAGGCATCTTGATGAATAGGTCGACAAGGAATAAAGTAGGGGGAGATTAGGGCCAAATACAATGTATTTCATTCATTCTTTATCCATTTTGGGACCTATTTTTGGTTCCACTTTTTATACATCAAATAAAGAAACTTTGTATATGAAAGTTGTAGATAATTTTATATAGAAAAATACAAAATTGATTTCACTCAAAAATAATACACAGATAAAAATTTATGGTCTGAATAAAAATCCAGAATCCCAACTTCCCAGACCAGTATCTCACAACTGAAAACTCCAAATGCAACAAACTCACCTTTAATTGTATATAGAATAAAATAATCTATTTAATGGCAGTGGTTTCGCACTTGGCGGAGCTACGGTTTGAAAGTTGAGTTTTGGACCCCTATTGTATACTTGTACAGACAAAAATACTCATTTTATTAATTATTCCTTATTTTTATAACTTTATATTTTATTATTTTGTAAAAATTACTTATAATATATATATATGTGCATTGAAATCAGAATAAAAATTCAAATAAAATGCAAAATAAAAATACTTGTCCATAATACATAGGTAAAAGACCTACTTACAAACCTATACAATACATAATTTTATTTTATTAAGTATACAAAATACATCAGAAAAATAAAATAAAAATATATTCAAGTGTGCAAAAGTATCTTATAATTTTGTAAAATAATAAAAAAATAAACAAATTAAAATCACAAAATAAAAATAAATTAATAAAATATATAGACATTATACCTATAAGGGCTAAAAAAGGTAACTTATAAAAATATACTTCATAAAAATAATTAACAATCACCATAAAATAATTTAGAAAATAATAAACATTTTTCATTTTATAACCTAAAAATAATGAAATCATTTTCGATTTTTAAATAAATTAACAAGATTATTTTCTAGGGTTTTTCCTGGTTGGTCCACGTGGACCAACCAGGTGGCGCCCCCAGTTGACCCCGGTCAACTGGTCGCCTCCCCTCCTGCGCCCGTTGTCAAAGTTGGTTTTCGAGCCAATTTCTTAGCTTTTTCATGACCGGATCTTGCGCCTATTCGTGATAAGTTCTTCAGCAAATCCGCGCCTCGATCATCCCTCTTCCTCGACCAGTGATTTCCTTGGGGAGTGGAGCACTGTAGCGTCTGCTCCACATCGATCTGTGAGCTCCTGTCACCTTAGGTCAAACCACCTAAAATGAACCCTCGACTTTGGATTTGAGTTCGAGTCCCTTTGGTCCACCCCTCATCGCCTCTCTTGTGCTCTGTGGATTCTTGGAGGTGACAACTCCACCGTGGTCCCTTCAGCTAAGGCGTACGAGGTCGGATGCGTATCCACCACCTCCCCCAACTCCGGCGGTCGAGGTACCCCTTTTCCTCTGGTTACGGCCATTGAGGGCCCCCTCTCCTCTATTTTTCGTTTGCATTTCGTTAGCCATAGTCTAAATATCAAAAGCCCTCAAAAATATCGAAGTTTCGTCGCTTGAATCACCCAATCCCCCATCTTGGCCGGAGCGCACCTCCGGCCAATCACAGACACGTCGTGCTACGCTTCGATTCCGCCTTCCTAAGGTCCAGGCATTTTGCCCTGGACCTCCTAACCCTTTTTGCAGGTCAAAGAAAGCTCATTCGCGCTAGGAGGCCATTTTGGAGCCTCGTCGGAGCTCGCGAAGCCCCCCAGCTCCGCCGTCCTCCAACGAGCACCCCGGCCTTCACCGTGGTATTTTGACGCCCCCCAGGAGGAAGAGTCGACCTCCAGGAGCTCCCCCGTCCATTTTGAAGTCTCGTAGCCACCGGAGGACGGAGATCTAGCGTGGCGAAGCTCGCCCTCGCCGGCGTTCTACGCTGTTCTTGGTCCTCGCCTCCCAACCATTGGATCGAGGAGAATCTCCAGACAGTCCAGCTACCGTTGGATCGGGCAAAGTTCGCCAACGTCAGATCGTCTCCCAACGATCTAAACTTCGCCGTCCAACGCGAAGCGTCACTAGCCATTGGATCTGCGCCACGTGGCGTAAGTGGGACTCCGTTAGCCGTGCGATTTGCGTGCTTGGGTATTTTACTATTTAACCCCTGCGTAATTTTATAATTTTTAATTAGCACGGAATCTTTCTTCTGCCGTTAAAATATTCTTGTGAGAATTATAAGTGAACCCCCGACTTTTGTGGTTTAGCACTTAGGTCCCCGCCAGTCATGTGCGTCGAGCACGTGACTTGGCGATTTTGCAAAGAGACCCAGGTTGTTTTTGTTTGTTCAATTTTAGTGCCAAAAGTTTCAGATGTTGTTATAAAATATTTGGACATTTTACCTTTCAACCTTCGTACTTTTGTATGATTGCATCTGTGCCCTTCCCAGGCGTGTGTGCGACGCACGTGGGGCTGGGATTTTTACAGAAAAGCCCTTGCGACGTTGGTTATTGCTTTTTAGTCTAGAAAGTATTTTATGCAGTATAAATTTTGTGTGAAAATTGCGTGTATGCCCCTGGACTTCTGTCTATTTGCAAAATAGTCCCTGCTAGCCTTGATATTTTTGCTTGCTTGATCTATTTAATTAAGGCACCATTTTGATTCGAAAAATTCTCAAAAATTCAAGTTAAGCTCATGTGGGCTTGTTCTTTAACGCCTTATTTTTAGTTTTTGATTTTATTGCATTTTCCTCTTTATTAAAAATCAAAAACTTGCTTTTTGCCTACTGTCTAGCTTAGAAAATACCAAAAAAATATTAAAACACCTTAAAAAAATTCCAAAAAAAATCCCTATTGTCTATTTTAACCTATTTTAGTGTCAATCCAAAAATCACTAAAAATTGCAAAAGAAAAACCTTAAAAATTTGAAAATACCTAAAAACTTCAAAAAAATCTAAAAACTTATATAAAACTTCAAAAAATGCAAACTCAACTCCTGTAGGTTCTATATTTTATCCTCTTTATTTTAAAAATAGTTTGGAAAAATTTTTTGATATTTTTATTTCCCATTTTACCCCCAGCCAGTAGCTAATTCCCTGTTTTCCTTGTTTTGCTATTTAAAAATACCAAAAAGATTTTGAAAAATATCCAAAAATCATAAAAACGGTAAAAAATTATAAAAATACCAAAAAAATTTATTTCTGATTTTTTGACTATTTTTGCATATTTTTATAAATCTTGTAGCATCTCTTTTATTACCTTATGTATATATTCTATTATTGAAAAAGAAAAAAAATATAAAATTATAAAAATCAGAAAATTAAAAACCAAAATACAAAATTAAAAATTAAATAAAAAAATTTAAAAATCCACAAAAATATTTACTTGCATAGTGTAAACATCACTTCACTTTCACTCAAACACACACTTGTGCATCTGCCTTGTTTGCTCCCTGTGTTCGAACTCTCTGCATACTTGCTTGCTATACATCTTTTATGTAGAGTTAAAAATAAATTTTAACTTCACATTGCTTATCATTGCTTGATATCTATAGTGTGGGTTAATTGTTGATTTTATACAAGGTTCATTTGTAGTGGTCAACACACCCGACTGTTGACTCGCCTTGTGAGTCAATATGACCGCTCGTGAATTTCATGTTAATCAAATGGCGCCGTTGCCGGGGAGCAACAACGAGTAGTTCATTATTTTGTTTGATTGTGTAGTTTGTCTACCATTTCTTCATTTTATCTCTCTTGCATTTTTGATATATTTTGTTGAGCTTTTCTGACCACTCTTTTTTTGTCTTCTTGCGAGGGACCGCGGAGCGAGGCGGATCGCCTAGGGGATCCAAAGCAACCACGTGAGGCAGAGCCGGCTTTTCTTAAGCCAAGCCGGCAGGAGAGAGCAGGAGGAGTGAGAGAGTGCTTAGCTTAGTTTGCATTTTATTTTGTGAGAGAGTGATTCATAATTTGTAATAATACAGGACTCAGACTCTCAGACACTTCGGGCTTAATTTCTGGGTGTTTGTTCTCCCGGGGGCTCACCGCGGTTTTCTTCGTATTTTTCGATTATCATTTTTCGGTTTTGTTTTCATTTTTATTTCTTTTGTGGATTGAGCCCTTAGCTTTAGGCTTGCTTGTTCGATTAGATTAGGTCCAAACACACTAATAACCTTTGCATGTTCCTATAGATCGTATTTGGACTTAGTTTAATTAAACAGTTAGCCATTAGTCTTCGATCCGCGTGCCGCAAGCTCATCCTGCCAAGCGCTTCTCCTAAACTCGATGTGTCGAGAGAAGGAGGGGTGAGCCTAGACCGGACCTTAGGATTGGAGATTAGTGGTTAGCTTGTGGTTCTTCACACTAGCAGTTGCCTATCTTAGGACGATTTCCGCATTGCATACCGGCATGTAGTTAGGTTTATAAATTTCTGCTTTGCATCCCGCATGAAGAGAGCTGGGATTCGCTGTAAGTCTTCTCACTTTGCATCCATCATTTAGGCACAAAGGTGAGATTTCCACCTTGGTGTCGACTTGCACGGCTTTTCCGACTCTATTCTCCCTCTGTTTTTGGACAAAGTAGGATCATGAAAATACAAAAACTGTTAGGCGCTTGTTTGAATCTACTAAAAAGAAGCGATAACACCAAAAAAATTAAAAAAGGAGCTGCTAAGAAAACCTTGACCAAAAATAAAATTGGTAATTGGATTCATTGATTGGGGAGAGCAACACCCTCACTTGTATTCAGGTTGCATGGGAAGGTCTCCTTCCAAGTGAGCAGAGTGCTTCGTAAGGACTAGAGCCCAAATCCCAACTTGTGGATGCCTTGTGTATCGCCTGGATTTCCGAAGTATTGGCGCTACTATCGTACGTAAGCGAGTTGGGCTTGGTCGCCATTGGTGACTCACTATTGTGTGAGCATCGACCTTATCCGAAGTACCGAGCATAGGCCACGCCTTCACCGGTGTGTCTATCTCACCGTCTGCGTCCGAGTAGGATCTTGAACGCTCACGGGTGATTCTGTTGCGGGCGAGATCCGAAGTATCGGTTTCGCCTATTGGCTTCCTCTCTCTTATTCTTTGGCTGAGTAGGGATCCAGGAAGGGTTACAAGGACCTTAAAAAGCGCAAGATACAGGTTACACAGGAGGAGGACAAGTACGGGAAGACTTTTTCGGCAGTACTCTCTCTCCTTTAGGCGTAGCGCTCTAAGGACTCGTGATAAGATTAATTCTTGAATTCAAGCTAAAACCGACAAGATAAAATCCGAACCTTCACGGCTTCATGTGTTGAGTTGGTGAACTCACCCCTGTTTTGTGTTTGATTGCTAGTTCTATTTAGGTCAAGATAAAAAACACAGCACAATTATGCGCAATTTTGTTCCTTTCTTCTTTCTTCTTCTGCATTTACCTTGCTTTTCTCAATAATCAAGATGATGGGACGGAGATCTCTTAGGCCGACTCTGTCGGCACCGCTATCCAGCACTCCTCCTCATTCATCTAGGACAACCTCGGAGAGTCCGCTCTCCGAGCCTGAGTTCACATCCACCCTGTTCCCCCTCGAACACCCTTCTCATTCCCCTTCCATCAGTCCAAGAGTCTCATATTTTAGTGCATCGCAGAGTTCAGAACATTCGACAGCACCTGAGATGGGTTCTTTTGCTTTTTCAGAGAACCTAAACATGGCTAACAGAGGAGAGCACCCAGATGACCATGCACACCCTCCTTTCTTATTCGATCAAGCGGCCATCAACAATTCCTTGTTAGCATCTCTGGAGACAATGCAAAGGCAGATCTGAGACCAGGGAACCTTCATGGGTGATCTCATGCGCGAGATAGCACAGATGAGAGAAAACCGACCTGGGGGCGGTGGCGGTGGTGGAGGAGGAGGAGGACCTGATGCAGGAGGAGGTGATCCCGACACTGAGACACCACCACAGACTATCATGAGGGAATTACACAATCCAGCAGCATCCCTCACTCATTGTTGGATCAGACTTCCACCGATCCATGGAGATTTCGAGCTTCGGCCCCATACCATTCAGCTTCTACCCAAATTCCATGGGTTGTCGACCGAAGAGCCACACCTCCTCCTCCAAGAATTTGAAATGATCTGCAGCACGATCCATGATAGGCTGATGATCGAGGACACAATCAAGATGATCTCCTTTCCTTTCTCCTTGGTTGATAGAGCCGCATACTGGCTCAAACATCTAAGGCGATTCATCGACACTTGGGCAGATCTCCAGACCGCGTACTTGAAGAAGTACTACCCTCTCGGTCGGACTAATGCAGCTAGAGCGATGATCAGCAACTTTGTCATGATCCCAAATGAGCAATTCCATGAATCCTGGGATCGATTCAAAGAGCTCATTGACCGGTGTCCACATCACGATATCTCCAAGCCCAATCTAGTTCAGAGTTTCTTCTGTGGGCTGACACCGGAGCTGTAGGGGCTTGTCAACACCTCTTGCGGTGGGTCCTACTTTTTCAAAGGTGAAGACGACATTTGGGCCATCTACGAGGGCATGGCAGAAAATTCAACTGTGATGGCCCAAGCCCGTGTTTACACACAAAAGAAGCCCCCGCAAGGAGTGGGATCATTCCAGAGGATCGCCCGCATCGATGCCGGTCCTAACACATCGTCAGCAGCCGCAACCCAAGCTGAATCAGCCGCAGCCGACATGGGCATCATTTGTGAGAAATTGGACCCTCTCGAGATCCTCGAGAAGAAACAGATGCAAGGCATGGCCCAGATGGACCAAATCGCCAAGACGATGAGTGACCTGAAGACGCAGATCCTTTGCGTCCAGGAGGCACAGACTTCTTCCCAACAGCCTCCCAGGTCACGGGCTGACCCCAGCGGTAGCAATTCCAACCAACCCTCTACCTCATACCGTCAGGTCAACCATATACAGGCAGAGCCGGTTCCACTGCTATAGTACTACCCAGCGCAGCCGCCATCTCCAGACACTTAGATGGTGGTCTACCAGCCGGAGCAGCCACTGGCAGTTCTTCCTCCACCCTCCTTCGAGCAGGAACCATTGATGGAAGTCAATGGGATTTTGTACGACCGGTACCCTCAGCCTGGGATTCATCGCGATCACCTAGGGTTCCATTGGGGCAACGGTGGCTCCTCCTCCCAGCCGCAGAATCCAGCTCAAGGACAGCAGAGCAGCCAGCAGCCACAGCAGCAACAACATCCCTATTATGCCCACCAGCCGCAGTACCAGAGTGGTCCTCGTCCCGCCTATCAGGGACAATAGTGGAGGCAACATCAGCAGCCTCAATAGTCATACCCCCATCCTCCCCAGTACCAACAGTACCAGCAGCAGCAGCAGCCTCATTTCCTGCAAGGGAATCCATCCGGTTCTCAAGCCCCGACTTTTGAGAACCCAGCTCTCGATGATCTTGCCCGTTTGCTCTCCGAACAGAGAGCATCCTTCAGGCAAGAAATGGATGAATTCCAGCAGGAGATGAGGGAAATCATCAAAGGCAAAGCCGCCATACCCGCCCAGATTGAACCTAACCCGTACAATCTGAAAAGAAAGTCTTAGCAGGATGCCAGCCGGCGGCGCCTCTTCTAAGCGACAACCACCAGCTGAATCAGGAGCACCAGAGGAGTAGAGTAGCGGTGCTGATGCCGCTAATGATGGTGTTGAAGACGGTGGTGCTGAGGCCACCAACGATGGAGATCCAGACGACGGTACGGAGGCCGTTGTGATACCAGATGCAGACGGTGGTGCTGATGCCACCATTTTGGATGCAGAGCCAGAGCGCGGTGCTGATGCCGTGAACACAGGTGCCGGAGGTGGTACTGAGGCCACCACATCTACTTTTGTTGAGCCTCCCTCTGTGATGTTACCACCTTTTGTATCTACAGACTGTGGTAACAAAAAGAAAAACAAAAATATGAATAAAGGAAAGGTTTCTGTTCACATTGCGGATCCATATGTGTTGAATGATATTGATTGTATGGATTTGCCTCCTTCACAGGCACAGGGACCTATTCATAGTCCTCCATCTGAGGAGGCTTCTACTATCCCCTTCCCTGAGGCACTCCGCCGAGCGAAGGGGAATAAAAGAAAAAATCCAAAAAAAGATTAGCAGGTAGAGTTCAGCAATCAGATGATTGATAGGTTCCACATTCAGCTGACTCTACAAGAAGCACTTAAGCACATCCCCCTCTTCAAAAAGAACCTGAAAGAGAAGACTATCGTCCGCCGGAAAAGGAGGAACCACAGAGATCAAATCCATGTGCTCACTCATTCCACTTGCTGCACTATTCAGAACAAACTGCCAGCCAAGCGACCAGACGCAGGAGCTCCCTATGTCAGATGCGAGATTCAGGAGCAGCAGTTTGATCGTACTCTGTTAGACGGCGGTTCTTCAATTAACCTTCTTCCGGCAGCCTTACTCGACCAATTCGAGTGTGGTCCTCTTCTTAGGAGCAGGACAGTCCTTCAGTTTGCTGATAGGTCTACTAAGAGGCTGAAGGGGTTATTGAAAGACGTGGTCGTTACCATTCAGGGCCTGAAATTCCCCGTGGACTTTGTTGTGTTGGACATGGAGATCCCTGAGTTGGTAACCGATGCCCCCATCATACTCAGACGTCCATTCTTGGCCACAGCCAAGGCGGTGACCGATCATGATAGTGGGAAGGTGTGTTTTCGCGTAGAGGGAGAAACCATACAAATAGAGACGATCGAGGAAACCAGAGCCATAGAACTTGAATGCTCGGAGCAGTCCAGCAAAGCAGCGCAGATGACCGAGGAAGAGCTAGACATCCACCAGGAGTGTGATTTTCTGATGACAGATGACGAATCTAACTGGACAGATCCTGTAGCACCGACCCTTGCCTTGCCTACAGATTCACTATATCTAAAGCTTATGGTAGTCGAGAGCCGGGAGAGCACACCCCTGGACATGGATACACCTGAGGCTGACAATGTTGGGATGAGTTGTGTTGATGATTTTCAATCTTGTTCATCTTCTTCTGATCCCTCGGATTCGGACATTGATTGGGATGATTTCGATGACTATTTGCCTTGTCTGATTCCTTCTGAGCCAACAGCCATGACAGAGTGCGAGCCAATGCAGTTTATTGATGATTCAGCAGGCCGCCTTCGTCAGAGATTCATGCAGAGTGAGAGTTCTCCCATGCAGACCTAGTTGCCTTCACACAGACATATCAGAAGCCAGATCTGCCACCTCCCAGTTGCCCAGAACTGAAACCTCTGCCGCAATCGTTGAAGTATAGATTCCTTGCGTGTGAGCCAGATATGCACCCAGTCATTATCTCAGCAGGTTTGACTGGAGAACAAGAATCTCGTCTGATGGAGGTTCTTGAAAGAAACCGCAAGGCAATAGGTTGGAGTATAGCTGATCTCCAGGGGATTAGTCTGGCTCTGTGCTCCCACCACATCTATCTTGAGGATGACGCTAGGCCGTCGCGTGAGTTCCAACGATAGTTGAACCCGAATCTTCGAGATGTGGTCATGAAAGAAATTTCGAAATGGTGGAGCGCCGATTTTATCTACCCCATCTCCGACTCTAAATGGGTTAGTCCGTTGCATGTGGTACCCAAGAAGACGGGTATCACTACAGTTGTGAATGAGTCTGGAGAGGAGATCGCTACCCGAGTACCCACTTCTTGGAGGGTCTGTGTGGACTACAGATGATTGAATGAGGCCACCAAGAAGGATCATTTCCCGCTGCCATTCATTGATCAGATTATCGAGTAGCTAGCGGGGAAGAGTCATTACTGCTTTCTTGACGGGTACTCCGGGTATAATCAAGTGGTCATTGCGCCCGAAGACCAGGAGAAAACGACATTCACCTGTCCGTTTGGGACTTATGCTTTCAGACGGATGCCCTTTGGTCTATGTAACGCTCCGGCGACATTCCAAAGGTGCATGTTGTCCATATTCTCGGACATGGTGGGTGACTGTTTAGAGGTCTTCATGGATGACTTTTCGGTCTATGGCGACGGGTTCGATGCTTGTCTTGATTGCCTAGACTGTGTGCTTCAACGCTGCATTGAGGTCAACCTCGTATTGTCTTAGGAGAAGAGTCACTTCATGGTGACTCAAGAGACGGTCCTTGGTCACATCGTCTCCAACAGGGGCATGGAGGACGATCCGGCTAAGGTGGATATTATCAGAAAACTCAATCCATCGTCCAATTTGCGCCAGTTGCGGTCTTTTCTGGGGCATGTCGGTTTCTACCGACGGTTCATTCAGGACTTCAGTCGGATTGCCCGACCGCTTACTGATTTGCTGACAAAAGACACCGAGTTCATTGTCAATGATAAGTGTCTTGCGTCTTTTGAGACTCTCAAAGATATGGTTGTTTCAGCTCCTGTCCTTCAGCCGCCTGATTGGTCTCTCCCATTCGAGATCATGACGGACGCTTCAGATTTTGCTGTTGGGGTTGTGCTTGGACAGAGGAGGGATGGTTTACCGTTTGCCATCCACTACGCCAGCCGGACTTTGGATGCCGCTCAGAGGAATTACACTGTGACTGAGAAAGAGATGCTGGCCGTAGTCTTTGATCTGGATAAGTATCGATCTTATATTCTCGGATCTAGAGTGACTATTTACACTGATCACACCGCCATCCGATACTTAATGGCTAAGAAGGATGCCAAAGCACATCTGACCAGATGGATCCTTCTACTCCAGGAATTTGATATTGAGATTAAGGATAAGCCTGGAGTTAAACATGTGGTGGCGGATCATCTCTCCATATTGGAGAATCTTGAGGAATCTGAGCCCAGCGCACCTATTACAGAGACATTTCCAGATGAGGCGATCTTGGCTATCACCTCGCTCCCGTGGTATGCTGACATTGTGAACTATCTTGTTGCCAAGACAATCCCACAAGGTTGGCCCAGGCAGAAACTCGAGACCTTCCTGGCAAAGGCCAAGTTTTACCATTGGGAGGATCCCGTCCTTTATCATGAAGGAGGGGACAACATCTGGAGGAGGTGCATTCCTCAAGAAGAGCAGCATAGCGTCCTCACATACTGCCACAAGCTTGAGGCAGGAGGACATCATTCTGGAAAAAGGACAGCACAGAAGGTGCTTCAATCCGGCCTATGGTGGCCTACTCTCTTCAAGGATTCTGATGAGTTCGTGAAGAGATGTACTGACTGTCAGAAAATGGGAACCTGCGTACATAGAGACATGATGCCCATGCAACCCATTCACTTTTGTGAGGTTTTTTATGCATGGGGGATTGATTTCATGGGCCCATTTCCTAAGAGTCAGGGATTCGAGCATATTTTGCTTGCAGTTGATTATGTCAGTCGGTGGGTTAAGGCCATCCCCGCCCAAGCCGCAGATGCTAAAACCGTGTGCAAATTCTTAAGGAAAAATATCATTTCACGGTTTGGGATACCTAGAGTCTTGATTTCAGACGGGGGGTCTCATTTCATCAATGACAAGGTTAGGGCCCTTGCAGACGAGTTCGGCATTGACCATCGGGTTGCCACACTGTATCACCCTCAGACTAATGGTCTTGTTGAAGTATCGAACCGGGAGATAAAAACTATCTTGCAGAAGGTTGTCCGCCCAGACCGAAAGGATTGGTCACAGCTTTTGGACTCGGTCTTGTGGGCCTATCAGACCTCCTTCAAGAATCCATTGGGGACATCTCCCTTTCGTCTCGTCTATGGCAAGCCGTGCCATTTGCTAGTGGAAATCAAGCATAAATCTTTTTGGGCAGTCACTGAGTTACTGTTAGATCCCGAGAGTATAGGAGAACAGAGAAGAGTAGAGTTGGTAGCCCTGGAAGAACTGAGAGATACAGCCTTTTCCAACAGCCTACAGTACAAAGAGAAAGTGAAAACATGGCACGATTCTCATATCAGCCATAAACAGTTTGAGCCAGATCAGAGAGTATGGTTGTTTGATTCCAGGCTGAAACTATTTCCAAGGAAATTACAGAGCAAGTGGAAAGGTCCTTATGTGGTCAGGAAGGTACATGACAATGGCAGCATCGACATATCCGAACCGTCATCTTCCTCTATCTTCCGCGTCAATGGTCAACGCCTGAAGCTATATCTAGACCATGATCCGCCGACCATCGACGTTGCCCCCATTCTTCGGGTATGAGATGTGTTCTTTGACTCACATCATATGCATCTCATACATGGTGATCAATTCCATCTTCTGCTGTAAAGATCCATCTGTTCATATCACTCTTTCATCTGTTGCTTTATTTTCTTCTTTTCTTCTTTTCTTCTTTTCCTTTTTTATTTTCTTTATCCATCCGAAAGGTGCCGCCCTTGTAGACAGTTTTCCATACTTAGGACGTACTTTGTCCTAAGTATAGGGGGGTGTGCACCCCGAGTTGTTCTATTCTTTTCGATCCTCTCCATTGTCTCATCTTCTTGTCTATACTTAGGGATATCTTACCCTAAGTATAGGGGGAGACAATCTGAGTACGATCTGTTCATTCCCACTCTTGACCCTCCCTGCTTTGTGTACAGCCCGCTATACTTAGGATTATTTGATCCTAAGTATAGGGGGACGGTCAATTTCTCATTGATTCATTTATTTATTCTTTAAACATGTCTATACTTAGTACGAGTTATGTCTTCTCTTTTTTCTCCGATCTATGAGGACATAGCTCAAGCTAAGTATAGGGGGTCGTATGTACTGTGTATATACTTTAGCCATAACTCGTACTTTCATATTTTCCTAATAATAAGGCTAATAATTCTTTAAAATTCATTAAAATTCCTTAATAAAAAGGTGTTTTGTTCCTCAAATTCTTTTTATATTTACTGATTAATAAATCAGGTGAAAATGTTTTTTGCAAAATGTTTGAAAAATAGTTTGAAAATCTTTGTGAACATCTATTAAAAACTATTTTGAAAATGTTTTGTTACATGTTTTTCAACCTTTGTAAAAATGCGTGGTTTATAAAAATTTCTTTTCTTTGTGTGAAATAAAATGTTTGAAAAATGATTTGCAAATGGTTTCAAAAATGGTTGCAAAAATGTTTTGAAAAATCTATACATACTGTTTTGAAAACCTTTGCAAAATGATTTTCAAATGTGTGTACATGTCTGTAAAATGTTTGTAAAAATTAGTTTGGACTATAGTTTTCAAAAATTGTGTGAAAAGCTTGTGTCAAATAAGTTTGAGGAATATATGAACATCTCACCAAAATCCACTATGTACTTATAAAATTGAGCACTTACCCTGTAAATTCTTAAAACCCACTTCTTGTAGATATAAGAAGCACTCCTGTGTACATAATTTTCACATAACTTTTAGCTAAAATCTTTTTTTTCAAAAAATCCCAAAAACATTTGCAAAACTAAAATCCAAAAACATTTGAAAAATCTGTTTGAGAAAAAAAGCATATGCATCATCATCATCTTTTCAAAAACCCATAAAAAGTTCAAAATCTTAAAAATTGCATCACAAAAATATTTTCTGCATTCTGCGTCGCATTTGCATAGCATTCGCATTTTTCGGATTGAGTTTGATAGTTGAACAAGTCTAAGTAAAATCCGGAGATTGGAGCTTGATTGGACCTTAAAATCTACCTAATAACAGGAACCTTATAGGAACTGGATTTGAGGTACTTCAGGTCTAGTTGACTTAATTCTTTGAGGATCACGAGACTTGGTTCAATGGATTCTTAACTGCTTAAGTAGAGTATTTCGGAGCACACGCACGACTCTTGTTGATAATGACCTAACTTGGACACCTGCACCTTTCACATGGCTCAACTCAGTTGGAGTGGTGAGGGGATTGGATTTGCTGGTATGAGACGCACACAAGTGGAAACATTTGTCCTCCTCTAGGGAGGGAAGTGCACCCCAACCCATTCAGTGATAAGAAAGTTTAAAGACAGGATGTTGTGGGTTGCGATAAAGCTTCAAAAGAGGGATAGTCTACTGGCTCAAGAAGAAAAACTCCTTATGTAAATGCTGTTGTGAATAGTATTTCAAAAAAAATGTTCAGGCATGTACAAAAATAAAAAGCCTGCAAGTATGTACAAATGTTGTAAAGTCAATAAGCAGGCTTGAGTTCCAAAGTCATATCATTTGAGCCTGCAGCAGGATGACTTGACTACACTGGTCTTGCATCCCAGGATAGGTAGCTACACTGGCTACCGTCCATTCTTCTCTTCACCCCCTCCTCTTGAGGTGGTTGCCACTTGAACTTAAAAGGGAATACCCCGCTACTCGAGGATGGAGTTATTGGATTGGGTAATCATTGGGTTGCCGTACTGGAGAAGTTAGTTTCTTTGTCATTCTAGTTGGGGAGAGCCACCATCACTTACATTGTACGAGTCATACTCATAGTCGTAAGGGTTTGCGTATGAATTGAGATATTTCTGACCTGGCTATTGAGGGGACTTGAGCATAGTTTTGGGATTCTCAAGGACTGTTGGACTCCAAATTCGGTTCTCATTAAGGTTCTGTCCGCACTAAAATTACAAAGGTTCGACTTAAGCTCCAAACTTTTATTTTGTGAAGACAAGTTTGATAATCAAATAAAATCCAAGTTCTTCTTTTTCTTTTCTTTATTTTCTTTTTGCACTTATTGCATAAGTGTTTGCTAGGGACTAGCAAAGGTAAAGTATAGGGGGATGATGAATCCACATTTCATCATCTTTATTCTATCATTTTGGCAACAAAAACCCTAACAATTATCGGCAAATAGCCCTAATTAAAGCATATTAGCATTCATGCATGTATCTGTAAATAGTGTATAAAATACTGTAATTAAAGCTAAAATTATAGAATAAATAAAAGAAAAGAAAAAGAATAAAATATTGTAGATATTTTATGACCCAAAACCCCGAGACCTAGGCATCTTGATGAATAGGTCGACAAGAATAAAGTAGGGGGAGATAAGGGCAAAATACAATGTATTTCATTCATTCTTTATCCATTTTGGGACCTATTTTTGGTTCCACTTTTTATACATTAAATAAAGAAACTTTGTACATGAAAGTTGTAGATAATTTTATATAGAAAAATACAAAATTGATTTCACTCAAAAATAATACACAAATAAAAAGTTATGGTCTGAATAAAAATCCAGAATCCCAACTTCCCAGACCAGTATCTCACAACTGAAAACTCCAAATATAGCAAACTCACCTTTAGTTGTATATAGAATAAAATAATCTATTTAATGGCGGTATTTCGCATTTGGCGGAGCTACGGTTTGAAAGTTGAGTTTTGGACCCCTGTTGTATACTTGTACAGACTAAAATACTAATTTTATTATTTATTCCTTATTTTTATAACTTTATATTTTATTATTTTGTAAAAATTACTTATAATATATATGTGCATTGAAATCAGAATAAAAATTCAAAGAAAATGAAAAATAAAAATATTTGTCCATAATACATAGGTAAAAGACCTACTTACATACTTATACAATACATACTTTTATTTTATTAAGTATACAAAATACATCAGAAAAATAAAATATAAATATATTCATGTGTGCAAAAGTATCTTATAATTTTGTAAAATAATAAACAAAAAAAAACAAATTAAAATCACAAAATAAAAATAAATTAATAAAATATATAGACATTATACCAATAAGGGCTAAAAAAGGTAACTTATAAAAATATACTTCATAAAAATAATTAAAAATCACCATAAAATAATATAGAAAAAAATAAACATTTTTCATTTTATAACCTAAAAATAATAAAATCATTTTGGATTTTTAAATAAATTAACAAGATTTTTTCCAGGATTTTTCCTGGTTGGTCCACGTGGACCAACCAGGTGGCGCCCCAATTGACCCCGGTCAACTGGTCGCCTCCCCTCCTGCGCCCGTTGTCAGAGTTGGTTTTCGAGCCAATTTCTTGGCTTTTTTGTGACCGAATCTTGCGCCTATTCGTGATAAGTTCTTCAGCAAATCCGCGCCTCGATCATCCCTCTTCCTCGAACAGTGATTTCCTTGGGGAGTGGAGCACTATAGTGTCTGCTCCACATCGATCTTTGAGCTCCTGTCACCTTAGGTCAAACCACCTAAAATGAACCCCCGACTTTGGATTTGAGTTCGAGTCCCTTCAGTCCACCCCTCATCGCCTCTCTTGTGCTCTGTGGATTCTTGGAGGTGACAGCTCCACCGTGGTCCCTTCAGCCAAGGCGTACGAGGTCGGAGGCGTCTCCACCACCTCCCCCAACTCCGGCGATCGAGGTACCCCTTTTCCTCTGGTTCCGGCCATTGTGGGCCCCCTCTCCCCTATTTTTCATTTGCATTTCGTTAGCCATAGTATAAATATCAAAAGCCCTCAAAAATATCGAAGTTTCGTCGCTTGAATCGTCCAATCCCCCATCTTGGCCGGAGCGCACCTCCGGCCAGTCACACTCACGTCGCGCTACGCTTCGATTCCGCCTTCCTAAGGTCCACGCATTTTCCCTGGACCTCCTAACCCTTTTTGCAGGTCAAAGAAAGTTCATTCGTGCTTGGAGGCCATTTTGGAGCCTCGCCAAAGCTCGCGAAGCCCCCCAGCTCCGCCGGCTTCCAGCGAGCACCTCGGCCTTCGTCGTGGTATTTTGACGCCCCCAGGAGGAAGAGCCAACCTCCAGGAGCTCCCCCGTCCATTTTGAAGTCTCGTAGCCACCGGAGGACGGAGATCTAGTGCGGCGAAGCTCGCCCTCGCCGGCATTCAACGTTGTTCTTGGTCCTCGCCTCCCAACCGTTGGATCTAGGAGAATCTCCAGACAGCCCAGCTACCGTTGGATCGCGCAAAGTTCACCACCGTCAGATCGTCTCCCAATGATCTAATCTTCGCCGTCCAACACGAAGCGTCACCAGCCATTGGATCTACGCCACGTGGCGTAAGTGGGACTCCGTCAGCCGTGCGATTAGCGCGCCTGGGTATTTTACTATTTAACCCCTACGTAATTTTGTAATTTTTAATTAGCACGGAATCTTTCTTCTACCGTTAAAATACTCTTGTGAGAATTATAAGTGAATCCCGGACTTTTGTGGTTTAGCACTTAGGTCCCCGCCAGTCACGTGCGTCGAGCACGTGACTTGGCGATTTTGCAAAGAGACCCAGGTTGTTTTTGTGTGTTCATTTTTAGTGCCAAAAGTTTCAGATGCTGTTATAAAATATTTGGACATTTTACCTTTCAGCCTTCGTACTTTTGTATGATTGCATCTGTGCCCTTCCCAGGCGTGCGTGCGACGCACGTGGTGCTGAGATTTTTCCAAAAAAACCCTTGCGACTTTGGTTATTGCTTTATGGTCTAGAAAGTATTTTATGCAGTATAAATTTTGTGTGAAAATTGCATGTATGCCCCTGGACTTCTGTCTATTTTCAAAATAGTCCCTGCCAGCCTTGATATTTTTGCTTGCTTGATCTATTTAATTAAGGCACCATTTTGATTCGAAAAATTCTCAAAAATTCAAGTTAATCTCCTGTGTGTGCTTGTTCTTTTACGACCTATTTTTAGTTTTTGGTTTTATTGCATTTTCATATTTATTAAAAATCAAAAACTTGTTTTTTGCCTACTGTCTAGCTTAGAAAATACCAAAAAAATATTAAAATACCTTAAAAAAATCCAAAAAAATTCCTCACTGTCATTTTTAACCTATTTTAGTGTCAGTCTAAAAATCACTAAAAATTGCAAAAGAAAAACCTTAAAATTTGAAAATACCTAAAAACTTCAAAAAAATCTAGAAAATTATAGAAAACTCTAAAAAATGCAAACTCAACTCATGTAGGTTCTATATTTTATCCTCTTTATTTTAAAAATAGTGTGGAAACATTTTATGGCCGTTTGATATTTTTAATTCCCATTTTACCCCCAGCCAGTAGCTAATTCCCTGTTTTCCTTTATTTTGTTATTTAAAAATACCAAAAAGATTTTGAAAAATACCCAAAAATCATAAAAACAGTAAAAAATATAAAAATACCAAAAAAATTTATTTCTGATTTTTTGGCCATTTTTGCATATTTTTATAAATCTTGTAGCATCTCTTTTATTACCTTGTGTATATATTCTATTATTGAAAAAGAAAAAATATATAAAATATAAAATAATATAAATCAGAAAATTAAGAACCAAAATACAATTATAAAAATTAAATAAAAAAATTTTAAAAACCCACAAAAATATTTACTTGCATAATGTGGAGATCACTTCACTTTCACTCACACACACACTTGTGCATCTGCCCGGTTTGCTCCCTGTGTTCGAACTCTCTGCATACTTGCTTGCTATACATCTTTTATGTAGAGTTAAAAATAAATTTTAACTTCACATTGCTTGTCATTGCTTGATATCTATAGTATGGGTTAATTGTTGATTTTATACGAGGTTCATTTTTAGTGGTCAACACACCGACTGTTGACTCGCCTTGTGAGTCAATACGACCGCTCTTGAATTTCAGGATTATCATGCATCTCGTATGGGATATAATAATTCGAGGAAAACTGTGACATACCCCCGTGATTTTGTTAATTTCGAACAAGTCTAGATACAACTTGAGACACGTGATACGCACGTGTTTCTGAACATTTTACAGGGACACCCTTGGGATTCCTTGATAAGACGAACAAGTCCTAGTAGTTGTAGCTATTATGTGTGCGAGCATGTGTGCTTCTTGGAACTTTAGTCCTGACACCCTCCTCGTTCTGCATATTACACACAAGCCCTCATATTTCCAGTATATCTCATCTATACCACTATACACAGGATATTATATAATCAATACTAAATACATATTAAATAAAATAAAAAATATAATAAAAATACATAAAAATACCTTATATTATATTATATACTGTATTAAATGAGTTTTGCAAAATAAAAATTAATTTCTATTTTTAATAATTCATTAAAAATACACTAAAAAATCTAATAAACTTTAAAAATCATTAAAAAATATAAAAATAACTTGAAAAATCTAATAAAATTACCTTTATTATATTTTATTATATTTTACATAATAAACCAAAAACAAAATAAAAAAATTAAAATCTATTTTCAATAAAAAAATTCAATTTTCAACATTAAAAATAATTCAAAATCCATAAAAATATTAAAAACCTCTTAAAAATCCGTAAAAACAGAAAATAAAAATAAAAACACAAACATAATGAAATAAAAATCAAATAAAAATTTTATGACATTTTCTAAAATAGTAAAAAAATACTTAAAATTCAAAAAAACAATATAAAATTCATAAAAATCCAGAAAATTTCTGAAAAATAAATAAATATGAGGAAACCCATAAAACCTTAATTGTCTACTATTTAACCCTAATTTTAAAAAGTTTGCCTCCTTGAGTTCGATAATCCTGTGCTTTCACTATACATCAAAGTTTAGGAGTATAAATAATAAAAATAAAAAGATTGACTAAAAATTCATCTTTTCTGCAAAAATTCGACCGGTCACCACAACGACGATTGTTTATCTTTTTAGACAATATGATTGACCATGTTTTTCATGAATCAACAGTCGTATGATTATTAAAATGGCCATGGTACATATCACAATTGTACTAAGGGACATTATTAGTGCATTCATTCATTTAATCTCAAACAACGAGTGAAAATAAACCAATAAAATTTATTGATATATGAAACATTACAATAACATTTATTGTAGAAGTGGTTCACCTTGGTCTAACATGACTAACGATTGAGACCCAAGAATTCCACTTTCTGGAGTAAGATCTAGAAAGCATAATCGAACCGTGTACCTATACCGATATGGAGATCTACGCCAATGAGCTGATTGAATTGTTTGAAGAAAATGCATCCCATACCAAACAAGAAGAAATGATGTCATATATGTTTGGTATTTTATTATCTGAACCACGAGTAACTGAGGTGAATAACAACATCATGGCACATCATGCACCAACAACCAGTATTGTATCAGAGATTACTGAAAATCTGATTTAGACTCCATCACAATTAAAGTCGCTTCTTGTAACTCTAAAGTATGTCTTCCTTGCAGGTGAGCTCGAATAGTATCCGATCATCATTGATGTGTGATTGGTCGTTGACCAGGAATCTTTCCTGCTAGAGGTTCTAGAGAGAATTCATAAGGCTCTTGGTTGGAATATTACAAATCTCTGATGGACAAATCCAGCCTTGTATTAATACCTTATCTACTTAGAGGATGACAACAAGTTGTCATGTGAGTTTCAACTCATGTTGAATCCTAATATCCAAGAAGTTATCATGAAAGAGATAATGGGATGGTGTGAGGAGATGACTTTATTTATCCCATCGCTGGTTCCAAATGGATGAGGCCATTGCATGTAGTTCCGAAGAAATATAGAATCACGGCAGTTACAAATGACCAAGAAGGGGAGATCTCGACACAAGTGCCTACATCATGGCGTGTCTGTGTAGATTACTGACGCATGAACTCAATGACCAAGAAAGATCGCTTTCCTCTGCCCTTTATCGATCAAGTTCTTGAAGATTGGCATAGAAAGAGTTACTTTATTTCTTGGATGGGTACTCTAGGTACAATCAAGTGGAGATTGCTCCTGGAGATCAAGAGAAGACTACATTTACTTGTTTGTTTGGCACATGTACCTTCAAGAAGATTCCCTTTGGAAGGTGTAACGCACCCACTGCATTTCAAAGGTGTATGTTGGATGTGTTTGCCGACATGGTGGGTAGTTTTCTAGAGGTTTTCATGTATGATTTCTCATTCTATGGTTAAAGTTTTGATGCTTGACTTTCTCATCTTGACTGAGTGCTAAAGAGATGACACGAGGTGAATTTATTGTTCTTATGAGAGAAGAGTCACTTTATGGTCGCCAATGGAATTGTGTTGGGCCATGTTGTCTCCAAACAAGGTATGGAGGTTGATCTAGCCAAGATGAATGTCATTGCCAATCTTGAACCACCTCAAACATTAAAGCACATAAGGTCATTTCGAGGGCATGTTGGATTTTACAAAAGTTTTATCCAAGACTTCAGTAAGATTTGTCGACCTCTTATTGAGCCTCTAGGTAAGGAGGTTGATTTTGTTGTTGATGGCAAGGTCCTCCAAACCTTTAATAATTTAAAAGATCCGGTTACTCTAGAGCCTATCTTACAACCACCCAATTGGTCTTTTCCATTCGAGATCATGACGGATGCTTCCTATTTTGCTATTGGGGCTGTATTGAGACAACACACAAATGGATTACCTTATGTTATACATTATTCTAGGAGAACAATTGATGAGACCCATAAGAATTATATAATTATAGAGAAAGAGGTGCTAGCAGTAGTTTTTGTCCATGAGAAGTTCCGGTCTCATCTTCTCAGTTCAAAAGTTATTATCTTCACCGACCACTCTACTATCTGGTATTTACAACCAAAGAAGGATGTTGAACCACGATTGCTCCATTAGATCCTTCTTCTCCAAGAATTTGATTGGGAGATAAGAGATAAATCTGGAGTTAAGAGTGTGATAGCATATCATTTATCCAGAATCGAAAGTATAAAGACTCCATCAAGCAATGTGCTAATTACAGAGACCTTTCCCGATGAATCTATTTTACATGTCATATCACTCCCCTGGCATGTCGATATTGTGAACTACCTCATTTATGGGAAAGTTCCACAAGATTGAACTTGCATAAATAAGGATAAGTTTTTCTCGGATATTCATTTTTATCAGTGGAAAGATCCATACCTTTTTAGGGAAGGTATGAGTTGCATTTGACATCAGTACGTTCCGCACGAGGAGTACACAAGTTTCCTCAAGCATTGCCATAAGCTCAAGCAAGAGGACATTATTATGGAAATAGAAGGGCAACACAAGTATTGCACTATGACCTCTAGTGGCCTTCTGATAAACGCAAATATTATCATCGGCTGTGCATTCCACACAAGGCGGGAATGTAGTCATTGTGGTGACCGACAAAAACCTCGGGTTTAATCAACAGATAACCCATAATATGAATATAGCAATTAAATCTAAAAAATGTGGAGTTAAAAATTATTATAACTCTACATGCGAATGTGTATAGGTGTAAGCATGTGTAGAGGTCGAACATTGAGAGCAAACGGGAGGAGGAGGCATGAGAAATACACAAAAATTCTGTCTTTTAGCTCTTGTCCATTTTATTATTTTTGTGGGTTTTTGATTTTATATTATTTATATTATTTTTGATTTACATATAATATATATATGTATATGTATAAATACACGGTAAGACATATGTAGATACTATATAGATAAAAATATGTAAAAATAGTTAAAATTTAGTAAATAAGATATTTTTGTGATTTTTATATTTGTTATTTTTCTGGAATTTTTGCTAATTTTTATGTATTTTCAAAGCCAAAAAATAACCCAAATATGGGATTAACAACAAATCTAAAATTGTTTTGGGTTTTAAAAATAATAAATAAGTCCCAAAATTACCCAAATAATTTTAAATATAATTATTAATATATAAAAAATTATAAAACAGGAAAACATATTTTTGGTATTTTTATAGATTTTTTATATTTTTTATTGAATTTTGGAGCTTTCTGATTTTTTTAATTTTCTTTTTCTTATTTTTAGCATTTTTTTGTTTTTTGGACTCTATATATATATATCAAATTATACCATATATATAGTTTTTTTGTAAATTTTCAAAAGGTTTTTATATTTTTTGTATTTTATGATTTTGATAGGGATTATTTAGGATCCTTTTTAATTTTAAAAAATAGATAAAATGTAAAAAAATGCCAATTAAAAATAAAGTTATGAAACTACATGGAATGAAGAATTTCTACCTATTTTTTCGTATTTTTAGGAGCTCAATAGGTATTTTTAATAAATAGATAAAAGCTACAAAAATATATATCCTAGCAGGGGCATTTTTACAACTAAAATAGAGTACAGGGGGCATAGTGTAAAAACACTAGAAATATACAACGTAACTAAAATTTTATTGTACAATTTAACAATTTCAAAATCCGCTAGGGCATCATAGCAATTTTACCAACACGTGTGACAATACATAACTCATACAGGTAGGGACCAAAATGCAAATATGTGAAAGTTCAGGGAGCTGCATGTAATTTCTACAAAAATATATAATGTACTCTAAATTTTATTGGACTATTTAATAATTACAAAAACTTGCAGGGGCATCCATAGAATTTTGCTACCTCATGTGGGACGACAGGTGATGTGACTTGAACTAGACCCTAGTACAAATACAAGAAACTATAGGGGATCCTATGCAAAAAGTCCAATTTATTTTACATGCAATATTTTTTTACAATATTAAATAATAAATACAAAAATAATAGGGTGAATTATGTAATAACCCCAATATAGGCACGGGCGAACGGCTGAGAGCGTTCCACCAAGACATGTGTCGTCCTCTCCATGCCCGATGACGGTTCGTGGATCGACACTCGAGATTACATCATCTCGGGTGATCGCACGGTGATGGCACTACGTCATCCAATGGCTCTACTACAATCTGGGGCGGCACATCTGATCCAACGGTGAAGATATGGTATGGAAGAATCGGGAAGAACTCGCCCAGGGCGAGATTGGATCTGATCGTGCAAGCTCCTCCGACCACCATTCCCCCCGCCGAGGGTCTCTTCTCATTCCTGGGTGTCTTCTACACCTGATGATGGCTTCATCTAGGCACCTGGATCTCCGGTGTGGTCGCATAATGTCGAAGAAGAAGAGGGGCTCTAGGTGCCTCTTTTCAGCAAAATCGACTCCCTTGGGAGTCTTTTGGCACACCAGGACCAGAAGTAAACTCAAGCACAACTCCACAACGATCCTGGGGTCCTTATTGGTTGGATGGAATGGAAAATGGGGTGCGGCGGAGGGTTCCGGCGAAGATGGTGGAGGTGGAAACCCAACTTCCTGATCCACAAGGGATCTGGGGGAAATGGAGTGCTTGGGAGGTGGAGAAGCAGAAGGGGTACGAAATGGGTGCGAAGTGGTGGTCGGAAGAAAGTAAATACAATGGAGACATTCACCGGAGCGGAGCTTTGGCGAACTATAAATCTAGGTTCTAACGCTAAAACACTATGGTAAACATAAAACAAAATGCATAATTAAAATGCTGATAACGAAATCTAGCTTACATAAGTAAAAGGGCACAGCTCTTACCTGGTCGGAGCCAAGGAGCAGAGGTCGCCGGTGCTTGGCAGCCTGGGTGCACCTCTTCCTCCGCGGACCGTCGTGGATGCTCAGGGGACTCCCCCTGTCACGGGGATACGCTCTAGACTGAGACCCAGGGGTCCAGGGATGAAGAAATGACAAAAATTGAGAGGGATGAAGAAGGTTCTTATTTATAAACAATACGAGCACCCTTATTTGACTAGCCTAAGTCGATGATTCAAAGCTATGTACAATGTGTACTTGGTGTGGGCGTGGATGATGATGGATCTGGGAGTAACTCCCGTAAAGAGATCGAAGTGGATGGATGGCTGGATCATGCGTTAAAAATGGAAAAAATCGTGGGAACAAGACACTTCTGACGGGCCAAGTAGCAGATGGGGCAGTTGACCAGAGGTCAATAGTCCCTGCGCAGCCATTGGGCCACGCAGGCCACAAAACGACAGAACAGGAAATTTAATTAAAAAAATTAATTAAAATAGTAAATGATTTTGTTAATTTTTGTATATAAAATAAAAAATGTTTATTATTTTATGTAGAATTTTATTACGTTTATTATTTATTTTTTTGGCTTTATTTATTAGTAGTTAGTTTTTATTAGTGTATTTATAAGTATAATCATATATGTTTTGTGTATTTTTATTTTTATTTTGTATATTTTATTTTATTATTATATTCTTTTATTTTATATATTTATAAATTATTTTTATGAGTATAAATATATTTTTTATTTTATTTTTAGGATGTTATTTGTACACTTAAATAAATAAGTATGTGTATTATATAGGTATATTTATAGGTATTTTACCTATGTTTTATGTTCATCTTTTTATGTTAATGGATTTTAATGAGTTTTATTTGGTTTTTTATTTTTAATAGAATTTATATAATGTTTACAATATTAAGAAAATATCAAAGAATAAATAATTAAAGAATATGTTTTCCCTTTTATTTATATACATGTGTAACATAGGTATTTTATCTATGTTTTCACATAGTTTTATTTTATTTTCCCTTTTCTTTTTGGTTTTATTCTAGTTTTAATATGCACATGGGTTATGAATAATATTTACAAAATTATAAAAATAAGAATTTATAAAAAATAATAAGGGATGAATAAAACAAATATTTTAACTGGTGGAATGTACAATGAGGGCCCAAAACCTAACTTTCACACAGTAACTCCAAAAAATACAAGACCACCACCATTAAATAGCTCGTGAAAAATTATATAAAATTAGAGATTTACTTTGACATGTTTCAAGTTTTTATTTGAAAGATATGGGTCTGTGAAGTTTGGTTTCTGGCTTTTTATTTTTTGTATAAAATGTACACAGTTTATTATTTTTATACAAACTCAATTTTGTATTTTTTATATACAATATTATCTACAACTTTCATGTACGAAGTTTCTTTATTTGATGAATATATAATAAATAATAAAATAGGTGTCAAAACTGAATAAAAGAATAAATAAATAAATAAATAACATTTTTATTGTATTTTGGCCCTTATCTCCCCCTCCTTTATTCCTTGTCGGCCAAGTCAATTCTTGCCTTGTTCTTGGGGTTTTGGGTCATAAAATATTTTCAATATTTTACCTTTTTCTTTTCTTCTCTTTATTCTATAATTTTGGCATTAAAAATCTTATTTTATGCAATAAATGATGGATGCTATTTTGTACAAATTAATGCTCTTTACATGCATTAGCTAGGGTTTTTAAGGCCAAAATGATAGAATAAAGGTGATGAAATGGAGATTCATCACCCCCCTATACTTGCCTTTGATAGTCCCTAGCAAACACTTATGCGATAAGTATCAAAAAGAATAAAGAAGAAAAGGAAAAGAAAGAATAAATAATAAATGGAATTGATTTCAATGATTAAACTTTTCTGTACAAAATATAAGTTTGGAGCTCAGGTTAGACTTTGATGTGAAAATGTGTGTGGAATCTTGTTGGGAACCAAATTTAAAACACAAGAGCCCTAGAGATTCACCAAACTCGGTTCAAACCACCTCAATAGCCAGGTCAAAACTGGCTCACATCATACACAAACCCTTATGACTATGAAGCTGACTTGTACAATGTAAGTGATAGTGGCTCTCCCCAACTGAAATGACAAAGGAACTGACTTCTCCAGAATGACAACCCAATGATTCCCCAATCCAGTACTCTGTCCTCTAGGAGTGGGGTATTCCCTTCTAAGTTCAAGTGGCATCCAACTCAAGAGGAGGAGGTGAAGAAAAGAATGGGCGGTAGCTAGTGTAGCTACCTATCCTGGGATGCATGACCAGTGTAGTCAAGTCATCCAGATGCAGGCTCACATGGTATAACTTTGATGCGCAAGCTTGCTTATTTTCTTTACAACATATATCCATACTCCGGTAGGCATTTCATTTTTTTATTTTCAAGCATATCCACTTTTTTGGATGTTTTTCCCTAAGTATAGCAGAGCAAGTAAACAAGAGAGGAGACGGTGGAGGGGATCAAAGAATGATCGAATCGGGGTGAACACCCCCCTATACTTAGGATAGAGTATGTCATAAGTACATAAAACTTACACAAAGGGGCGACACCTTTTCTGTAGAAAAAGAAGAATAAAAAGGAAAAGAAGAAAAGAAGAAACGACGGAGATAGATGAAAAAGATCGTAGGGAATGTACACATCGCTCTCCCTAAACTTAGGGTGAAAGGTCCCTAAGTATAAGCAATGACAAGAGTGATGAAACAAAACGGAGAAAGAACAATGCGATTTGTACCCTCTATACTTAGGACGGTTTAGGGGGGTACAAACCGCGTTGTTCTTTCTCCGTTTGTTTCATCATTCTTGTCGTTGCTTATACTTAAGGACCTTTCACCCTAAGTACAGGGGGAGTGATGTGTACATTCCCTACGATCTTTTTCATCTATCTCTATCTTTTCTTCTTTTCGTTTTTATTCTTCTTTTTTCTATAGAAAAGGTGTCGCCCCTTTGTGTCAGTTTTATGTACTTAGGGCGTACTTTGTCCTAAGTATAGTGGGATGTGCACCTCGATTCAATCATTCTTCGATCACCTCCACTGTCTCCTCTCTTGTTGACTAGCTCTGCTATACTTAGGGATATCTTACCCTAAGTATAGGGGGAGACAGCCCAAGCTGTGATCTGTTTATCTGTGTTTTTTATGTTTATTCCCACCCTTGACCCTCCATGCTTTGTGTACAGTCTGTTATACTTAAGATTACTTGATCATAAGTATAGGGGGACGGTCAACTTCTTATTAATTTATTTCTTCATTCTTTATTCTCTAGTCGTTGTAGTATAGGCTTTTCTAGACTCGGTACTAGTTATGACTCCTCATTCTCTTTTTCGATCTATGAGGACACGGCTCATGCTAAGTACAGAGGGGTCGTATATACCTTGTATATACTTTAGCCATAACTCATACTTTCGTATAATTATTAATAAATATGGATAAAAATACTATATAATTCATTCAAATGCATTTAATAACACTTTTTATTCCTCAAATTAATTTTGTATATATTGATTAATAAATCAAGTTAAAAAATATTTTTGCAAAATAATTTGAAAAATGGTGTGACCCATTTGGAAAACTTTTTGTGAAATATTTTCAACCTTTGTAAAAATATTTTGAATTGCAAAAATTCTTTTCTTTGTGTGAAATAAAAGATTTGAAAACCTATTTGCAAATAGTTTGGAAAATGTTTTGTAAAAATAGGTTGAAAAATGTACATATTGTTTAAAAAATCTTCGCAAAATACCTTTCAAATGTTTGTAAATACTTGCAAAAAATTTTTTGTACTATAGTTTTCAAAAGTTGCTTTCAAATAAATTTAAGGAATAAAGGCATCATTAAAAAATAAAAACATATAATAAAATCAAAATAAAATTCTTTATCAAGTGTATATATGTTCCTAAATAAGTCACTTGTTAAAACCTATGAAATCTATAAATTCTTAACTATTGTTTATTAAAAGCGACACACCCATGTAAATAACTGTAATTATTTTATACTTTGTGTGCCGAAAAATTTCTTTGATTTGTCAAACTTCTTTTTGTGCACAAATTCTTTTCAAATTCTTTGAAAACTTGCATCATTTATTGTACATAGCATTTGCATAGCATTCATATTCTTTTCAATTGAGCTTGATGATTGAACCAGTCCAATAAAGTTGAAGATTGGAGCTTGGTTGGACCTTACTGCACCTAACCGCATTGGAACCTTATGGGAACTGAGTTTAAGGTACTTCAAGTCTATTGAGACTTAATTCTTTGAGACTTAGTGATGGGTTCAAGTCACCTCATTTGACTAACTAGAACTTTTCGAGATGCACTCATGACTCTTGTCGGCCATGACCTAACTTAGACACTTGCACCTTTCACTTGGCTCAACTTAGTTGGAGTGGTGAGGGGGTTGGATTTACCGGTCTAAGACGCATACGGGTGGAAACATTCATCCTCGTCTAGGGAGGGAAGTGCACCCCAACCTCGTACAGTTATAATGAAGTCGAATGACAGGAGAGTGTGGGTTGCAATAAAGCTTCAAAAGAGGGATAGTCTTCTGGCTCAAGAGGAAAAACTCCTTATGTAAATGCTGCTGTGAATAGTATGTATTAAAAAAACGCTTCCGGTGACCGACGAAAACCTCAGGTTTAATCAACAGATAACCCACAATATGAATATAGTAACTAAATCTCAAAAATATGGAGTTAAAATTTATTATAACTCTACATGCAAATGTATATAGGCGTAAGCATGTGTAGAGGTTGAACACTGGGAGCAAACGGGATGACGAGGCATTAGAAATGCACAAAAATTCTATCTTTTATCTCTTATCCATTTTATTATTTTTGTGAGTTTTTTATTTTTTTTATTTTATATTTTATTTTTGATTTAAAAATAATGTATATATATGTATATGTATAAATACAAGGTAAGACATATATAGATAGTATATAGATAAAAATATGTAAAAATAGTCAAAATTGAGTAAATAAGATATTTTTTGTGATTTTTATATTTTTCTAAATTTTTATTATTTTTCTGGAATTTTTGCTAATTTTTATGTATTTTTAAAGCCAAAAAACCCCAAATATGGGATTAATAAATAATCTGAAATAGATTTGGATTTCAAAAATAATAAATAAGTCCCAAAATTACCCAAATTAATTTTAATATATAAATAATAATAATATAAAAGACATATTCTTGGTATTTTTGTAGAATTGTTATATTTTTTTGTTGGATTTTGGAGCTTTCTAATTTTTTATTATTTTTCTTTTATCAATTTTTATTTTTTGGTCTCAATAAACATTACAATATAACATATATATTTTTTTTGGAATTTTTCAAAAGGTTTTTATATTTTTTGGTATTCTATATTTTAGACAGGGATTATTTAGGCTCCGTTTTATTTTTCATAAATAGATAAAATGCAAAAAAATGTCAACTAAAATAAAGGAATGAAGCATTTATCCCTATTTTTTCGTATAAATACAAAAAATAACAGGGAGAAATATGCAATTACCCAAATATAGGTGCGGGCGAACGGTTGGGATCGTTCCACTAAGACACGTGTCGTCCTCTCCACGCCCGATGACAGTTCGTGGATCAATGCTCGAGATTAGATCGCCTCGCGATCGGACGGTGATGACGCTGCATCATCCAATGGCTCTGCTACAATCTGGGGCGTCACATCTGATCCAACGGCAAAGACATGGGTTGGAAGAAACGAGGAAGGGCTCGCATGGGGCGAGTTTGGATCTGATCGCACAAGCTCCTCCGACCACTATTCCCTCCGTCGAGGGTCTCTTCTCGTTCATGGGTGTCCTCTGCACTGATGATGGCTTCAGCTAGGCACCTAGAGCTCTAGCGTGGTCGCACAGTGTCGAGGAAGAAGAGGGGCTCCAGGTGCCTCTTTTCAGCAAAATCAACTCCCTTGGGAGTCTTTTGGCGCACCACGACCTGAAGTAAACTCAAGCACAACTCCACGATGATCCTAGGGGCCTTATTGGTTGGATGGAATGTAAAATGGGGCGCAGCGAAGGGTTCCGGCGAAGATGGTGGAGGTGGAAACCCAACCTCCTGATCCACAAGGGATCTGGAAGAAATGGAGTGCTTGTGAGGTGGAGAAGCGGAAGGGATACGAAATGGGTGTGAACTGGTGGTCGGAAGACAAAGGAAATATAGTGGAGACGTTCGCCGGAGCGAAGCATTGGTGAACTACGAATCTAGGTTCTAACGCTAAACACCAAGCTAAAAATAAAACTAAATGCATAATTAAAATGCTGATAACGAAATCTATCTAAAATAAGTAAAAGAGCGCAGCTCTAACCTGGCCGAAGCCAAGGAGCAGAGGTCGCTGACGCTCGGTGGCCTAGGTGCACCTCCTCCTCCGCGGACCATTGTGGATGCTCATGAGACTCCCCTTATCACGAGGATAAGCTCTAGACCGAGGTCCAGGGGTCCAGGGATGAAGAAATGACCAAAATTGAGAGGGACTACAAGCACCCTTATTTGACCGGCCTAAGTCGGTGATTCGAAGCTATGTACAATGTGTACAAGGTGTGGGTGTGGATGATGAAGGATCTGGGAGTAATTCCCGTGAAGAGATCGAAGTCGATGGATGGCTGGATCATGCACGGAAAATAGCAGAAATCACGGGGACAAGATACTTCTGACATGCCAAGTAGCAGATGGGATAGTTGACCGGAGGTCAATAGTCCTTGCGCAGCCATTGGGCCACACATGCCATAAAACGACAAAACTGGAAATTTAATTAAAAAATAATTAATTAAAAATAGTAAACGATTTTTTTAATTTTTTGTATAAAATAAAAAATGTTTATTAGTTTATGTAGTATTTTATTATGATTTTTATTTATTTTTTTGCTTTATGTATTAGTTGTTAGTTTTTATTAGTGTATTTATAGTATAATCATCTTTGTTTTGTGTATTTATATTTTTCTTTTGTATATTTTATTTTATTATTATATTCTTTTATTTTATATATTTTTTTGAGTATAAACATATTTTTATTTTATTTTTAGGATGTTATTTGTACACTTAAACAAATAAGTATGTGTATTATATAGGTATATTTATAGGTATTTTACCTATGTTTTATGTTCATCTTTTTATTTTAATGGATTTTAATGATTCTATTTTGGTTTTTTTTAATAGAATTTATATAATATTTATAATATTAAGAAAATATCAAAGAATAAAGAATTAAAGAATGTGTTTCCCCTTTTTATTTATATACATGTGTAACATAGGTATTTTATCTATGTTTCACATAGTTTTATTTTATTTTCCCTTTTATTTTTGGTTTTATTCTAGTTTTAATATGCACATGTATTATAAATAATATTTACAAAATTATAGAAATAAGAATTTGTAAAAAAATAATAAGGGATGAATAAAATGAATATTTTAATTGGTAGAATGTATAATGAGGGCCCAAAACCTAACTTTCACACAGTAACTCCAAAAAATACAAAACCACCATTATTAAATAACTCGTAAGAAGTTATATACAATTAGCGTAATTTTGATATGTTTTGAGTTTTATTTGAACGATATGGGTCTGTGAAGTTTGGCTTCTGGCTTTTATTTTGTGTATAAAATGTGCACAGTGTATTATTTTTATACAAAATCAATTTTGTATTTTTATTTACATTATTATCTACAACATTCATGTACAAATTTTCTTTATTTGATGAATAATAAAGAATAAAATATGTGTCAAAACTGAATAAAATAATGAATAAATAAATAGCATTTGTATTGTATTTTGGCCATTGTCTCCCCCTACTTTATTCTTTGTCAACCGAGTCAATTCTTACTTTCGTCTCAGGGTTTAAGGTCATAAAATATTTTAAATATTTTATTCTTTTTTCTTTTCTTCTCTTTATTCTATAATTTTGGCATTAAAAACCTTATTTTATGCAATAAATGATGGATGCTATTTTATACAAATTAATGCTCTTTACATGCATTAGCTCATGTATTTAAGGCCAAAATTATAGAATAAAGGTGATGAAATGAAGATTCATCACCTTCACTATTCAAGGATGCTGCAGCATATGTGAAAGGTTGCATTGACTGTCAGAAACTGGGAGGTACTATTGGTCCCAAAGATTCGATGACACTCAAGTTCATCTAAATATCTAATGTATTTGATACTCAAGATATTGAATTTATGGGCCCGTTTCCTAATAATCAGGGATATGAATACATCCGGCTAGCTGTGGATTATGTGAGTCATTGGGTGGAGGCTATTCCCGCCTAATTCGCAGATAGCATATGGTTTGTCACTTTCTCAAGGAAAGCATTATATCATGATTTGGGATTCCCAAAATTTTATTCTCAGATGAGGGTATCCATTTCATCGACAAAGAACTCAAAAAGCTTCTAAAAGAGTATGGCATTGATAACATTGTCGCATCTCCTTACCATGCACAATCAAATGATTTCGCTGAGAACTCAAATATAGAGATCATGACAATTTATAGAAATTTGTACATTTGGATAGGAAGAACTGATCTCAACTTGTTGGTTACATTCTAGGGGATTATCGCACCGCCTACAATACTCCTTTAGGAATGTCTCCCTAATGTCTTGTCTATGGAAAGCCACGCCATTTGCCTATCGAATTAATTCACAAATTTCTTTGGGTAGTGAATACCAGTAATTTGGATGCACAAGTAAGTGGTTAGAACCGAAAGATTGATCTGAATATATTCTTAGCATCGATCATCCCCGCTTAGTGTACAATATTATATACTCGGGATTAGTTGATCCTAAGTATGGGGGGAGGGATTGACTTCCCATTCTTTCATTGAGTCATTGTAATATTGTATTCTTCGACATTTAACATGCGTTATATCTTCCTTTGTTGCCCCTTAGTCACTATGAGGGCAAAGTTCGAGTTAAGTGAAGTCTAGGGTTGAAGTCTTAGCGCATCACATGCAATCAAGAACAACTAGTCATACTATTTTCAAGGGGTCGTGGAAATTAACATTTTTTTAATAAAGATGAAACCACACTATATGAGGACCTTTCTCATATCATTTCAACGAGATCACAAACGTGTAAAAGGATTACATCTTGAAGCATGTTTGTGATTGTGTGTCTCTAAACGAAGAGATCTCTTGTCTCAAGTTCGATCCATCGAAAGATGCACTTGTAGACGTGTGGATGAGATTTGTGCTTCCCGCAATCCGAGTTGATGATCCAAGTGTGAAACCTCCTTATTTTGTCTCACAAAATCCATAGTCATCCTCACGAGCACGGAGCACCGAAGAAGTCGTAGTTCTACAAGCAGTCGATCTGGTAGCACAACAACAACGAGTCGATGGCGATGCTCTCAATAACTACGAAGTGGACGATCACTAGGGTTAAGGGAGAGAACCTCTTGGACGTATATGAGAAGAAGAGAGAGAGAGAGAGAGAGAGAGAGATTTGCTGCTTTCAACTTGTGTAAGAGAAAGAGCTAGGTCTAGCTTTTCTTTTATAACATATTTGATGGTGGAGATGCACTCCTAATTGAAATCAATGATCATAATTTTGTTGCATAAAATTTTCAACAATAATTATTAATTTAAAAGAATTAAATATGTTGAAGAATATTCAATAAATTTAAATTTAATTAAATCAATTCATATAGAATAATATGGAAAGGAGGAGAGCCTCCTTCCAAAATAAGGGGGAACAACAACCATGGAAAGAAACTCCATGTGGTCGTCCTCTCTCAATATGAAATGGAGCTCTCTCCTTTCCAATTTGAATGAGATCTTATATCTCACTAAAGTATTCCAAACGTACAATGAATATTATTGCATAATATTCCATCAAAATATTTCCAAATTATTTTATGACAATTTCAATCATGTCATTGACAACTATAAATCATATTCAACCACCTAATATAAAATATAAATTACATTTACAATTAGTTGTACAATGTGCATCCAATTCACATTAACATTTAATTTGTAAATCCTATTTAAAATTAAATCTCTCCATTACATAATAAAATATATTTTAACATTTATGATTATTATGGATAGTGATATCCACATTAATCATATTATTGATAATTAAATCTCATTTAATTATCTTAGATGACTCTTCTCATGTGTCCAAATAATATGAAACACGTTAATATTATTCATGACAATCTAATCACATTTAATCATCGATTTTCTATTGCTATATTGTCAACAATAGAATTATTTTGTATTCTTTCAAGAACAATGTGTCTTCTCTACAGATACTTGAAGATAAGGACATGGCGATTGTACATTCCATATATAGTGACTTGGATATTGAGATCTTATCTCATATCCAGATCTAGATGAACTTTCAAAGATGTTTGATTAAATCAAATCGTAAATCTAATCTTCTCATGCATTAAAATCACATTCAAATCAATGTCCAACATTTAGACTAAGATCGGATACTAGTCTTCTGAGAGGAGTCACTAAACTCCAAACATGTTTCATCACTTCTTCGGAATGGAAGTATCATGGTTATACAATTGGTTACGATTACGTCACTCTCGAATATTCCTAGACACTTGGCTTTTTTGGCCCAAGTGGTCAGGCCCATTTTTGGTGGTTGATGTAGTCCTAGGATTACACCGCGACTATTAGAGTTACTCGATTTCTTTGATGGTGCTCATAGGACTAGGGCCACACTACACTGTTAAAATATGCATTAGAACGATTTCATCTAGGCAAATAAACTTATTCTTTCACTCGCTAATAGAATTTACGTTCTATGTGTGATTTCTTGTGCAGGAATTAGAAATATCTATTTTTAGGAAATTGAAAATCATTTTTTACGTCCCCCATGGAATTTGCGAGGAAGCAAAGTAAGTAACTCTTACTTAGCATCATCATCATCATGTTCTCCATTGCATGACTTTCCTATTCTCCCTTTGTTTTCTCTTACTTAGGAATTAATGGAAATTGAAATCCACATGTAGATGATCTCTGAATTTACTCAAAATAAGTGAAACCTAATTACAATAAGGGGATGCCGATTTTTTCTAGTAATAAAAATAGAACTAATTAAAAATTTTAGCAGGAGATCAGCTTCAACATTATTCCCAGATACCTTCCAAACTTGAGAAGGTGAGAAATTACACACTAAGGATAGAGCCCAAATCCTTGAACTTGCACCATAAGGATCCAGATCCGATTCTTGCAGGTTTGGGAGCTGCAAGAGCTTGCCTTCTACCTTAGACAGACATTTTTGGTATGTCGGTCTGCTACATTCTTAAGGACTTGATATACTCCATCAGCTCAGACAGTTAGCCCTTTTGATTGGGTGTGGTAGAATCGTATGTGTGCATTAGGGCAACTCAATTTGTGTGTCTATCTAAAATAACTGCTTGAAAAATCACCAACCAAAATCGAAAATATAATCAGCTGGACTTTGCACCCTTCATCATGTTCAGTTAGTGAATTCGGGGTATTGCTTTATTTGATTACTTTTGTTTGAGATTGTGATACAAATATGGTCGTTGCTTTTTACGGTTACAATTATGGATATCTACTCAGATTTTGAAGTAGACAAAGATATGATAATACCTAAATATCTACCTCTGTCCATCCATTTTCAACTCTCAGATTGAAGGCTTTAACAACATTGTTTCCCCTAAATTTAAAAAAAAATTAATAATATAAATATTGCAGCTTCTTTCCCCGTGCTTTAGTGTGTTTTGAAGTTTTTGCATCAAAATTGAGATCCATCTCGTCACTCTTGAAGACCATGTGATGGCTCTTGTTATTTGCATGCAATTTCAATCAAATCTATATGTCCTGTCACATGCAGTGGACTAATACCATTTTGCAAAACGGTTCTTTCGACAACAGTTTTAGACAAAGCCATCACAAAATGGATGCCGTGTTGTCTAACAGCAATGTCAATTAATGTAAAGAGTTACTAGAAGTAAAAGTCATGAAGTAATATCGATGGGCTCCATATTGGATTTTGGATAAGAAAAATGACGGCTGCTACGTGGACTTGCACAAGACACCAAGTTTGACGGTTTATTATAAAAGACTAGGCAACTAACCCGCACTTAGTTGCGTGATAAAACTTCTATTACTTTAAAGAAAGATTGTAATTAGCTAAGCAAGATTTGCTAGCTGCATGCTCAGCAACAATTGTGAAAAGATTCCATTAACGCACACATATTACATTATCTTTTAGCTAGCCTTTAAAAACAAATTTTTAACTTTATTAAGAATTATCAATTTCAAGCCCCTACTTTAAGCTTTCAAGAGTTCTACAATACAAATTGAATATTTCAATTTATATTTGAATATTTCATTTTTTTTATTTTAAATATTTATAATTGTGTCTAAAATAATGCCAATCCTCTTTATATAGTATAAGAAATTAAAATGACTTTGCGAGTGTTTGAGTAACTGCCTCAAACATCGGCATGTATTATTGAAATATACAGTAAGAAGATAATCACCAGTTACATAACTGTTGAAAAAATAGATGATGGCATAAACAATGTTTCTTCGACTAACTTGACCGCTAGAAATGGTTAACTTAAATTTCCAGGCGCCAACATTCAGTTCCCTCCCTCCCTCCAAACCTAATTCCTAAAGTGACCCCTTCCCCCTCCAATACCTCCCTCCTCCTCCCCTTTAGCGACCACCTCCCCTCCATCCACCTACTCTTCATCCTCCCCACCTCCTCCACCTCCGCCCCACCTCACCCTCCTTATCTCGGCCTTGTCCCCTCCACCCCATCTCCACCCCACCTCTCCCTTCTCATATATGCCTCCTCATCCCCTCCGTCACACCTCCACATCTCAATCTCATCATCCTCCTCCATGCACCACCTCAGCCGCAGCTCCTCCTCCCTGTGCCACTTCAGCCGCAACTCCTCCTCCCTGCGGCCTCCTCCTCCTCGAGCATCCCAAGGGCGCCGCATCCTCCAAGGACAAGCGTCTCCTTCACCTCCTCCCAAAATCCTTCCGAATAAAGGCATAACTTCAACATATTTTTGCTTGTGTATTTTTTCCCATTACATTGTGTTAGATTGTAGATTTATGATACGAATGAATGTTTGTTTGTAATTTTATTATAAACATTATGACACTAGTTTTTCATTCAAAATGTTAAATACATTGTTAAATACATTTGTTATATGAGTTTGTATGTTGGTAGAACATTGTACTTCTAAAATGGTGTAATATTTGTTGTAGTAGTGGAACATAATATATATTTTCTAAGGCCATAGAATAATTAGTACAATCTTGGAGATTTTTGAAAGTAGAATACCCCTTTGCTTGATTTGTTGTTCAAATATTACAATAAGACGTATGTGTCTATGCATGTATATGTATGTGCGATTTACAGTATGGGGGTATATCTCTATAATTATGTACAATCACAATAAAGTAGATGTATCTATTTAGAATATATACGTATGTCTTTGTGTATTTATGTATGTATGTGTATGTTTATGTATGTGTATGTGTGTATGTATATGTATATATGTTTATGTATGTATATGTGTATTTATGTATCTAGTGTATGTATGTGTATACATATGTTTATGTATGTGCATGTGTATATTAATGTATGTGTATGTGCATCTATGTATCTAGTGTATGCATGTGTACGTGTACATATGTATGTATATATATGAATATGTTTATGTACGTGTATGTGTATATTTATGTATGTCTATATGTATTGTATCCAATGTATGTATGTACGTATGTATCAGTGTGATTAATGTATGTACAGCTATGAGTATGTATATGTATGTAAGTGTATATATGTCTGTATGTTTGTATATATGAGTATCTACGCATGTAATGTCTACAAATGGGTAGGTGTATGTAATATTATGTATTAGTATGTACATTTGTATCTATGTTTATCTACACATGTGTATGTATGTATGTACATGTATATGTATTGTTGAGATATTAGTTATCATTATTATTGTTTTACTTATTTTATATTTCTTTTGTCCCCTCTTGTAGTTTGTCCAATAGCTTCCTCTCTTATATAAGAGAACCCTAGGGCCTATCATTTAATATATTGATTCTTTTCCCTCAACATGGTATCAAAACGATAGTCCTAGACCGGAGTTCCCATATCCCCACCCTAACCCTATCCTACTCGCCCCCTACCCTTCTCTTCTCCACGATACCTCTCCTCCCCACAATGCCCCTTAGCTCCGCGCCGCCAACGCTGCTGCACAGCATCTCGAGGGCTGCCGCTGATCTTCTCTCTTCTTCAGTTGTAACCTAGTTGCTATCAGGCTCCTCCAACCCTACAAGGATGTCGCCAGCCACAACTCGATCAACCCAGGCAGATCAGACCATAGCCCTGCTGCCTCCAAGCCTTACCAGGCCCTCCCAAGCCAACGTCGTCATCAATCCCCTCTCCTCGGCACTATAGGCCCTCATGTGCACAATCGAGAACCTCTGAGATTCGAATTGTGTTCTGATTTTGAACAGAGATCGTGATTTCAGCCACAAAAATTACATTTTTGGGCCTTAGCAAGAGCAAGATTGATGAGGATGGTTGTATGAATCTACACGTACAACCAATCCTCCGTATGTTCGTATAGACTTGTTCACACCGGTCTACTCCCTAGTTGACTTCTGTTTTTGGCCATCTTATCATCATGTCAGAGAACAAGGGTGATATTTTCTTGTCCGGAGCCTTCAAGGGCTTGTCTCCCATCGGTAAGATGGATGGGCCCAATTATGAGTTGTGATCCATGTAGTTTCTCACCCTCATGCAGTGCAACAATAAGGAGAACATCCTGACAGATCCAGAGCCAATGGATAAGACTGTGGCAAATGCTTCTTGGAAGTAAGATGATGTGTATGCGTGTGTTTGGCTATGTGAGACCCTCACCATAGAGATAGACAATGATATCCTGACCAGCCCACCGCCAAGGTGATGTGGGACACTTTGGATTACACCTATGCTCAGGCAAATAATGAGGCCAAGATCCTTCAACTTCAGTTTCATAACTACAACGCCAAGCAGAATGGTCATCCTCTAGATGTGTACTACTCTTCACTACGTGGCATGTTCGAGAAGCTTTATAGCTATATGCCTATTACAACATCTCTAGGGCAGTAGAAGTCTTATTGGAAATCCACAATGGTTGGGTTTTCATGGCAGGCCTTAATAAAGAGTATGATGCAGCGTGCATACAACTTCTCACTGGTGCTACCATACCTCCCATGGAGGAGGCCTATAGTTGTCTTTACCAGATTATCATGCCTTCTTCAACCACTCCTTCGCCTTCTTCTGCTATGGCCGCTTCTCTTGGATGAGGAGGGTCGGCCCAGTCTAGAGGATGCACACCTCGTAGTAGAGGTGGTGGACATCTGTGTGGTCCTTTCACCTCCTGTCGTCGGCCAGGACATGCAGAGGATACATGCTACCTGAGGCATGGATATCCTGTTTCAGGCTGTGTAGCAGAACAGATTGAGCCTTCAAAGACTCTAGCTTCCCATGTCAATCCTCGTTTGCATGATATTGTCTCTCGTATTTGAGAGATCATGACTCCTACTGTTGGCACCACCACTACAGACACTACAGCCGCAGCCAGAGCCTCTTCGAGCTCCTCAAGTATCGCCTATGCTTTTATAGGTAGTATTGGTGCAAACATGACAGAGTGGATTACGGACTCTGGTGCTTCTGATGAATCTGTGATTCATCACTCTAAAAGTTAAAAATAAAGCTTTGTTCCCGAGTAATTAGATGTATTTTTCTACTTATATTGCACAATTAGCATTCATGCATGCATTGATAACATCTGCATTTTAGCATTCATATTGCATAAATAAGAAGCCCAATTCACTTGTAAAAATCACCTGTATATTCACCAAATTTCACTTATTTATATATATTTTATACTAACTCCAAATCCAATAAAACCAACTCCGTAGTTTATATATTACTAAAACTAATTAAAGAAAAATATCCAAAAAATACTAACTTGTAAAATCACCCAATAAAACCCCAAACCCAGTTTGAAACCATGAACCTTAAAATGTGCATATCTCTCTCATACAACCTCCGAATTCGATCTACTCACTTTTAAAGTAATATACATTCAGAGATCTTCGAAACAAGACTAATTTCATTAAAATCGGAGCTCGTATGCAAAACTTGGGTTTTGGGCCCCTTTTGTATATTGTACATAATGATCGTTTTACCCCTGTATTTTATCTTTTTATTTTATTAATTATAAAAATCCAAAAAAATAGATTAAGTTATAAATATTCTTCTCATATTTTCTCTATTTTTATTTTGATTTTTCTCTCAATTAAAAATGACAAAAAAATTACAAAAGATAAAATGCGGTATTTTATATTTATAAGGTACCACCCAAAAATACATTTTGTACAAATGATTTCATTTGATTTTTGGTCCTTCATGAAAGTTGTAGATCTCGTCAAGACGAGCAACTTTCATGTTGACCACTTTTTGATTTAATCCCTTTTGTTATTTCTTTTTTTATTTTCTTTACATTTAATTTTTTGAATTTTCTAGGAGCGACATGTGGCCGCTCCTGTAGCCGCCACATGTCACCCCTTTTTTATTTATTTTCGGATTTATTATTATTATTATTATTTTAATTATTTTTAATAGCCTACTATATTATTTTATTAATTTATTTCTTTTAATCCACATTTACCTCTTCTCCTTTCTTTTCCCCCACTCCAAGCCACATCTTCTCCACTTCCTCCACTATTTTCTCCACTCTCTCCATCTCTTCTCTAACTCCATCCATCCTCTTTATAATCTCCTCCACTCCTCCATTCACACTCATCCGCCATTTCTTCAATTGAGAAGGAGAGACTATCAGCCCCTGGGTGTTGTCGGTGATAGCTTCAGCATCTTCCGGTCGAGCAACGACGGTTTTCAAGGCGAGATCCACGAGGACTCCTCCTCGTATCATTGTGCATCACTACAGATCACAACTGAGCTTCTTCGATTTTTCGTCGAATCGAATCGAGGCGACGACAACCGGAAGCCGCATGACGCGGCTTCACTTTCGACGAACCACAGGTAAGTATATTCTATCTTCATCTTGTCAATTATTTTTATCTAACAATTTTCTTCCTTGTTTATCGTCATCTTCATCAAATCACCATTCTGACCACCGAATTATTTTCAACATTTCATCACCACATTACATCATCACAATCACAACACAAACATCACCACCTTTTTCACATTTTATTTGATGTTTACAAAAAAAATAATACAAAAACAAAAAAAGAACAAGCCATGCCAGCCCCGCTGCCCTTGCCTGGACGCCGCACACCCGCACTCGACCGAGCCCAGCCAGCCACTGGCGCTCCTCCACGCGGGCGGCTGCTGACCTCCTCCAGATCACCTTGCGGTCGAGCGGGCTACCACCAGCCTCGCGCGCCTCCCTCGAGCACCAGGGCCCTCCCAGGCTGCCCCTCCAGCTCCCAGGCGCACCGCCCTTCAACCGCGGCCACCGTCCCTGGGCGCCGCCCGCACCTCCTCGGCGCCGCCCAGCGCGCCTCGCCCCTCTCCCTTGGTCGCCGCCCAGAACACTGCTGCATGGCCCTTCATCATTCAACCTCCGCGTGAGGCGCTCGCCGTCGTCCCCGTAGCCCGCCTGCAGCCACCCTCCGTGGCACGCGCGCCGCCACAACGCCAGCTGCCACCTCCCACCAACCGGTTCCGCGTACGCCGCACCTCCCGTCGACCGCCCAGATCGCGCTTGGCTGCGAGCAGCCGTGCCTTGGTCGCACGTCGCGCGCTCCTCCGCCCACGCGTTCCCCATCTCTGCCTCCTCCTCACCGGTGCGGCAAGCCGCCCCCGTGCGCCCTTGCCGCCCAAGCTTCGCGTGCCCTAGGCGTTGGAGAGGAAGAGGTGGGTTCCCACGATTGAAGGTTCATTTATTTTATTTTTTTTATTTGTGAAACTTGCATTTTATCCCTTTCAAGTGTTTGAAATTGCAAAAGTACCCTTAAGCACAGTTTTAACTTGTTTATTTCATTTTCTGTATTGCAAAAAGATCCCTGACTTTGAGCATTAATTTGGACAATCAAATAGCATCATTTTATTCAATCAAAAATATCATGTTGTAGAGCAAGTAATTCTTTATCTCTTAGCTGTTTATTTATATTTTTTATGAGCCTTAGATGTTTTATTAAAAAACAGAGATCGAAAATCAAAGATATTTTGCCCATTTACGCTCTGAAATTCATACATTGTTGTTTATTGCTCCAAAAATTGTGAAAAAAATTGTGAATGATGCATTTAATTATGTTTTAAGTATATTCTAAATTTCATCCAATTAGGAGTTGTCGTTTGCATAAAATAAATTCTAGAGTGATTTCTGTAAAGGATTTTTATTTAATTCCAGAATAATATTTTTAGGAAATTTTAAGTATCCTAGATTTCTTGTTGAAATATCTATTTGTGATAAATCAATCTCTGGATAATTTAACTTCGTGGATTTATTAGAAATTAAATACCCGCAGTCGCTCTATTTTCAGTAAAAAATTCATAAAAAAATGAAAAAGTGTCAAAATATTTCAGAAATATTAATATAGCTTTATTTAATCATGTTTATCTTCCAGTAATTTTTTCATATTTTTTGCAAATAATTTTCACGAAAATATAAAAACCCCAAAAAAGTTTAAATTTTTCATTTGTGCATTTTAAACCCAAAAATTCCAAAACAATACATTAGCATTCATCATTGGATTAGGTTTATAGGAAAAATATAATTTGGCCAATTTGGACTAATTTCATATTAAAATTAAATTTGCCTAAGTTGTTGATTTTCTTAGTAACCTAGTTCAATTCGTACTTTGCATTGGTCATTTATATTGCATTAAAAAATAAAAAAAATCCTTCTTGGAAAACCGTAATCTAATTCATCTAACTTGATCCCGAGTTGTTCCTTTGCCTCCTTGAGTCAACCCTGGGGCTTGCCCAGGCTAAATAAACATCAAACCGCGCGTTATATCATTCGACGATTTAATCGAGTTGTGCGGGTTATTTTTGATCGACGCGAATCTATCCGACTGCAACGAAATAGTCAACTTGACAACATTAGAATGGTAGATTTTCGCCTCGTCAAATGGCGCCGTTGCCGGGGATGCAAATGGCTTAGGATCACTTTAGAAAATTAGATTTACGTTTTCTATTCACTCGGGTAGTCTGACCCCCGAGCCATCTTGTAATTATCCATTTCTTCTTTAATTATTTTTCTGACCATTTATGTATATATATCTCTCTGACATTTTTACATCTTTTTGTTCGAGGGCCCGGTGGACTTGGAGCGGCTTTCTTGAAGTCGACGCATCTCGAAGTGCATCGGAGGCCGACTATTCGTGAATCAAGTCGGTTGTTGATCCGCCAAAAGGATTTTCCATTTTCTTATTTTTTAACTTGTAAAAAGTGTCTACATTTATAGCGGTTCCCGTTTGGGTTCTCGCGAGTGTAAACATAGTGAAATTGTGTCCCCGTCTGCTGTGTGGTTTGAATTTTTAGAATAGGCTTGCACTAGTGGCTGTTTGAGCCACTCTAGGGTTTGCTTGTGCTTGTAATATTTAGGACCACACTTCACTTAAAAGATGCACTTAGACCGCAGATCTAGTCAAACAACCTGTGCTTCACTCGCTAATAGAACTTCCTGTCTAAGAGCGGCTTTTCATCGCGTGCATTTTATTTAGTGTAAAATTTCAATTCAGAATTGTATCCTGCATTGTAGAGAGCTGGAGGCACTATAAGTATTATTACTTGAGCATTCATCATCGTTTTCTCGATTGCATCGGCTTTTTCTGATTCTCTCTCTCTCGGTTTTCTAACCTAAGATAAAGGAATTGGGACTGAACGGTAGACGTGATTGCTTGTGTGGATTAATATCAGTGATAACTAATCTCTAAAATCAGAACTGCTAATTGAATTGGACCAAAAAAATTGACTAAAATTAACCCTTGTTTGCGGGAGAGTAACCCCGACCTTGTTTTCAGGCTGAGTGAGGGTACTTGAGTGTGTGTGTGTGTGTGTGTGTGTGTGTGAACACCTTAAGGCAGAGCCCAAATCCCCGCCTTCCATATCACATTCCAACTAAACCTAGCAAATATCACAAGTTGAATTTATTAAGGTTCACTGACTAGTACCAAGTAGCCTCCGCCTGTCTTAGGTAGATAGGGGTGCAATTGCGGTACTTCGCGACAAGTTGCCAGTAACCCCCGGGGTGAAGTTCCGGTCTTGTCAGCCTCCGCCTGCTTGCAGGTAGATAGGGGTATGGTCTTTGAATCCATCAACTTGGGATAGGAGCGAAGAAAGGAAGGATCGGTTGTATCTTAGGCGACAGGTTAAACAGGGAAGACGCATCCGGCTCTGAGCTGACTTCCCTTTAGGTCGCGTAATCCTTGCTATCTTGCTTGAAAAATCACACTTAAAATTTACAAGATTAATCGGACTCGATTTCGGGTCCTTCACTGTGTTGAGTGTGAACTCGGGGTTTGCTCTCGTATTTGTTTTTGTGTCTGTCTATGTGTGTTATCCTGTGTAATTGCACATTTTCTACTTCAACCTGCTTACTTTTCAAGATGTCGGGATATTGGTCCCCATACCCTGAGACCTCTGGTCATTCCACATCGACCATATACCGTTCATCTTCACCTTCTTCTTCTTCTTCCATGTATCCTCCGCCATCCACGGGAGACCCTTACCCGTGGTCGGTTCCACCTCGACCCGATTACGAAGTCTGAACTTCGACTAACTTCTCCACTTCTTCACATTTCTCACCTACTCCATATTCCAACACTCCAGATCCACTTCCATCTTGGGCTGATTGTCCTTATTCTCGAGAGCTTGCAAGAATCAACGAATCAAATGAAGAGCAAGCCACTGCTGAGATAGATGATTGGCAAAACTATATGCCCCCACATATTTCATTCTCACCTCAAGTAGGGACCATACAACAAATTACATATACACATCCCGACTTGACCTTAGGGCATAACTTGGTCAATCAAACAAACCGAATAGAGAGGCTTGAACATCATGATTTTCCAGACTTGATTGACTTTAGTGATCAAGCTTCCATTAACCAGCCTTCATTCGGAGAGCCTATACACACACAAGATTGGACTCATGAGCTAGACTTATCAGTCTCTGTTTCATCAGACGAGGCTCCGACCAATATTTACCATCTAGATGGTCCATACTCGACCCAGAATTACATGTCAGAGTCTAGGTATGTTGAGTATGAGACCCCAATATCTCAACAGTATCCTCCACTTGAGCAGAACTCTCCCATGATTTGTCATGAGAATTTTGTGGAGGATGACATCTCTAGACTTATTAAGAAAAATGAATCATTTGGTAACGAGTCGAGAAATATCATGGAAATATTGCACTCAATTTCTGCCAGCCTGGGTATGAAAGTGGAGAAGGAAGTAAGTAGATCTGATGTTGAAAACAGAGCAAACATTAGGGAACCCACACATCATGTACAGCTGGAGTCCATTCTATCTCCCTCTTCTACTAACCCCTTGCCTTTCAATCTAGAGTCTGATCATTCATCCACCCAAAAAACCAAAAAAATTGAAAATCCCAAAAAGACCAATAACATGGAAAAATCAGCAAAATCCATAAAAATAGAAAATGAAAAAGACCTAAAAAAATTGGATCCTGCCCTAAGGGAAGCACTCGATGAAGAATTGATTTTCAACTTCCCTTAATAAAGGTCATAGATCACTTTCCCAACCTCAAACGATTTGTGAGAAGTAAATTGATGCCCAAGAGGTCGGGAAATAAGAGGATAAGGATTGAAAGACATATAGTGTCTATGGCCACCTCCTTGGTGATGGGGAGAAAGACCAAAAGCCGCAAAGTGAAGCGGTTGCCCTGAGTTGAATGTGAAATCAAAGACACCATCTTTACCCATGCGAGAATCGATGATGACTCACCGATAAATATCCTCCCGACCTCTATGTTTGACAAGCTCAAACTCATGCCACTTAGGAAGTCAAGAGAGATCGTTCAGCTGGCTGATCGATCCATCAAACGGTCGAGAGGAAATATTTCAGTCATCGTTATTTTCCAACGTGCTCTACTACAGGTGGAATTCACGATCATTGACATCGAGCACCGAAGAGAGTTCACCCAGTCTCCGATTATTCTCGGGAAGTCGTTCTTAGCTTCAACTAAGGCGACTATAGATTGCGAGACTCGGGAAATCAATTTTTCAGCATTGGGAGCTCTTCGACCTCACCCGATCTTTGATACACTTTACTCCAAGGTGACCCGCACATCCGTTGACAGTCATGACCATCGAGAGGTAGATGAGTCCCGCCTCTCTGATACACCTAAGAGACCGACTGTCCGGACGACCGTTGGATCAGAGACTCCCCACACATCCACTTCATCAACTGCTTGCACCACCACCATGACAGCTTCTAAGGAGGACTCACGACCAGAAGCTATCATTGAGTCGGACATGACCTTTGTGGATTGCCTTGACCATTTTGATGATCCGACACAAGAGCCCAATAATGCCAAGCCAACTGAGACCACTAGCTCCTTCCCAAGACGCGTGCTGACCCTTCAGGAATATTCCAATCTATATGGTGACTCGTCTGATGAGGAACCCATGGTCAGCACCGCACCATACCTTGGACCTTCAAAGGAAACAACCAAGACTAAATTGACTCCACATAAAAACACGGTTGCTCCTTCTTCTAGTCGGCTATTTAGTGAGAGGAAGTCGAGAATTGATTCCTCGAGGTGTTCCCCCGAACCTCTCAAGGCACGTCGCTCTCATATTCCTGTTAATGATTCAGGTTCTAGAAAACCGACTAAGAAAATTTCCTTCAACATTCCGGAGAAGAAAGATTCAGAGGAATCCTCATCGGGTCCGGACAAGGTGATTTATATGAGTGAGCTCAGTTCGGCTGTTCTTAAGCCTTATCTAAGCAAGCAGCCATGTGTTGACCCTCGTTGGACGATCCCTACACCTCATTATTTTTTATCTGAGGGCGATTCCGACAGCGACACATATGTATATTATCCACCTCCTCGCGTCTGCAAGAAGGTTCGTCACAAACCTTCTTAATCCTTGTATATTCTCACTCTTTCGTGTACATACATTCTCTCCCTCCCTCCCCAGTGATTCAAATCACTCGCCCCGGTTCCATATCATCTCATGACTATACTTAGGATAACCAGATCCTAAGTATAGGGGGAGAGTGACCCGCATATATTCATTGTACATATTCCAGATCACATCGGTTCTCATACTCACTCATGTCCTATACTTAGGCTGAGCAGAGCCTAAGTATAGGGGGGACCGATGCCCGCCATGTATATACTCATCCATTTCCCCTCTTAACCTCGCCCGCCCCATTTTTGATCTTCTTCTACACTTAGGCTGCCAGAGCCTAAGTATAGGGGGGCGGGACGACTTCTATATTTTTTTTTATTTTAACTCTCATATGCTTCACACGAGCTATGTCTTTTTCCTCGCTTTTTGTGCTCTGAGGACATAGCACACACTAAGTATGGGGGGCGTGTATATATTACATATATACTTTACCCATAGCTCATACTTTCGCGTATTTTCATGTACTTTTGTATATATATTTTTGCAATAATTACGGGTGGGTAAAAATTGAAAAGCATTTTTGTATACTTGTATAATACTTGTAAACCTTTTGTAAAAATTAAAAAAATAATAATAAATTAAAATTTTGTATACTTGTATAATATGTACTATATGTATAATACTTGTATAAAAAGTTGTAAAATTCTTGTAAAACATACTTTTGTAAAATTTGTTGTAAAATAGGATGTATACCCAAAAAATCATGTATACTATGTACAAATTGTATCAACTAAAAATTGTTGTAAATAATAAAAAATGTTGTATACTAGAAAAATAAAATAAAAAGGCTTCTTATTTACTCTTGCATATTATCTTGCATTTTCAAAAAAAAAGAAAGTCTTGCATTTCATGCATAGCATGTCATCTGCACCTCATCTACATATCTTGCATATGCAAAGTGAAAATCTAGTGGGTTTTGAACCAAGTTATGAGTAGATATTGAGGATGGACTTGATTTGACCTTAATCCACCTAATTTTAGAGGAACCTTATAGGAACTGGAGTTAAGATTTCTCAGGTCAAGTGACTTAATTCTTTGAGTCCGCAAGTCTATGTTCGCATGTCATCTTGATTAGTCTAAGTAGAATATCTCGTGCACACGCATGATTCTTTTAGACAGTGACCTAACTTGGACAAGCACAATGCACGTAGCTCTTCATTGATGAGGTGGTGAGGAGGTAGAATCCTTTAGCTTGGAGTAGCACACGGGTGGAAACATCCGTCCTCCTCTAGGGAGGGTAGTGCATCTCAACCTAGTCTGGTGGTGTTGACATCTAAGGACAGGATGTTGTGGGTTGCAATAATGCTTCAAAAGAGGGATAGTCTACTGGCTCAAGAGGAAAAACTCCTGATGTACATGTTGCACCTTGTATATAGTTCCGAAAAAAAAGAGAAAAAAAAAGAAAAAAAAAGCAAGAACTCCAAAAAAATCGGACATGTCCAAGAAAAAAAATAATACCTGTCGGAGTATGTATATTAGCAAGAAGTCTGCAGCTGGATGACTTGGCTACACTAGTCAGGCATCCCAGGATAGGTAGCTACACTGGCTACCGTCCATTATTTTCTCCACCCCCTCCTCTTGAGCTGGTCGCACTTGAACTTAGAAGGGAATACCCCGCTCCTCGAGGAAAGAGTTACTGGACCGGGTTATTGAGTTACCTTGTTAGAGGAGGCTGGTTCTGAGCCATTTCTGATGTGGAGAGTTACATCTCGCTTACACAGTACAAGTATGAATCATAGTCATCAGAAATTTACGTTTGAGGATTTGTTCTGACCTGACTGTTGAGGCGTCTTGAATAGAAGACTTGTGGAATTTGAATTCTGTTAGGTCTTAAGTTCAGATCCCAATAAGGTTCCGCCACACAATTAATCCAAAGGTCGTGTCAAGCTCCATTTTCAACTTTTGTTCATGACCTTGGTATGGAACCCTAAATCATTTCACTCTTGCATTTCATTTAGTTGCTCGGGGACGAGCAATGTTTAAGTATAGGGGGTTGATGAATCTGTGATTCATCACTCTAAAAGTTGAAAATAAAGCTTTGTTCCCGAGTAATTAGATGCATATTTCTACTTATATTGTACAATTAGCATTTATGCATGCATTGATAACATCTGCATTTTAGCATTCATATTGCATAAATAAGAAGCCCAATTCATTTGTAAAAATCACCTATATATTCACCAAATTTCACTTATTTATATATATTTTATACTAACTCCGAATCCAATAAAACCAACTCCATAGTGTATATATTACTAACACTAATTAAAGAAAATATCCAAAAAATACTAACTTGTAAAATCACCCAATAAAACCCAAACCCAGTTTGAAACCATGAACCTTAAAATGTGCATATCTCTCTCATACAACCTCTGAATTAGGTCTACTCACTTTTAAAGTAATATACATTCAGAGACCTTCGAAACAAGACTAATTTCATTAAAATCGGAGTTCGTATGCAAAACTTGGGTTTTGGGCCCCTTTTGTAAATTGTACATAATGACCGTTTTACCCCTTTATTTTATCTTTTTATTTTCTTAATTATTAAAAATCCAAAAAAATAGATTAAGTTGTAAATATTCTTCTCAAATTTTCTCTATTTTTATTTTGATTTTTCTCTCTATTAAAAATGATAAAAAAAATTATAAAAGATAAAATACGGTATTTTATATTTATAAGGTACCACCCAAAAATACATTTTGTACATATGATTTCATTTTATTTTCGACCCTTCATGAAAGTTGTAGATCTCTTCGAGACGAGCAACTTTCATGTTAATCACTTTTTGATTTAATCCCTTTTTTTATTTCTTTTTTTATTTTCTTTACATTTAATTTTTGGAATTTTCTAGGAGCGACATGTGGCCGCTCCTGGAGCCGCCACATGTCACCCCTTTTTTATTTATTTTCGGATTTATTTTATTATTTTCTGATTTATTATTATTATTTTATTATTATTATTTTAATTATTTTTAATAGCCTACTATATTATTTTATTAATTTATTTCTTTTAATCCCCTTTTTACCTCTTCTCCTTTCTTTTCCCCCACTCCAAGCCACATCTTCTCCACTTCCTCCACCATTTTCTCCACTCTCTCCATCTCTTCTCTAACTCCATCCATCCTCTTTATAATCTCCTCCACTCCTCCATTCACACTCATCTGCCATTTCTTCAATTGAGAGGGAGAGAATACCAGCCCCCGGGTGTTGTCGGTGACAGCTTCAGCATCTTCCGGTTGAGCAACGACGGTTTTCAAGGCGAGATCCACGAGGACTCCTCCTCGTGTCGTTGTGCATCACTACAGATCACAACTGAGCTTCTTCTATTTTTCGTCGGATCGAATCGAGGCGATGACAACCGGAAGCCGCACGACGCGGCTTCACTTTCGACGAACCACAGGTAAGTATATTCTATCTTCATCTTGTCAATTATTTTTATCTAACAATTTTCTTCCTTGTTTATCATCATCTTCATCAAATCACCATTCTCACCACCAAATTATTTTCAACATTTCATCACCACATTACATCATCACAATCACAACACAAACATCACCACCTTTTTCACATTTTATTTGTTGTTTACAAAAAAAATATAAAAAAATAATACAAAAACAAAAAAAAAGAACAGGACACGCCAGCCCCGCTGCCCTCGCCTGGACGCCGCACACCCGCACTCGGCCGAGCCCAGCCAGCCACCGGCGGTCCTCCACGCGGGCAGCCGCCGACCTCCTCCAGATCACCTTATGGCCGAGCGGGCTGCCACCAGCCCCGCGCGCCTCCCTCGAGCAGCAAGTCCTGCCCAGGTCGCCCCTCCAGCTCCCAGGCGCACCGCCCTTCAACCGCGGCCGCCGTCCCTGGGCGCCGCCCGCACCTCCTCAGCGCCGCCCAACGCGCCTCACCCCCTTGCCCCTTGGTCACCGCCCAGAACGCGCCGTGTGGCCCTTCGTCATTCAACCTCCGCGTGAGGCGCTCGCCGTCGTCCCCATAGCCACCTGCAGCCACCCTCCGCGACGCGTGCGCCACCACAACGCCAGCTGCCACCTCCCACCAACCGGTTCCGCGCACACCGCACCTCTCGTCGACCGCCCAGATCGCGCTTGGCCGCAAGCAGCCGCGCCTTGGCCATGCACCGCGCGCTTCTCCGCCCACGCGTTCCCCATCTCTGCCTCCGCCTCGCCGGTGTGGCGCACCGCCCCCGTGCGCCCTTGCCACCCAAGCTTCGTGTACCCTAGGCGTTGGAGAGGAAGAGGTGGGTTCCCACAATTGAAGGTTCATTTATTTTATTTTTTTTATTTGTGAAACTTGCATTTTATCCCTTTCAAGTGTTTGATATTGCAAAAGTGCCCTTAAGCACAGTTTTAACTTGTTTATTTCATTTTCTGTATTGCAAAAAGATCCCTGACTTTGAGCGTTAATTTGGACAGTCAAATAGCATCATTTTATTCAATCAAAAAATATCATATTGTAGAGCAAGTAATTCTTTATCTCTTAGCTATTTATTTATATTTTTTTGAGCCTTAGATGTTTTATTAAAAAACAGAGATCGAAAATCAAAGATATTTTGCCCATTTACGCTCTGAAATTCATACATTGTTGTTTATTGCTCCAAAAAATTGTGAAAAAAATTGTGAATGATGCATTTAAGTATGTTTTAAGTATATTCTAAATTTCATCCAATTAGAAGTTGTCGTTTGCATAAAATAAAATTCTAGAGTGATTTCTGTAAAGGATTTTTATTTAATTCCACGAATAATATTTTTAGGAAATTTTAAGTATCCTGGATTTCTTGTTGAAATATGTATTTGTGATAAATCAATCTCTAGATAATTTAACTTTGTGGATTTATTAGAAATTAAATACCCGCAGTCGCTCTATTTTCAGTAAAAAATCCATAAAAAATGAAAAAGTGTCAAAAAATTTCAGAAATATTAGTATAGCTTTATTTAATCATGTTTATCTTCCAATAATTTTTTCATATTTTTTGCAAATAATTTTCACGAAAAATTGCATAAAAACCCCAAAAAAGTTTAAATTTTTCATTTGTGCATTTTAAACCCAAAATTCCAAAACAATACATTAGCATTCATCATTGGATTAGGTTTATAGGAAAATATAATTTGGCCAATTTGGACTAATTTCATATTAAAATTAAATTTGGCTAAGTTGTTGATTTTCTTAGTAACCTAGTTCAATTAGTACTTTGCATTGGTCATTTATATTGCATTAAAAATAAAAAAATCCTTCTTGGAAAACCGTAATCTAATTCATCTAACTTGATCCCGAGTTGTTCCTTTGCCTCCTTGAGTCGAACCTGGGGCTTGCCCAGGCTAAATAAACATCAAACCGCGTGTTATATCATTCGACGATTTAATTGAGTTGTGCGGGTTATTTTTGATCGACGCGAATCTATCCGACTGCAACGAAATAGTCAACTAGACAACATTAGAAGGGTAGATTTTTGCCTCGTCAGCTTCACACCATCTGTGTGGGGATAGAGCGCAACTGAGGTCCTACGGGACTATACCACCAAGCATATGGGTTGCCATTGCTAATGGTGACCATTTACCAATTACTGGACAGAGGGAGGTGCATTTGATGTTGTACATGCATCTTCAAAATGTTTTATATGCTCCTGAATTTCAGATGAATTTACTTTTCATTAGTCAGATTACTAATGATCTACATAGTCGTGCCATTTTGTACCCTTAGTCTCTTGTGTTTCATGACATACTTATGGACATGGTGATTGTATGTCGCCATGAGCAGCGGGACTCTACAGATTAGTCCAACCTCCTCATGTTGGCACCTCTACTATACCTACTGGACATGTCTCTCCATATCCGTGGCACCTTCATTTCGGGCAGCTTCCTCTGTAGAAGCTGTGCCATGTCCTGCCTCAGATTTCTATGAAATCCTCCTTCCAGTGTGAGGCATGCCAGCTTGGGAAGCATCAACATTCCTCCTTTCCATCCCATCAAAGTCGGAGTAGTTCTCAGTTATTTGAGCTCCTATATTTAGACATTTGGGGTCCAAGTCGTGATCCTGATCACTAGGGATATTGTTTTTATCTTATTGCAGTTGGTGATTTTTCTAGACCGTCCAGGGTCTTTTTTATTGAAGAATAAGTCTAAGGATGGATCTGTGAGCAAGTATTTTATTAATGAAATAATGAATATTTTCTCTGCCGAAGTCAAATACATTTATTCTGACAAAGCTCTAGAGTTCTACACTTTACAACTTTCTGAGTTCCTTAGATCTTTGGGCATTGTTCATCAGACCTAGTGTGCCTATACTTCCCAACAGAACGGTGTTGTTGAGCGCAGATACTGTCACTTACATGATCTTACTAGAACCTTGATGATACAAAGTCGTGCTCCTCATGCTTACTAGAGGGATGCGGTCCTCACTACATGCTATCTGGTTAACCGCATGCCCTTGTCTGTGTGGGAAGAGAATATTCCTTTCTCGATTACATTTTCTAAGACGGATCTTTTCTCCCTTGCTCCTCGAGTGTTTGGTTTCGTTGCATTTGTTCATGATGTTTCTCTTGGTTGTGACAAGCTCTCTCCCAGGACAGTCAAGTGCATTTTTATCAGCTACTTTCATACCCATAAAGGGTACCATTGTTTTAATCTGCTTAGGAGGAAGTACTTTATCAGTGCTGATGTCACTTTCTTTGAGTCGTCATATATTTTACTCCTACAGGTGACATACTTGCTTCATCTGACTTTGATACTGAGATCTACATGCCTCCTCCTCCTACTGTCATAACACCACCACCTTCTCCTCCTCCTCCACCACCACCTCCTCCACCTGCTCTTGTGGCTCCTCCTACAATGACTCAATTTTTGCCTCATGTTTTTACTTGCAGGTCTCGCTCGGTCCCCCATGTTCATAGGCCTTGACCATCATCCAGCACGCCTCAAGTATGCAATGAGCACATTGTTTCTACAGATGGCACTACTGAATTTCTTGTGCAATAGGATTCCATACATGATGAGCAGGTGCCCTCTCAAGAGGGGAACTCACAGGTTACAAACTTGGCAGATGATCTTGATGTGTTGATTGCTCTTCGTAAGATGAAACGTAAGGGTACTACTTATCCTCTTGCATCCTAGGTTTCCTTGAGCAAATTAACAGAGGATTTAAAGGATATTCATCCTGGTACTATATGTTGTGGAGATACCACGGTCATATCAGGAGGCTCTTCGGTATAGTCAGTGGAGGTTAGCTATGGAGGAGGAAATGGCCGCGCTACAGTCACGTGGTACATGGATTCTTGATTCTACTCTAGTTGACGCATCTGTTGTGGGATGCAAATGGGTGTTTACTGTGAAACACCGTGCAGATGGCTGTGTGGATCGCTATAAGGCGAGACTTGTGGCACGTGGGTTCACCCAGACAAATTGGGTGGACTATCAGGATACTTTATCTATAGTTGTTGGACATTTTACTCTGCTTATTCTACTTTCTGTTACTGTGACACGAGATTGGCCCCTTTACCAGCTTGATGTGAAGAATGCCTTCCTTTATGATATTTTACAGGAGGAGGTCTACATGCAGCAATCACCTGGGTTTGCTACTGGGGATGTCAGAAGGTTTGCAGGCTACACAAAGCTATCTATGGCCTTAAGCAGAGTTCAAGAGCATGGTTCCAAAATCTATCAGATTTGATAAAGCAATAAGGGCTTGTGTGATCGACCGTTGATCACTCCTTGTTTGTGCGGAGGTCTCAAAGAGGTACTATTGTCATTCTACTTCATGTTGATGACATTATTGTTACAGGGGACGACGAGAAGGGCATTCAGGGTGCCAAAGGACTTCCTAGGTCAGTAGTTTGTGACCAAGGACCTTGGACATTTACGTTACTTCCTTGGACTGGAGTTTTCTAGAAACCAACGAGGTCTTCTGATGACCAAGAGGAAGTATGTAACATATCTTCTTTTAGAGACATGCATGGCAGGTTACAGACCCGCCACTACTCCTATTGACTCAAGTATGAAGCTCTATGATGATGACACTGAGGAGGTCGACAAGAGGTGGTACATGGAGCTTGTTGGCAAGCTACTATATGTGACTATTACCAGGCCTGACATATCCTTTGCTATGAGCAAAGTGAGTCAACTTATAGAGTAGCCCAGAAAGGAACATATGGATGCAGTCCATATGATTCTGAGATATCTGAAGACTTCACCCGATACAAGACTTCTTTTCAGTAGAGGCACATCTCTTTCAGTTACCGCATGTGCATATGCATGTTATGCTGGGTGTCCAAAGGATAGGAAGTCTACATCACACTTTACTGTGTTTGTAGGGAATTCCCTTATTTTGTGGAAGAGCAAGAAGCAAACCGTGGTTGCCAGATCAAGTGCTGAGTAAGAGTACATGGACATGGTGCATTCTAGCACAGAGATGATCTAGGTAAGATATGTTCTTACTTACCTGACTATAGAGGTGCCTCTTCACATGCACCTTCAATGTGACAATCAGGCTGCCCTCTTCATTATGAACAACCCAACCTTTCATGAGAGGACAAAGCACATAGAGATGGACTGTCACTACACTCATGACATGATACAGAACGGTCTTGTCGTCACTACACATGTCAGCTCTAGAGACCAGACATCGAGATGTTCTTTCTAAGGTTCTAACTAGAGGGCCTTATCAGAGATGTTGTTCCAAGCTGAGTCTAATCGATATCTACACTCCAGCTTGAGGGGGGTATTGAGATATTAGTTATCATTATTATTGTTTTGCTTATTTATTTCTTTTGTCCTCTTCTTGTAATTTTCCCAATAGGTTCCTCTCCTATATAAGAGAATCCAAGGGCCTCTCATTTAATCAATTGATTCTTTTTTCTCAACATGTATGAATGTAAGTTGATGACTCGTCAATTGACTAAGATAATATGCACTTGTTTGTAACACATGCCAATCAACAATCACTCAAAATCGAGAGAGCATCTCTGTGAAGAGTTCTTGGCTTAAATTTTTATCTGGTCAAGTCCAGGATTGAACACAGAGACACAAGTAATTCTCTAATGTGGCCTAGGTGTGAAATATTTATTAAAGCAATTTCTAGGCTATCTAGGCCAAGCAATATATAAAGAACATAATGCACACAATTGTTAAACTATTTTATGCATTTACTTTCTATAACAAATAATTATGCAATGCAATATAAAAAATGCACAAAAAGTAAACAATGCTCCTGATTAAGCAATTAAATAGCTTGTGAATTCCGTTAATAAGGAATGAAGAATCATGTTGATCAAGATTGTAATTCAATCGGACATAATTTATATTTTAAGTAATTATACGATTGAATAAACAAATTATGCTTTCTAAATAAGTAAGTGTGAAAGATAGTTCAATAAAGATATCAAATGCATTAAATTAAAGAGCATGAAATTAGCTCTTGAATGACACTGATTTTATTAAAATCGAATCAACGGTTCACAATTTATTAGAGATACAACACATGGGCATACTAATTAAGATAAACTTTTGTTACAAATAGGACCAAATTGGACTTAAAAGCAAATAAATAAAACCCATGGGCTATGATTGTAAATTTCACATAATGAGGACCTATCTGAAAATAATGGAAATTAGTAGGGAAGCAATGCAAAATGTCCATCCCCATGTGCATGCAACGTGTGTAAGGATAGGCTCAGGCACGATTCAGTTTCGGGCCACGTGTCGTGATGGCATGCCTCGGTAGTTGGTTCGGATGACCTGAACCTCAGGAGTGAAGCATCGCTTCGGAGGGGTGACGTGGCAAGCTCTAGAGTGTCAGATCTCACCAAATTTGGGCTGATCTAATGGTTCTTGTTCCTCCTTCCTTGACGAAAATCTCCGCAGGCGGTAGAGGAGAGGCTAGGCTCCGATGTATATCCTTCTCCTTCTCTTTAGTCCCATGCTCAATTTGAAGATTTGGAATCCTTTGTGAAGATCTCGCAAAAGTGATGATGCTCAAGGAGAGTTTCATGATGGAGTAGGTGATCTAATCAAGGTCGTGGCATCTGAGGTTAAACCTGAGATCATAGGGTAGTCTGAATCTCCGACCAATCAATCCTCTTGTGTTTCCTGAAAGGGTTATCCCTATCCCACAACCACATACAAATCTTTTGAGATGAATAAGGGAGCGTAATGGGGGCTCAGGGGGTGATGGAACTGATATGTAAGTGTGGCGAAAGACTAAGATGAACACAATAGTGGAGAAGTGGATTATTGATGAGGAGGTCCATGCATGGATGTGGAAGGATTGTTGAAGGTGATTGTGATCTTGGTTACGTGAAAGAGTGTGTGATTAGTTGTAGATAAAATGAAATACAAATAAAACAAATTAAGTTCGAAGACTTACCTGAAAGTGGATTGGAAATGATAAAGAATTTGGTGATGAATCTTGGGCTGAAGGATGAAGCTTAGATGGCGTCGATCTTCACTCAATCTTTTGGGTTGGAGAAGCTCGAGCAACGTTGGAGATGGTTACAGCAAGGAGAAAATGATTCGCATCTCACTGGTGAAGATCCTTATTCATTGCTCGATTTCTCTTCCAAACTATCATTAAGGAGGAAGAATGGCTCGGAGGTTTCTCATATAAGGGCAAATCAGGGTTACGGTTGACAGAGGAGAGACTTTTGATGAGGGAGTGATTGGTGAGAGGAAGTTTCCGAGTGGTGGTTTCAACTACGAGCAGTTGATGGAGGAGTTAGGCTTAGGCTAGTTAATGGAGTTAGCGTGGTTAAGTGTTGCTAGGAGAAGAATTTGGAGGTGGTTTCGATAGAAGAAGTGGCGTGAGGTGGTTGGGGAAATTATGTGAAGTAGGGGTTTAGTTGCTCATGCCTCTTCAAGGAGATGGAAATGGGAGGTTGGAGATGACCTAGGGCCGTTGGATCTTGAAATCCAACGGCCCACAATTAGGTGCGGGCGAAGGGTTGGATTACATCTGATCTGGATCATCAGACGATCATGGAAGAAGGCGGGTGGATGAAAGGTAGCGGGCCACATGGTGCGATCTAAAGGCGCCACATGTCCCAATCATAATTGAAAGAAATATAAAAATCAAAATACTTACAAATAAAATACTTAAGAGTCGAATTAAGAAAAATGTTGAACATTAAATTTGTATATCTCGAGGAGATCTACAACTTTCAAGTAGAACTCAAATAGAAATAAAGTCATCTATACATATAAAATAATTTTGTAGTAATTTAATGTGTTAGATTACATATTTTAGTTTCTTTTCTCATTTTTTGGATTTTTATTTTATAAATTAAGTTAAATTAATTATATACAATATTATAGATATTTTTATTGGATTTTTAATAAAGTTAGATTACATAAAATAATAGTACAATAATAGGGATATTTATACACAATAAATAGTATTAATTATTTACAACACAGTGAATGTTAATTGTAAGTGAATGTTATTGGTTTTCTTATGCAAGAGAGTTAATATAGTTAAATAGTGTAGATGAATACATGATTCATCACCCCCCATACTTAAGCTAAGCTCAGCCCTGATCTAATAAATAAAGAACAAATTAGAGAGTTAATGAGTTAGTGGACTCCCTAACACGTGCATGTGAAAAGACAATGCTTGATCAATCTAGAACTTTTAATTTTAGAGATCCTAAGACTCTAAATTGGGCATATTTTAATCAAAAGAAATTCAACTCCTCCAATCATCAGACTCTCAATGTATACATATATATAAGATATGGCTTAACGTGTTGATTGCATTCACAAGAGTAGAGCCAAGATATCACATAAAGTTCCAATACAAGAGAATCTACTAAGGACCCAACACTCAAAACTAGGGAATAAATCTAGTCTTACTTCAATCCACCATCTCTTTAGTTTCAATACACGAGAAGGTGTAAAATGGTTGTGTTTTACATGGGTCATGGTATAATTAGTAACACACAAGGTTGAGCGTGTAATAATAAATTTATAATGGGTATGTATGTAAATATTCCCGGATATTGAGAACTCACATGTAAATATGAAAATATATAGAGAGACAATAATTATTGACAAAGTTTACCCCTATCATGAAGTTAGGATTTGAAATCTTTTCTATGGAAGGGAAGATGATAAGGACTAGATCATGAGGCCATTGGAATGAATAATAGATAATTGCAAAGCTTGTGGTCGTATTCTAATGCGAAGGGGAGCAGCACTGGTCCACATAGTTACTATGGTGTTGTTCGTGCTTTATACTTTGTCAACCTCCCTCTAATCTTTCAACGTCAATCCTCCGGTTTTCAAATTGCAACGATGCCCACAAAAAATGCAAAAATCATAAACTTCAGATCCTTGGATTCCTTGCAAAGATCATAACTATCACATTCCGAGCTTAAGTCACTGGATCTATCGAAGAAATTGGCAAGCTTAAATCCATAACTTAGATCCCCAGTTCATGTCCTTGGATCATAATCAAATAGGGTTTTAAATTTCTTCGAAGTTTTCCTTTTCTTACGTATTTTCTTATAGATTACCTTTTTTGTGCATTTCGTTAATAATTTTATTTTATAAACTAGAACCCTGAATAAATTTGAAAATTTATTTCAATATTAGTCTACCAAAGCAGTACATGTATTTCTTGTGTAAATTATAGAAAAAAGCAACAGTTATGCCTTATGCGTCGAGGTCATATTTTACAATAGACTTAGTATCAAATTTATTGACTCTAACTCCAAATGACACAGTCTATACAAATGTTTGCCGATCCGAATTAAAAAAAACCCATCATTTCTAGGAGCTAGTAAATGAAACATACTAAAATCAAATTCGAAGATCTAAGTAAGAACTTGTTTGATTTTCTTTAAAAAATATCTCTAAACAAAGCAAGAAGATATCACAAATACTAAATAGTGGCGACCTTGATTGGAGAACTTAGAGGTTTTGAATATATTAGCCAATTGACCTTTGAAGTCATCTCGAGGACACCCAATTAATAAAAAAAGTCATCGAGTTGGGTATCTTTGTCGACCATCTCAAAGCACATCGATATGCGAAATGTCAAATATTTATTTTGATTTGGTCATCGTTTTCATAAGAAAAAAAAACCTAATTCTGCGCAGAAAACGAAGACACTACAGCAATAAAAAATGGATTTGATTCCATTTTGACATAAAATAATAACAATGTTTACATTTTACTATGACTTCGTTTTTTTGGATTTGAGGACTATTGACTCTGATTTCATTTTGCGGCAAAAACTCCTAAACTCAAGTTTTAGTGCTCTTTAACATTGATAATATACCCACACATTTTCACAATTATTTCATTTGCTATTTAGCGTTTACAGTTGATGACATAAGCACAAATTGAAATATATAGAAAGATATCCAAAAAGAAAATATTCAATAGATAGCGCAAAATAGGGATGAAAATAGAAGGATATATCTCATTATCTGCTTACCATATTCGAAAAGAAATTGAATATGGATAGTATATGCATTCAAATGTAATCAAATATGAAGCGAATATGGATATCATTTGCAAAAAAAATCGAATATGGATATGTATATGATAACAACAAAAAGATTCAGATCTGGATTTGAATATCCGAATGCAAAATTATATATAGATATATATATATATAGGGTTGATCCTGAGAGAGTCAAAACTTGTGAGAGCATGAGAGCAGTGAATTTGTATCACTAGATTCTGCTCTTCTCTCTCTCCTCCTGCAATCAATGATGAGAGACGTGACCGAATTTAGTGATCCAAAATCATTACTCTCATGCTCTCACAATTTTTAGCTCTCACAAGATCAACCATATATATGTGGGTTAAATGGGGTTGCCCTTATGGGACAACCAAAATGGTTGGCCCCGCCTCATTTTCAGGTGTTTTTTTATTTTTTTTGAAAAGTACCACCATTTGTATTCATCTATATATCCCTCCTATATGTCATTCAAATTTCTTCAAAAACAAAGACTGATATGCCCTACATCTATAACAGGTCAATTACTACAATGTTGACACCGTTAAAATTACATATTCTAGATGGGGGCATATGAGTCTCTATTTTTGACAAAATTTGAATGCAATATATGAGGAATATATAAATGAATGTATATGATGATATTTCACAAAAAAATAAAAAAAACGCAAAATAGGCCGGGAGCAGCTCATTTTTCCTATATATGTATGTATGTATGTATGTATGTATGTGTGTGTGTATAGTTTATGTGGGGGCAGGGGGTTGGGGAGCCTATACCCATGCGTAGATAACTTTCCTACACCCACCTCTTTTTCTCATTTTTTTTTGTTTTTTTAATTGGGTCCTTATGAGATAGACTTAAAATATTAAGTAGAATATGTATTTCAAATTTCATATAAAACATTCCTAATATGTCCATCGAAAGAGGTCGATTTCAGCAAATGTGAGACCAATAAAATTTGAATGTCTTGATGGATAAGTTAGAAGTCTCAAAATAGGTTGAAATTTGAATGACACGATAGTGATATATAGTGATCTAAATTCTCCAAAGATTCAATTCAAAAAAATCAAAAAAAAAATAGAGGAGAAAGAGGCGGGCGTAAAAGCTTATCTACACAAGGGTTTATGCCCCCTTTTCCATATGTATCTCTCTCTCTCAATATATATATATATATAGAGAGGATATCTTTCACATGAGACTTGGTCCTTCCATCCATAAGGAAGGACAATGATCCTATCCGTCCATATTTAATCCGTTGGTTGCCATTGAAGGTATGTTAATCTTATTATTTAATTAATCAAAAACCCATTTTGGTCATTATTCATTTCCTAAATATAGTATGTAATCACCAAAAATATCTCATCATTAATCACTCTCTTATTTTTTCCATTCACGTTGCCAACCCTAATCTCGCACGTACAAAACACAAGAAGAGGAGGAGGATGTGCACGACAGCGGCGTTGGTGTTGTGCAAAGGTCGCCGATCATCTCCGTCATTCGTCTCCGCCGTCATCATGAGGAAGGTCGTGGTCGCTACGAGGAGGTCGTCATTCATCTTCGTCATTCGTCTTCGTTGTTCGTCTCCGTCGTCATCATGAGGAAGGTCATTATCGCTGCGAGGAGGTCGTCGTTCATCTCTGTCGTTCATCTCTATCGTTAATCTTTTTTACATATCAATTTTTAGCATCATGCAGGGCCTCATCGGCAAGGCAGAAGTCGATGACGCATGTAGTTGCTAGGGAATGATGATGCGGCTTTTCGGGAAGACCTTCATGCAAATGACGTCGACAACATGTAGATCGAATGGCGATGCATGTACACAGTGTTGCAACCAGTTCTGGATGAAGAACGGTTCGCAGTTTGATGCAATATTGATGTGTACTATACAATATTGATGTATACTATACATTATTAATGTGTATTATACAATTTTGATATGTATTATACTATTTATTATGTATTTTTACAAATCAAATGGTTGTGAATGAAAATTGTATTTTTTTTAAATCTTGTATATATTGATGTGTATTACACATTGTGGATGTGCATTATATATTTTTTATGTATTTTATACAAATTTGGTTTGTATATTCGCATGAATGACTCCCACAATCTTTACAAAAAAACTATACAAATTTTACTATACAAAGAACCATACAATCGTTACAAAGAACCACTCATTAATTACTATAATGAATTGTATTTTACAAAGAACCATGCAAAATTTACAAATAACGAATGACTTTTTGAATGAACAACGGATTCTAAAAAAACATGCAGTCATTACAAAAGGAACTTTAAATTCTACAAAAATATGTGTGAGGATACAAATATATGCCCCAGATAATATCATCCAGCACAAAACTGGATATTTTTTAAATATGGTATTGTGAAAAATACCAAAAATAAAACTAGCTAAATTTAGTATTTCGAAATATTAATTAGCGTTCATAATTAATGTAAAAGTTGATGACCAAAATGCCCTTTTGAGCAACAAAATTGAAGGTGCCGTTGGATTTGAATCCGATGACCGAGATCGTTGGCCTTCCTTAGGGATGGAAGGACTACGTCTCATTTGAAAGGCTCTCTCTATATATGTATATATATGGGAAAAGGGAAGCTACACCGAGAGGTGCCACCAACTAGCTATACCCGTTATTTTTCTTATTGATTTTTGATTTTTTTTGAAGGAAACCTATGGGGATTTACTTAATTTATAGACTGGAATATGTATTTTAAATTTCATACGAAACAAACATTCGTAACATACCCATCTAGATAGGGTCAATTTCAGCAATTCTGATACCGTTAAAATATGATATTCTTGATAGAGATGATAGAAGTGTCTAATTTAGTTAAATTTGACATGAGACCATGGTGATATATGGTGATTTAATCTCCCTAGGTTTCATTTCAAAAACACAAAAAACCAATAAAAAATGATCGGGTGCAGCTAGTTGGCTACACCCCCGGGTGCATCTTCCCCAGTGTATAGGGATGAACATTGGGCTGGGTCGGCCCGGCCCAGCCCGACGCCCAGCCCAAAAAGCCCAGCCCGGCCCAAGCCCAAACTAACATTGGGCCGGGCTCGGGCCCAACATTTAGGCCCAAAATATTTTTGGGCCGGGCTCGGGCATGGCTCGGCCCTGCCCGACCCGCCCCAAGGGATCGGCCTGAAGAGTGCCCGAACCCTTCCCATATCCTACACACCTTAAACTCTCACCTATTGCATGCACACTCTGTTCATGTATCCTGTCTTCATACAATGTTTATAAATCAAGAAAGTCAGGTGTGAGACATATGAGTTGATGGTCATAGTATTTCAATTCAGAATAATTTCCTTAATTAGTTTATGGTTTATTTTCTGTTGGTTATTTTTGAATTTTTTATTGTTTATTTTTTCCATCAGAATATTTTCTGTTATTGAAACTTTACCCAATATGGGCATTATGCCCATTTTTTTAACATGCAGTCCCTGGTGCACCTGTTGTTGTTAACTGTGTAAGTTTGGTCCCTTCTTTCAATTTCTGTAATGAGAGATGTTTATGGTATCTAACATTGAATTCACTTGTATAAAATAAGAAATCATCTCTGGTAGAATTGAATTTTAGTTGTTTCATAATTATTATGGCATATGTTTTAAATAATTTTGGCTCATCTAACTTGAATTGAGATTGACTTTAAATAAAAACTCGAAGTTAATAATCTATAATGGGTGGAGATGTTCCGGCCCGGCCCAAGCCCGGCCCATAGGAATTGGGCCGGGCCTGGGTTTGGGCCGAACCAAAGAAAATTTTACAGGCCTAGGCCCGGCCCAAGGCTCGAAGTTTTTAAATGGGCTTGGGCCTGGGCCCTTCAGGGCCTGGCCCAGCTCGGCCCATGTTCATCCCTACTAGTGTATGTGTATGTATGTATACACACATACATACATACAATATCACGTTTTGTAAACAACTAAGCTAAATCCAAGTACATGCATCATCTCAATCTCCAATAACTATTGTGTCTCTTTGCCTCGACATCTTCATAGGAATCGTCATAGGAGAAGCCCCAAGAGGCTTCAACCGCTTGATGACTATATTTATAGAGCAGTCCCTCTATAACTATAACTTTTATTTATTAGCTGAATATTTTTAGAGATTTTTACACCCATAACCTTGCATACTTTCAATATTACGTACATGCGTCTCCATAATCGTGAATTACACCTAGAACCCTGAATAATGATTACCTCTTCAGCTAGTCACCCATAACCCTCCTTCCGCAAAATCATATAGGGTTATGGGTTGTAACAATCTATGAGAGTTAAGAACTATCCATGGTTCTTGGTGTAATTCTTGATTATTGAGGGCTATCTCGTAATATTGAAAGTATATAAGGTTATAGATATAAAAATCTCATACTTTTATAATAGTATGTGTATTATAATGGTATCTTTTTTAAAACCACTTCATACTTAGCACTTATATTCATATTCGCTCTTTATTTGAGCCGGATTCGTATTCGATAAATATTCGAACTGAATTCGTATCTGATTATGTTAAGATATGATTTTCTAAATTCATATATGCATATCGATATCTGTATATAAACGAAGCGAATATAGACATGGAAATAATCATATGTGATCCGTTTTCATACCTAGTGCATATGGCGAAATACACGTGATGATACAAGAGAATTTGCATAAAGAAGGTTATAGAATGAAGTCCGTGTAGAAGAGAAAATTAACTATGAGTACAAAAATTCGAGCATGGAAGACAAAAGAGAAGAAACGAGGAGCTAAAATGTAATTATACCTGAAATCAAAGGACATCTTTTGTAAATTAGTGGGAAAATGTTTATCATAAGATATATACAAACAATACAAATTAGTCGCACCCCTCAAAAGATCGATTCAGAGTTCCGGAATGGCCCTCTCCTCCCTATTCTCCAGCCGTCGCCGCTGCCCCGAGGAGACCCACTCCCTCCGCAGTTTCCGCTACGACGACGTCGCCGCCGCCACCTCCGGCTTCCACGCGTCGGCTCTCCTCGGCCGGGGCGGACACGCCGCGGTCTTCCGCGCCTCCCTCGAAGGGGGGCGCCTCCTCGCCGCTGCCAAGGTCGTCACCTCAGCCGACGCCAACCCCTCGGCTGCTAACGAGATCGAGATACTGTCCTCCGTGCGTAGCCCGCTCCTTGTCAACCTCCTCGGGGTTACCCCCGACGACGACCGTCCAAGCTCCGGTCGCATTGCAGTCGTCGAGTTCATGCCCAATGGATCGCTCTACGACCACCTCCACCGCTGCAGAGACGACCGCGCCCTCGCGTGGCCACGGCGCCTCCGCTTGGCCCTGCAGGTTTTTTTATTTTGCCTTCTCTGCTAAAATTCCGTAGATATTAAGAAAATTAAGACGGTTTAATTTGATTTTAATGCTTTTTTTTTTAAAAAAAATGCAGCTGGTTTCGACGAATCGGATTGATAAAAATACGATAACTAATTATATTTATTCGTTACAATTTGGAAGAACAACCCAATTTGGAAACGCGGCAACAGATTTCAAGCTTACGCATTTGCAGCTATTTTAAGCGTGAACGAATAATTTCCAATTTAGAACATTTATACATAAATTTGAAATTAGAGTAATCATTGGCATATATCCTTAGTGATATCTTCTTCCAATGAATAAAATCATGCATCCGTACCGTAAGGAAAAAACTAATATTAAGTTAACCACCTTAATAACATTATCGTCGCTCTTACCAATGAAAGGATAGACGATCTATCGGAAGAATGCCAATTGATTTTGAGTTGACCATGGCTCAGGTGGCGGAGGCGATCCACGCCCTCCATTCGCTGGAATCTCCGGTGATCCACCGTGACATAAAGTCGTCCAACATCCTCATCGACGGCCTGGGTAACGCGCGGCTGGCGGACTTCGGACTCGCGGTGCGAGGCAGAGGAGGCTCTGCGCGCCTTCCCGCGGGGACAATCGGGTACCTGGATCCGGGCTACATTGACCCGACGGATCTCAGCACGAAGAGCGACGTGTTCAGCTTCGGCGTGCTCCTACTGGAGATCATCACCGGTCGGAAGGCCTTCGACGTGGATCATAGCCCAGCGGTGCTGCCGGAATGGGCAGCGCCACTTATAGGAGGTGGGGCGGTGGAGGAGGTGTGCGACAAGCGGATTCGTCTGCCGGAGGGGCGGGTGAAGATGGCAGTGGGGATGCGGCGGCGGTGGCAGGGAGGTGCGTGGCGGCATCGGCGAAGGAGAGGCCGGATATGGGGGAGGTGGTGCGGTGGCTGAGAGCGGCGGAGCGGACGGCATCGCCTGCAAAGGGGCTGTGGACGAAGCTGCGCCGGTGGACCCCATGTTTTGGTAGTAAGAAGGTGTCCCACATAGGCAGTTGTGGGACAAGTCAATAACATTATTAAGATTTGAAACTTCATCTCTTGCTTTTGATTTTTTTCCACTTAATTGTACAATTTGTTGGGTTTTGTTTATATCTGATTCCAAGAAAGCAAAGGATCTAGATTGGTGCAACTTGACTCTCTTTCTTTTCCCCCCAAATATATATATATTTGTTCGGACGGGAGATGAGCGATCCAAAGGCAGAAAGGCAAGTTGAGTAAGCCAAAAATCACGTCCTAGTATCTTGCTTATGTTGGATCTTTGCTATGTTGTAGGAGATGATCTCAATACCATGATATTTGGGTAACGTTTTACAAATATGCATAATCTAGGATTGTTTTATTAGATTTATGTCATTGTCGGTGGCGGAGTTAGGTCAATAAGTTAGGAGGGGCAAACTAATATAGTTGTGGAAAATGAAATTATTATAAGGACCCATCAGAACTTCCTCCTGATAGTAAATAAAGCTATAAAAGAAAACATTTAGTGCTTAAATTATTGTAAACTCACTCGATATTAAAATTTAATCGTTATCGTGGAATTTAAGATGCTACAGTGGTCTGGTTTTTCAAATCCCACCACGTCCGTAAATAGATGTCAATCCCCTTTTCTTCGTTAAAGCATGCGCTAGTAGTTGAAAATAAATTTATAATTAGAATTCATAGAAGAGGAAAAGATAAATAATGTTTTGAGTTGGTATCCTCGAAGAAAATAAGTGTAAAGGATCTTTAATTTTTACATGCTATATTTTGCTAAAAAATAATAAAAACTAGATGCAATAAAGAAAACTACTCAAGGACAAATTGTTGTTTAAGGAAAACAAATGGACATTATAATCATTGTTTTGAAAATTGGACTGAATTGGCTGGTTCGATCAGTGAATTAGGCCTTGACCATTGCGGTTTGGAAAACATTGATCAAAATATCTTATTTGCCATCGGGATCCATTTGTAAGCATTATGACTTCCACAAATAGGTGTTTACGTGTTTATTACTTCACCTATAAGGATCTGAAAATGATCTGTTAGTTGAACCGCGTTGACATCCGATAAGTCACGATTCGAACCTCAGAAAACCGCGAACGTCAATGGCATCTTAGCCTCCAGTAATCTTGCGAAGGTGAGGCCCTCCTCCATCCGTGGAGCCTCGCCATCAACTTGATGTGCCCAGACATCAAATTGGCACAAAACTAAGATTGCAATACCTCAAGTTGTGGTCAATGCTGGGGAACAGCGCTTGCGATCGATCACATGTACAGGTCACAACCACAATACAACACAATACCCTACACAATAATATCTGCTTTGCCCTACTTACTAATCACATTTAATGGGAACATGACCCGTTAGGTTGGACCAGTTGGAGCTATTCAAGACGGGAGGGCAGCATCCTCCTTCACATTCCCAACCTATCACAATCTGTGGGCCCTTAGATCTATCAATTATTTCGGACGAGTATAAGTTTTTGATGTTGAGATATCTATGTGCCAATTTAGATTGCAATGCGTGAGGTTTGGTCTTTCCTTTTCGTGATTGTCGTGATGCTGATCCCATTGAATGGAAACTAGTCCATCTTGCTAAGTTGGCTAACTGGGATGGCACCCCGGTATCTGTTGTGACACGTTGCACTACCCACCGCTCTCCTCAAGACTTGGTTGACAACGAAAACGATTGTAACCACCTCTAGAAGAAGTGCTTGCAAGGAGCAGAAGTAACTTGCTTCTAGTCCTTCGTATCGTTGGTATGTTGTGTGGTCACTATGTTGAGCTACAACCTCGGAATCATGCATGATGAAGCAACGTTTCAGCATCGAACCATGGCTACCTTCCAAGCCCTCATTGAGACTGACATGAGCATGTTATCTTATCTACAAAAGACCTTCTAGGTATCTTTTGTGTGTGTGTGTGTCAAAATATATATCAAAAATAAAATATTCCAGATATAGGACTCGAACTAAGTCAATGACCCTGGATGCTCTACTCCGTGCTAAACAGCTAAGAACTAATGTGCAAAGGAAGATTGGAAATGTCCCTCTATAATATCCATACAAATAGAATAGTCTGTTAATACGAAATGGTAAAGGGATTCCTATAATCATAATCGTAGAGATCCATAAAAATGTAAATGGTATATTTATCCTTACCAACTTTGATCGTGTTGCTCCTGGTAACAAACATGTATGAGTCATTTCTTGAGGTATTTGTCCAGATAGCCCAAGGTACCACTAGTTAGCTCTAGGTCTCACAGTCGAAAATAATGTTTATAATTAAAGATGTACAGGTGCACTGTTAGATGGTGAGGATTGCAATTTTCCATCAATTTCAACTTTTCACTCAAGGGTGAAACTTTGTTTTTTTTTAGATTTTTTATCAATTGTATCCTTCTAAGATATTGCAATATCAGTTATGCCCCTCCCTTGTTTGGAATATCAGTTATGCCCTGACTTCATGCCATTTTATCACTTGTGCCCCTCAGGTTAGTTGTCGTTCATCCTAAACAGAAATGGGCGTTAACTTTGAGGACACAAGAGAAGTTAAATTTTTAAAAATGGTCGAAAGGTCTTTCCTCACTTTCTTCCTCATCCTCCCCTTCCTCCTCTCCTCCTCCCTCCTTCGCCCCTCCTCAGCCACAACCTCCTCCTTCTCTGCCCCTCCTTCGCCCACAGCCCCCTTCTCATCCTCCCCCTTCCTTCGCCCCCATCTTCCTCCTCCTCTGCCCCCTATTCCAATTTCCCCGCCGCCTCCTCCTATTCTCTCTTCTCCGCCCCCAGTCTCCTCCTACTCCCCCTCTTCAACAATTAGCCTCCTCCTTTGCCCCTTCCTTCTCCCCCAACCTCCACCTCCTCCTCGCCCCTCTGCCGCCCCCAACCTCCCCCTCCTCTCCTCTGCCCTAGCTTCCTTCTCCTCTACCCCCTCCCTATACTCCTTGGGGACAACGAGCACAAGCAAGGGCATGGTACTGACCCACTAGAACTTCATCGTTGTTGCGGTGATGAGATCTGTGGGCCTGGACCTGAGTGGGGGGCGTTAAGTGTATACCTCTGCATCCTCTCATTGTTCCACATCTTCGGGCTGTGGTGGTGGTATTAACACAGCTCTACATCGAGACCATGGTGGTATGATGTCGAGGTTTGACATCACTACAAACTGGACGTCCTTTGAGGACGCTTATTGGGGACGGTCAAGGAGTAACCGTCCCCAATAACAGTATCGGGGACGGTCAGTAGCGGACCGTCCCCTTTCTAATGTAATAGCGACGGTTAATTTCGACCGTCGCCATTAGGTGACCTTTAGGGACGGTTCTTTACCCGTCCCTAACTAGGCTAGCCCCAGTTCATTTTTTTGTCAACCCGGGAACTGTAGGGGACGGTTATAACCGTCCCCGTTACTCCACTGTGCCCGTCGCCTATACAAAAGTATAGGGGACGGTTGTAACCGTCCTCGATAGTTGGTTATAAGGGACGGTTGCAAAACCGTCCCCTCTGCCCTACTAAAAGGGGACGGTTCACTTATAAGCGTCCCCGATCATTCATATAGGGGATGGTTGTATGACCGTCCCCGATGGTCATATACCCCTCCGGCGGAGGCGACTCCTCCTCATTCTCACTCGACTCGCTCCTCTCTGTACTCCTCGTCGCCGCCCCCTCCTCCCTCTCGCCGCCGCCCTCCTGCTTCTCCTCCTCCCTCTCGCCGCCGCCCTCCTCCTCCTCCCTCTCACTGCCGCCCTCCTCCTCCTCCTCCCTCTCGCCGCCGCCGCCCTCCTCCTCCTCCTCCTCCCTCTCGCCGCCTCCTCACTCCTCCTTCTCCCTCTCGCCGCCGCCCTCGTCCTCCTCCCTCTCGTCGCCGCCCTCCTCCTCCTCCACCTCCCTCTCACCGCCGCCCTCTTCCTCCTCCTCCCTCTCTTCGCCGCCCTCCTCCTCGGCCTGAACTCGTGTCTGTCCGCCCGCCGCCCGTCCACCGCCTTGCTCGCCGCATTACTTGGTTGTAAGTTCTGTTAATTTTTTTATATATTCATCATGCTTATGATTGCATATTTTTTAATATACTTATTAGTTTAGTCAAATGCTTAAGATAGTAGATTAAAAAATAGTGGATAAATGCTTAATTGTGAGAAATGCTTATTAGTGATAAATGCTTATTAAAAATTGTTTAAGATAATAGATTAATCTTGATTATGATTAAATGCTTTTAGTGATAAAAGCTTATTAATTTAGGTAAATGCTTGTAAGTCTTGTTTTAAAACATAGTTAGATTAGAAACATGGTAGTGAAACATAGTTATTAACTTTGGATGTTACCTATAGGCAATGGACAAAAGTTGGATGAATAAAAGATTCGACGATTATCGGACATATAATCAAGGGGTTATGGGATTCTTAGACTGGGCATTTCGATATTAGTCGCTCTATCATGTTGTAGGAGGTGAAGGAGATAAGATACATTGTCTGTGCATAAGATGCAAGAACACTTTGACACAAAATCGAACCATGGTTTACGAACATTTGATATTAAATGGTTTTTGGCTCCATTATACAAATTGGACGTATCATGGTGAAGGAATTATTTTAGACGAAGATAATAATGACCAAGTTGATAATGAAAGAGATGTCTCTGAAAGACATGACCGTGATGCTATGTTTGAGTTGATAGATAACATTCGAGGACATGACACTGATGAACTGATAGATTCACATCAGGATTCCTTACTTGAAAAAATAGAAGATGCAGAAAAGCCATTATGTGACGGAGTCAAAATGTCTCGGTTGCGTTTTCTTCTAGAAATGTTTAAGATAAAAGTGAAGAATCGGTGTATAACGGTTACAATGACAGATGTCTTACAATTGATTAGGACATTATTAAATAATCCAGAAAATTTTCCAAAGGATTGGAAGGACGCTAAATCAAGATTTCGGGCACTTGGATTAAACTACGAGAAAATTGACGCATGTCCAAATGACTGCATTTTATATTGGAAGGATTACTCAAATCTAGATACATGTCCTGACTGCAAAAGTAGCAGATATAAAAATTTGGGCCATGATTCGAAAAGGAAAAAATCAGAGAAGATTTTACGATTCTTTCCTTTGATTCCCAGATTACAACGACTATATTCATATAAAAGAACAACTAAAATGATGATATGGCACAGTAATATCAAAAAGAAAGATATAACTGGTGTTATGCGACATCCGTCTGATTCAGAAGAGTGCAGGAAATTCGATGAAATGTATCCATTGTTTTCTGAAGAAGTAAGAAACGTACTTTTAGGTCTTGCTCCTGACGGTTTTAATCCATTCGGAATTATGAGTACGAGTTACTCTATTTGGCCAGTGATAATTGTTACATATAATTTGCCACCATGGATGTCAATGGCATCTTCTTTTATGATGATGACGTTATTGATACCTGGTCCAAAGGGGCCAGGTAATGCGATAGATATATATATGCAACCGCTGATTGATGAATTAAAGATTCTGTGGAATTCTGGAGTGCGTATATATGACGCGGTAAAGAAAGAGTTCTTTACAATGCGTGCTTCTTTATTGTGGACAATTAATGACTTTCCCGCGTATGCCAATTTATCGGGATGGAGTACGAAGGGTAAACTCGCATGTCCGATTTGTATGGATAAAACACATTCGACATGGCTAAGTGCGAGTATGAAGTATTGTTATTTGGGACATCGTCGTTTCTTACCCGTAAGTCATAGATGGTTAAGAAGTGAAAACAATTACAAATTTGATGGACAGTCGTTTGGACGCCGGTTAAGTTTGATTCGCCGATCAGGAAATGCATTGTGGATAGAACAACAAAATTTGGGCAACCACTCTCTATGTCGATTATTTAAGAGGAAGGCATTCGGTGGATGGCGAAAACAGAGTATATTCTTTCAGGAGCTACCCTATTGGCATACTTTATAGGTCTGTCATAACTTGGACGTGATGCATATAGAGAATAATGTTATGGAAAATATTCTTGGGATTTTAAATATTTCTAGTACTGCGAAAGACAGTTTGCGAGCCAGACAAGATCTAATACAGTTGGGTATCCGACCCGAACTACATCCGATAGAGTCAGAGAATTCTAGAATTATAATTTCAGAAACAGTGTATACTTTATCCAGTACTGAAAAAGACAAGATACTCAATTTTATTAAATCAATTAGAGTATCAGATGGATTCTCATCTCAAATAGGCAGATGTGTAAATCTAGCTGAAAGAAAGATATCGGCATTAAAAAGTCACGATTGTCATGTATTGATGCAAGTTCATTTCCCGTTGGCTATTAGAGGAGTTGTACATCCTGATATCTTGCAGCCATTAATTGAACTCAGTCAGTTTTTTAAAATCTTGTGTTCGAAGACTTTAGATCCTGAAGTATTGTTCAGACAAGAGACAGATATTGTTATCACTTTATGTAAGCTGGAGCAGCTCTTTGCACCTATATTTTTCGATATAATGGTACATCTTATTATTCATCTTGCTAGCGAAGCTCGAATATGTGGTCCTGTCCAGTATCGTTGGATGTATCCAATTGAAAGATACTTACGGAAATTAAAGAATATGGTGTTTAACAAAGCCGCACCTGAAGGTTGCATTGCTGAGGGATATTTATGTGAAGAATGTATCACATTTTGTGACATGTATATGGATGACGGTAAGAGTATTAGATTCGACTGGTTTGAACAAAATGACAATGGTGAATTGTGGACAGAAGATCCAAATAAACTTTGGATTTTTCAACAAAATGGACGAGCTATCTTAAAGAGTACTCGTCGTAGTATTTCAGACGATGAAAGAGACCTTATCCATTATTATATTTTGATGCAAGTAGACGAGGTTGATTCTTTCTTTGAAGAGTTTCAGTCAACAACCAGTACCAAGTCAGACTTTCTTAAATGGTTCGGGGATAATATTGAAATATTAAAAGTTACCAAAGATGAATGGTGGAACACAAATCTCGATATAATCCACGAGAGTCCATACTCATTAGTAGTATCGCATTCCGGCTATATCGTGAATGGATTCAGATTTCGAAAAAACTCAATTGATGAAAATAAAACGTCACAGCTTTCTGGAGTAATAGTGAAGGCCGATCTTAGTGGTGACATTGACGGATACTATGGTGAGATTATTGATATATTAGAAATCAGTTTTACACATGATGCGAGATGTGTTCTATTTCATTGCATCTGGTTCGATGTGGGTCATGTTGGATTAGGTTATAAGAAGGATAGAAATGGAGTTCTTTGTTTGAAGCAAACAGGTCGGTTGCAGACCAATGAGCCGTATACGCTTGCTAGTCAGGTAGAATAGGTCTTTTATGTTGAAGATAACTCAGCTAGTAGATGGATTATACCCATTAGAACAACCCCGAGAGATTTCTTCGATGTTAACGAAGAGGAAGATTACGTAGACAATGATGTTGCATATCAAAGTAACTCAGCTGGATTTATTAATGAAGTATTAGACAACAACATTAGCACAAGCAACAAGCGGTAATGATTTCTTTAATTAATTTTTATTTCTCTTTAAAAACCGAATTTATTCGAATATATGTAAATAATTTGTTTAAAATAACCACTTATGAATTGCAGGTATGTATCCTATACCTAGACGTATTCGGGAGGTTCCTGAACCTCCTCAGCAGCCACAGGGAGGTTCTTATGATGCAGGTAGTGGAGGTACACAGAGACGGCGTGGACCGTCTCAGTATAGATTCCTGGACCGTCTCGCACCCGGGCAGACGTTACATGTACGCATTGTTGGCGGAGATGCGGTAGGAGAGAACTCCACGGAGTTTCAGAGCTACCTTAGCCAGGTTGCCCGTGCGCGTCCCCATCACTACCCACGACTTCCGACAGCTTCCTTATGCTGTCAAGGCTGCCATACTTTCTGATTTGGAGGTATTCTAAAATCTAAAAACACTTTTTTTTAATTTTATTGAGCTAATCGTTATTATATTTGTTGTATCAGGCCGTATTTACAAGGGAACGAAATACCCATGTCGATTCTCAGATTCTCTCACATGCTGCTGAGTTGTTGCGTCGATACAAGGGATGCATAAAGGCTAAGGTAACAGTTTTATTATAATTTGATATTAAAAGATTTAGATATTGACGATATTTATTTCTCCATTTTTAGTACTTCAACCCCCAGATTCCATATGAGCAGCTTGTGCAGAATGTCCCACCTGGGGATACACCAGAGCAATGGAGGGAGCTGATTAATTTTTGGTCCAGTGAGGATTTTGCGGTATGTATATTTTTTCTTAATTATTTGTTTTATGTTTATACTGACTTTGTTAAATTTCAGTCGATTTCTTCTAAGAATACGGTAAATCGTTTCAAGGGCTTTAGGTCCACGCATAAGATGGGAAGGAAGAACACCAACCAATTAAAGGATGACTTTGTAAGTATTTATAAAATGTTTAGAATGATTAAGTTTGAGTATTAATTTTATTTTAACAAGTTTTTATATTTTCTAAGTTGAGGGAGAATGAAAGAGAAATGACCCGCATAGAGGTATTTGCTGGGTCAAAGAGCCGAGACTTAGGAGGAGAAGTGCAGTGGGTTGATGACGCCTACGCACCAATTCATATAAGTATAAATACATTTTTTACTTATAGAATTACTTACGGTATTATATTGATATTATTTTATATTTTTTAAATGCAGGAAGAAATGATTAGACTCTCTACCACCTCCTCGTTGGATAGCACGTGGACGAGCACTCCCCCATTGTCGGTCGTTGATGCCTTCCGTCAAGCCACTGGTCCAGAACACAGTGGACGCATCCGTTGCGGAGGACGTGGCGAAACGATCCGCATATGGTACGGAATGGGTGGTGCAGGTGGGTCAAAGTCTTCCTCGCAAGGAAGCCAGAGAAAAAGAGAGATGGAGAGGGAGCTGCGTGAAGTAAAGGCAAAGATGACTGCACAAGATGCAGAGATGAGCAAGATGTGTTTGGAGATGGCGAATGTCATGTCCTTTATAAAGCCGTCTTCAAAGCCAAGCCGCGTCCCCTATACAACCTGCTCAACTCGGCGACGATGAGGAGAGTGAGGAGGAGAGCGATGAGAGTGATGAGAGTGATGGGAGTGGCGCATCTGAGTAGATAGCATTCATGTAGTACATCTTAGTTTCGTTTTGATCTTTATATTGTAATATTTTTTATTAATGCCTAACATTATGTAGACTTCATAACAGTTCTTCAAAATTATGTTATGTGTTATTATGATATTGATTGTTGAGAAGAATGATCTTGAATGTTGTGTTGTTTGCTTATTGATTGTTATGTTTATTAGTTTTGCAGAGGGAGCAGGGAAGATACCATGAATCTAGGAATTTTTTTTCCAGTCAGGGACTATTGGGGACGGTTGTAACCGTCCCCTAAAGAGCTACAGAAACGTCCCGTCTGCCCAAACAGACCACGGGAAACTATTGGGGACGGTTCTAACCGTCCCCTATACGCTTCTGTTGGTGTCGCTAACAAAGCGCATACGGGACGGTTATAACCGTCCCTTATACGCTTCTGTTGGCGTCCTTATAGACGTATACTAAAGGGGACGGTTCCAACCATCCCTAATACTCTTCTGTTGGCATCGCTATAGACTATTCCAGACTTCTGTTGACGTCGCAAAAGGTCTGCAAAGTATAAGGGACGGTCACAACCGTCCCTAATCCCTAACGTAGGCGACGGTTTCGACCGTCCCCAAAAGTTTTCTGTGGCAGTTTCAAAATGGTTGTTGACCATTGGGGACGGTTTTCAACCGTCCCTAATACACTAGGTACTAAGGACGGTCGTAACCGTCCCTAATAGTTATCGTGTAAGGGACGGTTACAACCGTCCCCAATGGTTCATTAATTGAGACGGTTGTCAGAAGCGTCCCATCTGCTCAAATGCGACGGTGTCAGATGGGACGGTTAGTGAACCGTCCCCTCTGCTCAGAGGGGATGGTTGTGACTGTAAAGAGGACGGTCTTTGACCGTCCCCTTTAACCCACCCGCCTGTAGTGCATGGAGGTGATGTTGTGGTCAGTGGAGAGGTATATGAGGTACAATCTCTCCCTGCTCAGGCATATCGGTCTGGAGCAACTCTAGTTGGAAAGGAGATAATGGCCCATGTGTCACTTATGTTTCCTCGTGCGGGTTGGGGAGGGGCAGAGGAGGAGGTCATCATCGTCGTCAAAGGAGGGGAGGAGCAAAAGACGGAGACGAGAATGGGGACACTGAAGGAGGGAGATGAAGGAGAGATTGTACATTTATGCCCCTCTCAACCTCATTATGGTTTGAAAAAATATGGCTAAGTTCTCCTTGTTGACAACTAAAGTAACAAGGGCACAAGTGATAGAATGGAAAGAAGTCAGGGGCGCAATTAATATTCCAAAAAAAGGAGGTCATAACTAGTATTGCAATATCTCATAGGGGCACAACTGATAAAAATCCTTCTTTTTTGACAATCATCGAATCGAATGATATTTATGTTCCATTTTTTCCCTCTTTCTCTCCCTCTGAATTAAAACTTTCTTCCCATAAAGTTCTGTTCCTATTATTGTCAATGATACATTTCAAATCATATGTGGATATATATGGGCCATTTCCAATAAGCTCACACCTGATTATGATGCAATGAACATGCTCATTTTTAGAAGTGGCTGCATTTTTTTATCAGAAATAATGATGAACATGCTCATTTTTAAAAGTGGTTCCATTAATTTTTATCAAAATATTTATATTTTTACAAATGTTATATCATATTCTTATTGTTATTGTTCATTTCTACATAAAGCAAATGTTAAAAATTGAAAGAAATAATTGTGCCTTTATTTATATTACAAATATCTTTTATATTTTTACAAATGATCATTTGGTATTAATTTAAGGTTTTATTTTAGTGAAAGATCATTAATAGTAAGAATATAATATAACATTCTTCAAAATTATTTTGCTTAAAGAAATAATAAACATTTTTAAAAATCTTAGAGTTATGAGCTCATTTGAAAATTTCCCTGTGTGTGTCAGGGTGTGCGTACACATGTGTTTGCATGTGTGGGTATTGGCACATGCATGTGTGTGTATGTGCATGTACGCATGTGTTTATGTGTGTCAAAGTAAAAAAAACAATGAACCAGGTAATTACTCATGGAAATGGCTTCCATGACTAAGGATCCAAGTAACTAAGGTGCCTCCTCCTTTAATTGTGCAAAACTCCAATCAGATCTCGAAGGGTTTTTCTTTTGCTTAGGAAGAAAAAATCTTAATGCAGAGCGTAATTAAATAAAATGAAAATGAAATACTATTAAGCCTTAAAATTACAAAGTAAATTACATGTTCAAAACTAACACATTCAACTTGAATGTCAATGTAAGTTTGAGAGAGATTCGGGACGTCCATGAAGTAAAGCTTCACAAGGATCTTCTTTAATTAGTAACTAATTCAAATATGGTTTCAAAGTTAAGTGAATTTAGTAGTTAGATCATCATAGATGGTAAGAAGATACCAATATGGTATCCTCATTAGGTATTAGTCTTTACTAATGGTTCATTATTCAAGCTAGTTGAGATTTTTTGCATGATTGCAATATAGATTCATTATTGCAAGTCTGTTAACTAGATTGTAGTTTAATTTAAGAAACAAGAGGCATCTAAAGCAAAGTGCAACTAAAAACTTGAACAAGTTTAAATTCCACAAGAAATATCGTCAGATGGTCATGTATGAATATCCAAACTCTAGGCATATTTCGAACAATCTTGGCATCTTTTATCTTCAAAACATCTGTAAATAGTTGTTTGTTTTCATCATCTTTACTATAAATAAGGAGATTGACTATTAGTATATTAGTCAAACGAGACATGGGCAATCTTTTCTATGATTGACATTTCTCTTTAGAAACATGGTGATCTTGAGATCAGTTTAAAATCTTGATAAAAATAGGTTCAAATATCTATATATGATACTTTTAGTATTACCCTTAGTACGCATAATAACACACTTGCATCCGAAATGTCTAAAGTAGGAAATCTTATGGACTTTGTTAAATAAAGTTCCAATAAATTTTCTTTAAAATTAAATGTAAATAAGCAATATTTCAAAATAAAGTATGCTCTACTAGCAACCTTACCTCAAATATATCTAGTTATTATTGATTAAGTACCACTTGATCACTTTCATGTAGGATTTGATTTTACATTAAACTACCTTATTTTGTTGTGTAGCTTTATCAAATGATTAGATCTTGAAGAATTACTAAGGAATAAAACTTGTTAAGCCTTTCATTTACTAATTGGTCATGATCACTACAAAGTATAGTGATATAACATCCATTTTTGACTAATTTTTTACACTATATGGTTAATACTTTATTTTTTTGGCCCTTCGAGTATAAAAATAATATCTATGTAAATCAATAGAAATAATTAACAATTACCAAATAAAAGTGAGATCCAAAACTTATCTTTCTTTAGGTAAAACTAAAGAAGTTTAGATGGAAAATCTCGAGATGTATTTTGATAGAGAGAAAGCTCTTTTGTGTAAAGATTTCCATTATTAATTTACTTAACATACTGAACAAGCAGTTAACTTCTTGAACACATGTTTGGGTAGTTTTTTTATTAATCTTAGTTAATTTGCTTAGAGGTCTTAAATTAATGCGGTCTAATCTTTCATACCAATTGTTGGACATGTAAGCCCTGATGAGCCATTTAGTTACAATTATTATTGCACTTATATAGTTTTGTATGTAAAATAAGATGCTTTTATGTTTTCATTGTTAATCAAATCCCTCTGTAAGAATACGTACCATGGTCACTTTGGGTACCATCCAACGGATGATCTGAGAAATTAGGTAATATAAGTTGAAATATAGTTATTAAGTAAAGGAGTTAGATCTAGGACATAATTAGCATCATATAATATTATCCAAGAAGGATAGCAGTCTGATAAGAGATAGCAATCCTCTACAAAGATTGATGTCCGTCTGACTTTCTTGATGAAGTTCTCTCAATAGGATGGAGATTTTGGGGTGTTGGACATATCAAGTTAAAGAATTAACTTGATGAGCTTGAGATACTAAGACTTGTATTGTATATTGTCACAAAGCAGACATTTATCCTTTGAACATAATCAGATATATATATATATATTTTTGAGTGTGTACATTTGAGAACTAATAAGTTGATGGCCTGACAACGTCTATATACTGGCAACTAGTGTGCATGTAAAGATGTATTAGATGTATGATATACCAAAGGAATTATACATGTTTATACTCAATAAATCTAACTAAGAGCTCACTCTAAGATGTTGGGTTACTATTAACTCCACCAATGGTTATCCTATTTAGATTACATGATACAAAATCAAGAATATCATTGAACACTAAGATGGTGTAAGATTGATGTTATTGCCTTATATTCAATTGAGAATTCACCACTTGAGCCTGGAAGGAGACAAAGAAATATGGAAACATATATTATGTGTTATCCAAGTCTTTCAATATGTAGGATGCATGACTATTGGGAATACATGAGGTTGATGTTGTCATAATAGATTGTATATCTTATGAATTTATGATTCATCACTCTAAAGGATGAAAATAGAGCTATGTTCCCAAGTGATTCATTTCATGTATTCATTTACATTCTATTTCTATCATCTTGCATATGTAGTTAATATTCATGTTTTAGCATGCATAATTGCATTTAATAAGAAGCTGAGAAATCTTGTACATTATCACATATATATTATCATAAATTCCCTGATTTTTAATTATTTTTCACTAACTTCGAATAATGTAAAATCATTTTTTGTGTACATATTACTAATATTAATGAAGGAAAATATAAAAAACCAACTTGTATATATGCTAAATAAACCCAAACCTAGGTTTAGAGACCAAAAGCTGTAAATGTAAATGTCTCTCTCATACACTCTCATATGAACCTCTAGTCATTTTTGAATTAATGGATGTCCAATTATCTACAAAACAAGATCAAGTTCAAAAGAATCAGAGTTCATGTGAAACTTGGGTTTTGAGACCTCATTGTATATTGTACATACTGCATGATTTTAACCCTATTATTTTATGTACAAAAATAACTCTTTTTGATATATATATCTTTTTCACTTATCTTCTTTGATTTAAGCTTTAAAAAAATACAAAAATCCAAATCAAAATTGAAGTAAAAAAAATCAAAGAAAATAAATCACTCCGAGTCTATATATAGTTTGTATACAAGTCATTTTTATTTTATTTTTTATTTTCTTAATTAATAAATATATAAAAAAATTATATTCATTTATATATTGAATTTATATTAATCTAATTATATCTTGATATTTACCTTATTTAAAAATCATAAAAAATGCAAAATACAAAAATACAATATTTTATATCTATAAAGTACCGCCAAATGTGTGTTTTATACAAATGACCTTTTGATTTTGGTCCCTTCACAAAAGTTGTAGATCTCATCGAGTGGAACAGCTTTCATGAAGATCGCTTTTTTATTTAACCTCATTTGTTATTTTTTATTGAATTTTCTTTTAATTTTTTTTTCAAATTTTCTAGGAGTGACAAGTGGCCGCTTTGAAGCCGCCACATGTTGCCCCCTTTTAACACCTTGATGAACCAAGTAAAAAAATATGCTCTCGTTGTACCATAGGTTAATCACCATTCACTCAAAATCGAGAGAAGATCTCTATGAAGAGTTCTCAGCTTTAATTTTTATCGGGACAAGTCTAGGGTCGAACGTATGGGCATGATCAATTATTTAATTAAATTTAGATGCTAATTACTTAATTAAGTGACTTATAGGCTCTAGGTCAAACAAAGTGCAAAGAAACACACAATATCATATTTTTTAAAACATTTTTATATACTACTATTTTACATGACAAACAATAATGCAATAAACTCATAAAATGTACAACTCACAATATGCTCCTAATTTAAAAAAATAAATACTTGTGAAATCAATTATTTAATTAATGAGAAATCAAGAAGAGAACAATTTCAATCTAATTGCAATTAAGAATTGAATGAAGAATCAGGATAAATAGACAAGAATGGATCTCTAAAAATAATGCGTGAATTTATAGATTAAATTAGAGATTTAATTGCATTAAATTAAAGAGCATAAAATTAGCTTTCCAACGATACCAAATTCATTAAAAATGGACACTATTTCACAAGTTATTGATAAGAAATTATAGGGGCATAAATAAAAGAAAACATGATTTATTTTATTACAAAAGAACCAAAATAGACTAAAATACAAATACAAAAACCTGCTAGGACATAAATGTAATTTTTCCAAATGGAGGGACTTATTTGTAAATATTAAATCTTCTTGTGCTTGAATGCAATTTGACCACTAACGCGTACATGTTGCATGTGACGTGGAGGCTCAAATGGTATGGCTTCAATCATGTGTCAGATGATGGCGGCTCATGGTAGGCTCGAGAGCTTCGACCCGGAAAAGCACAGGAATCAGGGATGCTAAGGAATATGAAAAGCCAAATACTCAATCGTTGAGGCGACCAGTCGAAACCCGTTTCATTTCAACAATTAACCACAATCAATGATAAAGCAATGCAATATAAGTGTGGAGTTAAAATTTATTATAACTCTACAAAATGTGTGTATAGTGCAAGTATGTAGAGTGTCGAACCCAGGGAGCAAACATGATAGATTGGGGAGTGAATTCAAAATTTTCCTTCTTTTTATCTTTTTATTTGTGTTATTTTTGTGGGTTTTTACGATTTGATTTTTTAATTGATTTTTATTTATGCAAATAGTTGTGTGATTTGAAATTTATCAACAATGTTATAGTAATATTAATATAAATAATAGTAATGATATATATATATATATATATTATTGTCTAGATAATAAGAGAGAGAGAGAGAGAAATAAAAGAAATATAGAAAATATTTTTGTATTTTAAAATAGGTCAAATAAAGTTAAAATAAAGATAATAAAATCTTTTTGTAATTTTAATTAATTTCGCAAATATTTTAAGAATTTTAGAAATAAAAAAATACAAGTAATAAAATAAAACTGGTAATCCGACACTTAGAACAATAAGGCGAATAGGACATTCAGAAAATGGCTATAAATAGCTCAAAGTGAATTCCTAAATGTCTATCTATTTTTTTCTTACATAGATGAGAATATATAGAACAAAGAAGGAGACTAAGGGCTCCCACTAAAATATGAAGTCTATTGATCCAATGGAAATTGTTGCAACAATTGCATCACTTCCAACATGGATGACCATTAAACCTTAAGATCAAATTTCTAATATTCTAATACATATGCAACCAACTGCAAGTGTCATTAGAAGATTGAGATATAATTATTAGACTTTATCTTATCAAATAAGTAAGTCAATTTCAATGATTATATGTAGATTATTCTGATATACTATCAGATTCCTTTCCTAAGGATTCTAGATAGATTTGATAGTCATACTATCAACACATCAACTTATTGCAGTATTGGCATTCATCCAACTCTTTGGATGTCATATGGAAGTCACAGAAGTACAATCAACTCATTGACTATACTTCTTACTTGGGTCCAACCCATGCTTCCACTGCGCTCCCTTTATCTATAAGCAACCATTGCTCAAGACAAAGGATCGCTTATGTTAAAATCAAAAACTTCAATATAAGAGTATTTCAACATTTATGCATGCGTCATCATACAATATGAATATTATGAAGCTTCATGAATGACTAGAGTATAGATAGTAGAATGATGACACTCATCGTATCTACATCCATTTAAACTCTTATAACTTAGGTTCAGGTAGGTGCTTAAACAATTTGAATACATCATCTCCTATAGAGCCGCCATTCTGCATGATGCAGAGAATCATTTCATTCATGATAAAATGTCAAGAGCATATATGTATGCCAGAACATCTTTTTAAAATTTTATAAGGATTATTTCATAATTGTGATTATCATCGACATGTCACTCCTAAAGTACATTTGATGAGAGATCAAGACAATAGAGACATACAAACCCTAGGATTTTAGTCCTATTGTCTATTTAATTATCATTCCTCATTATTATGAGGAAACTTGCACATTGCAACCACATACATTATGTGCCCAGTTGCAAGTACAATATCTGGATTATGGGTCCAATCCATGATATTCTACTGGTTATTATTGAGTATAACATTGAGTGGGATTAATGAAGATTTATATGAAATAAGAAATTTGCATGCATATATATAAATATATATACACACATTTTACTTTGATTTAGGAATTTTTATATCAACATTGTCTTGCCTTGTCAACACTGAAAGTTCATTCCCTTAATCACTTCCAATGTAAGAGATATACCTACCATTATATCTCAATAAAGATCTGGGATCTCCTTCCTTATCTTTGTTACATCCCAATAATATGAGAACCTGTAACTCGGATAAAAAGAAGCGGGAACACATTCCGCCTTGCAAGTCCAACTTGCATCTCCCAATTTGGTCTTTAACACATGGGCCCACCACCCCTAAGGTGATGTTGACCCGTCATTAATTGAACCAACCGTCAACAAGAATAGTACTCGCTATGCGCAATCCAATATCGCCCCAATAATATGAGGATCCGATATTGGGATCACTACGCATACGGCTTTACTCTTTCGAGAAGCAAAGGGCCTGATCCAGATGCGCTTGCATATAGGAGCTGTCACTTCGGACAGGCGTCTCCTACATACAACCCTGGTGACGGAACCCTTCGCCTTGACGGGAGACCATGGATGTCACTTATGTGATCCTCCATATCATATTCAAATTCTAATTAATTATCATGAATCATATTCACATAATTAATTCTTCCATGGGAGATAACACATCTATTATAATAGAGTGTATTTAATTGGATATAATTAAATTAATCACATTAAATTAATATCAATCCAATTTAATCAACAAACTTGATTGTTTTTACTTGAATATATATATGGTATTATCTCAAAGTACGTGTTAATTCGAATTTTAATAATTAGAAAAATACATCATAATCTCTCAGGCATCTTTCGTTCCCTACCCGCTGTCATGGCCAGTATCGACGGGAGTAGGACGGACCGCAACCGGTGCGACCCGCTACCCCAGCGATCCCCGGCTAGACACCATATCCGCCTCAGGAAAAAATAATGCCGAGTCAATCACTTTGTACTTAAGATGATCATCAGTTCTTCAACTGAAATTATACCATATAGTAATAATCAAAACATTGTTTATTGTAAGGAAATTTGCTAGACAAATTCCCAATCCTATTCAAGCAAGGAGTTTGATGATTGTGTTTCCAATTATGATCTTGATCATATCTAATTAATTTATTGGTTGAGATCAAGTCAATTAAGGAAATAATCATCATTCAATATTTCTCAAATATTTTCCATAATTATTTCATGAAATTAACAATTAATTTCACTAATTGACAATCACATGGTTCTTGATTAGGACTGTTATTTCAGCAGTGACCCCTATTTACTAAAATTAACATATCTCAATCAATTTAAATCCAAATTAGACAAAATAAATTTTCAAAGATTGATAATTAGATTTAGGAAAGAACCTAAGTAATATTTCATGCATTTCGAGGTGGATCAAAATAGTAATTAACTCATTAATCATGTTAAGATTCACAATTCCCATAACAGTGAACATGTGTTCATTAAAACAACCATATCTCGAGCAAACAGAATCCAAATTACGTAAACTCAGATCCTATGGTTTCCTTATTTTATGTGGAACAAAATTTAATTTTCGTATTTAAACAATTTAAACAGGGCCGAAAATAATCACTAAACAGATATGCGAAAATGAAATGCGATAAAACTTTCGCAACCCTAACGAACCCAAGTTGCCTTCGGTTTTATGGATCATATCCAAAACCATCGACCTAAGGCTCTGATGCCACTTGAAGGATATGGTATAATCCTCAAGCGTATCACGGAAGCATGAGTACGACTAGTCGCACTAGTTGTTCTATGCAGCGGAAATTAAAAAAATTTCATGCGACGAAACCACATGATCCAAGAACACTTATTGGATCGTTTCGTCTAAACCACAAACAAGTAATAGGATTATCTCTTGAAGTGTGGTTGTGATCGAGTCTCTAAACGAAGAGACCTCCTGTCTCAAGTCCGATCCGACAGAGGAGACGCTTGCGAGCGTGGGGATGAATCACGTGCTTCTCGCAATCCATGTTGATGATCCAAGCGGCGGATCTCCTGATCTCGACACACGAGATCCGACGTCTTCTTCACGTGCTTATCAAATAAGTAAGTCAATTTCAATGATTATATGTAGATTATTCTGATATACTATCAGATTCCTTTCCTAAGGATTCTAGATAGATTTGATAGTCATACTATCAACACATCAACTTATTGCAGTATTGGCATTCATCCAACTCTTTGGATGTCATATGGAAGTCACAGAAGTACAATCAACTCATTGACTATACTTCTTACTTGGGTCCAACCCATGCTTCCACTGCGCTCCCTTTATCTATAAGCAACCATTGCTCAAGACAAAGGATCGCTTATGTTAAAATCAAAAACTTCAATATAAGAGTATTTCAACATTTATGCATGCGTCATCATACAATATGAATATTATGAAGCTTCATGAATGACTAGAGTATAGATAGTAGAATGATGACACTCATCGTATCTACATCCATTTAAACTCTTATAACTTAGGTTCAGGTAGGTGCTTAAACAATTTGAATACATCATCTCCTATAGAGCCGCCATTCTGCATGATGCAGAGAATCATTTCATTCATGATAAAATGTCAAGAGCATATATGTATGCCAGAACATCTTTTTAAAATTTTATAAGGATTATTTCATAATTGTGATTATCATCGACATGTCACTCCTAAAGTACATTTGATGAGAGATCAAGACAATAGAGACATACAAACCCTAGGATTTTAGTCCTATTGTCTATTTAATTATCATTCCTCATTATTATGAGGAAACTTGCACATTGCAACCACATACATTATGTGCCCAGTTGCAAGTACAATATCTGGATTATGGGTCCAATCCATGATATTCTACTGGTTATTATTGAGTATAACATTGAGTGGGATTAATGAAGATTTATATGAAATAAGAAATTTGCATGCATATATATAAATATATATACACACATTTTACTTTGATTTAGGAATTTTTATATCAACATTGTCTTGCCTTGTCAACACTGAAAGTTCATTCCCTTAATCACTTCCAATGTAAGAGATATACCTACCATTATATCTCAATAAAGATCTGGGATCTCCTTCCTTATCTTTGTTACATCCCAATAATATGAGAACCTGTAACTCGGATAAAAAGAAGCGGGAACACATTCCGCCTTGCAAGTCCAACTTGCATCTCCCAATTTGGTCTTTAACACATGGGCCCACCACCCCTAAGGTGATGTTGACCCGTCATTAATTGAACCAACCGTCAACAAGAATAGTACTCGCTATGCGCAATCCAATATCGCCCCAATAATATGAGGATCCGATATTGGGATCACTACGCATACGGCTTTACTCTTTCGAGAAGCAAAGGGCCTGATCCAGATGCGCTTGCATATAGGAGCTGTCACTTCGGACAGGCGTCTCCTACATACAACCCTGGTGACGGAACCCTTCGCCTTGACGGGAGACCATGGATGTCACTTATGTGATCCTCCATATCATATTCAAATTCTAATTAATTATCATGAATCATATTCACATAATTAATTCTTCCATGGGAGATAACACATCTATTATAATAGAGTGTATTTAATTGGATATAATTAAATTAATCACATTAAATTAATATCAATCCAATTTAATCAACAAACTTGATTGTTTTTACTTGAATATATATATGGTATTATCTCAAAGTACGTGTTAATTCGAATTTTAATAATTAGAAAAATACATCATAATCTCTCAGGCATCTTTCGTTCCCTACCCGCTGTCATGGCCAGTATCGACGGGAGTAGGACGGACCGCAACCGGTGCGACCCGCTACCCCAGCGATCCCCGGCTAGACACCATATCCGCCTCAGGAAAAAATAATGCCGAGTCAATCACTTTGTACTTAAGATGATCATCAGTTCTTCAACTGAAATTATACCATATAGTAATAATCAAAACATTGTTTATTGTAAGGAAATTTGCTAGACAAATTCCCAATCCTATTCAAGCAAGGAGTTTGATGATTGTGTTTCCAATTATGATCTTGATCATATCTAATTAATTTATTGGTTGAGATCAAGTCAATTAAGGAAATAATCATCATTCAATATTTCTCAAATATTTTCCATAATTATTTCATGAAATTAACAATTAATTTCACTAATTGACAATCACATGGTTCTTGATTAGGACTGTTATTTCAGCAGTGACCCCTATTTACTAAAATTAACATATCTCAATCAATTTAAATCCAAATTAGACAAAATAAATTTTCAAAGATTGATAATTAGATTTAGGAAAGAACCTAAGTAATATTTCATGCATTTCGAGGTGGATCAAAATAGTAATTAACTCATTAATCATGTTAAGATTCACAATTCCCATAACAGTGAACATGTGTTCATTAAAACAACCATATCTCGAGCAAACAGAATCCAAATTACGTAAACTCAGATCCTATGGTTTCCTTATTTTATGTGGAACAAAATTTAATTTTCGTATTTAAACAATTTAAACAGGGCCGAAAATAATCACTAAACAGATATGCGAAAATGAAATGCGATAAAACTTTCGCAACCCTAACGAACCCAAGTTGCCTTCGGTTTTATGGATCATATCCAAAACCATCGACCTAAGGCTCTGATGCCACTTGAAGGATATGGTATAATCCTCAAGCGTATCACGGAAGCATGAGTACGACTAGTCGCACTAGTTGTTCTATGCAGCGGAAATTAAAAAAATTTCATGCGACGAAACCACATGATCCAAGAACACTTATTGGATCGTTTCGTCTAAACCACAAACAAGTAATAGGATTATCTCTTGAAGTGTGGTTGTGATCGAGTCTCTAAACGAAGAGACCTCCTGTCTCAAGTCCGATCCGACAGAGGAGACGCTTGCGAGCGTGGGGATGAATCACGTGCTTCTCGCAATCCATGTTGATGATCCAAGCGGCGGATCTCCTGATCTCGACACACGAGATCCGACGTCTTCTTCACGAGCGAGGCACACCGAAGGAGATGGAGATCTACGAGCAAACGATCAGGCAGCATAACGATGATGCTACGGCGAGGGAGACTCTCTCTAGGGCATCCATGGTGGACGGCCATGAGAGAGGATGAGAGAGGGCTGACGTGTAGAGAGAGAGAGACTTATGTTCTCCTTGTGTGTAGAGAAGATCAAAGGGGTGCCCTTCTATTTATAATATTTTGGGATCCATGGATCTCAATCCATGGACAACACAAATCCAATGGCTCTCATTAATTGTATTCTTTTAATGGCTAAGATTTGTGTTGGTAAAAACCAACAACAATTAATTTAATTTAGATTAATTATATATCGATAAATCAATATAAATCAATCCTAAAATTAAATCAATCTCATATAAAGATCAAGGAGTACAGATTACACCAATCCATGATTATAGGGGGATGGCCACCTTTTCCTTATAGGAGTTGGTGGTCGTCCACCATATATCTTTGATAAGTAATCTCAAGCAATCTCATGAGATTGCATTACTCCTTGAAAATCTCCAAGATTTACAACAACACTTGTTATAAATTATTCAACAAAAATAATTCATAATTATTTTGTGAATATTGCAATCTTGCTATTGGAAAATTGTGAATCACATTCACAACTCAAAATAAAAATGTGAATTACATTTTCAATTTAATGTTCAATGTGAATCCAATTCACATTACCATTTAATTAACAAATGTAAATTACAATTAAATCACATCTATAATATATATGATTAATATGTATAGTGCTATCCACTTTATCCAATATCCATGATAATTAAATCACATTTACTCATCTTGGATCTCTATTCTCATGTGCCCAAATAATATGAATCGTATTTACATTATTCACATCTTTGATAATCAAATCACATTTGATTATCTCAGATAACTCTCTTTATAATATGAATCGAATTCATATTAATCATAATAATTAAATCACATTTAATTACCAATTTACTCAATGCTTGGATACATATATCAACAATGAAATTATCATGAACCCTTTCAAGGATAATGGGCTTTCTCCGCGAATACTTGGAGATAAGGACAGGGCGATTATATTGTTCCACGTATAGTGACTTGGATATTGAGATCACATCTCAAATCCAGATCTCGGGCCTCCCATATTAGCTTGATTAAATCAAGACCGCAAATCTAATCTTCTCGTTGAATCTGAATCACATTCAGATCAATGTCCAATATTTGGACCAAGATCAGATTACTTCTCTACTAAGAGGAGTCACTAAAATCCAGACCCGTTTCATCACTCCCTAGGAATGGAAGCGTCATGGTTATGCAATCATTTATGATCATGTCACCCTCAGGTATTCCGAATACCTGTACATCCTGCATACTGGAAGACTCAGAATAAACCTGAAGTATAAGATCAATTTTACACCGTCTACTTCAGAGTTTTATCATTAAGTTTCTCATTCGATCATTGAGAGTCGGTATCGATCATATACTTTCCAAAAGCATATAGCATACTTAGGTCTTGATCATATACTTTCCAAAAGTATATATCAAACCTACAAATTCAGTCAAGCTTCCAAAGCGAGACGACCGTGTATGAAATTTGATTCTTCCCAATATCTCATGAGTGAGCTCATGTCTTCTGGTTCGGTAACTGAACCTGTATGATCCCTTTGAGATATCATATTACTCATATGCCCTTATATGCACACCAGCGCATCGGTGTATAGACCTTGACTAGGTCATCAACCTATTGATCTGCCAAATGTACATACTTAGACATATAGCAATACATCTGTCTCTGGTCAGAGGATGCGTGCCTATATCATGACAGTATACAATATAGGACTTTGGTTATCTCGATCTCGTTAAATCAACTCTTTGACCTAACTAATTTGACACCTCCGAATCCCTATTCCTATGCAGAGGACCTGCATCAAGAGGTCGATCAGATATCAGCCTAACTGAGAAAGGATTGCCATCTCCTACTCAGACTGGAGATCATCTCTTAACAATCATTTGATAGTCTTGATGAGTCCTCAATCTAACTCTTTAGATGTTCATCCAAGCACCAGCCTCTATGATTCAATATTTGAATCAACAGATGTATGATCATCAAGATGGTCATGGTACATCACCCTAATTATACTAAGGGACCTATTAAGCAAATTCTGTATTTTTCATTTCAGATTAGGGAATGATATTCGCAATAACATTTATTGCATAATGGCTTGCCGTGGGCTCGCATGTCCAACACTGGGTTGTCATCTGACGCACAACCATTTGTTGTGAACGGACAGTTGCTGAAGCCATATCTAGATCATGATACATTCCTATCCATCATTGATTTTGTATCTGTGGTATCAGACGATGATCTTTTGATTCCATCTTCTGCGTTTGATACATGAGCTGACAAACTTTTGTATATCCTTTCATTTCATTCTTTCTTCTCATGTTTATCATTCACCCCTTTTCCGTGTGTGCGTATATATGCTATAGAGGATGTGCTTTATCCTAAGTATAGGGGGGTGAATGATTTGTGTTGTTCATATTCGTCTTATTCATGACTTCTGTTGTTGCCTATACCTAGGGATACCCTACCTTAAGTATAGGGGGTGATGTTGTTTATATCGTCTCTTTTGTATTTGTATTCTTCTGTTTTCTCGATTGTCCCCCAACTTGTTGATAGTCTACACTTAGGGCTATTCTACCCTAAGTATGGGGGAAAGTCGAGTCGTTGAGTCCGTACATTCTCTTCATCGGTTTTCCCCTTTTGTATAGTCTTTTATACTTAGGATGACTTGATCCTAAGTATAAGGGAGATCACTGAGTTCTATTCTTTTCATCTCTTTTTTGAGTCGTTGTAGCATAGGAGTCTTTTCACTTTTCTATATATAGAACGAGTTATGTCTTCCTTTGCCGATCTCTGATCACTCTGAGGACATAGTTCGAGCTAAGTATAGGGGGTGTCGTATATATTGTATATATACTTTAGACATAACTCATACTTTTAATATGATTATTTTCGGGATATGTATATAAATTTGTAAAATCCACGTGTATGTATATATACTTTGATCACCTTTCACAAAATCCTTGTATATACTTGTATATATTTTACTAACCTTTTTTCCTTTAAAAAAACTAGAAAACCAAAAGGTCTATAAAAATTTGCATAATTAAAAAAATCAAAAAATCTCTTTCCACATATGCATCATTTTTTTTCTTTTTTCTTTTCAAAAATCCATAAAAAAGTTCAAAATTAGAAAATTGTTTCAAAAAATAATAATAAATTGCTTTCTTTTTGCATTGTACATATTTCTTACACTTGCATGTGCATTTTTTTAGGATAGTTTTGACACTTAAACTAAGTCTGGAATAAAGTTGCATAATGGAGCTTAGTTGGACCTTAATCCACTTAGTTTTAGAGGAACCTTATAAGAAATGGAGTTAAGACCTTTCAGGTCCTAGCGACTTCTTTGAGTTCATAAGACTATGTTCTCATGTCATCTTGATTGGTCTAAGTAGAATATTTAACCACACATGCATGATTCATTTAGATTATGGCTTATCTTAAACAAACACTCTACACGTAGCTCTTCATGGAGGAGGTAGTGAGGAGGCAGAATCTTTCGGTTTTTAGTAGCATACGAGGGTAGTACATCTAGACGGAACCTCTCGTCTTCCTCTAGGGGGGTTGTGCATCTCAACCTGATCTAATAGCATTGAGGTCTAAAGACAGGATGTTGTGGGGTTGCAATAATGCTTCAAAAGAGGGATAGTCTACTAGCTCAAGAATAAAAACTCCTTATATACATGCTGCAGCTTGTATATATTTTCAAAAAAAGGAGAAAAAATGCAGAATCTCCAAAAGTGAGCAGGCCTGATTGAAAAGTAAAATGCATGCCAGAGTGTATATACAAGTAGGAAAAAAAGAGAAAATAATAAGAGCTTCAAAGTCAAAATTTTGTAAGCTTGCAGCCGGATGACTTGGCTACACTGGTCATGCATCTAAGGATTGGTAGCTACACTGATTACCGTCCATTCTTTTCTCCATCTCCTCTTCTTGAGCTGGTTGTACTTGAACTTAGAAGGGAATATCCCCGTTCCTCGAGGAAAGAGTTGCTAGATCAGGGGACTAGAGTTACCTTGTTGAGGGAGGTTGTTTCTTGCTACTTTTGAGATGGGGAGCTATATTTCATTTACAAATACAATTAAAGATTCATAGTCATAAGAATTTGTGTATGTAGACTTGTTCTGACCTGACTGTTGAGGAGAACTGAACAGGAGTCTTGTGGAACTTAGAGGCTGTTAGGTTTTAAATCCATTTCCCATTACGGTTCCGCTACACTAATAATCTAAAGGTCTAACAGAGTTCCATACTATAATTTTGTGAAGATAAGTTTAATACTCAATATTATCCTAATTTCTTTATTTTTCCTTTCTTTTTCTTTTATTCACTTATTCTTTCAAATAAGTGTTTGCCAAGGGACTAGCAAAGGTAAAGCATAGGGGGTGATGAATCTATTTATCATCTTTATTCACTTATTTTATCTTAAAATCCCTTATAAAACACATGTATATAATACTAACTCCATTTTCTTACGAACTTGCATCTGTGTATAAATAGTGTACATCTATTACTATTTTAACCTAAAATAAATAAAGAAAGAAAGGAAAAATAAAGAAAATAAAATAAAAAATAAGATTGTATATATGCAATAGATACAGGCTGACCCGGACCCCGAAAGAAGGTTAAGACTTGACCTGATCGACTAGGAATAAAGTAGGGGGATAGGGTCCTTAATCAAAAATCCAAAAAAATGTGTTGTAAATATTTGTATACTTACACTATTTTATTTTGTACATAAATTGACCTCAAAATAAATAATTTTCAAAACAAAAGTTGTAAATAAAAATGTTCCCTAAATAATAAAAATAATTGCAAAATAAAATCATGTACAGAATAAAAGCAACCACACTTGGAAAAAGCCGTAAAGCGATAATTGAAAGACCAATTCTGGTTCCATATGAACTTGAATTAAATCAAACTCACTTCCATTATATTCTAATCTAAATTATCTTTAATTTTGATTTCATAATTTATGGAGTTATGATTGAAAAATCCTAGGTCTGCCACTGGTTGTGATCCTTTATGTATGTGTGTATGTGCACGCGATGCACGATGTATGCCGATAGTTGTATGGGGATATGTACCTTAAATGACATACATATGATTAATAAAGATTAGAATGCAATTCAAATATTAGAGTAGGTTATTTTTGTTAGTCTTAATTTACTGAAATTAACTTGACGATGTTTTCTCAAATGACCATGTCATCCCAGTAGGAATGGATTCTCGTAATTAGTTATATGACTTTGATTCTCGTAATTAGTTATATGACTTTGATTCCCCTAAATAAATTATAAATTTCAACATTACATGAATGGTATCATTTTGATGATGATTGATTGTCTTTCATCATTATGTAGGGTACTTTCACCATGGCTTGTGCGTAGAAGATGCTCCACAATGTCAAAGCTCCATAATACAAGAGTAGATGGATCGAACTGCTTTGATTGTCAAAAGAAACGATTCGTATATGTAAAGACTCCTCTAGAGATCCTCATACAACTAGGGCACTCTTGGATTTTGTGTAGTGTGCATTATGCATATTTACATTTGATTTAATTAATAACATGTCAAGGCAGACCTTCGTGATGGTGGCATGGGTATTATAAATCGAATCATTGAGAATACAAGTTGGAATTGCAATGTGTAAAGAGCTTCATCTTCTTGCTGAGATTTATCCTGTGAAGACTAATTAGTTGAATACAAATGGAGAGCATTGTTGATCTGACTGATCTCCCCCTGCCTTCTGATTGGCTGAGAGCTCTTGGGCTGGATTGCTAAGGTGTCTGATCCACCTCTTACATTCTGATTGGCTGAGAGGTGTTGGGTTGGATTGTTGAGATGTTCAATCCACATCATGCATCTTGATTAGCTGAGAGCTGATGGTGAGGATTGATGAATACTTGGTATTCTTTTGTTGTACTATAAAAGGAGCCCCGTAACACCGCATATTGTATGTCAACATCATTCAAGCAATAGTAGAGAGTCTGGTATGAGCAAGTGGAGTAGGCACATTTCTAAACCACTATAAATCCTATTTTTTGCGATTGTGTGTGCTTTCTTCTTCGATTGTGGTTCTAGTCGTGTGGTTCTTGATCGGATTTGTCTCCAACAACTGGTATCAGAACAAGGTTTGGAGATTAACCTCTACACAGATGGAGGAAGAATCGAAGGTCAAGATCGAGAAGTTCAATGGATCGAACTTCACATTCTGGAAGATGCAGATTGAAGATGTTCTATATCAGAAGGATCTCTATCTTTTGATCGAAGGGAAGAATCCCGAAGCCATGAAAGATGAGGAATACAAGGTCCTAGACCGAAAGGCTCTAGGAACGGTAAAGCTCAACCTTGCTCCATCGATGGCTTCAAATATCGCAAAGGAGAAGACGTTGATGAATTTTTTCAAAGCTCTTGAAAAGATGTACAAGAAGCAATCCACATCAAATAAGGTGTATTTGATGAAGAAGCTTTTTGATTTAAAGATAAGTGAGAACTCTGTAGTGGGTTCACACATGATTGATCTGAACAGTATCATTAACCAGTTAGAGTCTATAAAGATTGTGTTTGATGATGAGGTAAAAGCTCTTCTACTTCTTTCTAGTTTACATGATAGTTGGAATGTTGTACTTGTAGCGGTTAGCAAATCCTCTAGTTCTACAAAGTTGAAGTTGGAGGATGTTGCTAGTCTTCTTCTTGGAGAAGGGGTACGACAAAAGACGCCTGGAGAAGAACACTCAACAGGTTCTACCTTGAATACAGAAGGAAGAAGCATGAAGAGCTATAGGAACCAAAAGCAATCCAGAGGAATGTCGGTAAGAGGAAGATCCAAATCCAGAGATCTGAAGTATGTGGTCTGCTGGAATAGAAATCAAAAGGGGCATTACAAGACAGAATGAAAGTCCCCAAGAAAGAAGAAAGGAGAAAATGGCAAAGGTAAGAACACTGTAAATCTTGCTGATGATGAGGATAGTGATACCCTAATATGTATTGCAGATGCTCGAAGTGATTCCTGGATTGTGGACTCGGATGCTTCATTTCATACCACTCCACAGAGAGATGTGAAAAGTGATTTTGTAAAGGTATATCTTGGAGATGATGAATGTTACAACATAATTGGAAAGGGAGACATTGACATATCACAACCCAATGGTAGCTTCTTGAGATTGAAGAATGTTAGACATGTACCCAGTCTAACAAGGAATCTCAAATCTGTTGGACAACTATCAGAAAGTGGTGTGGTGACATCATTTGATTCAGATTCGTGGAAGATGTCAAAGGGATCATTGATCCTTCCTCGAGGTAAGAAAGAAGGAACCCTGTATATTGCATCAGGCTCATATAATAGGGTAAATGTTGCATCATCTGGGTGTGATGCTAACACTTGGCATAGACGACTTGGTGACATGAGTGAAAAGGAAATGAAGATCATGCAGAAGAAGGGAAAGTTAATAGGATCGCAAACTATTGGTCTAGACTTTTGTGAATACTGTATCTTGGGAAAGCAAAAGAAAGTTTCACAAAGACTACAAGAGTACGAAAGACTAAAAAACTAGAGCTGATTTATATAGATGTATCGAGTCCATTTCAGGTACCTTCTCTTGGTGGATCTCATTATTTTATTACTTTCATTGATGATGCTACTAGAAAACTATGGGTTTATTTTATCAAACATAAATCCAGTGTGTTTGAGACCTTCAAAATGTGGAAGGCCTTAGTTGAGACTGAGACAGATTTAAAGTTGAAATATCTCAAGTCAGACAATAGGGGAGAATACTACAGTGAGGAGTTTGAATCCTACTATGCCAAGAACGGGATCAGGAGGTTGAAAATAATCCCAAGGAAGCCCAAACAGAATGGTGTTGTTGAACGCATGAACATGATTCTTTTATAGCATGCAAGAAGAATGAGGATACACGCAGGTCTACCCAAGCGACATTGGGTTGATGTAGTGAATAAAGTTGCATAATTAATCAATCGAGGTCCTTTTGCTGCTTTAGATGAGGATCTTACAGAAGAAATATGGATAGGAAAGGAAGTAACACTTTATTATTTACGTATCTTTAGATGCATATCTTATGTTCACATTAAGCAGGAAGACAGAGGAAATCTTGATCCCAAAGCAATGAAGTGCACCTTTGTTGGCTATGGTACAGATAACTATGGATATAGATTGTGGGATTTAGAGAACAAGAAGATAGTCAGAAGCATTGATGTCGCATCCAATGAGTCTTCATTATACAAAGATGAATTGATAAAAGGAAATAACTCTAGAACCATACTTTGTGGAATTTGATGAAACTCATGAACAAAGAACATCACAACCAAGTGATGAGAATATTCAACCCATCACACAAAATAATCTGCAAACTCGGTGCTATGGAAATCTTTCGGAATCAACAAACCCACTACAAGGTATTCACCTTCTTTGAATTATTTATTGTTGACTGATAATGGTGAGCCCGAATGCTTTGATGAATCTATATAAGGTGAGACAAGAAATCAGTGGGAGTTAGCCATAGATGAAGAGATTAACTCTCTCTCAAGAAACAAAACGTATGATTTAGCCCCACTACCGAAGGAAAAGAAGGCTCTGCACAACCAGTGGGTGTACATGGTGAAGGAGGAAGCTAATGGTTCCATTAAATACAAGGCTCGACTAGTGGCGAAGGGCTTTCAGCAAAAAGCAAGAGTCAATTTCACAGAGATCTTTGCATCTGTTGTAAAGGTCTCAATCATAAGAGTTGTATTGAGCATTGTTGCAGTTGAGAACCTACATATGGATCAGTTGAATGTTAAGACAACATTTCTCCATGGAGATCTTGAGGAGGACATTTACATGCAACAACTAGAAGGTTATGTAGCTACTAGAAAGGAAGACATGGTACGCAAGCTCAGAAAAAGCCTTTATAGATTGAAGCATGCACCAAGACAATGCTACAAAAGATTTTATGATTTCATGACAAATACAGAGTTCCGCAAATGTCATGCTGACCATTGTTGCTACTTCAAGAAGTTTGGTACGTCTTACATTATTTTATTGTTGTACGTAGATGACATGCTTGTTGCAGGCTCCTGTAAGGAACAAATAGCAAATTTGAAGGTAATGTTGTCCAAGGAATTTAAAATGAAGGATCTAAGTCCTGCAAAGAAAATCCTTGGAATGCAGATTACCAGAGACATGAAGAACAGGAAGCTGAGATTGTCTCAATCAGATTACATCGAGAATGTACTTGAGAGATTTAATATGAAAAATACAAAATCTACTCTAACACCTTTAGGGAGCCACTTCAAACTTTCAAAGGAGAAAGAACCTACTACAAAGATGGAGCATGAGTACATGTCAAAAGCACCCTACCAGTCTAATGTTGGTAGTTTGATGTACGCAATGGTTTGCACAAGACCAGACATCTCCCATGCAGTGGGAGTTGTGAGCATATTCATGTGAATCCTGGCAAGGAACATTGGGAAGCCGTGAAGTGGATTCTATGTTATATGAGAGGTACCTCTGATGTGGCATTGTGTTATGGGAATATTGACATTTTCATTCAAGGTTTTGTGGACTTAGATTTTGCAGGAGATATCGATGACATGAAAAGCACAACAGGTTATGTCTTTGTCCTGGGGAGTGGAGCCATTAGTTGGATCCCTAGACTCCAGAAGATAGTGACCATCTCGACCACGAAGGCAGAATATGTGACGGCAACATAAGCTTGCAAGGAAATGATATGGTTGAAAGGTCTGATGAAAGAACTGAATAAAGAATGTGAAGATTGGCAGTTATCCAGCGATAGTCAAAGTGCAATTCATCTTGCAAAGAATTCTATCTTTTATTGGAGGAGTAATCACATTGATGTGAAGTATCATTTCATTCGGACGCAGCTAGAAGATGGACGATTTAAGTTGAAAAGATCCACACATTAGAAAATCATGCTGATATGTTCACAAAGTCTGTAACAGTGGAGAAGCTGAAGACATGTTCAGCTTCCATTGGTGTTCAAGCATAGAAGACAAGAGAAAGCTCACACCATGAGTATCGAAGATGTGGTGTGTAACATAAATTAGTCTTCAAATGGGAGATTGTTGATATTTATCATGTGAAGACTGATTAGTTGAATACAAGTGGAGAGCATTGCTGATGTGGCTGATCTCCCTCCTGCCTTCTGATTGGCTGAGAGCTCTTGGGCTGGATTGTTGAGGTGTCTTATCTGCCTCCTGCATTCTTATTGGTTGAGAGGTGTTGGGTTGGACTGCTGAGATGTTCAATCCACATCCTGCATCCTGATTGGCTGAGAGCGGATGGTGGGGATTGATGAGTGCTTGGTATTCTTTTGTTGTACCATAAAAAGAGACATGTGACACCGCATATTATATCTCAACAGCATTCAAGTAATAGTAGAGAGAGTCTGGTGTGAGCAAGTGGAGTAGACACATAGCCGAACCACTATAAATCCATGTCTTGTGCGATTGTGCGTGCCTTCTTCTTCGATTGTGGCTCTAGTCGTGTGGTGCTTGATCAGATCCGTCCCCAACACTTCTTTCATTGTAGTTGTATTTTCTCATATTATTGGGGTGTGATGAAAGAAAAAGAGAGATCTCACATCCTAGTTGAGGCATTTTGATCGATGTGCCTCATATTTTGCAAGTTAGAAATGAATTAACTTTTAAATGAAATGGTGATCAGGTCATTTTTATTTTAAAGTGCTTTAAACAAAGTTTCCTAGAATGCAAACTATTTTTAAATTTTATATAATGAAGCGTAGACAAGTCAATTAAATATATGAAATCACCCCAAAACATGAGTATGTGTCTATGCAACTCGATCTTCGGTATTTTGAAAAGTTATGTAAAAGTAGGAGTGTAGACCAGTCAATCAAATATATGAAATCACCCCAAAACATATGTATATGCAACTCGATCTTTGGTATTTTGAAAGTTGTGTAAAAGTAGGAGTGTCAGTCTCATGAAAGCACTAGATTGGCATAGTTCTTAGGATGAGAAATGTGTTTGTTCGATTTTGAATTGATTTTATTTTTATTCTTTTTATCTTTTGAGAGTTTTAGCCGACCCTACTTAAAATGGGAAAAGGCTTTGTTATTGTTGTATTTTTAAGAGTTTTAGTTTGGTGTATGTTTTGATGTTTTTGTATGTTTTTAAGTTGTGAGAAAACTCTATTATTTTTTTGAAACAAAAAGGTGAGGAGAATACTATACAGTGCTAGTTACTATGTATTCTATATTTTATGGGTTTTGAAAACAACTTTTTATCTTTTTTTTGAAAAAGATTTTAGAGTTTTATTATTTTTATTTGATTTTTAGTTTTGAAATCAAAGAAAAGAAACATTTTGAAAATGATTTACTATATAGTAGATATAGATGTATATATAGGTATGGGAGATACTATATAGTAATGTAAACGTGAAGTGTTGAATTGAGTGTTTTTTTGGTGAGAGAATCAGGTGATACAAGAACTTAAACACTCAAGAATCACCAAATCAAAATGTGAACTTTGAATGTCGTGAAAATCGAATCCTTGGATAAATCTCAAAAAGTCAGATCTCGAATCAAAGCTAGGTTAACTAGCAAGATGCTAAAAAAGCGCCGAAAAATAATGTACATACGCCCCAAAAATCAGGCCTAGTGTCCACAGCTAAAGTGCACAAAAAATAGATCAATTCTGTGACAAAACTAACCCTCACAGCGGTCTTCAAGCAAATTTTAGAAAGATTTCGGCACTCTGATATTTGTAAACAGATCTAGAGTCTCTGTATAATTTGTCCCTCACGTGCTTGTCCGCACGTGATCACCTTGGCTGCTGGCTTAAGTTGCAATCTCGAACCCTGCAGAGGGGCCACCTGATAAAAGTCACATCGTTTTGATTTACAGCGTGGTTGGATCTCAACCTTCCACGCATCTAACACCTGCTAAACTGGAAGAACACTACTACGTTCTTGAGCATTCTAGCGATAATAAAGTGACCTCCAAGCGATCAAGCTTCAAGTGCATGTTTATACAGCATAACAAACGCCTGCATATGCATATTTATACAGCATTCTTATCATTCATACATCTATACATAAGAAGCGTCATTTAGCATTTAATCCAAAACAAAACGATAACTCCTGATGATCACAAGTGAAACGGGGGAAAGAATTTGCCTATTAATTAAAAACAAATACCTACCAGTGGATCAGACCCCACAAATGGAGCGAATGCTGTACATTTTATTCGATAGCACATTGAAGGTCCTCCACATTTAAATAAGATATAAACAGAGCCCATCAAAACGGGGCTCGGCTGACCACCAACTTGGGAAACATATATTTACATGGGAATTTATTCTCCTCTCATAGAAAGACCTATTGACTCAAGATAGATCTGAATGGAGGTGGAAAATCCATGTAGCCGACCCTACTTAATTGTGGGAAAAGGCTTTGTTGTTGTTGTTGTTGTCATAGAAAGACTAATATCGTTTCCAACAACCCGACACTTCATCAGAAGGAATTCAACAAAATGGGCCATGGCGAAGCCTTTAGCTCGGAAGTTTGCTGAATAGAGAGCTTTCTTCCATATCAATCCGAAGAAAGAAAGCATGACCCGATCACACGCACGAAACCTACTCGTGTGTCCTCTTCGCTTATCGAACATTTAAGCAACAGAGATTATCCTTGGAAAATAGATAGATTATCAGGTATATGCCAGCATCATGTGGTCCTTCGTCAAGGAATGCATAATTACTCCTGCAATAGCCTGGCAACTTGTGTTTCTGGAAACAACTGGAAACATGATCAAGCCGGATTAACCTGAAGTTGTTCAGAAGACACGTAGGTGGATTGGATGGAAGTTGTTCAATACACTGAATCAAAACCGGGCGTATTGATCGGCTGTATTATCACAAATGTACATGCCGAGAACAGTAAGGATTCAGTCCTTCGAATATTCTGCTGCAAACTCCTTTATCTGCTGTTTGAGAGTCTGGATGGTGGTTCAAGATGTAAGAGAGGATGATGGAAGAAAGACTCAAACCAAATCCAGGAAGGAAGAAACGTAAAAGTACCTTGAGTTCCTCGTGAAGCATGACAAACGTTTTCTTTATTCGCTCATCCCTCTGCATGAGATTAAAACAGTTAATGCAAGCTCGGCTCCAAAAATAGAATGGACAGGTTTGTCCCCAAAAAAACTCTACAGAAATATGACTGCCACCAGCAGTTCATACAAGCTTGGGAAGAGCAAGAGTGGTCATCAAAGCTCATCAAGATATCAGTACTACAAACCAGATGTTCTATATGATCATATGAAATGTTACTTGTAGAGACGTCATACCGCTACAATTTTGAATAGCAAAGAATGACAGTATGTAATGCAGTTTCCACAAGGCTTTTCAAATAAAGTTCCATGGAAAGATTAAAAAAAAAATACATAGGAGACCTAAATTAGATAGAAAAGTTTAAATATTTATTGGGAAGTTTATACGAAGATGCAAGCATAGATAGTGAGCTCTGTGTGTCTTTTAGCCTCGAAATGCAAGCCGAACTGCACCAGGCTACACTTCCCGTCACAGCTTGTATAAGTACCATGATCCTCTATTATTATGCATTTTGTTAGAATAACATCCAAAAGCTCTAACCCTCTTTGAGCAAACTAACTTGAATTCAGTTTACAGAAGATTTTTGAAGGAAAAACGCTGCAGCATAAGATGATAAACAATGCATCAAATTTTCATGTAACTATCAATTTTATTCTGGAAAGGTTGCATTCATTAAAAAAAATTCAAATTGCATCATAAGCTTCTGCACATGTATACACAAGAATGCACCCAGGCCTTGTATATGTTCTTATAAACAACAAACCACATCTTCAATAAAGTATGTCTCTCGTTCTTGAACACAAACATTCCTTTGTTCTCACATTGTCCCACAAATCAGCCATCGGTAGGCACATATCATGATGCTTTATGGATAGGTAAGACACCCACCTCCCAAACTTCTAATTTTAAAGCTGTCCAATAGCCAGTATAACCGGTGATGTCCGTCCAATCCATCCCAAACCAGGGAAGACATTGGGCAAAGGAAAAAGATGTGTCCCACATCCTCACCAGCCCCATAAATTGGCAAGTCTTGTCAAGCACAGCACTCCACCTACTTCTGAAAACCTTCATAACCGGTTTACTCAGCAACCAAGGAAATACACTCAAACTTCAAGAAGATATTAGTCCTCCAACCCAACCAGCAGTCCATGAGAAGAAGGTCCTGGGTCAAGGATGCTGTGATGATCTTGCAACAATTTGTAAGCTTTTCGAGATGGAAAGTCATTGTCTCGCCACCATCCAGGAGTTCACTCCTTTTGTCACCTGTCAGCATCACGTCCCCTGTCATAAAATCCTACAACCTCTGAATCAATAGAGGGGAAACAAATCGTGGTAGCCAAACTACTGTGTCCCACTATTGGGAAAACAAAGGCCCACAATCATCTGAAATAATTGGGGAAAAACCTCCACCAAGAAGACCCCATATCTCTAGACAAGACCCCCAACTTGAACTTGAAGTCGCACCATCACCCAATCTTCGCAGCAAAGGTGGTCCTATGGAATAAAAGACAAAACTCCCTCCAGAAAAATGTGAAGCTCCTCTGGAGGATCAAACCCTCTCCACCAAGGACAAGTTCCTAACATAGCATGCCTCCAGCACACTTCCACAAAGGTTCTCGGTCCTACCAATGATCTTTGTTGACGCATATTGAGTAACTGTATCTCTTTGTTATTTTATTTTCTTGTTATTCTCTTTATGTAATTTACCCATAGGCTACTCTCCTATATAAGAGAGCCTAGGGCTATGGAATAGAATCATCTCATTCACGTTTCCCAACATGGTATCAGAGCGACGGTCCTAGATCGGAGTTCTCGAAACCTAACCCTAACCCTAACCCCACCCGCCGGCCTCTCTTCTCTCTCTCTCTCTCGGATCGGCGCCGCCTAGCCGATCGCCTCTCGCCTGGGCGCATCGCCTCTCGCCTGGGCGCATCGCCTCTCGCCTGGGCGCCTGTGCGCATCGCCTCTCGAGCGCCTCTCGCGCCTGTGCGCATCGCCCAGTCTCTGCGTGCATCGCTGCACGCCTCCGCACAGCATCGTGCGCCTGTGCGTGCGTCACCGCACACCTACGCACAGTCCCGTGCATCGACTGCGCGCATAGTCGCGCGCTCCTGTTCGCGCGCATAGCCTGATCGCGTGCATAGCCTCCTGCGCGATTGTGCGCACTGTCACGCGCACAGTTGCGTGCGCTAGTGCTCGCGAGATTCTACAGTTGAGCACTCCAGTGCGCGCGTGATCCTCCAGGTGCGTGCGTGCTTCTCACACGTGCGTACGTGCCCTAAGTCCCAAAACCCTAGGGCACAGCTCCTGATCTATATGGGGTTAGTTGCTTGAAGTCTACACACGCAACTAATCCCATCTATGTCATTGTAGACATAGACTATATCCTCTCAGTCACTCCAGTCTTCCGTCTCCATCATGTCAGAAAGCAAGGCAGATATCCCATCTATGGGCGCATTTCGTGGTCCAGCGCCCATTGTCAAGATGGATGGTATGAACTATGAACTGTGGGCAATGCAGTTCATGAGTATGATGAAGTCTACAGGTAAGAAGCACATTCTTACCGAGCCCGAGCCTGCAGAGAAGACTGGAGTTTATGCCTCATGGGAGGCCGATGATGCATATGCCAAGGTGTGGCTATCCGGTACATTGGCTATTGAAATCGCCAATGACATCTTACATCAACCCACGGCTAAAGACATGTGGGATATCCTGGCAGCAACGTATTCTCAAGCGAAGAATGAGACGAAGATCCTGCAACTACAACATGACATATTCACAATAAAGCAGAACGGCCGTCCTTTACATTCCCTCTATACGTCATTGAGAGGGATATTTGAGAAGCTCTACAGCTTCATGCCTCTTACCGCCACGCCAGAACAGCAGAAGACATACAGGAATGCGACGATGGTGGGTGTGTTTCTCGCTGCACTTGATCCAGAATATGAGGCAGCACGTTCACAGATTTTGGCGGACTCGACTATTCCTCCCATGGAGGAGGCTTTTCACAGATTGAGTAGGATCACAGTACCTTCAGCAGCTGCGAATCAGAATCCCCTCAGCCATGGCAGCCAACAGAGGCCGTGGTTCTCATTACCAGGGCCGTGGACGTACTCCCCGTGGAAGGGGTGGCCGCACTAGGCCAACATGCTCATATTGTCACCGAGTCGGACATACTGAAGATACATGCTACTCAAAGCATGGATTTCCTGCATCCGCACGAGCCGCTGAGCAGATAGAGCCCCCGTCTGCTGCTACACTGGATCAACGATTTGATGATCTAGTTGCCCGTCTCAGGGGCATTATTCCACCATCTGGTCCAGCACCGACTACAGAGAACCATACTGATGCTGTTGCTTCTGCCTCGGCCTCTACTAGTACTTCAGGTAGTCCACTTGCACTCCACAGTAGTAGATCTGATACACTGCCATGGATCATGGACTCCGGCATTACACATCATTTATGTGGCGACCAGAGCCTACTTACAGGATACACACAGATTCCTCCAGGACGGACAGTAGTTATTGCCAATGGCACGCACTCTCCTATCACGGGTCAGGGGGAGATCAGATTGACGTCTTCTATGCAGCTCAAGAATGTTTTGCATGCACCGCATTTTTCTATGAATTTGTTGTCAATTAGTCAGATTACGAAGGATCTTCATTGTCGAGCTATTTTTGATTCATCTTCATTGATTTTTCAGGACATCCGTACGGGCAACGTGATTGGTCATGGCTATGAGCAAGGAGGCCTTTATCGTCTGAACCAGACCCCGTTTGCCGGAATCACAGCTTCTCCCACAGAACAAGTATCTCCCCTCCTGTGGCATCTGCGTTTTGGTCATTTACCGCTTCAGAAGTTGCGTCTAGTCCTACCTTATAGTCTTTCTCACACACCTATCCAGTGTGAGGCGTGTCAGTTGGGAAAACATCACAGGTCATCTTTTCCCAGTAGTCAAGGTCGGAGTAGTAACTCCAAGTTTGAGTTGGTTCATGTCGACGTCTGGGGTCCGAGTCGTGTTCCCGATCATCAGGGGCACAGGTTTTATATTGTATTTGTGGATGACTTCTCTAGAGCATCATGGGTATTTCTAATGAAAAATAAGTCTGAAGCTGGAAATATTATTATTCACTTTCTAAATGAGATTCAGAATGTTTTTTCCACAACTGTCAAAATTATGAGAAGTGACAATGCCTTAGAGTTGTGCACCAACAATCTAGCCAACTACTACTCCTCTAAAGGAATTGTTCACCAAACGTCCTGCGCTCATACGTCTCAACAAAATGGGGTTGCAGAAAGAAAACACCGTCACCTACTTGATGTCACAAGGTCACTTCTCATTCAGAGTCATGTTCTGTATTCCTACTGGGGTGATGCAGTCCTCAATGCATGTTATCTTATAAATCGTATGCCCTCATCTGTCTTGAATGAACAGGTTCCTTTTTCACTTATTTATCCTGACAAGGATCTGTTCACTCTTACCCCTCGTGTGTTTGGGTCAGTCGCATTTGTCCATCAGTTGTCGCCTGGTTCTGACAAGCTCTCTCCTAGGGTTGTCAAGTGCGTCTTTGTGGGGTACTCCAGAACTCAAAAGGGGTACAAGTGTTTTGACCCTGTGCGTCGGCGGTATATGATCAGTGCAGATGTTACATTCTTTGAATCCATTATGTATTTTTCAGAATCCGGGAACATGCAGCCACCACCTATATCTCCTGATACCGTATTCATGGCACCACCGACATCACCACCGTCACCACCACCACCGCCACCACCACCGCCATCAACAGTATCCCCGTTACCATTCCATTACACCCGCAGGCCGCATCCAGCTCATGGTCCTGACCAGTCAACTAGCTCGCCTATGTTATGTAATGAAAATATTAATGTTGATGGATCTGACGACATTTCTCAGCAGGATGCATTACAGGAGCATGGTGATACCACAGAGGATCTGGATGTTCCAATCGCTCTACGCAAGCCGAAGAGAAGCTGTGCCAAATATCCAGTATCAGCAGCTGTGTCTTTTGAGAGGCTATCTGGACACTTCAGGACGTTTGCATTGGCACTTTCAGCTACAGACATTCCACGGAACCACCATGAGGCTTTGCAGGATTCTAGATGGCGGCTAGCAATGGAGGAAGAGATGGCGGCACTTCAGTCTAGAGGAACATGGAGCTTGGTTACTATACCTCCAGATGTCAACCCGGTGAGTTGCAAATGGGTGTTTACAGTGAAACACAATGCAGATGGCTCCATTGACAGGTACAAGGCACGCCTAGTTGCAAGGGGATTCACACAGACATATGGGGTAGACTACCTTGACACGTTCTCCCCTGTGGCGCGTCATTCCACTCTGCGGATCTTGTTATCAGTTGCAGTTACTAGAGACTGGCCACTCTATCAACTAGATGTGAAGAATGCATTTTTGTATGGAGACCTGCAGGAGGAAGTCTACATGCAACAGCCACCAGGTTTTGCTGTTGAGGGGGAGTGTTCCATGGTTTGCAGATTACATAAGGCCATCTATGGCCTTAAGCAGAGCCCCAGAGCATGGTTCCAGAAGCTGTCAGATCTCTTTGAGAAATAAGGATATAAACGCTCCAATGCTGATCATTCCTTGTTTGTACAGAAGACGGCGAGAGGTATTATTGTAATCATGGTTTATGCTGAAGATATCTTGATTACAGGTGATGATGACCAGGGCATTAAGCAGGCAAAGGAAAGGCTAGGGACCGAGTTTGTCACCAAGGACCTGGGAGACCTTAGATATTTTCTGGGGCTGGAATTTGCCAGAAATTCGTATGGATTAGTCATGTCACAGAGAAAGTATGTTACAGATCTACTGAGTGAGACGGGTATGCTAGGGTGTTGACCTGCTACGACACCAATGGACCCTAGCATGAAGCTGTATGATGATGACACAGAGGAGGTGGACAGGAGAAGATATAGAGAACTGGTAGGCAAACTGTTATATGTCACGATCACTAGGCCAGATATATTATTTGCAGTGAGTCGTGTGAGCCAGTTCATGGAGCAGCCATCCCAGGTGCATATGGATGCAATACACATGATACTTAGATATCTCAAATCTGCTCCAGGTAAAGGTCTGCTATTCAAAAAAGGAAAGGGGATTTCTATCTCAGCATGCGCAGATGTAGACTATGCAGGATGTCCTAAGGATAGGAAGTCCACCTCAGGGTATGCTGTCTATGTTGGAGATGCCCTAGTCTCATGGAGGAGCAAGATACAAACTGTGGTAGCTAGATCCAGTGCTGAATCCGAATATAGGGCTATGGCCCAGGCTACTACAGAGATGATGTGGGTGAAAGCGGTGCTGACAGATTTATGCTTAGATGTACCACTTCCTATGGACTTGGAGTGTGATAATCAGGCTGCTTTGTTCATTGCAAACAATCCTGCATTCCATGAACGGACCAAGCATATTGAGGTGGATTGTCACTTCATACGTGATATGATTCAGAAAGGATTCATTGCCACATCTCATGTTACTTCAGAGAACCAGACTGCAGATATATTCACCAAGGCATTGTTACGATGTCAATTTCAGAAGTGTGCTTCCAAGCTGAGCATGATTGACATCTATGCTCCATCTTGAGGGGGAGTGTTGACGCATATTGAGTAACTGTATCTCTTTGTTATTTTATATTCTTGTTATTCTCTTTATGTAATTTACCCATAGGCTACTCTCCTATATAAGAGAGCCTAGGGCTATGGAATAGAATCATCTCATTCACGTTTCCCAACAATCTTCAACACCCATCTAATCAAAACACATTCCTTAAACATCTTTAGATTCATGACAATTTATTCAATTTCCCCCGCTGACTGACAAACATCCTCTCATTTCACCAGACAAGCCCTAGAATCCAATCACCCTCTAGATTACCTTCCACAAGAACAGACAGAAAAGTCCACAGTCACCATGCAAATTCACTCACCAAGACCCCCAAAAAGAAAAATGAAACCTCTCTTCATCAATAATCTCCTCAAAAAAGGACCAATTCAGGGTGTCGTATATCTTCGCAAAGTCAACCTTCCAAAGTACCACTTATGTCTTACACCTCTCCCGTAAATGATGTCAGAAGTCACAACGTAATGGTCTAGTATAGAACAGCCAGCAATGAACACAGACTGGGTCAGGCTAATTAGGTCCTCTAGTACCTCCTGAAATCTCAATTAATTAAAGTGATTCGTTGCCAATCATATTTAATTTTACATGGCAAGGAAGGCTCAAGAAGTGTTGGAATGAGACTATCAGAATCGATATTAGTTTTTTTGGATCTAAGGCCTGGAATGACCCAAGATAGATCTGAATGGAGGCAATGAATCCATGTAGCTGACCCTACTTAATTTGGGAAGGCTTTGTTATTGGTGTTGATTTAGGAAAAAATCCCTTTATTTCTTCTATTAGTATCAACATCACACTAGGATTTCAACATAATTACATTGTTAAGATATTTATGTTATTTTGTCTTTTTTCCATATTGTTTATTTCTATTGTTGGGTTTATGTAATTTACCCTTAGAGCTTTTCTCCTATATAAGAGAGCTCTAGGGTTAGATGGAATACGACTTTTCTTTCTCCCTTTCCGCATGGTATCAGAACGACGGTCCTAGACCGGAGCCTGTGCCCTAAATCCGTGTCCCCCACCAAAAACCCTCACGCGTCGCCGTACGCCTTGCCCCTGCATTTCTGCGTCGTCGCCGCTCGTCTGACTGTGCCACCGCATGGCTGTGTTGCTGCGCACCTGCGCAACAATGCACGCACACACCTGCACGCCTGGGTGCTTCTGCACGGGCACCTGTGCACCTCTGTGCGTGCCTGCACACTTGCGCATCTTCGCATGCCCCTGTGCGCCTTCCAGTATAGTTGTGCACGCCCTAGCATGCCTTCTAGTGCGCCTCCACGTGCCCTAGCGTGCACGCCCTCGTGAGCCAGTGCGCCCTCGTGTGTCATAGCATGCCCTACGTTCTCTGGAGGCTCTGTTCAGATCTCCTAAGGTGTGACGTGATCCTCAAAAGGATCCTAGCCTTCCAGGAGAGTCTTCAAAGAATAGAAATGGTTGTGGTATGAGTCTACATCTACAACCATCTTCTTGTATGTCAGTGTAGACGCTTGGTGTCTCTTGTTGCTAGCCCAGTCTTGAAGATAGTTGTCATCATGTCTGACAACAAAGCGGAAGTCCCATCCCTGGGTGCCTTCAAAGGTCCGGCACCCATTGTCAAAATGGATGGAACCAACTATGAATTATGGGCCATGCAGTTCATGAGTTTGATGCAATGTAATGGCAAGAAACACGTCCTCACAACAGTGGAGCCACGTGACAAGACTGGGACAAATACCTTATGGGAGGCAGATGACGCGTATGCTCGCGTATGGCTATCTGGGATGATATCCACGGAAATAGCTAATGATATATTGAGTCAGCCTACTGCAAAGTCTATGTGGGACATTCTTGCCACAACATACTCTCCGGCGAAGAATGAGTCAAAGATACTTCAGCTCCAGCATGATATCTTCACATCGAAGCAGAATGGTCGCCCTCTTCACACCTTCTATACTTCTTTGAGGGGTATGTTCGAGAAGTTATATGGCTACATACCCTTGACTGCTACACCTGAGCAGCTCAAGGCATACAGAGATTCCGTGATGATTGGAGTATTTCTAGCAGCCCTGGATCCGTAGTATGATGCAGCTCATGCCCAGATCCTCATTGATGCTACCATACCTCCTATGGAGGAGGCATATCACAGATTGAGTAGAATATCTATATCCTCTAGTAGTACCTTACAACACCAGACATCTTCAGCTATGGCGGCTTCACGTGGTAGAGGCAGCCATATAGTATATCATTGTCGGGGAAGCTCCAACCGCAGCAGAGGATGGGACGGTCGGGGTCGACCGTGCACCTTCTGCCACAGGACAGGCCATTCTGAGGAAACCTGCTATTCTAAGTACGGGTTTCCTGCGTCAGCCAGGGTTGCAGAGCAGACACAGTAGATTGGGAGCTCATTTCCTGCATCTGATCAGAGGTTTGACGAGCTTGTAGCACGACTGAGAGAGATTATGCATGGCATATCTGGATCCACTAGCTCTCCTTCAGGATCCTCTGAGGTTGTTGCCTCAACATCTGCATCTACGTCAGGTATAGAATATGCTTTTTCTAGTTGTTACAGGGCAGACTTATCTGAATGGATCATGGATTCCGATGCATCTCATCACCTATGTGGTGACAGAGGTCAGTTTATCGTTTTTTGTCCTACTTAGCCTGGACGATCAGTTGTGATAGCAGATGGAACACATTCCCCCATCACTGGTCAGGGAGAGGTGCAGTTGACTTCTATATTGAGGCTTCCGAATGTTCTCTATGCTCCTGATTTTTCTATGAATCTATTATCAATTAGTCAAATCACCAGAGATTTACATTGTCGTGTCATATTTGATCCATCTGCTTTTGTGTTCCAGGACATACTCACGGGCAGAGTAATTGGAATTGGCCGTGAGCAAGGGGGCCTTTACAGACTAGTGCAGTCTCCGTATGCTGGCCCTTCTTCTTCAATCCACACTGGATATGTTTCTCTATATATGAAGCATCTGCGATTTGGTCATCTTCCTCTGCAAAAGCTGATTCATGTTCTTCCTCAAATTTCTCCTCGCTCCACTTTTCAGTGCGAGGCATGCCAGCTTGGGAAGCATCATCGGTCCACTTTCTAGAGTCGTCACGGTCCAAGTAGTCATTGTCTGTTTGAGTTGCTCCTTTTCGATATTTGGGGTCCTAGTCGTGTCCCAGATCATCAGGGACAGATTTTATCTTGTTGCAGTTGATGAGTTTTCTCGTTTGTCTTAGGTTTTTCTCCTTAAGAACAAGTCTGATGCTTGTCATGTTATTCAGTCTTTTATTAATGAAATACAGAACATTTTCTCTGCAAAAGTCAAGTTCATACATTCTGATAATGCATTAGAGTTTTGCAGTGCTCAGCTTTCTCAATTTCTTAGGTCTCATGATATTGTGCAACAGACATCATGCACATATACTTCCCAATAGAATGGGGTGGCTGAAAGGAAACACCGCCATCTTTTGGATGTTACCATAACTCTTTTGATTCAGAGTCGTGCTCCTCATTCCTATTAGGGAGATGCATTTATGCCCTCTTCGGTACTTGGGGAAAAGATACCGTTCTTGATTGTGTTTCTCGAGATGGATCTTTTCTCGCTTACGCTTCGTATTTTTGGTTATGTTGCATTCGTTCATCAATTCTTTCCTGGTCTTGACAAGCTCTCTCTCGGAGCTTATATCGTTGTTTTGACCTTGACCCTGTTCGATGAAGATATTATGTTAGTGCTGATGTCACCTTCTTTGAGTCTATTATGTATTTTTTTCCCACAGGTGACAGGCTTACTCCTTCTTTCACTGCCTCTACCACCTCCACCACCACCACCTCCACCACTGTCTTCTATTTTCTTTCCACAGGTTTACCAGCGAAGGCCCCATGCCCATGCGCCTCCTCTGTCATCCAACATGCCCAAGGTATGTACTGAGCATTTGAGTTCTTCTAATGGCACGGGTGACTAGCATGTACAGACTGAGGTGCAATATGCAGATACTATCTCTACTCTTGCTGAGGATCTGGATATGCCTATTGTACTTCGGTGTCAGAAAAGAGCATGCACTATGCACCCTATTGACTCTCATGTTTCCTTGGAGTGTCTATCCAAGGATTTTCAGCACTTTGTTGTGGGGTTGTATGCTATATAGATACCACGGTCATATCAGGAGGCCCTGTAAAGAAGTCAGTGGCGTCTGGCTATGGAGGAGGAGATGACAGCTTTACAATCACGAGGTACGTGGAGTGTGGTCCATGCTCCACCAGGTGTGTCTGTTGTTGGCAGCACGTGGGTATTTACTGTGAAGCATCAGGTTGATGGTACAGTAGACAGATACAAGGCCAGGCTGGTTGCTCGTGGGTTCACTCAGACCTATGGAGTGGACTATCAATACTTTTTCTCATGTGGTGCGACATTCTACCTTGCGTATTCTTATTGTTGTGGCGGTGGTACGTGATTGGCCTCTTTTCCAATTGGATGTCAAGAATGCTTTCTTGTATGGTGATCTGCAGGAAGAGGTTTACATGCAGCAGTCACCTGGGTTTGTTGTTGAGGGGAGTCTAGTATGATGTACCGTCTTCATAAGGCTATATATGGCCTTAAGCAGAGCCCGAGGGCTTGGTTTCAGAATCTCTCAGAATTGATTGAACAGAAGGGGTTTGTCAGATCTACTGCAGATCATACTCTCTTTGTAAAGAGAAACCAAAGAGGTATTGTAGTAATTTTGGTTTATGTTGATGGCATTGTTATCACTGGCAGCGATGAACAGGGCATTCAAGCAGCTAAGGATTTCCTTGGACAGCAGTTTGTTACCAAGGACCTTGGCACGCTTCGTTACTTTCTTGGTCTGGAGTTTGCACAGAATCAACAGGATGTGGTTATGACACAAAGGAAGTATGTCACTGATCTTCTATCTGAGATGTGTACGACAAGATATAGACCAGCTATGACCCCGATGGATTCTAATGCGAAGCTCCATGATGACGAATCTGAGGAGGTGGACAAGAGAAGGCACAGAGAGCTGGTAGGGAAATTATTGTATGTTACCATTACCAGGCATGATATATCTTTCGCCATGAGTAGAGTAAGTCAGTTAATGGAGCAACCCAGGCAGGCGCACATGGATGCAGTATTCATGATCCTGAGATATCTGAAGTCATCTCCAGGTGCAGGTCTTCTGTTTAGAAGAGATACGTCTCTCTCAGTCACAGGATGTGGCTATGCAGATTATGCTAGGTGTCCTAAGGATAGGAAGTCTACTTCATGCTTCATTGTGTTTATTGGCAGCTCACTTATCTCATGGAAGAGTAAGAAACAAACCGTTGTTGTTCGATCTAGTGTAGAATCAGAATATAGGGCAATGACCCAAGGTAGTACGGAGATGATGTGGGTCAAATCTGTTTTGACCGATTTAATGATTGAAGTGCCTCTTCCTATGCATCTCAAATGCGACAATCAGGCAGTCTTGTTTATAGCTAATAATCCAGCATTCCATGAAAGGAAAAAGCACATTGAGGTGGACTGTCATTACACTCGTGATTTGATCCAAAAGGGGCTTATTTCAATGTCTTATGTAGCGTCAAGAGATCATATTCCAGACATGTTTACTAAAGCCCTAGCTAGAGGTCCTTTTCATCATTGTTGTTCCAAGCTGAGCATGATAGATATATATGCTTCAGCTTGAGAGGGAGTGTTAAGATATTTACGTTTTTTATCCTTTTTCCATATTGTTTATTTCTATTGTTTGGTTTATGTAATTTACCCTTAGAGCTTTTCTCCTATATAAGAGAGCTTTAGGGTTAGATGGAATACTTTTCTTTCTCCCTTTCCACATACATAATTAGAGAGAGATGCAGTTTAACGACAATTCGAAGCTATATAAGTTGGGCTGCATATTTTCTAATCACTGGATGACATCTGTTGTCAACATACAACAACAACAAAGCCTTTTCCCACAATTAAGTAGGGGCGGCTACATGGATTCTTCCCCTCCATTTAGATCTATCTTGGGTTAATCCCGGGCTTATATCCACAAAACAAAGATCCCTCCGTATAGTCACTTTCCAACACTTCTTGAGTCGTCCCCGTCCTCTCTTAGCCGGCTCAACATCCCAACACTCGCATCTCCTACCTGGTGCATCAGTTGATCTTCTTTGCAAATGACCAAACCATCTTAAGCGGTTTTCTCGCATCTTATCATCGATCGAAGCGACACCAATTTTCTTAAAGCTTTTACATATTGATATAATATGTTACCAATTTACATTTCCAAATCAATGAAAAGAAAATAAGAAAGCATCAATTTATAAAATGCCATATGCTAAATCAATAGGTTGCCTACATCTGCCATTCTACTTAGGTAAGAGTATAAGACCGATGATTCCATATCAACAACCAAACAGAGTGAAATAACTAAAATACCATCTTGTATTTGTGACAGAAATTTAATATTCTTCGCATTCACCATAGGCCATATCTTTTTGCTTGGCAAGCTCCGGATAGTTGCCACCAATTTTCAAGAACTCGGCACTGCATAACATATATATCACCCCTTGCATGAATATGGCAAACCAAAAATGTACCACAAAAGTAAAAAAAACCTTTGGAAATCATGAAAAACAAAGTCCTTTAACAAAAAAATGCTATTATTCAATATTACCGTGATATCTCCATAAATTTGTTAAGATCAAGGTAGCATTTGTACTTCTCCTCAAACTGTTGCACATATTCTGTATATCTGATGCATGCAAAAACTCAGTATGAGCTATAGTCAAACATTTCAAAAAGGTCTGAGGTAGCATGATGTCGGGACCAAGATTAACTGAAGAAAAAGAATGAAATACCAAAACTTGTTTATAAGCATTCCAGCTAGGGGTGTTTTTAAGTGAGTTTCTTATGGTGCAAACTCTACATATAAATAATGAATAGTCTCTACAGAAACAATGAATTAGAAGAACGTTGAAGCTTGAAGGACTAACTGGGGGTAATCTCTGATTGGACTCCGGAGATCCAGTTCATCTTTTTCATATTTTGAGATTAACAAGACGGCCTTGTCTTCAGTATCTTCCATTCTGTCTGCACTGGAATCGACATCCCTTCTAAATCCATCATTTTTCCTATCTGTAGATTCCCTTGCATCATAATTCCTTAAATCCTTCTGGTGCATATGTTCGGTACCAAATCTGGACCCTCCTTCAGGATGCATGTCTGAACCACTGGCCGGGGTTTTCCGATGGTTTCCTCTGGTTTCCTCCCTCCGAGGTAGATCAGAATGCCTATCGAATGAGATTTAGGATCAGAATCTGCTTGTTCAAATCTCTGAAACTGCTGAGATTGAGATGTAGGAGCCCGATGCTGAGGCTTCACAGAAGATTCAGATATTTTCCTAGGCAATGCTTCTTGGCCACTCTTATTCCGATTTCAGAAATAGGAGATTGCTTTTTCAATTCATATGCAACATCAAGAGTGATCTTTTTCTTACCCAAGTCAGATTGAAAATCATAATCGGTGTTTACTGTTGAGAGAAAAAGGGTATTATGGGGATTTGACTGTATGTGGAGACCTCTCTTTGTAAAACCCTAACCCTAATCCTCTCTATATAAAGAGGATTAGGGTGCCTAATTGAGATATGGAAATCCTAATTACAATATTCCACATGGTATCAGAGCCCTAGGATTTCCCTAGGGATCTGACAAACATGGACGTCCAGGACCATCAGCTCGGGTCGCGACTACAGATATTGAGGGAGGCTCGATCGAAATCCCGCGGAAGGATTTTGATGACCTTATGCAGCGGCTATCACAGATGAATCATAATGAAGCAACCACTTCTGGCGATATCGCCGCAACCGCACAGACAGGTACAATTCTAGCCTCAGCTAGCCATCATAAAAATTTACAATGGCTCATTGACACGGGGGCTTCCACCCACCTGTGTGGGGATCCTCGACTATTCCAGAGGCTTAGCACTACCCAGAAAGGGAGAACGGTTCAAGTTGCTGATGGGCGATCATCACCAGTTACAGGTGTTGGGGACGTGCATCTCACCCCTACAATTGAGCTACATAATGTTCTCTTAGTTCCAGACTTCCCGCTTAGTTTACTTTCGGTCAGCCAGATATGCAAAGAACTTCGCTGCCAAGCAATTTTTGACGCTAATACTTGTGTTTTTCAGGACATACTGACTGGGAGGACGATTGGTACGGGCCGTGAAGAAGGAGGCGTCTACCACCTTGAAAAACCATCGATCGCCTATACCTCTGTCAACCAGTCGTCCAGTTCTCTCTGGCATCAGCGTTTAGGTCACCCTTCAGTTCATAAACTGCGTCAGATTATCCCACACATATCCTCTACAAGTACTATCAATTGCGAAGCCTGTCAAGTTGGGAAACATCATCGGGCTACATTTCCCCCCTCTGGTAACCAGCATTCTACTAATATTTTTGATTTAGTTCATATGGATATTTGGGGACCCAGTCGGTATCCTGATCGACTAGGTCATCGTTATTATCTTGTCCTCATTGATGATTTCTCCCGCGTAACGTGGTTATTTCTTTTGACGAATAAATCTGATGCTACTAGCTGTATTACCCGATACATCAAAAATATACAAACTCAATTCGGACGAACTGTTAAAACCCTCCGCTCCGATAATGGACAAGAATTCCTCGCTCATGACCTCCAAAGTCTGCTCCTTGACCTAGGCATTATACATCAGACCACCTGTCCCTACACCTCTCAACAAAATGGTGTCGCGGAATGTAAACATCGTCATATCCTAGATACCGCACGCACATTACTTCTTGCCTCTCAAGTCCCCTCCCGTTATTGGGGAGATGCCGTTTTGACAGCAACTTTTCTTATCAACAGACTGCCATCTACAACTCTACTTGACAAAATCCCTATTGAAATTCTTTTTCCCGGAAAACCCATCTTTCCTATACAACCACGGGTATTTGGGTGCACCGCATTTGTTCATATTCCAGCGTCGGGTAGGGACAAGCTTGCTGCTCGGGCTGTCAAATGTGTCTTTCTGGGGTATGCTGCAAATCAGAAAGGCTACCGATGTTTCGACACTCACTCACGTAAACACTTCATAAGCGCTGATGTCACATTCCTCGAGACAATCCCGTATTTTTTAAACTCAACAAAAAGTCCTCCTTCAAATTTCTCCGTCGAAGACCTCTCCTGTCCCTTACCAGTCCCAACTCCACCACAAACCCACGCTTCTCCTTCTGAGCCCGTGCCACCTCCTCAGGTATGTTCTCCAACTCAGAATTCAGAGACTAATGATATTATAGAAAACTTGGTGGAACTTCCGATAGCTCAACGTCGCCAGGCTCGACAATGTCCATCTGTCTATCGGACCAGACACTCGATTGATGCTGCGGTGTCACTATCCAAGCTTACTCCAACCTACAAAACTTTTGCGCAGGCTGTCTCAGACACCGTCATACCCAAGAACCATATTGATGCACTACAAGATCCTCACTGGTTCAAAGCAATGCAAGAAGAGATGTCCGCTCTTGAGTCTAGAAATACCTGGACTCTAGTGGATTCACCGACGGATGGCCATATCATTGGCTCCAAGTGGGTCTTCACAGTCAAGTACAACCCAGACGGATCTATTGCACGCTACAAGGCTCGTTTGGTTGCGAAAGGTTTTACTCAAACCTATGGTATTGACTTCTTTGACACCTTCTCACCCGTCGCTCGAATGTCAACAATACGAATTCTGGTTGCTGTCGCCGTTCAGTTGGATTGGCCACTACACCAACTGGATGTCAAAAATGCCTTCTTATATGGTGACCTTCATGAAGTGGTTTATATGCAACAACCACCTGGATTCGAGCGACAAGGGGAGTGCAAGAAGGTATGTCTCCTTCGTAAAGCAATCTATGGGTTAAAACAAAGTCCTCGAGCCTGGTTTCAAAAACTGTCAGAGGTTTTACATGTGATTGGGTTCACAAGATCAACGTCTGATCATTCCTTATTCACCAAGAGAAGTCCGAAGGGCACGGTAGCAATGCTGGTATATGTTGACGACATCATCCTTACAGGAGATGATTACGAAGAAATTGCCAAAGTAAAGACTCATCTTGCAGAACAATTCGTAATTAAGGATCTGGGATCATTACGATACTTCTTGGGAATTGAGATAGCCAGGTCAAAGCGTGGGTTGATAATGTCCCAACGAAAATATGCCACCGATCTACTAACAGAAACAGGGATGCTTGGGTGCAAGCCAGCACATATTCCTATGGATCCTAAAGGGCGAATCTTTGAAGAAGGAGCACCAGAGGATGCTGGCAGATACAGACGTCTAGTGGGAAAATTGCTATATCTTACTATTACCCGTCCAGATATTGCTATGGCAGTAGGAAGATTGAGCCAGTTTATGGACTCCCCCACTACTAATCATTTTGAAGCATGCATGATGGTCCTTCGATATATCAAACAATCTCCTGGAAAAGGACTATTATTCCAAAAAGACAACAACCTCAATCTTGTGGCTTACTCTGATGCTGACTATGGAGGGTGCCTGCAAGACAGAAAATCTACTACAGGTTTTTGCACATATCTGGGAGGAAATCTAATCACATGGAAAAGCAAAAAGCAAGCGGTAGTATCTCGATCCAGTGCTGAAAGCGAATATAGAGCCATGACACAGGCAGCAGCTGAACTTGTGTGGGTCAAGTCCGTACTATCTGACCTCCATGTCAGACCCAAGGATGTTATGGAACTAAGATGTGACAACCAAGCTGCAGTATACATTGCAAACAATCCCATGTTTCATGAGCGCACAAAACATGTGGAGATCGATTGTCATTATACAAGAGATCTCATACAAAAAGGCCAATTACGTACACAAGGCGTTACGTCTACAGAACAGACGGCAGACATATTCACAAAACCATTAGCTAGAGTTCAGTTCGAAAAATGTTGTAACAAGCTGAGCATGTATAACCTATATGCTCCAGCTTGAAGGGGAGTGTTGAGAGAAAAAGGGTATTATGGGGATTTGACTGTATGTGGAGACCACTCTTTGTAAAACCCTAACCCTAATCCTCTCTATATAAAGAGGATTAGGGTGCCTAATTGAGATATGGAAATCCTAATTACAATATTCCACATTTACTCTGTTCTCAGATGTCTTGAAAGAACCTTTTCTCTCCAAAGTTCTTTTACTTGCATGTAAGCACTCTGAACTAGTCGGTTCCCGAAACTCACCCAACTCAAGATCTGAAAGTTCTCTTTTTAATATGTTGCCCTTTCCACTAGCACCCATCCTCTTGCCCACATCAGGTTTTTGCTTGTCCATTTCAGATTTTTGCATATTGGAGGCCAAAATATCATCATTATGATTTCTGGCTTGCATACCAGATTCCCTAGTAACTGTGTCTTGAAAAGATGGTCTACCTCCTTGTTGACGCATATGCTTTACTTGTCCCATTTTGTTATTTTATTTTTCTTGTCATTCTCTTTATGTAATTTACCCATAGGCTACTCTCCTATATAAGAGAGCCTAGGGCTATGGAATAGATCATCTCATTCACGTTTCCCAACATGGTATCAGAGCGACGGTCCTAGACCGGAGTTCTCGAAACCCTAACCCTAGACCCCACCCGCCGGCCCTCTTCTTCTCCCTCTCTCGATCGGGGAATCTCCATCGCCATCGCCCCGTGCTGTGCGCTCCTCCGACGCCATAGCACAGCGCCTCCGCGGCGATCTGTGCGCATCTGCAGTCCACGCGCCTGTGCGCGATCTGAGCCCTAGCACCAGCGCGCCTGTGCGCACTCCTCGGCGCAGTCCTCGACGCCTGCGTGCATCTGTGCCCTAGCATCCACGCGCACACTTTGGCGCGTGCGCGCTACACCTCCAGCGCCTAGTGCCTGCGCCCCTGTGCGCTAGAACCGTGCGCATCTGTGCACATCTGAGCGCACTGGTGCGCTAGATCTGCGCACATTGGTGCGCGTTGAAGCAGCGCATCTGGGCGCAGTACAGTAACATACTGTGCGCTCGTTTGCTCCAGTCGCACACGCGGGTAGCGGCTCTGTGTTGCCCCTGCGTGTGATCTTTGTGCTCGTTTATCCAGAACATATCCAGAGCGTAGCGCTCACATATTCATGGGGATAGTTGCTTGACGTCTACACATGCAACTAATCCCGTCTATGTCATTGTAGACAAAGATTATCTTCTCTTAGTCATTCCAGTCTTCTATCTCCAGTATGTCAGACAGCAAGGCAGATATCCCATCTATGGGCGCATTTCGTGGTCCAGCGCCCATTGTCAAGATGGACGGTACGAACTATGAACTGTGGGCAATGCAGTTCATGAGTATGATGAAGTCCACGGGCAAGAAGCATATTCTCACAGAGCCCGAACCTGCAGAGAAGACTGGAGTCCATGCCTCATGGGAGGCTGACGACGCATATGCCAAGGTGTGGCTATCGGGCACATTGGCTATTGAGATCGCCAATGACATTCTACATCAACCCACAGCCAAAGACATGTGGGATATCCTAGCAGCGACATATTCTCAGGCGAAGAATGAGACCAAGATCCTGCAACTACAACATGATATATTCACAATTAAGCAGAATGGCCGCCCATTACATTCTCTTTACACATCTTTGAGAGGAATGTTTGAGAAGCTCCATAGCTTCATGCCTCTTACCGCCACACCAGAACAGCAGAAAACATACAGGAATGCGACGATGGTGGGTGTGTTTCTCGCTGCACTCGATCCAGAGTATGAGGCAGCACGTTCACAGATCTTGGCGGACTCGACTATTCCTCCCATGGAGGAAGCTTTCCACAGATTGAGCAGGATTACTGTACCTTCAGCAGCCACTAGTCAGAATCCTTCAGCCATGGCAGCCAATAGAGGCCGTGGGTCTCAATACCAGGGCCGTGGACGTATTCCCCGTGGAAGGGGTGGCCGCACTAGGCCAACATGCTCATATTGTCACAGAGTCGGCCATACTGAAGACACATGCTACTCAAAGCATGGATTCCCTGCTTCCGCACGAGCTGCTGAACATATAGAGCCTCCATCTGCTGCTTCACTGGATCAGCGCTTTGATGACCTAGTTGCCCGACTCAGGGGCATTATCCCACCATCTGGCCCAGCACCGACTACAGAGAGTCATACTGATACTGCCGCCTCTGCCACTGCTTCTGCATCTACCAATACTTCAGGTAGTACACTTGCATTCCACAGTAGTAGATCTCATATACTGCCATGGATCATGGACTCGGGCGCCACACATCATTTATGTGGTGAACAGGGTCTACTTACAGGATACACCCAGATCCCCCCAGGACGGACAGTAGTAATTGCTGATGGCACGCATTCCCCTATCACTGGTCAGGGGGAGATTAGATTGACACCCTCTATGCAACTGAAGAATGTCCTACATGCACCACATTTTTCTATGAATCTGTTGTCGATTAGTCAAATCACGAAGGATCTTCACTGTCGAGCTATTTTTGATCCATCTTCTTTGATTTTTCAGGACATCCGTACGGGCAACGTGATTGGTCATGGCTATGAGCAAGGAGGCCTTTACCGTCTGAACCAGACCCCATTTGCTGGAACCACATCCTCTCCTGCTGAACAAGTATCTCCTTTCCTGTGGCATTTGCGATTTGGTCATTTACCGCTTCAGAAGTTGCGTCTAGTCCTACCATATAGTATCTCTCACACACCTATCCAGTGTGAGGCATGTCAGTTGGGAAAACATCACAGGTCGTCCTTTCCCAGTAGTCAAGGTCGGAGTAGTAACTCCAAGATTGAGTTGTTTCATGTCGATGTCTGGGGTCCAAGTCGTGTTCCCGATCATCAGGGACACAGGTTTTATATTGTTTTTGTGGATGATTTCTCTAGAGCATCATGGGTCTTTCTGATGAAAAATAAATCTGAAGCTGGAAATATTATTATCCATTTTCTAAATGAGATTCAAAATATTTTTTCTACATCTGTCAAGATTGTGAGAAGTGATAATGCCTTGGAATTATGTACCAACATTCTAGCCAATTACTACTCCTCAAAAGGGATTATTCACCAAACATCGTGTGCTCATACGTCTCAACAGAATGGGGTTGCCGAAAGAAAACACCGTCACCTACTTGATGTTACAAGGTCACTTCTTATTCAGAGTCATGTTCCGTACTCCTACTGGGGTGATGCAGTCCTTACTGCATGTTACCTTATCAACCGTATGCCTTCGTCTGTCCTGAATGAACAAATTCCTTTCTCACTTATTTACCCTGACAAGGATTTGTTCATTCTTACTCCTCGTGTGTTTGGTTCAGTCGCATTTGTCCATCAATTGTCGCCTGGTACTGACAAGCTCTCTCCTAGGGCTGTCAAGTGCGTCTTTGTGGGGTACCCCAGAACCCAAAAGGGGTACAAGTGTTTTGACCCTGTGCGTCGGCGGTATATGATCAGCGCAGATATTACATTCTTTGAATCCATTATGTACTTTTCAGAATCCGGGAACATGCAGCCACCACCATTATCTCCTGATACCGTATTCATGGCACCACCAACATTACAGCCGTCACCACCATTACCACCACCACCACCGCCACCGCTGCCACCAACAATATCCCCGTTACCATTCCATTACACCCGACGGCCGAATCAAGCTCATGGTCCTGACCAGTCAACTAGCTCGCCTATGGTATGTAATGAAAATATTAATGTTGATGGATCTGACGACATTTCTCAGCAGGATGCCTTACAGGAGCATGGTGATACCACAGAGGATCTGGATATTCCAATTGCTCTACGCAAGCCGAAGAGAAGCTGTGCCAAGTATCCAGTATCAGCAGCAGTTTCGTTTGAGAGGCTATCTGGACCATTCAGGACGTTTGCATTGGCACTCTCAGCTACAGATATTCCACGGAACCACCATGAGGCTTTGCAGGATTCTAGATGGCGGCTAGCAATGGAGGAAGAGATGGCGGCTCTTCAGTCTAGAGGTACATGGAGCTTGGTTACCATACCTCCAGATGTCACCCCAGTGAGTTGCAAATGGGTGTTTACAGTGAAACACAATGCAGATGGTTCTATTGACAGGTACAAGGCACGCTTAGTTGCAAGAGGATTCACACAGACATATGGGGTAGATTACCTTGACACGTTCTCCCCTGTAGCTCGTCATTCCACTCTGCGGATACTCTTATCAGTTGCAGTTACTAGAGATTGGCCGCTCTATCAACTGGATGTGAAGAATGCTTTTCTGTATGGTGATCTGCAAGAGGAAGTCTATATGCAACAGCCACCAGGGTTTGCTGTTGAGGGGGAGTGTTCCAAGGTTTGCAGATTACATAAGGCCATCTACGGCCTTAAGCAGAGCCCCAGAGCATGGTTCCAGAAGCTGTCAGACCTCTTTGAGAAACAAGGATATAAACGCTCCAATGCTGATCATTCCTTGTTCGTGCAGAAGACGGCGAGAGGTATTACTGTAATCATGGTTTATGTTGATGATATCTTGATTACAGGTGATGATGACCAGGGCATTAAGCAGGCAAAGGAAAAGCTGGGGACCGAGTTTGTCACCAAGGACTTGGGAGTCCTTAGATATTTTCTGGGACTGGAATTTGCTAGAAATCCATATGGGCTAGTCATGACACAGAGGAAGTATGTCACAGATCTACTGAATGAGACAGGTATGCTAGGATGTCGGCCTGCTACGACACCAATGGATCCTAGCATGAAGTTATATGATGATGACACAGAAGAGGTTGACAAGCGAAGGTACAGAGAACTGGTAGGCAAACTGCTGTATGTCACGATCACTAGACCTGATATATCGTTTGCAGTGAGTCGTGTGAGCCAGTTCATGGAGCAACCACGCCAGGTCCATATGGATGCAATATACATAATTCTGAGATTTTTAAAATCATCTCCAGGTGCAGGCTTGCTATTTAAGAAAGGAAAGGAGATTTCTGTCACAGCATGTGCGGATGCAGACTATGCAGGATGCCCCAAGGACAGGAAGTCAACGTCAGGGTTTGCAGTCTATGTTGGAGATGCTATAGTTTCATGGAAGAGCAAGAAGCAGACAGTAGTGGCCAGATCCAGTGCTGAATCAGAATATAGGGCTATGGCCCAGGCTAGCACAGAAATGATGTGGGTGAAATCCTTACTTGCAGATCTATGCCTTGACATACCTCTTCCTATGATGTTGGAATGTGACAATCAGGCCGCCTTATTCATTGCAAATAATCCAGCGTTTCATGAAAGGACCAAGCATATTGAGGTCGATTGTCATTACATACGTGACATGATTCAGAAGGGGTTCATTGCTACATCTCACGTCACATCAGAGAATCAGACTGCTGATATCTTCACCAAGGCTCTACTTAGAGGTCCATTCCAGAAGTGCGCGTCCAAGCTGAGCATGATTGATATCTATGCTCCACCTTGAGGGGGAGTGTTGACGCATATGCTTTACTTGTCCCATTTTGTTATTTTATTTTTCTTGTCATTCTCTTTATGTAATTTACCCATAGGCTACTCTCCTATATAAGAGAGCCTAGGGCTATGGAATAGATCATCTCATTCACGTTTCCCAACACTCCTAAATTACTGTCCCTTGTGGAGCCAGAAGTATATTTCTCACCCAACTCTTGCATTTCATCTCGACTATCTCTCTCATACCTATCCTTTCCAATTGAAATTTTATCTTTATGTACCATATTTTTCAAACTGGAAGGTTCCGACTCCTCGGGGTACGGAGTGGATCTCTCACTATATTTGGCACCTGGCACAAAGCTCTCGGAAAATGTATCAGACGTCTCCTTGCTGAATGATTTTCTTCTTCCACTAAAATCACCAGGTCTTCTAACTTCTTGAGCATCTAAATCTATACCATTTTGAAAACCAGGACTAGGCCCCTTTATTGGCATATTTGAGTATATATTAAATCTCTCGTGCACAACAGAACTACCTTCCTTCTGCAGATCATTGATCGCACTACTATCTTTGATGCAATTGTTGGTCGTCTTCTTGGCACTGGCACTGATTTGAGGGAGCTCATATTTGTTGGATGCCATTTGTAACTCAGATGTATCATGATCCTTCCTCTGTTCCATCGATGCATTGAAAGGCTTTGTTTTCTTGATATTATTTTCAGTCTTTTCCAAGATGTTAATACTTTCAGGAAGACGTTTGGATCTTGAATTTGGAGTTCTTTTGGAAACCTGAGGTTGTTCATGATCAGAAACATCCTTTGACCTAACCGGTCTTTCCCTATCAGGGAACACATGTTGGCTCTCTGTGTTCTTTTTCAGACCCCAGTCAGAATCCACTCGATCATTACCTAAACGTTTCTGATTGATGGCAATTGATGGCATCGATTCATCAAATTGTGTTAAGTTATTTTTAGTGTCAGCATTCCTGATACTATCTGCAGTTCTACTAACAGGGTTCCCAGAAGATCCAAAAGTATTAGCAGAAGGTACATCCTTGATTTTTTCAACGATCTGAACCCCATCAAAGTTTCTTTCAGGAAAAGGAGAGTGATGTGATGATAAATCAATGGCATCATCCTTATCATCTCCAATTAAGCCATTTTGGCCATTTGGCTCGTACACTATCCAAGATCCAGGTGAGGCAGATTACTTTATTTTGGCAACTGAGGATTTATTGTCCACCTCATCTGCCTCATCGTCAGTTATAGTGATATTAACTTCCACGTCATCGCTTTCGTTGCTACTAGGGATGAGCTTTGGGCTGGGCCGGCCCAACCCGGCCCGAAGCCCAGCCCGCATAGCCTGGCCCAGTCCGAGCCCGAATTATTTATGGGTTGGGCTTGGGCCAAAGATGTAGGCCCATTTAATAATTGGGCCGGGCTTGGGCCTAGCCCGGCCCAGCCGGTTAGGCCCGATAGCCCAGCCTGCATAAAAGCCCAAAATTAGGCCCGTTAGGCCCGATAGTCTGGCCCACATATAGCCCATATACGTCTAGACTTTGATCTCTCACTTTGATATATTCATCTGGAATGAATGATGGAGTTGACGACGTCGACAAATTAATCCACTTGAGGTACAATTTCAATCTGTTTGTTTACTATTATTTGCACATGTTTCTATAATATATCTATAAAACTCTTTCAATTAGATACTGTAGAATCATAGATATGACCAAATCCGTGCAAAACAGTAGGATAACTAAATAATAAAGACGTAAATAACTAATAAATACTTCATAATGAAGATTACAATCAAAATAACCAAACGATGGTACGCCAAGTTTATGGGCCCACCATGTCTAGACTCATAAGTTTTGGACCGGTCCAAACCCAATTGATTTTTGAGACATTAAGGGCCGGCCCGACCCAGGCCCGACCTATGATAATTGGATTGAGCTTGTGCCTGGGCCTTCAAAAAAAATTTACTGGGCCTAGGCCCGGCCCAAAGCCCACAAACATAAATGGGCCTGGGCCTGGGCCCTGTTGGGCCCGGCCTAGGCCCGGCCCATGCTCATCCCTAGTTGCTACTAGAGGATCCATCACTCTCGCTGTCACTGCTGCTTGCGCTGCCAGAGCCAGCTGGGCTCTTGCTTTGACTTCCACTGTCACTTCCACTATGACTGCTCTCACTTTCACTATCACTATCACTTCCACTATCACTGGAGCTACCTGCCTTTCCTTCACTATTATTATCCACATTTACATCATTGGGAAACACATCAGGAGAGGTTTTCTGATCATCTGACTTTTCAAATATCAGTTCAAAATCATCATGTTTTTCTTCGTCAGGTGAACCAATATCAACCTGCTGCTCGAATTCTTCAGTGATGATTTTCTTTAGGGGCTCCACAACAGCTTTTTCTTCTAGAGCATTCCCAGGGTCAGGACTGCCAGAAATTTAAGTGGTTCAAGAAGAGGTATCAAATTGATAGTCGCAAAATAATTTCTTATCTGCCGAGCAGAAACACTATATTTATAATTCCAAATAAATGGTTAGTTTAAATGAACTATGATACAATTCCTTTTAACCACAGAATAAAACCAGTTCACCCGTTTATATAATTGCCCTATCCCGTCAAATTGTTTATCCTATTCAGGAACGTATCAAATGTTTTTTATGTTTTAAACGTACTAGAATATAATAAATAAATAAATAGCTAAATAAGGGCAAAATGTATACCTTAGGGTGTGTTTGGTTGGCGGGTTAAGGTGGGTTAAACTGGTAGAGGGTAACCCGTTTTTGTGTTTTGGTGTTTGGATAGAGGGTTACACTGGGGGTGGGTTAAAAGTGGGTTTGGGGTGATATGATTGTATTGGAGTTTGAAAAAGTGAGTAGTTATTGTGATGTGATTGTATTGAAGTTTGGAAAATGGAGTAGAAGTGGAGTAGTTTATAATTTTTATATGATGTGATGGTATAATATATTATTTTTTGATAGGATTGATGATGTAAAATTGATTTATTTAATTTTTTTAAAAAAGAATAAAGTGGGGCCCACGGGTAGAGAGGGGGATGTGGGTTAAGGGAGGTAAACTCCCCTAACCCGCGGGTAACCCGCGAACCAAACGCTACCTTAGAGTCCATCCCCCTTCTTGGATGCTCAATCCAATTAAGCAATTAATAGAGCATCTGTGGATTCGCTTGCAGCTTTCAATTAAATATTAATAAAGATTGTATAAGTCTGACTACTAAACTTGATATCCCCCTTAGGCTTTTCCACCTTCTGGCATAGTTTAGTGGAACTAGTACTTTTCTCGACTATGTACGTGGGCCGTGGGCCTGCTATGTTGTGTTCGGGTTATTTATGAGGAGTGTTTTGCGAGTACATTTGAAATCACAATTATGATCTAGCTTCTTTATTTTTTGCTAACTCTAGTGAATGATATATTGGGTATCACCCGAAAGAAAAAACTTCTAAAAAAAGAAATCCTACTGGACAACCAAGCTCCTAGACATCAACATTCGCAACAAATGTCCCATGGGTTGTAAGGGGTTCAACCATCCCAGATATCCCTTTCCTCCCCGACCATGATGAAATTGCCGCATTCGAATCATACTTGTTTTAGAAAATAAGTTTCCAAAGTTTGAAAGTGAATAGACATTGCTTAATACAATGCTCATATACATCCTGGTGTTGAGAAGTTTTCATTAAAATGCTAAGGCTTGAGGGAGGTTGAGGAGTAGGGAGGAGTTCAAGAACATTGAGGATGTCAGGAAGTATCGTAGACGTCGAGGAGGAAAGGGACATAAGGGACATGTCAGAGGAGGAGCAAGAGAGAGAAAAAGGTAAATGATGCATGCATTTAATTATGCATAAATTTTACATGTTTTCAAAACAATGCAGATAAGATTGTCAAACAGTCAAAGTAGATAACCACACCCATGTACTTCACAACTCTGTTGATTAGTTTTCATTTTGTATCAACATATGGTTACATGTTTCGAGTATTTAATCCTCCAAACTTAAATTAACATTCCTAAGTATATAGAAATTGTAAGCTTCTTCCAAAATTTTTCCATAGCTGCGTAAATCATTTCTGGTGGTAGTGTAGTGTTCCTACCACCCAAAAGACCAAGGTAAATCCCTTCTCCTGAGGTTTGCATCAGGTAACTGATAATCTCTGATTCATCACTCTAATTAGCTGAAAATACGGCTACGTCCTGAGTAATTAGGTGCATTCATGTGTTTATAGTTCATAATTAATATCCATGCACTTTTAAATAATTTACATAAATTAGCACTTGATATTGCATACATATTCACATGTTTATATCCACGTAATTTCATCAATTATTATTTAATTCACAATAACTCCAATTGACATGAAATCAGCTCCATTGTGTACATCTTACTATATTAATCAATAAAAAATCCTAAAAATACTAACTTCTATATATGTGAAATAAACATAAACCCTAGTTTGAAACTGAAAAGCAGTAAACGTTGGTATCTTCCTCATACAGTGTCCAATTTCACTCTACTCACTTTTGAATTAATCTACACCCAATTATCTACAAATCAAATTCAAATTCAAAAGAATCGAAGTTCATTTATGAAACTTGGGTTTTGGGGTTTAATGGTATATTGTACATATTCATTGGCTTTTGACTTCTTATTTTATGTATGTATATAACTATTTTTGAATTATTTCTTTTTCGTTTCTTTATTTCATTTCATGATTTAACTAATTGTATAAAAATTAAAATAAAAAAACAAAAAAAACAAATAAAAAGATCAATTCTGAGTTGAACATTCAACCTAATTCACATGTAAATAATTCACATTCCCAATTTAATTCTGACTTTTATTAACTCATAAAAATCCAAAAAAATACATTTGTATCCATTTAATTATTTTACATCATGTTTGATTTTTGCATGTATTATTTACCCACAAAAAATCAAATAAAAATTATAAAACACAAAATCGATAGTTTATATAAATATAATATCAACCAAAAAAATCATAACGTGTATACATGACTTCATTTGTATTTAAATCCTTTATACATTTAGCTCAACATTTTTTATTTTGGGTGTTTTTCGCTTGAGGCCGTTTTTTATTTTAATTCATTTATCTTCGAATTTACATGTCTAGTCAATGGTCAATGCAAATGTGTTAGCACCTGATTTGCCTATCCGAGCCATCTCATCCTCACGGTCAATACGAACCCTCCCTCCGGTCAACCCCCTTAATCTTTTAGCACCTCTCAACATGACTGTTGGATATGGGAAGATCCAATGGCCCTCCCATCATCTCCTACCTTCAGCCATCTCTACAACCTCCAACCAAACCAATTCAGCCTCGTCTCCTTCCCCTATATTACCCCATCCAAAAGCCACCATCTTCTTCCCCAAGCACCTCAACCACCCATCTTCGTTATCCTCTTCTTTCTCCTCCATTGTGATGCAGCTCGGTACAGTCAATTGGGGCTCAATTAAAGATTTCCACCCATTGAAATTTGACAGTTAGGGTTTAATTTTCGTTCATTATTTAAAGTCGAACTATTTTTATGTTTTATTGAGTCCTTTGCAATTTTATTTTAAAATAAAGAGATCGCATGTTATCTCAATTTAATTAATTAGTCAGTTATATTTAGTAGTTAATCAGTTAGAGATATTTAGAGTCCAAATTAGGATAAGCTAGTATTTGAATTTTGATTTCCTTTCTATTTTTGCAATTCCACCCCTCATATATAAAGGGGATGGTAGTCTTTTGTTTAAGACAGTTGAATTGAAATTCATTCCCCTCTGTGTTCTCCCTACCTCTTCAGATTCCCTCCACCTTCGATCACCATTAGATCAGAGATTCGCCATTCTCCAACGACCACCCATCGATCCTCTCTACGCCCAACACCACGATCGAGCTAGAAGGCTCAAGTCTCAAATCATCTTCGTAGGAACTCCGTCGAAGCACCACAAGGACAACAGCTCCACCGATGACCCTTGGCCATGTGCTAATCGATAGGAGGAGCATGGAGCCACAACCAGGCCCTCAACCCATCTCTGCAGCCTGAAGAAGAACATCAGAGGAGGTACGCCTACAAGCATCGTCGATCCTGGACACCACTCCTCTTATCCAACGACCTTAAGTTGCTCCGACCCTACTGCCCAAACCTACTACGAAGCAAGCAGAGTCAATCATATGGAGGCCAGCCACCCGAAACACCTTAACCACTCGAGCCTAGCAGCACATGATCCCACGTACGTGGCACAATAAGTGCATCCTCTTACTTCCAGAACCTACAAAAGAACCCTTGTGTGCTTCCCGCACGTGAATGGGGGTTATTTACAGGTATGCCCTCTCGACTCCTTGATATTACAGAGCAACCCCGATACAGGTCAAATTGTGCATAGTGCCCTCTACGCCTTCTAAAATTTGCAAGTCTACTCCTGTAAAGGTCTAATTTGATATATTTTTATTTTTTATTAATACATTGATGCCCCTGGATCTATTTGTTCATATCTTGCAAACCATTCATCGAATTTCAACGAACATGGTGTCAATAAGAATCATATTTACTTATCTATCATATAGAACATCTAATCATTCATTTTGAGATACTTTTGAACATCAATAAATTTAAGGAATTATTTGTTAATTATGAGCATACTTACTCTTTGGATTGTTGTTGGGAGAAAATGATAACTTGATTATTCATGAGACCCTATGATTCTCTTATATAGGAGAGTAACATGTTGGGCAAATTACATAGAGAAAATAGACAAAATAGAAAATACATAAAAGATAAGGAATATAACAAATATCTCAACACTCCCCCTCTAAAGCTGGAGCGTAGATATCTATCATGCTCAGCTTGGAACAACATCTCTGGTAAGACCCTCTGGCTAGAGCTTTGGTAAGTACATATGTTGTCTGATCTCCTGAGCTAACATAACTAGTAAAGATGAGACCCTTCTGTAACATGCCTCTAATGTAGTGACAATCTACCTCTATATGTGTGGTCCTTTCATGGTGTTGAAATCTGAGAAGCGGAAGCAGAATCGATAAACAAAATAATAAACATCAAGAACATGAAGATTTACGTGGAACCCTACTCCCTAAGGAGCCGGATGAAATCACGGGAGAAGCCCTCAAAGGAGTTGGATATTCTATTGAAGTTCTCAATGATTACAGGGGGTGCGAGGCTCCTTATATAGACCCTCAACCAGACCGAAGTCCCACCGCTCATCCATGTGGGACTAAACTTGAGTGGGATAATTGGATCTTGGTGAGATCCAATTACCCATCTATTACATTCTCCAACACTCTCCCTCAAGCTAGAGCTAAGAAAACTACAGCTTGCAAGAAAAAGAAAGTATACAACACATCTTCACATGATACTGAAGGATATGGAGAAATCTTCAAGCGCATCACGAAAGCGTGAGCGTCGTATCGGATACAACGAAGAACGACTAGTCGTACGAGTTGTTCGGTGCAGCGGAATTTAAAAAATATTATTCGATGAAACCACATGATCCACGAACAATTCTCGGATCGTTTCATCTATAACCACAACAAGTATAATGCAATACCTCTTGAAGCATGGTTGATCGAGTCTCTAAGAGAAGGGACCTCCTGTCTCAAGTCCGATCGTCGGAGAGATTGCTTGCGAGCGCGGGGATGAACCGCGGTGTCCTCGCAATCCAAGAAGTTGATCCAAGCGCGGTTGCTCCTGATCTCGTCACACGAGATCGAACGTCCCCTCCATGGGCGAAGCACTCAAAGTAGACGGAGAACCGCAGAGCATCGAAGCGGCAGCACGAGGGCGCGGGCGTCGACGATTCTCTCCACCAAAGTATGGTGGACGGCCACCAAGAAGAGGGGGAGAGAGGGCTGTCGAGTATGGAGAAAAAGAGAGAGAGAAGAGTGCTACAATAGCATGTAAAGAGAGAGCAAAGTATGCCTCTCTATTTATAGGGTTTTGGGATCCATGGATCTCAATCCATGTGACATAAAAAATCAATGGATGAGATTGATTTATGTCAATCCAATGGTCAAGATTGTTGTTGGTAAAAACCAACAACTTGTGATTTAATTTTGATAAAATATATTTGATAAATCAAATAAATATTAATACCAAATTAAATCAATCAAATAAGGAGAGAGAGAACAAGGGAGATCAACCTTCCTCTTTGGAAGGGGGGACGGCCACCAATTCCACAAGGAAATTGGTGCCGTCCCCTCCTTTCCTAAAGGGAGGGCAATCTCATGGATTACCATGAGATTGCACATCTCCTTGATTTTCTCTCTACTTAAATTTCCAACAACAATTTGTTGGTATTTTAATTCACCAAAATAATTCTTAATTTATTTTGGGAATATTGTAATCTTGACATTGGAATATTGTGAATCATATTCACAACCTAAAACTAAATGTAATTTACATTTTCAATTAATTAGACAATGTGTATCCAATACACATTAATAATTAATCTACTAACATAAATTTTATTTAACTCTCTCTAATATATTATAAATCATATTTATAACATATTATGAATAATTGGATATTACTATCCTCATTATTCTTATCCATAATGATTAAATCACATTTAATCATATTGGATAATTTCTCATACATCATGATAATTAAATCACATTTAATTATTAACTTCTCTTTGCTTAGATCTTATGGAATTGTTCTTAAACCATTTAAGAACAATGCTATTTCTCCTCAGATACTTGGAGATAAGGACAGGGCGATTGTATTGTTCCACGTATAGTGACTTGGATATTGAGATCACATCTCAAATCCAGATCCCATGGACCTCTCATAGATGCTTGATTAAATCAAGACCGTAAACCTAATCTTCTCATTGCATCTGAATCTCATTCAGATCAATCTCCAGTAAATAGACTAAGGTTAGGTTACTTCTCTGATGAGAGGAGTCACTAAAATCCAGACCTGTTTCATCACTCCCTCGGAATGGAAGCATCATGGTTATACAATCGTTTATGATCAAATCACCCTTCAGGTATTCCCAATACCTGCACATCCTGCATACTGGAAGACTCATGATCATCATGAAGATAAAGATCACTTTTACACTATCATCTTCATAGTCTGATCATTAAGTTTCTCAATCTTGGTCCTTGGGATATGGTACAGATCATATGCTTTCACAAAGCATATATCTTACCTTCAAATTCATATCATGCTTCTAAAGCATGATGACCATGCATGGAATTTGGTCAATCCCAATACCTCATGAGTGAGTTCATGTCTCCCGGTTCACAAGTGAACCTGTATGATCCCTTTGAGAGATCATATTACTCATATGCCCTTACATGCACACCAGCTCGCTAGTGTATAGACCTTGATTAGGTCATCAACCTATTGGTCTGCCAAATGTACATACTCATGCATATAGTAATACATCTGTCTCTGGTCAGAGGATATTTGCCTGTGATGTGACAGTATTCATCATAGGTCTTATCTCGATCTCATTAAGTCAACTCATTGACTCAACTAATCTGATACCTCCGAATCAATATTCCTATGCAGAGGACCTGCATCAAGAGGTCGATCAGATATCAGTCTAATTAGATAGGATTGCCATCTCCTACTCAGACTGGAGATCACTACTTGTCAATCATTGATGATTCTTGATGAGTCCTCTATCCAACTCCTTTAGATATTCATCCAAGCATCAGCCTCTATGATTCACTCAATGAATCAACAGTTGTATAATTATCAAGTTGGCCATGGTACATAACCCTTATTGTACAAAGGGACCTTATAGTGCATTCATTCATTCATTATCAGAAAGGGAGTGAAACAAAATCAATAATTTTTATTGATAAATCATTTATTACAATAACATTTATTGTAGGAATGGTTCGCCTCGGGCTTACATTGCTAACAGATACATCACAAGAAAACACATCCTTTGCTGGTAGAAGACCTCGCACGAGGACGGGTCTGCGGCTTTCAGGATATCGGAACGTATCTTTGTCATGCCTGCAGAGCCGCTGCGATAACAGGTCACTAGAACGTATCTCTGTCGTGCTGCAGGTCACTGGGGCGTATCTCTGTCGTGCCTGGAGAAGAATCGTTGCAGAAGAAGTCCAGCGCAAAATAGTAGTTGGGTCGCAAAAGAAGAAGTATGCACCCTAACGAAGAAATCGATGCTTGATGAAGACTGATGATCTGTAGAAATCTGGAGTGTCGGCTTGTCAATCGTAGTCAGGTAGTAGAAGTTGTGAAGAATATATCTTTGACTCCCTCTTTCTCCCATACTTGATAGAATAAAGAGCAGATAGCATCAAGTTGGGAGAAACAAATGAATAACATGCAACTTTTTTTATCATACATTTCCATTTTTTGTTCTTCATTTTTCTGTACAATTCAAAGAAAATTTGCTTAGCCGTTTCTTTTTTCATCTATTCTCTTCTTCTTTTTAAAGAAGAAGAATAAAGAGCAGATAGCATCTAGTTGGGAGAAACAAATGAATAACATGCAACTTTTTTTATCATTCATTTCCATTTTTTGTGCTTCATTTTTCTGCACAATTCATAGAAAAATTTGCTTAGCCGTTTCTTTTTTCAGCTATTCTCTTCTTTTTAATTGCATACGGCTTTTCTTTTGTACGCGCTCCTTTTTTAAATTTTTTTTGAACAAACTAAACTTGGCCCAGTTGAGCCCCAAAAAAATACATCAGCCCATTTGGGCTTTACAAAATAGATTCTCTCTCTCCTTTTTTATAGTAGTTTTTACCATTTTTCTGTCTTCTCACCTTTTTTTACGAGAGTGGGGTAATGGATCTTGGTGAGATCCAACTACCCACCTATTACATTCTTTAACACATGAAAAGTTGGGTTATTAGCGATGAAGAGCGCAGTCTAGTTGTCACATTGGAGGTGCATAGGAAGAGGCACCTCAACTGTCAGGTCAATAAGAACGGATCTGACTCACATCATCTTTGTTTGTACTATCCTATGTCATGGCCATGTATTCTGGTTCTGCACTGGATCTAACAACCACTGTCTGCTTCTCCTTTTCCATGATACTAAGGAACTCCCTATGAACACTGCTAATCAGAAGTATACTTCCTATCCTTGGGACATCCTGCATAATATGTATCTACACAAGCTGTAACGGCAAAGGATGTACCTCTGCCGAAAAGAAGACCAGTGCCAGATGAGGCCTTCCAATACCTCAAAATCATCTGAACTGCATCCAGATGCGTCTGTCTACATTGCTTCATAAACTAATTCACTTTGCTCACTGCAAAGGATATATCTGGCCTAGTAGTAATCACATAAAGTTGACAAGTTGACAGGTCACATTCAGGATGAGTTACGTTGGTGTATGTTATTTGCTGATGATATTATGTTGATTGACGAGACTAGAGATGGAATAAATGAGAAGCTTAACATCTGGAGATATGCATTAGAGACTAAAGGATTTCGTATAAGTAGGGCTAAGACGGAATATATGGAGTGCACCTTTGATGGAAGTAATGGTGAAGGAATTGAGGTGAAGATTGGTGACTATAACATTCGGAAGGGAGATTCTTTTAGATATCTGGAATCTATTTTGCAACGGGATGGGGAAATTGATGGAGATGTTACTAATAGATAAATACAGGCTGGTTAAAGTTGAGAGGAGCCTCTGTTGTTCTCTGTGATAAGAAAATTCCTTTAAAAATTAAAGAAGAGTTATACAAAGCAGCCGTGAGACCTGCTATGCTTTATGGCTGAATATTGGCATGTGAACTATAGACATGTGCAGAGAAGTGGTTGTAGCAGAAATAAAAATGCTAAGGTGGATGTGTGGACACTCACGTAAAGATCGGATTCAGCATGATACAATCAGAAAGAAAGTTGGTGTAGCTCCAATCAAGATAAGATGCGAGAAAACCGCTTAAGATAGTTTGGTCATTTGCAAAGATGATCAGTGGATGCACCAGTTAGGAGATGCGAGTGTTGTGATGTTGAGTCGGCTAAGAGAGGGCGAGGACAGCCCAAGAAGTTTTCGAAAGAGACTATACGAAGGGATCTTAGTTTTTTTGATATAAGCCCGATATTGACCCAAGACAGATCTGAATGGAGGCGAAGAATCCATGTAGCCAACCCTACTTAATTGTGGGAAAAGGCTTTGTTGTTGTTGTTAGTAGTGATCACATAAAGGAGCTTTCCAACGAGCTCTATGTACCTCCTATTCTCTACCTCCATAGTATCATCATCATATAACCTCATGCTCGGGTCCATGGGAGTAGTAGCAGGTCTGCGATCTGCCATACTTGTCTCAGAGAGAAGATCTGTAATGTACTTCCTCTGGGTCATCACAAGACCTCGTTAGTGTCTGGCAAATCCAGTCCAAGGAAGTAGGCTACCAAGATCCTTGGTCACAAACTACTGACCTAGGAAATCCTTAACAGCCCGGATGTCATGCACATCATCCCCTGTAACGATGATATCATCAACATAAACAAGTATGGCAACTATACCTCTCTTAGTCCTCTGAACAAAAAGTGAATGATCAGCAGTCGATCTCACAAATCCATGTTGCTCTATCAGGTCCGAGAGCTTCTAGAACCATGCTCTTAGACTCTGCTTAAAGTCATAGATCGTCTTGTGAAGCCTGCAAACCTTCTAACACTCCCCCTCAGCAACAAACCCATGTAGTTGTTGCATGTAAACCTCCTCATGCAGGTCACCATAAAGAAAATTGTTTTTCACATCAAGCTAGTAGAGGGGCCAATCTCATGTCATCGCAACTAAAATAAGTATACGCAGAGTAGAATGCCTACCCACTGGAGAGAAGGTATCATGATAGTCCACCCCATAAGTCTGGGTGAACCCAAGTGCCATAAGTCTCGCCTTGTTGCGATCTACAATGTCATCTGCTCGTTGCTTCAATGTGAACATCCACTTGCATCCCACAACCGATGCGTCAATAGGAGTTGTAACAAGGCTCCAAGTGCCACGCAACTGTCAAAGCCATCTCCCCCTCTATGGCAAGACACCATTGACTGTCATGTAGTGCATCCTGATATGTCTGTGGTAACTCCACAGTTGAAAGTGCCACAATAAATCTCCTGAACCCCTCTAAAATTCTTCAAGGAGACATGTGTTGTAAGAGGATATGTAACATAAGTACGCCTCTACTTCCGCAAAGCAATAGGCACATTGAGATAATATGCCACATGAATCTACACACTACCCTCCTGAGAGGATGCCTTCTCAGCCTGTAAAGAATCCTGCTGCATAGACAACTCAGAAGAGCCATCAGTAGTGTGGAGAAGAGAGACGAATGAGATGTCTATTCCATAGGTCTAGCGTCTCTTATATAGAGAGAAACCCCTAGAGAGTACAAAAGGAAAAATACATATTACCCCCAAGGGTTACGGAACCCAAAGGGTTAAAGGTTACAGAACCCGATGGGTTAGGAACATAAATGTAAGTATAATAACTCTAACACTCCCCCTCAAGTTGGAGCATATCTATGGATCATGCCCAATTTGGATACTAAGTAAATAAGGTGCTTCCTTGGAAGAGCCTTTGTGAGGATGTCTGCAAGTTGAAGTTCAGTGAAGACGTGTGGAGTGATGATTCATCCTCCTCGTACTACATCACGAATGAAATAGCAATCAACTTCAATGTGTTTTGTCCGCTCATGGAAAACTGGATTGGTGGAGATGTACGTGGCAGACTTGTTGTCACAACATAAGGGTACAGGAGTGGCAACTGACATCCCAAGTTATGTCAGGAAAGAAACAAGCCATGTGATCTCACAAGTGGCCTGAGCCATTGCAATGTATTCTGCTTCCGCACTGGATCTGAAGACCACTCTCTGCTTCTTGCTTCACCAAGTGACAAGGTTATCCCCAACAAACATGATCGACGGTCCTCAGGAGAGCTGGCATAGTCAGAATATGTATAAGCAGAGATATTAGTGCGCCTATTCACCCCATGGAAGAGTCCACATCCGGGAGATTCTTTCAAATATTGAAGGATCAAAAGAACATTCTTCCAATGACTGTAAAGAGGCTTCTCCGTATAACGACTGGCTCTGCTCAAAGCATATGATATATATGGCCTAGTAACAATGCAATAGAGTAATTTTCTCACTAAGCTTCTGTACTGTGTTGCATCCTCAAAAACTGGATCAGTAAATGCTTAATATTTTCTCACTTTTGCAGGGATGCCAAATGGCTTGCATCCAAGTAGTCCTACCTCAGTCAGAATATCGAGGCAATACTTCCTCTGTGAAAGATGGAGCCCCTTTGTAGTGTGTATTACCTCGATGCCAAGAAAATAATGAAGTTGACCGAGGTCTTCCGTAACAAAGACCTTCTGGAGGAAGGTCTTGGTCTCCTGAATACTGTCTACGTGATCTCCTGTAATAACCATATCATCAACATAGACAGCAAGAATGATCGTACCAGTAGACCGTCATCTAACAAAGACAGAGTAGTCAGATGTTGTCCTCTGAAAATCAAGTGTGTTGATCTCCATAGTGAGCATGTCAAACCATGCCCTAGGGCTTTGCTTCCGGCCATAAATGGCCTTGCGTAATCAACATACATGCTAACCCTCGACTACATACCCCAGCGGTTGCATCATGTAGACCTCCTCCTCAAAATCAACATAAAGAAAGGCATTCTTCACATCAAGTTGATAAATGGGCCAAGCCTTGTTGGTAGCAACAGAGAGAATGGTACGTATCGACCCCATGCTGGCAACGGGCGAGGTCTCAAAATAATCAACTCCAAAAGTTCGTGTGAAACCTTTGTCAACAAGTCTAGCTTTCAACCTGTCAATAGAACCATCAGACGATTGTTTGGTCGTGGACATCGACAAGCCACATGGTGAACTCCCGGAGGGCACGCACGAGATCCCACGTGCCCTGGGATTAAGTGCATACATCTCGTTATCCACGGCACATCGCCAACCATGATCCTGCATTGCACTGAAATGATCTCTTGGAACAGAAATAACATTCAGAGCATCTGCAAAACTCTTGTCACGGCTTGACAAACCATCTGTAGAAGTAAAATGTGACATAGGGTGATACGTATATGGACTTTTTTTGCTTACGTAGAGCTATAGGAAGCTCCTCAGGTACATCCGGGCAGCGAAGAACTCGAACTGGTCATATCATCCTGCATAAAAGGGACCAGCAAAGGTGTAGACACTGGTGTAGAAGGTATAGAGATATGCTGGCGAGTATAGACGATTGGCAGAGGGAGGTCCAGAGGAATGCCACTCACAGTCTGTGGAATAACTCGTCTGCTCAAAGAAAGTGACATCAACAGACACGTAGTATCGACGCCCAATAAGATAATAGAAGCGATAGCCTTTTTGGGTACGAGAGTTGTTAGAATACTCAGATGATTTATTCCATAGAGCCCTAGGGTCTCTTATATAGGGAGAGAGCCCTTGGGTAAATTACATGAGAGGTACATAAAGAAACTGAAATATAATAAAAGACACATAAAGACGAACAACTATCTCTACACTCCCCCTCAAGATGGAGCATAGATATCTATCATGCTCAGCTTGGAAGAACATCTCTGGAAAGGTCCTCTGAGCAATGGCTTAGTGAATATGTCTGCTGTCTGGTCCTCTGAACTGACGTGAGACGTGGAGATGAAGCCCTTCTGAATCATGTCCCTAGTGTAATGATAATCCACCTCTATGTGTTTTGTTCTCTCATGGAAGGCTGGATTGTTGGCAATGAATAATGCTGCCTGATTGTCACATTGCAGGTTCATAGGCAAGGGAACATCAACATTCAGATCTTCTAAGACTGCTTTAACCCACATCATTTCTGTGCTTGCCTGTGCCATGGCTCTGTACTCGGATTCGGCACTGGATCTCGCCACAACTGTCTGCTTCTTGCTTTTCCAAGAGACTAAAGAGCTTCCTATGAAGATAGCATATCCGGAAGTAGACTTACGATCTCGTGGACATCCTGCATAATCTGCATCTGCACAGGCGGAAATAGACAGATCCGTACCTTTCTTGAATAGCAACCCTGTGCCTGGGGAAGACTTCAGATATCTCAGTATCATGTACAAGGCATCCATATGTACTTGCCTCGGCTGCTCCATGAATTGACTCACCCGGTTTACTGCAAGGGCAATATCCGGTCGAGTTATAGTGATGTATAAGAGCTTACCCACCATTTCTCTGTACCTTCTCTTGTCCACCTCCTCGGTATCATCATCATACAGTTTCATACTCGGGTCCATAGGTGTACTTGAAGGTCTGCATCCAGTCATTCCTGTTTCAGCGAGCAAGTCTGTGACATATTTTCTTTGAGTCATCACCATTCCTTGTGCATTTCGTGCAAATTCTATCCCCAGAAAATACCGTATTGTGCCTAGATCCTTTGTAATGAACTGGCTGCCCAACATAGACTTGGTTATCTCAACCCCCTGTGCATCATCTCCAGTAACCAATATGTCATCAACATATACCATAACAACGATGGTACCTCTAGGAGTCTTTCGGACGAACAGTGAGTGGTCCGCATTTGATCTTCTGAACCCCTGTCGTTCAATAAGCTGGGAGAGCTTTTGGAACCATGCTCGAGGACTCTGTTTAAGGCCATAGATAGCCTTATGAAGTCTGCACACCTTCTGAGTCTCCCCCTCAGCAGCAAACCCAGGTGGCTGCTGCATGTAGACTTCCTCCTGTAGATCACCATACAAGAAAGCATTCTTAACATCAAGCTGGAATATGGTCCAGTCACGTACCAGTGCAACCGATAGAAGGATACGAAGTGTAGAGTGCCTCGCCACCGGTGAAAAAGTGTCCAAGTAATCGACACCATATGTCTGTGTAAACCCTCTTGCTACAAGCCTGGCCTTGTACCTGTCAAGACGACCATCTGCATGATATTTGACCGTAAATACCCACTTGCAACTCACCACAGATGCACCTGGAGGGATAGGGACAAGAGACCAAGTCCCTCTAGATTGCAAGGCACGCATCTCCTCTTCCATCGCTAGACGCCAGCATTCAATCTTCATGGCATCCTGATAAGTCCGAGGAATCTCTACTGACGACACAGCAGCGGCAAACTTCTGGAAATCCCCAGTGAGACGATGAAAGGAGACCTGAGAGGCCAGGGGATATGAGGCACACTGTCTTCGCTGCTTCCGATGAGCAATAGGCCGGTCCAAGTCTTCTAACACAGTGCTGACTGGTTGGTCCTCCTCCTGTGGTAAAAGCTCCTGCACAGGTGCATTATTTAACCCATCATTAGTGTTAACATCAGTATATACCTGAGGCATGTTGGATGGTTAACACGTAGCTTGAGCAGGGCCTGTCCGTCTCGTGTAGACCTTAGGGAAAGGGACAAATGGAGGTGGTGGCGGAGGAGGTGGTGGTGGTGGTGATTGTGGTGTCGGTTGAGTAGAGGATGGACCCATGCTTGGAGGTGGTGGAACATAGACATTGGAATCTGATGATGTGGAGGAGACCAATCTGTCACCTGCAGGGGATAAATACATGACAGGCTCGAAAAATGTAACATCTGCACTCACATAGTACTTGTCATGAACCGGGTCATAGCAACGGTATCCTTTCTGAGTCCTGGAGTAACCCACAAAAACACACTTGATAGCCCTAGGGGATAGCTTATCAAGCCCCGGAGATAAGCGGTGAACAAACGCAACAGTGCCAAAAACCCGAGGTGTCAGCGTAAATAAATCTTTGTCAGGAAAGAGAACAGAGATAGGAGATTTTTCCCCAAGAACAGTTGTAGGCATTCGATTGACCAAATAACATGCAGTCAGTATGGCATCCCCCCAAAACGTTAATGGAGCACAACTCTGAATAAGTAATGTGCGAGCAATATCAAGAAAGTGGCGATGTTTCCGTTCTGCAACCCCATTTTGTTGAGAGGTGTAGGCACATGTGGTTTGGTGAACAATGCCTTTGGAGGAAAGGAAGCTAGCAAGAGAGCGAGTGCAGAACTCCAATGCATTGTCAGTACGCACATACTTAACAGTAGATGAGAAAACATTCTGGACTTCATTAATTAGATTTTGAAGAACATGTCCTGCTTCAGATTTATTCTTAAGAAGAAAAGTCCACGACACTATAGAGAAATCATCAACGACAACTAAATAGAACCTGTGCCCCTGATGATCCGGGACACGACTTGGACCCCAAATGTCTATATGAAATAATTCAAACGGGGAGCTACTGCTCCGACTCTGACGCCCGGGGAAGCTAGACCGATGGTGCTTCCCTAACTGACATGCTTCACATTGAAAAGAGGAACTCGGAGATATCTGAGGCAGGAGGTGACGCATCTTTTGAAGCGGCAGATGACCGAACCGAAGATGCCAGGTGTACGGAGAAACGGAGGCCTGGGAATGCAAGGAGACGCCAGCATAGGAGTTACGAACGAGACGATAAAGGCCATTGTGCTCAGAACCACAGCCAATCACCCTGCCCGTCAGTATGTCTTGAAAGATAACAGACGATGGATCAAAAATAGCACGACAGTGCAAATCACGAGTAATCTGGCTAATAGACAAGAGGTTCATAGAGAATTCTGGAGCATGTAGCACATTCTGTAAGTGCATAGAGGGTAGTAAAGCTGTCTCCCCCTGACCGATGATAGGAGACTGAGTGCCATCAGCAATGAGTACAGAGCGACCTGGCTGAACGGCTCTGTATGACTGCAGAATATCCTTCTCACGGCATAGATGATGGGTAGCTCCAGAGTCGACAATCCATCCTGTTAGGTCATGACTATGAAATGAGGCTGAAGGGCTACCTGAGGCACTGGCTGAGGCTGATGTACTGGCTGATGCCGAAGCCGCAACATCAGAAACGTCTGCACCCTCTGACGATGAAGATTGTGGCATAATATCTCGAAGTCGTGCCACCAACTCTTCGAACCTGTGATCTGTGGCTGGAGCTGAAGGACCCTGAACATGATCAGCGACACGTGCAGAAGGGGGAAAGCCGTGCTTGGAATAGCACGTATCCTCCGAATGACCAGTACGGCGGCAAAAAGAACACGTGGACCGTATGCGACCTCCACGTCCACGTCCACCACTTCCTCTGCCACGAAACGAGGACGAACCACCACGTCCCCTGGAAACTTCCATTGTAGACGGAGGTGCATTTGCTGTAGCGGATGGAACGGGTACACGACTGAGTCTCCGGTATACCTCTTCCATCGGCGGGATAGTGGCATCTGCTAGGATCTGAGAGCGTGCTGCCTCGTACTCCGGGTCTAGGGCAGCGAGTAATACGCCAACCATAGTGGCGTTGCGGAACGTCTTCTGCTGTTCCGGTGTGGCTGTAAGCAGAATGGTGCTATAGAGCTTCTCGAACATGCCACGAAGCGACGTGTACAGTGAATGGAGAGGCCTCCCATTCTGCTTCGTGGTAAATATGTCATGCTGCAACTGGAGCATCTTCGTCTCGTTGCGTACTTGAGAGTACGTCATAGCCAAAATATCCCACATCGCCTTAGCGGTGGGCTGGTGAAGGACATCATTCGCTATCTCCGTCGTAAGCGTACCTGAGAGCCACACCTTGGCGTACGCGTCGTCAGCCTCCCATGAGGCATAAATCCCTGTCTTCTCCGGCGGTTCATCCTCGGTAAGAATATGCTTCTTACCACACGACTTCATAAGGCTGAGGAACTGCATCGCCCACAGCTCGTAGTTAGTCCCGTCCATTTTGACGATTGGTGCCGAACCTTTGAAGGCACCTATGGCGGGCATCTCAAGCTTCTGTTCTGACATAATTCTGGAGAAGAACACGTACTGATAGACCAAGAAAGTATTGTCTACCGAGACCTTGTAGGATTCAAGTGCATAGGTAGACGATTATGCACTTGAATCGACCATCACGCCGAGTCCTAGCGAGGATGCGGTTCCCCGGCCACGAGTAGAGGCTCTGGGAGCCCCTACAACTGGATTACGGGCGGCTGAAGGACTGTTGGCAGCGAGCAGGAGGCCGGGGGCTGGAGACCTGGGTGGTCGGGCGGCGGTGTATGGGCTGGGCGGCGTATATCGGAGGGCCGCAAGGTGCTGGGGAGCCCGCTGGGGGGCTGGGGAGCCCGCTGGGGGGGGCTGGGGAGCCCGCTAGAAGGGCCGCTGGGTGCTGGGGGGGCCCGCTGGGGGCTGGAGTGGCCGCTGCGGAGGGGCGGCGAGGAGGCGGCGAGCCCGGGGAGGTAGGGTTCGAAACCCTAGGCGGCGGGAGAGAAGGGGGGGGGGGCGGCGGTGGAGAACCCTAGGGTTAGGGTTATGGCTCTGATACCATGTTAGAATACTCAGATGATTTATTCCATAGAGCCCTAGGCTCTCTTATATAGGGAGAGAGCCCTTGGGTAAATTACATGAGAGGTACATAAAGAAACTGAAATATAATAAAAGATACATAAAGACGAACAACTATCTCTACAACAGTATCCAAGAAAGACACATTTGATGGCACAAGAGGATAATTTGTCAGTTGCATGAAAGTTATGAACAAAGGCAATACAACCAAAAATTTGCAAAGGTATGAGAAAAGAAGACTCAATAGGGTAAAGTAAGGAAAATGGAGTTGCTCATTCTAGAACAGATGAAGAAACACAGCTAATGAGAAAAATTGCAGTAAGGATATCATCTCCCTAATAATGTTTAGGAACACTCATTCGACTAAGAAGAGATCTGGCAACATTTAGCAAGTGTCGGAGTTTCCTCTCAGCTACACCATTCTGTTGTGAGGTATATGGACATGATGTTTGGCGAACAATTCCTTGGGATGCAAAGAGAGAGCTCAAGTCATGTTGGGTTAACTCAAGATCATTGTCAGTACAAATGATCTTAACAATGCTAGAAAAGAAAATTTTAACATATTCGAAGAAATTTCTGACAATTTGATTAATCTTCGAACGCTCCTTTAATAGATATACCTAAGAAGATCGACTATAATTATCAAAGAAAACTATAAATAGCAATGACCACTTAATGTGTGGATCGAACAAGGTCCTCAAACATCACGATGAACAAGATGAAAAGCAACAGTACTACGAGACTCAGTACGAACAGGAAACGAAGCTCGATGGTGTTTCCCGAACTCACACGCCTCACACTGAAAGGGCTTCAGAGCAGAGAGTTCAGGAAACATCATGGAGATGGCCTTGGCAGAGGGATGCCCAAGGCGTAAATGCCATAGGAGCGGATCTTCAGAGATGGACGCAACACCAACAAAAATGAAATCCGAGGGTATGTCAAGATAATATATATAGGTCGTTCTTCTCATGACCCCCACCAAAAATTTGCCTCGTCCGAATGTCCTGAAAATAACAAAACTTATCAAATTTCGCATGGCAATGGAGCTCAACACAAAGCTTGTGAACTGACAGCAAAATCAGGAGCACAATGAACCCCAAAAAGTTGAAGCATGACATAGTTCTGACAGTAGTAATCGATGATTGAGTCCCATTAACGACTCAAACTGACTTCACAGAGGTAGATGATACGGAAGAGGTGAACAAACTACTACCTTCTCCAGTGAGATGAGTAGAGGCACCAGAATCAATAATCCAAGTTGAAGCATGAGTGACAGAGTTGGCTATTGTACCTGAAGAAGCAGCCAAAGCAGCAGTGGTAGTGTTATCAGTAGTAGTAGGCCCTGGAGTCTGAAGAATCTGCAGAGAGTAATCTGCATCATCAAGATGAACAGTCTTACCACTAGAGGTTGATGTAGGCGATGCCCCTTCCACATCATATGCATCCTCATAGGCATTGTTGACGTGATAAGAAGGTACGCCAAACTTCTGCCAGCATCATTCAGTTGGGTGGTTCCACCTACCACGGTGAGTGCATGGGATAGTAGAGTCTCGCCTACGATCACGGCCAAAGACACGGTCTCGTCCAGATTCCCATCCACGACCACGACTTGGATCACAACCGCATCCTCCGCGTAACCCGTATCTGCCTCTTTGCCCAGATGAGGCGATGTGTGCAAAGTTCTCTGTTGAAGGTAAGATGGGATGTCGAGCAGCCGATGTCTCGAGTTCCTCAAGTTAGCTAGAGATGACATTCATTGTTGGCAGTGTCTCTGATAACAATAATAAATTATTCTTTGAAATTCATTGGCTCATTGGGCTTGGGGATTAAATCAAACTGCATCTTGTTTGGCATGCTCGTTTGCTTACATAACTATCTTTGTATTCATTCATCATCATTTAAAAATTCTAAAAAAATGCATTGTTTTTTCCTTTCATTGCATTTACTTTCTTGTATAAAAATATAAAAAAATATTTATATTTGTTTCAATTCATTACACCATATTTAAAAATCAATAAAAACTTGCAAAAATCTAAAACCCAAAAAAACATCTTTTAAAAATCGAACTCTAAAATGAATGAAAAATTAATTTTAAACCCTCATATTACATCATGAGTTTGACCATGGGACTTGCCCAAGTAAAATAAATAATTGACCACACTGATTAATTTCAGACATTATTTCTCGTGTGATCATTTTTTATTGACTCACTCTTTATCACCCACTACAGGCGATATAAATCTTTAATAATTAAGAGTGGTGAAGAGAGTGTCTTCAGTATCCGACAACCATCGTAAAAAACATGGCATAAAATTTCTTCAAATTCCACAGAATTTCTTCGAAAATTCCATTTCTCTAGGTCACTGAAATCGAAACACTACCTCGCAGTGTTGTAAAAGTCGCCAGACTAGCTCGACTAGTAGGTCCGACTAGTCTAGTCAGTGGGGCGACCGACTGAGTGACGAGCCCGGATAAGCCGCGATAAGAAATCGTTTTTATCGTTCGTGCGTGAAATTAATGAAGTCGTTCGTTGTAGGCGGCTATCGGAACAGTCAAGAAATAACCACAAAATAATGATTCAATTTTAATCTCGTGGTGTATGTTTATTTTACTTGGGCAAGTCCCAAGGTCGATCACAAGGAGGCAAAGGAACAACCTAGATTAATGTCTATCCAATTTTTAGTTCGGTTTTCAAGGCGGTACTTTTTTTGGTATTTTTCAATGCAAGATGAAATGCAAAATGCAAATTCGGCCTATTTTAGGGACTAAAATGTAAAGTACGTTCAAACGGTGTCCGAAAATTACGAAACTTGGCCGAGATGTAAAAAATGATGGAATAAGTGCACAATAAATTTTTTGGAATTTTTAGATGCAATGTGATTTTTTACTAATTTTTAATGCAAACAGAATGATTTTTCAATATTTAATTTTAATAAATATTAAACCTACTTATTTTCGAGAACTAAAATTATCTAAGATCTATCACTAGGTGATGGATCCCAGAAAAATCCTAGATCACAAAAATGTGGGGTCTAATACCTATTAAAAATTAAACAGTGAAATATGCAAAATGATTCATACAAGGCAAATGAGCATGAAAATGCAATGATTTTTGGGCACAATGTCAAGCAACTTAATCTCTACAATATGTGATTTTTGGGGAATTTTTAAAGCAACGGTTAATTAACTATGAATTTCAGAGCACATATTGGGCAAAATATTTCAATTTCCACAAAACAATTATTTATTAATCAACCGTAAATCACAAAAATACCCACAACATGTCAAAATGTAGAGAATTATATGAGGAACACAGTGCTATTTTTAAATAAATAAAATGAAATCTAGAAAAGGTTCAAAACAGAGGGAGAACACAGGGGTATGAATGCAAATGTAATAAATAAATAAAATTAAAAATGCAGAACAGGGACCTATATGTAATTACCTAAAATGGGGGGGGTGCTCGAATGCAAATAAGGGAAATCCCGGGGAGCTTCTTGCAATTTACCCAGGCGGTCACGTGCGTAGCACGTGACCCCTGGATGATGAGCAGCTGACGTTCCCCACGCACGTGCGTGGCACGTGCTGGGGCCTCGGGCTCCGAGCCCGGTGCTGGCGGTGGCAGACTCCGGCCGAGGCGGAGGGGATGATGGCGGAGTCGTTGGCGCTGGCGCCGACCTCCGGTGGTGGCCGAATGAAGGTCGGGGGAGGCGACTGCGGTGCTCGTTGGAGTAGCCTCGGGCGGCGATGGCGATGGCGGGGCGGAGGCGTTGGAGACGAAGGTCGGAGTGGTGGCTGGCTGTCGTTGAAGCGGTGAACGAAGGTGAAGCTCGAGGCAGAGTCGGTGAATGGAGCTTTGGCGGTGGAGTGGCCGGCGTAGCGTCGAAGTTGCAGAGGTGTTGACGGAGTGGAGGTATCGTCGTCGTCGATGGCGAGGAGCGGAGCAGAGAGGCACGAAGCTCCTCGGCGCTGGTGATGGCTTCCTAGTCGGCGAAGGCGTGTCGAAGACGATGGCGGTGTTGTCGATGGAGCGGTGGTGGCGTTGTTGCAGATGGAGTAGCAGATGTGTCGCGTCGTAGGGCTCGACGAACGGAGTCGGAGCAGCAGCAGCAAGGCCCGCTGGGGCGCTGCGACGGCCACTGGAAGGTGGCCGGACCTCGTCGAGGAAGAGGAGGAGGGGCCCTGTCACCGCCGCCTCCTCCAAGCTCTATCGGCGGATGAAAAGGAAGCGGGGCGGCGAGGTTGTTTTAATAGGAGAGACGGGGATCGAGCGGGCGAGGGAGATGCGGAGGGTCGTTGCGTAAGACGCGGGGGGGGAGGTCGTTGGCGAGGGAAGCGGAGGCGAGTGGCGGCGGGCGCGAGCGGAGCTGGAGGTTGAAGAGGGGAGGCGGAGAAGACGGGGGAGACCGTTGGGGAAGAAGGGTTCCCGGCCGTTCGATCGGCCGAGATCGAACGGCCCAGGGAAGGCCACGTGGCGCGGAAGGGGCTGGCAGGCGGAGCACGTGAGGGGCACGTGCCTGGGGGCACGTGCGCCGCACGTGCGGTGGATTAATATTTTTTTTTTTAATAAAAACTAAGATTTAAAAAGCCCAAAAACCACTGACACGTGGCGGCCTCTGAGGCTGCCACGTGTCAGCTCCAGAAAAATCGAAAGATAAATGTTTTGTAAAATCAAAAAGAAATAGCAAATGACCTCGGATCGAAAAAGTTCCTTCACGAAAAATGCTCGTCTCGACGAGATCTACAACTTTCATGAAGACATCAAAGCCAAATTCGGTCAAATGTGAAAAGTGAATTTTTGGGGTATCCCATGTACATAGAATACCTTGATTTTTGGTTTTCTAATTTTTTTTGTCAATTTTAAACACGATAAAAATCCGGAAAAAATACGAAAAACTCAAAGATAAATAAAACACCCATTAATCTAATTTTTTGGATTTTTATTAATAAAGAAAATATACAAATAAAATACAGGTCAAAAAGCCGCGAAAAAATACAATGTACAAAAGAGGCCCAAAACCCAACTTTCACATACGAGCTCCGATTCACTTGAACTTGGTCTTGTTTTGAAGGTAATTGAATGTGCTTTAGTTCAAAAGTGAGTAGGATCAAATCGGACACTGGATGGGGAAGATATGTGGCTTTTAGTCCGAAAATCCTGAAACTAGGGTTTGGGTTTTTGGTCCACTTAACAGGGTTAAATATTTTTTTGTATTTTTTATTTATTCTTGTTAGTGATGTGTACACAGTGGAAGTGAGTTTGTGGTATGCGGTGTCAGCATGAAGGAGTTAAAAATAGGGGAAGCTGGGCTATTTACAGGTCAATTTTTGGCTTGGATTTTTGGCTTCTTATTTTATGCAGAACTTAATGCTAAAATGCAATTCTTATGCCATCATGCATGAATGCTAATTATGCAGAATAAATGCAGAAATGCAATTGATTTTGAGGGACTTGAGCTTTAATTAATAAGACTTAGAATGGTGAATCTGAGATTCATCATCCCCCTATACTTAAACCATGCTCGTCCCTGAGCATCTAAAAGAAATGCCATGAAGTAAAATGAGATTGGGTTCCATACCAAGACCATGAACTGAAGGTGAAAGTGAAACTAAACTTGACCTTTGGATTAATAATGTGGCGGAACTTCTGTGAGACTTAGAATTTCAAAATCAACAGCCCTCAAGTTCTACACATCATTGACACAGTTTCAACTCAGAAGTCATCTTAGATCAATCCTCTTCCCAAAGTATACCCTATGAACATTGAATAACCGACTCATGTGTGTGAAGGGTTTTAGCTCTTCCCATTCAGAATGCCGGACTACCATGCTCCTCTCCTCTCCAGTAACTCATCCTCGGGGAGTCAGGTATTTCCTTCTAAGGTCTGTCGTGCTGTGTTCACAATCGAATGAGGGAGAAGATAGAAGAAAGAGAAAAGAACTGGAGGGTGGCCAGTGTAGTCACCTCTCCTTGTGGAGATAGCCAGTGTAGCCGAGTCTCCACCAAGATCTGCAGGTTTCTGAAGCTTGGACCTTTTTGGTCGGATTTTTATTTGGTAGAATGCTTCTATGTATTTGGAATTTTTGGTGGTTCTGCTTGGATCTTGTTGTGCCCCTACGGATATAGAATCTTTTGTTCCGTACATTTTTTTGGGGTCTTAGAAAAAATTGTGCCCAGCCGTCCATCCCTTTTCCGAAGCTTTATTTCAACCCGTACTCCGGTCTTTAGATTTCCACGCTACCAGAAAAGAGACTCACACAGTCTTCCAACATCCCGTTTGGATTGAGCTAAGTGCATAGTGAGAGAGTGCGAATTAATTCCCTATTCTAGAGTTGTACCCAGAATGAAGAGACCAGGTTAGACACTAAGAGTCAAACGCTGCACATTGTCATGTGGAACTTAAGGAATTAAGTCACAAGGACCTGAAGCTCTTAAAATCCTATTTCTCGGTGAAGTTCCTCTGAAAATTAGGTGGATTAAGGTCAAGCCCAGACCACTCTCGAATTCGGCTCATAACTCGGTTCAGAACCCAATGACTTTTCACAGATGCGAATGCATGCGGTGATGGATGAAGTGCCGGTGCGTGAAATGCAGATACTTTTTTTTTTTTTGACATTTTATGCAAGGGGTTTTTTATGCAGAAAGTGGAATAAGAAGCCTCTTCCCTTTTTTTTTTTCATTTTTCATTCATTTTTTTTTTCAGAAAATTAGGGCAAGTCAGTGTTCTTCTTTCTTCTCTCTTTTTTTTTTTAGTACCCACCCCGTAAATACATATAGACTTACGCGAAAGTACGAGATATGGGTAAAATATATACAAAGTATATATACAGACCCCCCTATACTTAGCGAGTGCTGTGTCCTCAGAGCACAAGAAGCGTGAAGAAGACATAGCTCGGGCTAAGCGTAAGAGAGTGAGAAAGAAAAAATAAAAGAAGAAAAAGAATGAAAAGAAAAGCGGTCAGTAAATGAGGAGAGTATATACGGGTGGATGTCGGTTCCCCCTATACTTAGACTCTGAACAGCCTAAGTATGGAAGAAGGGTGGATATGGAGTGATTAGGAGTCAGGAGAAGAATGGTATATACAGATGGCATTGGTCCCCCCTATACTTAGGCCTTGGCCTAAGTAAAGGAAGAAGCTGTACAAGGAGACCAATGTGGTCGGGAGGGAGGGTGGGTAGCCGATGATTAAGGCGGTTTTCGGCTGATCTTTTTATGAGCCTGCGGTGGGAGATCGTAATGATGAGTCGGAGATGAGGCATATGATTCCCAACAATTGTCAGTGTCATCCTCAGACAAATTATGATGGATAGTGGATGAATTGTTTGAGTCAGATGAAAGATATCCATCATCGGAATTATCCTCAGAGGAGTAGTAATTGAAAGTGGGCATACTCCAAGTATTCTGGTCTTTTTGATGTTTCAATTGTTTTCTCAGAATTCGTTCCTTCTTGGGGTCAATCAGTTTGTCCTCGGATGAATGCTCAGAAGCACCGGTCTCAGTCAGCTCATACGAAAGAATTCCAGTGTACTTGAAGAATGCAGGAGCATCAGCTTTGGATGAGTAGTAGTTAGGAACGGGAGTTGTCCAACGAGGATTGAATTTTGGATCCTTACGAAGATATGGCTTTAGGGCTGCCGAACAGACTTCACTCATGTAAACCATCTTTTCCGGACCTGATGAAGGATCATCATCTGATTCCTCTTCCGAAAGGTCAAAGGTGACTTTCTTTTTATTTCGTCGTGAAGGTGTCGGTTCACTTGAGTATCCAGATGAATAGCCATTGAAATTCTCCTTGGTTGGTGCTTGGTCTGCGTGCTTGCTCTCAGTCTCCCGAATGTTTGAGCATTCTCGATTTGGGATGATTTGGTCAAGATATTCAGAGAATGTTGCTCCAGGGTGTGACCATGCATATGTCTCAGGGTCGTAGTAGAAAGATTTGTCTATTTTGAGATCCTCGGGGATTTGAATCTTGGGGAGAGTCTCTGCATGTTCTTTCTCCATTGATTTGATGTTGGTGCATTCCTGAGTTGTGTTGATGTAATCCATGTAGTCAGAGTAGGTTGACCCAGGGTGTGCCCATGCATAAGTCTCCGGATCATATGATTCATATACATGGTTGTCCATGGTGAGAGCGGCTGGGAATGGAGCAGGGGGGAGATTTTCTAAACCAATAGTCTCATCAACAACCGCTATCTCAGGTGTAGTTGCAGGGTAGGGCTCTTCTACCGCTTCATGGTTACGGTTGTCGGGGACTTCATGGGTTGCCTCAGAAGATCGTGGTTCCTCAAATATAGGGTCAGATTTAAGTGCTTCCAATACTGTGAAATTGATTTCCCGAGTCTCACAATCGATACTCGCCTTGGCCAATGCCAAAAATGGCTTTCCGAGAATGATTGGAGACTGGGTAAATTCTCCTTGATGCTCAATATCGAGGATCGTGAATTCTACCTTGAGCGGAGCACCTTGGAATTTCATGATGACAGTAATGGTTCCTCTCGGCCGCTTTATCGATCGGTCCGCCAATTGAATGATCTCTCGTATCTTCCGAATCGGTCCGAGTTGGAGTTCGTGAACGACAGAGGTCGGGAGGATATTAATCGGTGAATCGTCATCAATCCGAGCATGGGTGAAAATTGTGTCTTTGATTTTGCAGTCAAATCTGGGCAACCGCTTTACTATGCGGCTCTTGGTTTTTCTCCTCAACACCAAGGAGGCGGCCATTGATAAGATATGTCTTTCAGTCTTTGTTCGTATTCTGCCCGACTTTTTGTTCATTAATTTATCTGTTATAAATCTTTTAAGGTCGGGGAAGTGTTCAATGGCCTGTATAAAGGGAAGTTCAAATATCAAGCGTTTCTCCAGTGCTTCCCGTATAGTTGGATCCAAATTTCGCAGATCATCTTCAGTTTCAATTTTTATGTAATTTTCTGAATTTTCAATTTTTTTGTGATTTTCAAATATTTCCATTTTTTTGGTATTTTCTGGGTGGTGTGGGGGTGTGGGGTGTTCTTCAGACGAAGAGGGGCTCTGGTGTTCAGGGTGGTGGTCAGCAGTATCAAGATTTTCAGAACTGTCCATTGGTCCCTGAATATCCTCAAAATTTTCAATCTCAGATCCAATAATTTCCTCATTCATTTTACTGTCCGAACCACCATAAAATGCGATGAATCGATCGGTAAATTTTTGAAATCTCTCCTCTATTGACTTGAATTTCTTATTTATCCTCGAAATACCCTCTTCAAGATTTGGTTCATGATTAATTATGGGAGCAGTAGGTGTATGTTCGATAATTTCATCTTCCATTTTTCTCTTTGTGCTGAGAGGAGAGCTTCTTGGAATATCCGAAATATGCTCATTATTTCCTGAAAATTTCTCCTCAAAAATAATGGAAGGAGGCTGCTCATATCGTCTAGTCATGTGGAGTTGATCCGAGTAAAATTTATTTCTTTGATCATGAGTGGTCGGATCTTGGCATGGTGGAGCATGTCTGAAGAAGAGGTTGTCGTTCATGAAGCCTATCGAATTGGTGAAAAGAGATGGTGGTTGGGAATTTCTTGGAGGAGGTGTTTTGGGTCTAACCGACACGAATTCATTTTCATAATATCGCTCTGATGGGTGTTCGGTCATTTTTGAGAGGAATGGGGAGTTGGGTCTGTGAGAGTGTTTGGACAAGAATTCCATTATGAGGTTCGAATCAAGATAGGGAAGAGATGGTAGCACGGGATAGTCAAGAGAAATCAAATGTGCGGCTATTGATCTTGAAATCGGTTCACGCACACCAATGCAAACACAATTCAAACCCCGGGTTCACCAACTCACACAATGAAGCCGTAAGAGTTCGGCTATTTTCTTTTCAATTTTAGTTGGTGATAAATTCAATCTTGCAAGTCGTTTAAACGGACTGTTAGGTTTGGAGCTGGGCTCTATCCTAGTGTGCGTCTCTCTCCTCGCTGCAAGATAAATCAAACAATGTCGGGGTTGCTCTCCCGCAGAAATTCTTGATTTTATGGATTTTTAGATCGGCTATATTTAGCAGTCCCAGTTTTATTAAGGCGATCACTGTAGAATTTAGGTGAACACAAATTCACGTCTACCGTCCAGTCCCAATTTCCTTTAACTTATGTGATAAAACAAGAGAGAGGAATTCGGGAAAAGCCGATGCACGTAGAAAACGATGATGAATGCTCAGTTAAAAGACTTACAGTGCCTCCTCGCAATCTCCATGTGGGATGCAATACAGAATTGAAAATTTACACTAAATGCGTGCAAGCCGAAGAAAACCGCACCTAAGCAGAAAGTTCTATTAGCGGGAAGAATTGAGTTAAATTTTTGGCTAAGTTGAACGATCTACGGTGCGTCTTGATTAGAGTGCAGTGTGGCTTAAGATCCTACGAGCACAAGCAAAAATAAAAAAAAAATGCTCTAAGAGCCGTATGTGCAGGTCTATCCTAATCGCCACTCAAGTCGGGCCCCACCCTCTCCGGAGAGTGAAACAGGCCACGACACACCACAAATAAAGTTCAATGTCTTCGTACACACGCGAGAGTCCAAACGGACACCGCTATAAATGAGCAGAAAATAAAAATGCGGAAATTAAAAACCTAGACTCTACTCTCTCTCACGACTCGACTCGATCTTAATTTAATTGCGGTTTCTTCGGTTGTCGGTGAAGATGCGTCGGTTCCTTGAAAAACCGCTCCACGTGCGCCGGGTACCTCGCAAGAAAAATAAGAGAGAGATTGTAAGAGAGTGACTCAAAAAATAATCAAAAATAAATGAAAGAAATGCTGAATAAATACAAGAAATAAAATGGGATTTACAATGAAAAATTCGGGGGTCAGACTACCCGAATTCGGAAAACCGAACAAAAATTTTCAAAATAAAAAACTAAGCCGTTTGCCTCCCCGGCAACGGCGCCATCTGACGAGCCCGGATAAGCCGCGATAAGAAATCGTTTTTATCGTTCGTGCGTGAAATTAATGAAGTCGTTCGTTGTAGGCGGCTATCGGAACAGTCAAGAAATAACCACAAAATAATGATTCAATTTTAATCTCGTGGTGTATGTTTATTTTACTTGGGCAAGTCCCAAGGTCGATCACAAGGAGGCAAAGGAACAACCTAGATTAATGTCTATCCAATTTTTAGTTCGGTTTTCAAGGCGGTACTTTTTTTGGTATTTTTCAATGCAAGATGAAATGCAAAATGCAAATTCGGCCTATTTTAGGGACTAAAATGTAAAGTACGTTCAAACGGTGTCCGAAAATTACGAAACTTGGCCGAGATGTAAAAAATGATGGAATAAGTGCACAATAAATTTTTTGGAATTTTTAGATGCAATGTGATTTTTTTACTAATTTTTAATGCAAACAGAATGATTTTTCAATATTTAATTTTAATAAATATTAAACCTACTTATTTTCGAGAACTAAAATTATCTAAGATCTATCACTAGGTGATGGATCCCAGAAAAATCCTAGATCACAAAAATGTGGGGTCTAATACCTATTAAAAATTAAACAGTGAAATATGCAAAATGATTCATACAAGGCAAATGATGCATGAAAATGCAATGATTTTTGGGCACAATGTCAAGCAACTTAATCTCTACAATATGTGATTTTTGGGGAATTTTTAAAGCAACGGTTAATTAACTATGAATTTCAGAGCACAGATTGGGCAAAATATTTCAATTTCCACAAAACAATTATTTATTAATCAATCGTAAATCACAAAAATACCCACAACATGTCAAAATGTAGAGAATTATATGAGGAACACAGTGCTATTTTTAAATAAATAAAATGAAATCTAGAAAAGGTTCAAAACAGAGGGAGAACACAGGGGTATGAATGCAAATGTAATAAATAAATAAAATTAAAAATGCAGAACAGGGACCTATATGTAATTACCTAAAATGGGGGGGTGCTCGAATGCAAATAAGGGAAATCCCGGGGAGCTTCTTGCAATTTACCCAGGCGGTCACGTGCGTAGCACGTGACCCCTGGATGATGAGCAGCTGACGTTCCCCACGCACGTGCGTGGCACGTGCTGGGGCCTCGGGCTCCGAGCCCGGTGCTGGCGGTGGCAGACTCCAGCCGAGGCGGAGGGGATGATGGAGGAGTCGTTGGCGCTGGCGCCGACCTCCGGTGGTGGCCGAATGAAGGTCGGGGGAGGCGACTGCGGTGCTCGTTGGAGTAGCCTCGGGCGGCGATGGCGATGGCGGGGCGGAGGCGTTGGAGACGAAGGTCGGAGTGGTGGCTGGCTGTCGTTGAAGCGGTGAACGAAGGTGAAGCTCGAGGCAGAGTCGGTGAATGGAGCTTTGGCGGTGGAGTGGCCGGCGTAGCGTCGAAGTTGCAGAGGTGTTGACGGAGTGGAGGTATCGTCGTCGTCGATGGCGAGGAGCGGAGCAGAGAGGCACGAAGCTCCTCGGCGCTGGTGATGGCTTCCTAGTCGGCGAAGGCGTGTCGAAGACGATGGCGGTGTTGTCGATGGAGCGGTGGTGGCGTTGTTGCAGATGGAGTAGCAGATGTGTCGCGTCGTAGGGCTCGACGAACGGAGTCGGAGCAGCAGCAGCAAGGCTCGTTGGGGCGCTGCGACGGCCACTGGAAGGTGGCCGGACCTCGTCGAGGAAGAGGAGGAGGGGCCCTGTCACCGCCGCCTCCTCCAAGCTCTATCGGCGGATGAAAAGGAAGCGGGGCGGCGAGGTTGTTTTAATAGGAGAGACGGGGATCGAGCGGGCGAGGGAGATGCGGAGGGTCGTTGCGTAAGACGCGGGGGGGGAGGTCGTTGGCGAGGGAAGCGGAGGCGAGTGGCGGCGGGCGCGAGCGGAGCTGGAGGTTGAAGAGGGGAGGCGGAGAAGACGGGGGAGACCGTTGGGGAAGAAGGGTTCCCGGCCGTTCGATCGGCCGAGATCGAACGGCCCAGGGAAGGCCACGTGGCGCGGAAGGGGCTGGCAGGCGGAGCACGTGAGGGGCACGTGCCTGGGGGCACGTGCGCCGCACGTGCGGTGGATTAATTTTTTTTTTTTTAATAAAAACTAAGATTTAAAAAGCCCAAAAACCACTGACACGTGGCGGCCTCTGAGGCTGCCACGTGTCAGCTCCAGAAAAATCGAAAGATAAATGTTTTGTAAAATCAAAAAGAAATAGCAAATGACCTCGGATCGAAAAAGTTCCTTCACGAAAAATGCTCGTCTCGACGAGATCTACAACTTTCATGAAGACATCAAAGCCAAATTCGGTCAAATGTGAAAAGTGAATTTTTGGGGTATCCCATGTACATAGAATACCTTGATTTTTGGTTTTCTAATTTTTTTTGTCAATTTTAAACACGATAAAAATCCGGAAAAAATACGAAAAACTCAAAGATAAATAAAACACCCACTAATCTAATTTTTTTGGATTTTTATTAATAAAGAAAATATACAAATAAAATACAGGTCAAAAAGCCGCGAAAAATACAATGTACAAAAGAGGCCCAAAACCCAACTTTCACATACGAGCTCCGATTCACTTGAACTTGGTCTTGTTTTGAAGGTAATTGAATGTGCATTAGTTCAAAAGTGAGTAGGATCAAATCGGACACTGGATGGGGAAGATATGTGGCTTTTAGTCCGAAAATCCTGAAACTAGGGTTTGGGTTTTTGGTCCACTTAACAGGGTTAAATATTTTTTTGTATTTTTTATTTATTCTTGTTAGTGATGTGTACACAGTGGAAGTGAGTTTGTGGTATGCGGTGTCAGCATGAAGGAGTTAAAAATAGGGGAAGCTGGGCTATTTACAGGTCAATTTTTGGCTTGGATTTTTGGCTTCTTATTTTATGCAGAACTTAATGCTAAAATGCAATTCTTATGCCATCATGCATGAATGCTAATTATGCAGAATAAATGCAGAAATGCAATTGATTTTGAGGGACTTGAGCTTTAATTAATAAGACTTAGAATGGTGAATCTGAGATTCATCACTGAGTACCGACTAATTCCGATTAGGTACACTAGTGGACCAATTTTTGCTTGGAGATACAATGTTTTTTTATGTTTTGATGTTTTTATAAGCAAATTTATTATAATATGCTTAATAGTTTACTTAAATTCAATTACTTCTTTTATTTTATTATGATAGTATAAAAGTGTACAAAATCTATGTAAATATATGTATAAAAATGAGTTATATATTTAAAATAACCATAAAGTTCAAAGCCGATTGAAGTTCGACTAGTCTTTCGACTGCCGATTAATCCTTAGTCAGTGACCCATCTGACCGAGTACCGACTACCGACTTTTGCAACCTTGCTATCTCGTTTCTTTTTCCAGGATTTCAATGAAATACCAATGAAATGTCAATGAAATTTCATCGAAATTGCATGTCATTTCGGCGAAACAACTAAAATAAGGGAATTTGCACTTCACTTTCATCGAAAATTGCATATATTGATGAATTTTCTCTTATTTATTCACTGATGTATTTAGTTGCTAGAGTACATGTAATTGTTTAAAGAAGTTTCTTTAGTTAGTTTCTAAATTTTAGATCTAAATCCAAACCAAATCAGCTAGACACGAGAGTTAAGAGTTAAATTAATGAATTAACGAAAGTGTGTTATATTTTTGTACTTTCTTTATTTTGATATATATGTTTTGATTAGCATTTATCATATAGGTCACCTTATTCTTATTGAAGAGGTGATTATCATGGCTTTTGATTATAGTTTAGCATACAGTTCTGACTCTATGCAACGTGTTGCTCTACATATCAACATGTGTGATGATTATGACGATAAATCTACTTCGACTTATATTTACGAATCGATTATAAATAAGTGTGCATTTATATTTTATTTATTGACTTTGGAATATTAAAACCCTTATTTTTAGAAAAAGTAAAGTTTAGAGTCATTTCCAAATTTCCGATTATTCCGCCAAAATTCTTCGAAATTTCTCTTTCCGGATGTGGTGAAACAAAATCGAAATATGAAATTTACAGCTTTGCTTTATTGAGGTTTCTTTCTACTACAAGAAGTATGTGTGTTGTACGAGTGCTAGGTTGTTAACAACCATCAAAATCTTATGACTACTATCGAGTTGGATATAGATTGTGTTTGTAAATGCTACACAATTTCTTGGTGTTAACTTGTGCCTTGTATAACATATAGTTTACGATCATAAGCTATACAATGCATCTATTAAACTTACATGTTAGAAAGATTTGTTTTTATGTGTTTATCTTATTTTATTTCTAAAACTAAATATTTTTCTAAGTAGAAAGTATTTTAGTTAGATACAAAATATAAGCTACCATTTTGATCTTCAAATTCTTACATAAGATATTATTTTTCTAGTACTCTTTGTTGGTTTGTGTTTTTTTGCTATTATTATGCGTGTCACATTTCTCTTCATGCTCAAGAAGTGAAATTAATGCCTTCTAATTTCGATTCCAAATCTGGTTCTGGTTTTGAGCATCATACTACTTTTTTTACTATTTGAAGTGATTGGATGGAAAATTAGTACAACATATCATATTAATATCTTACGACGAAAAAGCAAAAACAATTGTGTATATTTATCCCATTTATTGAGTTAAAGAATACGAGAAACCTTAATTTTAGGAAAAAAAATGAGTTTTCAAGTAATTTCCCAAATTTCCGACCATTTCAGCGGCATTCCATCGAATCTCTCTCTCGTGACTTACTGAAACGAAATTGAAATCCGACATTTAAGGCCTTGGTAAGAAATAGTCGGATCTTTCAACAACCCTTCTTAAAGTAGGAGAAGGTTCTGTCATTTTTGTGTAAATCATTTCTTGTATTAGGAAATTGATTTCTTATTTTCTCTATAGTTTCAGAATATCGGTTAATAGCAGTTTATTTCAAATATTCCATATCGTTGTAATGGCACAATTTTTTTCGTTCACTTTTAATAATTTATATGCAAGCAAAATTCTCCATGAAGATAGACTAGCAATAAACAAATTATTATAAGGACATGCCTTACCTTATTAAGCAAGCATTTATGTCAAAAAGTATTAAAGCCGCCTTAGTTTAACTTTAAGTGATACTGCAATTAGTTTTCTATAAAAAGATGGACCATGAAGATCTATGTTCACTATTCTATGGTGTTAATAAAGCATGTTAAATATTAACGATTCTTATAAAACTTTCATATTACATAAAAATTATTGACAGATAATTCGACGACAAGTACCTTCTGAAGTGTTTCAATTTGTCATCCCCATCCAACCTATCGCCATCAAGAAGTTATGTTACTGAAAGTCAATTATGAGCCTTTGAACATTTCGATTTTTCCCCGAGTTAGATTCCTCGTTTGTTAACTAACGCATAAGTAGAAGTATCCTAATTATCAGGATTCAGATTCTTACAATGCAATGACCTCCGTGTTTCAATCTCACTGGATTAACTTTGTCCATGTTTTGTTTTACATCTGCCGCAGATTTATGCCCCATGCTACTTGGGGCTTCGGAAAGGTCAGGGAGGAGGGAGTGTCTCAAGAGGGTCAAGATTGAGGTGGGAATGTTGAGCAAGAGGTTTCCGAAAGGTCGGGCGTACCGAGGACATTGGTGAGGTCGGGAGGTTAAGAGGTGTGATGGGAAAAAAGAGAGAAGGTAGGCTATGGATGTAGAAGAAAAGGAAAAGAGAGAAGAATCAATAAATTAAATCACTTAGAGATTGTTTTATAATACTATTTTACTATTTTTTAGTAGTCCGACAGTACCTTCAACTAACAGTTTGCCCCATGGATGTTAATGATAGGGGCACAAACATAAATACAAATGTTTTCATGGGTTGTGTAAATACGAAAAAGGTAGGGGCACAAGTATTATCGGTAAAGTTCGCATAGGCATGTGTAAAAATCCCTATAATGTATTGGTGAAGTATATATTTATATTACACATTATAAGGCCTTATATATAAATATTTAAGAAAATATGATAAATTTAAATACAAAATACAAAAAAGTGTTCTTAGCCTAACAACCCCGACTTACTCCACTCATCTCTTCGTTGTCCACTATCCTCTTATCCTCTTTGAAACTTTCATAATTTTTAGTATATAGTATTCAAATTCTACTGTAATATTGAAGTTAACAATTGTATGTATATGTTTTCATGGATACGCAATATCTACACGCATATCCACCATTTGATTCCCTGGATGCAATTGTAAGCTTGCTGTTGATATGCCTTGAATCCTAACCATCTGACCCAGGTTGAAGAACTGCATATGCATCCCCCTGCCGTACCATACCCCAACAAGACGGGGGTCTCGCTATTTGTATTCGGGTATTTGGATCCTTCTATTTTTAGGGATCCGTCTGTATGGGAGTGCTATATAAACTCCTTAGGGTTAGGGTTTTAAGTATCCTCTGTATTCATTCTTTTCTCCACATAGTGAAACCAATCACCGCCGCCCAAGGACGTAGCCCAGTTACGGGTGAACCTTGTAAATCCGTGTGTTTGCGTTCTTGCTTGTTTGATCGTGTTTGTGCATGTTCGCTTCCGCGATTCGCAACAAACTGGTATCAGAGCCAGGTTCCGTCAGGATCATCCAGCAAGATGTCGTCACACAATATGAAGATCGAGAAGTTCACAGGGAAGAACGGATTCAGTCTATGGCAGATCAAGATGCGCGCCCTTCTGAAGCAGCAAGGCATCTGGGCGCCGTTGGACCAGGAGCATGCGAAGGCACTCGAACCCTCTGAGTTGACGGTGCAGGAAGAGAAGGCGCACTCGACGATTATGCTGTGTCTGGCGGACGAGATTATCGCGGAGGTTGCTGATGAGACTTATGCGGCCGGTCTGTGGTTGAGACTCGAAAGTCTATACATGATGAAGTCTCTGACCAACAAGTTGCTTTTGAAGCAACGTTTGTTCTCTCTCCGCATGCAGGAAGGTACATCTCTTAAAGAACATCTAGATCGCTTAAATACATTGTTGATGGATTTAAGAAACGTAGATGTTAAGATTGAAGATGAGGATGCTGCTTTGATTTTGTTAGTTTCTCTTCCATTATCATTTGAGAAGTTTGTTCAATCGTTCATTGTGGAAAGAGAATCGATAACCCTAGAGGAAGTTCGCGTGAGTCTGCATACGCGTGAACTTCGACATATGGCTACCGGGAAGTAGGATTCTAACGCTGCAGGTTTGGTTATGACTCATGAGAAGAGTCATGCCAATTCTGGATACGCAAAGAAGGAAAAGCAGAAGTCCAAATCGAAGAATCACAATGCTAGGGACATTTGCAATTACTGCAAGGAACCTGGACATTGGAAGAAAGACTGCCCGAAGAAGAAAGGGAAAGCCACAGTTGCTGCCGTGGCTCATGGAGACGCAGATTCTGAAGATGACCTGGTTCTCACCGTCACAGATCAGACGACCACAGACAACACATGGATTCTTGATTCAGGTTGTTCTTACCATATGACTCCCAATGAAGACTGGTTCTACAACTACGAGAAGATAGATGGCGGTAACGTTGTCATGGGGAATGATGCAGCATGCAAGATAGTAGGGATCGGCTCTGTGAAGATCAAGATGCATGATGGAGTCGTGAGGACGGTCACAGAAGTACGTCATGTCCCTGATTTGAGGAAGAATCTAATATCCCTTGGAGTCTTGGACTCTAAAGGATATAGGTACAATGCTGAAGGTGGAGTCATGCAGGTTGCCAAAGGCGGGGTGGTTGTCATCAAGGGCAACAAGCAGAAGACCCTATACATCCTGCAAGGGTCTACAGTTACAGGTTCTATTGCAGTTGTGTCCCAAGCCGTAAGATCAGAGTCCGAATTGTGGCATATACGGCTAGGACACATGAGTCAGATGGGGATGAATATCCTCAATCAGAAGGGTCTCATCGGGGATCTCAAGGGATCTAAGCTGGAGTTCTGTGAGCATTGCGTGTTCGGGAAACAACACAGAAAGCAATTCAGTAAAGCTATCCACAGGACGAAGGAGACACTTGACTACATCCATGCTGATTGTTGGGGCCCTTCACGGGTTCCATCTTTGGGAGGCGCCAGGTATTTTCTATCTATTATTGATGATTATTCCAGGATGGTGTGGGTGTATTTTATGAAGCACAAGAGCGAAGCATTTCAGACCTTCAGGCAGTGGAAGATCTTGGTGGAAAATCAGACTTCTAAGAATGTGAAGCGTCTTCGCACAGATAACGGACTGGAGTTCTGTTCATCGGAGTTCAATGAGTTCTGCAAGGAGGAGGGTGTTGCGAGATATCTTACCGTTAGAGATACGCCACAACAAAACGAAGTTGCTGAACGAATGAACAGAACGCTTCTGGAGAGAGCAAGATGCATGCTCTCTAATGCGGGACTTGGTAGAGCATTCTGGGCTGAAGCTGTGAATACAGCCTGTTACTTGGTAAATCGGAGTCCCGCGTCTGCCATTGATTGCAAAACACCCATGGAGGTATGGTCTGGTAATCATGCTGATTATTCTATTTTACGAGTCTTTGGTTGTGCTGCTTATTATCATGTTAGTGAAGGAAAGTTAGAACCAAGGGCAAAGAAAGGGGTGTTTACAGGATATGGTGCAGGAGTGAAGGGGTATAGAATCTGGTCCCCTTCTGAGCATAGAATTATTGTTAGCAGGAATGTTACTTTTGATGAGAATTCCGTGCTTCACTCGAGTAGTGAGTCTGTTGATGCAGGGACAGGTGATGATGTGTCCGAACAGGTGGAGTTCGAACTGACACCAAGTAGTGATCACGCAGTTGGTCACACCACTCCTGATCAGGCTGTTGTTGAACAGCCTGAAGCAGAGAAACCAGAAGAGAGGCAACCTAGTATTGCTACTGATCGACCCCGTAGAGAGATACATCCACCGCAGAGATATGGATTCGAAGACATGGTTGCATTTGCACTGCAGGTTGCGGAGGAGGCAGAGTCACCAGAACCCTCCACTTACAGGGAGGCAATATCTGGGGTAGAATCTGAGCAGTGGATTGCTGCTATGGGTGAGGAGATGGAGTCTCTTCACAAGAATCAGACATGGGAACTTGTCAAATTGCCAAAGGGGAGGAAGATCGTTGGATGCAAATGGGTCTTCAAGAAAAAGACAGGAATTTCAGACAATGAAGGCATAAGATACAAAGCATGCCTAGTTGCGAAGGGTTATAGTCAGAAGGAAGGTGTGGATTACAACGATCTCCTGTTGTAAGACATACATCCATCAGGGTGCTACTAGCTCTTGTAGCACATCAAGATTTGGAGCTGGAGCAGTTAGATGTGACGACAACCTTCTTACATGGTGAACTCGAAGAAGACATTCTTATGAGCCAACCAGAGGGATTCCTATCTCAGGGCAAGGAAGATCATGTATGTAGATTGAAGAAGTCTTTGTATGGGCTTAAGCAGTCTCCCAGGCAGTGGTACAAGAAGTTTGATAGTTTCATGACTGATCATGGGTTCAACAGGAGCCCATACGACTATTGTGTTTACCACAACAAGGTGGAGGATGGATCCTTCATCTATCTGTTATTGTACGTCGATGATATGTTGATTGCTGCCAAACAGAGGAGTACCATAGATGATCTGAAGAAGCTCCTTAGTTCAGAATTTGACATGAAGGATCTTGGTGCAGCGAAGAAGATTTTAGGGATGGAGATCATTAGAGATCGTGCAGAAAGGAAACTTTTCTTATCTCAGAAGAACTACATTGAGAAAGTTCTACTGAGATTTGGGATGTCTACAGCCAAGCCTCTAAGTACTCCATCTGCTTCAAATGTTCATCTCTCAGTTTCTTTTGCACCACAGTCAAATGCTGATAAGGAATACATGTCACATGTTCCCTATGCCAGCGCAGTTGGGAGTCTTATGTATGCCATGGTATGCACAAGACTTGACATCGCTCATGCTGTGAGCGTTGTTAGTAGATTCATGGGTAACCCAGGAAAGGAGCATTGGCAGGCAGTCAAGCGGATTTTCCGCTATCTGAAAGGAACAACAGACATTGGCCTCATTTATAGAAGTGATTCAGAGTGCTTGGTTGCTGGATATTCAGATTCAGACTATGCAGCAGATATTGATGGGAGGAGATCAATGACAGGCTACGTCTTCACTTTGGGGAATTCTGCCATCAGTTGGAAGGCTACCTTACATCCATCGGTTACTTTGTCTACTACAGAGTTAGAATACATGGCACTGACAGAGGCTGCAAAGGAAGGCATTTGGCTGAAGGGCTTACTTGGAGACCTCGGTCTGCAACAAAATCAGGCTATAGTATATTGTGACAGTCTTAGTGCAATATGCTTAGCCAAGGATCATGTTCATCATGAGAGAACCAAGCACATAGATGTCAGATATCACTTCATTCGTTCTGAGAAGAGGATCAAGGTGAAGAAGGTTGGTACAACAGATAATCCAGCCGATATGTTCACGAAGGCGGTTCCTGGGAGTAAGTTCAAACATTGTTTGGACTTGCTCAATGTCGACAGTTGGGAGTAGCCCCAGGGAGGGGCTGGCGGCGATACGGCGAAGCTTAGCGAAGCTTCTCAGAGGATTCAATTCAAGGTGGAGATTGTTGATATGCCTTGAATCCTAACCATCTGACCCAGGTTGAAGAACTGCATATGCATCCCCCTGCCGTACCATACCCCAACAAGATGGGGGTCTCGCTGCCCGGTCAGCGAGCCTGTGGGGGGGGGTCTAGGGGGGGAGCAGGTGCGCCCCCAGCGAAAATTTATGGAGCGGTTCTATTTGTATTCGGGTATTTGGATCCTTCTATTTTTAGGGATCCGTCTGTATGGGAGTGCTATATAAACTCCTTAGGGTTAGGGTTTTAAGTATCCTCTGTATTCATTCTTTTCTCCACATAGTGAAACCGATCGCCGCCGCCCAAGGACGTAGCCCAGTTACGGGTGAACCTTGTAAATCCGTGTGTTTGCGTTCTTGCTTGTTTGATCGTGTTTGTGCGTGTTCGCTTCCGCGATTCGCAACACTTGCAAATATAGTATATTATATAGATCTCAAATATAGTATATTATATAGATCTCTCTTACTGAACTCAAAAGTTTATTGAACAAAGACATCTTATGTTTATGTTTTTCTTAGAAAAACATCTTATGTTTATGTTGACTGTTAAAAATGAATGAAGATGAGCTGGATCTAAATATGTTTGATTTGATTAGCAGGTTTACTCTGATCTGCTCTGCAGTCACACTAGCATATAGGGATGCAAATAGGCATGTATGAATGTGGATATGGGCACTTAATATATCTAAATATCTATTTTCAAAGTCAATACACATTTTGGTTATCATATGGATATGAGAGATGAAATCATATCCTTGAAAATGGATGAATGTGCAGATTCAGATATTTTGACGGAGAAATTGCTTCCAAACTCCCTCTATAAGATGCTAATAATCTGAGTTTTCATATAGAAGAGGCTCATTACAAAGTCCCTATGAGAGAGGTATGTTTTCAAGATCTCATATGGGCATTCCCACATATTGTGAGCATTGAGAGAGATTGAATCGTCTCATCTTTTGCTGAAACGTGTTGTCAAAAAAAGATCTCCAAAGAGGAATGTGTTGCAGTCATGATGCCTCCGATGAATACAGATGGAGAGCGCAAGAAGCATATTTCTATTAAATTGCTCAACAAACATCGCTCCAAATTCAGATCTTTTGATTCCTTCTACTCACAAGTAGGACCAAGACACCTTTTCATCATCAAGTAGATGAGTATGTGTGTGTCGAGGCGGCCTATGCCATCATGTCTTTTGTGTATGTCTATGCAAATTTCAGTTTATCCAAGCTGAAAAAGGCATGATCCAACTAAAAAGGTGAATAGTGAAGTGTTGAGTTGATTGGGTAATCAGAAAAAGATTCACCTCTTGTAACATAGGGACGTGTTTAGTCTCACATTGATTATTATGAAAAAGTAGGGTATTAGTGGGATCTATAAAGAGGAGACCCATAATACAAAGTTTAAATAAAAATAACAATCTACAAGTATGGCTACTAAGTTGTTTCTTGTATGGAGTACAGTTATCATCTTGGTCGTCTAGAATCATGTAAACCACAATGTTTTGATGTTTGTCGACTTTTTTATGTTCGAATTGCCCTTCAATTGAGCATTGCAACTAGAAAAAGAATTTACTTATAATGTTCTCCCTCTTTCTTACTTTTCAAAGTAAATCTCAAGTTAGTTGTACATGTTTGAATAATTTAATTGTTAATTTACTAGGGCACCATAGTGTTGTGAATACCTAGTGCATATCAATAATAGAATATATATATATATATATATATATAGGGGGCCCTTCTAATGAGGTGGGTCTTTCCTGAAATTCAGAAAGCCACTACCAAATTTGTAAATTACGTAACAATTTTGTAAATTTAAACTACATATTGTAAATTACTGACGATTATACAGTTATGTAAAATATATCATCCATATTGTAACAAACTTTTAATGTCAAATATAGTAATATTTTCATAAATTTTTCATGATATACATATTATATTAATATTTAATATTAAATTTATGGAGTTAGAATGTGTAAAATAAATAGAATAAATGCTTAAATTGACGTGTCTTTCCATGCATCCAGGAAAGGTGCACCTCATTTGAAATATTTCCTATATATATATATATATATATATATTGAAAATAAATTTATATCCAAAAGGAAACTTTCACACTTGTTCCCGTCCAAGTTTTTGCATTAGCTCTAATAATCCTATCTTTTTTGCAATTACAGTTATGCCCCTAATAAAACCACCGTATAACACTTATGTCTCTCTAATTACACATTATTTCTTCACCACAAATGGTCGTTGAAGGCATGGGTCTAAGTGTAACTCGACCCTTCTTTTTCTGCTTTACTCTTCCAACGAACCATCACCCACCACCTCCTCTTTCGCAACCCTTTGTAGTCCCCCCCTTGCCATTCTCCCAACCCATGCCCTTGACGACCCTCTAGCCACTTGCCTCTTCTGTTTCGACCCCCCACCCAATTTTGTCATGCCCCTATGTTTCGACCCCCCACCCCCCTCTCCGCACCCTGTCATCCGCAGCCCCAATCCCAACCCTCCTCTTCCTTGATCCCCACTTCCACCCCAAACCAACCTTCATCACAAGCACCCCCTACACACCTCTCAACTCTTCTTTGCCTCGACCCCCATGTTCTCGCCGTGAGATCACCTTCCTCGCACGCACACATGCACATGTGTGTGGGTTTGTGGGCGAAAGAGTAAAACAAGAAATTGTGGTATCAATGGGGTTGTAAATGGATATATGGGATAATGAAGTTCTTACGTAAATGATGTCAAAATACTGAGGGTGCTTGACAACAAAAAACTCATAGGCACACAAACGATACACTTCATGTAGTAGTTTGACAATGTTTCTTCAACAAATATTCTACCCTCAACCTCCTCACCACACTATCGATATGGCTTTTCCATTTTCTCACACTGACTACAATATGGAAGTGGCTGGTATTAGTGTCCCTCAAATGCAACCAAATTTTTATTGACCTATGTCTTCGTGAGATCTCAGTCTTAGGTCATCCTCCCTGACAACCTCCATGTCCTTTAACATGCATCCGAACAAAGCCCTCTAAAAGTGGTTACTCATCCACTAAAAGATTCAATCTTGGGACCTTGAAAAGAGCACCATTCCTTTCAATGCTATTTCTCCGCCCTCAACCTCCTCTTAAGTCCTACATAAAAGAAAAGCACCAGCAACCTCAACGTAGTATAAACAGTCCTGGTAGTCAAGCTTTCTACCAGCATGCACATCAATGGTCCTCACACAGCCTCACAAACACCACACTCCTGCAGCAAGGCCTACTTGAACCCAAAATACATGTCGCATCCTTGGTCCTCATTTGAGTTCCAAAGCAGATATGTATGATCACTTATTCTAAGAAGGGGTAACATGGGCCCCACATATTTTGTAGTTATTGACTAACAGATCACAACTTTAAAAACACACAACTTTCAGTCATATGAAAGGCAAGAGATAACAATTGAGATACAGGTACAACATCAGATGATAAGATAAATATCACTTTGTACAGAGTCACGTACCAAAAGAAATGTATGAATAAAGAATCTACTTTGATTTGTGAATGTTAGAAACGCAAGTAAAAAGGAACAGTTCAAAAAGCATAGATACTGAAAAATGTACCTTCCACCCACAGATATAGGTGTAATCCCATCCACTCCCACTCCAGATTTTAAAAGGTACCTTCCAGGTGCTTGAAACTTTGCAATCTGGCACAAACAAAGCACTGAAATCATAGGTGTCTTTAAACACAACACAAAAATGTCATCATTGAAATCTTACATTTTTTTAGAACATTCTCAATCATTTTGGGCGAGCATGTCATCGTTTCCCCAACAGCTTTTTCAAGGGCCTAGAAATATGTGCCATAATGATAAGCATAACCACAATTGGTTTAGGCAGCTTTCTTCGAAAGTAGAAGAAAATTTCATCTGAAAAATAAGGGAATGGAGAAGAAATGGTATCGATGTTGTCACTGTTGCAATGCAATATATGAATTATAAGATTGTAGTTGAACATACTGACTCAATTTGCTACATCAGAAGTGACATTTCCTGTGAATGAGTAAAACAATATACAATTATCCAAACAAAAATCATTTTGCATACCCCTATGCATTAAATCTAAAAAAGTATAGAAAAGGGATATTCAACCTAAGCAGTTTGCAACCTTAAACTCATAGCAATTTGATAATTGCCCATGTTGAAGCTATTAGATTATCTTTTCTTTATTTTAATAAGGTCCTGTTTCTATTTTGTAATCCTTCGGGGACTCTTATGTATTTATCACCACTTAGGCTTTAGGGTTTTGTTGAGATATTATTTATCTTTTCATATTTCTATATATACTATTTTCTTTCAGTCTCTATTATGTAATTTGCCCAAACAGGATTCTCCTCCTATATAAGAGAACCATGGGGCTTCATGGATAATCAATTTATTCATTTCTCTCCACATGGTATCAAAGCGACCGTCCTACACTGAAGTTCTCGTACCCCGCACTCTACCCCACCCGTCGCCCACCATCCTCGTCTCCTGCACGCACCGCCAGGCCTCCAAGGAGGTTGTTGGGCCGCCATCAGCGATGCCACCAGGGGCCCTTCGTGTCGCCAACACCCCCCCCCCGTGGTGGCCCACTAGGACTTCCTCGCTGCTACTCAGCCCCCGTTGGGGCTCTTGCACTGTCGCCCAGCTCTCATTGGGCCTTCTTCGACGTTGCAGCCCACCGTCAAGGCCTTCTAGGGCCCCCAACATGATCTAGGGAACCATCGTGATCCTCTTCAGTGCGCATTTTGTGTTCCAGGATACTTTTTCGGTTTGATTTTGACCAGAAAAGAGTGATTTCATACCTCCATAACACTTTCTAGGCTCTCATGTGGATCCCTTATTGAAAGGGATGGTTGTATGAGTCTATACATACAACAAATTCTCTATATGCTTGTGTAGACTCGATCATATCGGTCTACTACCTAGTCGAGTTCCGTTTCAACCCTACTCTTCATCATGTCAGAGAGCAAGGGTGATGTCTTCTCTTTGTCCGATGCTTTCAAGGGCACAGCTCCCATCATTAAGTTGGATGGGAACCATGAGTTGCGATCGATGCAGTTCTTGACCCTCATACAGTGCAATAACAATGAGCATTTTCTGACATAGACGGAGCTGACAGATAAGAATGGGGAGAATGCTTCTTGTAAGCAAGATGAAACGTAAGCGTGTATCTAGCTCTCTGGGACTCTTGTCACGGAGATAGCCAATGATATCGTGAATCAGCCCACTGCCAAGGAAGTGTGGGATATCTAGGTAGCCACATATGGTCAAGCGAAGAACGGGGCCAAGATTCTTCAGTGGCAATTTGACATCTTCATGATTAAGCAGAATGGTCATCCTCTACACAACTTCTACTCTTTGCTCAGTGGCATGTTCGAGAAGCTTCATAGCTTCATACCCATGATTACGTCTACTGAGCAACATATGACATACAAGAATGCCACGATGGTTAGAGTTTTCCCAGATGCTCTAGATCCTGAGTATGAGGCAGCACGCACCTAGCTTCTTATCAGTGCGGTTATCCCTCCCATTGAGGAGGCATACAGTCGTCTCAACAGGATCATTATCCCACCTTCTGCCATCACATATACCTCCTTAGCAATGGTTGCATCTTGCAGCAGGGGAGGTACTGCTCAACTCAGAGGGTGTAGTCCCCATGCTAGAGAGGCAGACGACAGCATCGTTCATGCCCATATTCTCGTCGTCCTGGTTATTCGGAGGAGACATGTTATTTGAAGCATGGGTATCTCGCATATACTCGTATAGTCAAGCAATCAGAACCTCCTACCAGTTCGAACCTTACTCCAGATCTGTGATTAGATGATATTATCTCATGTTTGAGGGAGATAATGACTCATGTTGTTGGCACTACTACATGTAATTCAGATGTTGAAGCCTTTGCTAGAGCATCTTCGAGCTCCTTAGGTATATCTATACTTTTACCATTTGTAGTAGGACAGATATGATAGAGTGGTCATGGATTCCAGTGCTTCCACCATTTATGTGGAGACAGAACGCAGTTTACTTTATACAGATCTATACCTCCTGGAAGATCAGTTACCATTGAGAATGGGACTTACCTCTTACAAGATAGGGGGATGCCCATTTGACGCCATCCATGTGCTTATGGAATGTGCTAAATATACTAGATTTGGGGATGAATTTAATTTATATAAGTCAAATTACTAAGGACCTACACGGTCATGCCATTTTTGAACCCCTTTTCTCTTGTGTTCCAAGGCATCCTCACGGACAGGGTGATTGGATGTGGACGTGAGCAAAAGGCACTCTACAGAGTGATCCAGATTCCATATGTCAGTGCCAATTCCCTTCCTACTAGATCAGTCACACCATACATGTGGCATCTTCGGTTGTCACCTTCTACAGAAGTTGTCATGTCCTCCCACAGATATCCACACGTTCAACCTTCCAATACGAGGCTTGCCAGCTTAGGAATCATCACCATTCTTTTATGGTCATCATAATCATAGTAGCAATCATTTATTTGAGCTAATCCATTTTGACATTTGAGGTCCCAATCGTGTCCTTGATCACAGGGAAGACATGTTTCATCTTGTAGTTGTGGATGACTTTTCTAGACTATATTGGGTTTTTCTTTTGAAAAACAAGTCTAATGGGTCTTAAAATCCTTCATTATCAAAATAAAAAATATTTCTCTGCCATTGTTAAGTTTGTTCACTCTAACAATGCCTTAGAGTTCTGTGCATTATAGCTTTCTAAGTTTTTCAGGTCTCTTGGCATCATACACAAGACCTTATGTGCTTACACTTCTCAGCCAAACAGTGATGGTGAACGCAAACACTATCACTTGCTTCTTGTGACCGCAACATTTTTGATTCAGAGTTGTGCTCCACACTCTTGCTAAGGTGATGTGGTTGTCACTACATGTTACTCGATGAACCGTATGCCATGTCTGTTTTAGGAGAGAAGGTCCATTTCTCGACTGTGTACCCTGAGAAGGACATATTCATATTCTCCCTAACACCTCGTGTGTTTAGCTCTATCGCATTTGTGCACCACCTGATTCATGGCCGTGAAAAGCTCTCCCTTAGAGCTATCAAGTGTTTCTTTGTAAGCTACTCTCGTATCCAAAAGAGGTATTGTTTCTTCGATCATACTAGATGGTAGTACTACGTTTGTTTTGATGTCACATTTTTTTAGGTTGTCATGTATTTCGCTCTTACAAGTGACAAGTTGACTCTGTCTGACTCTGGAGAAGAGGTATACGTGCCTCCTCCTGTGGCACCACCACCTCTGGTCCCACCAGCACCTCCACCACCTCCAGTAGCACCATCTTCTCATGTGACTCCTCCACCACCGTCACCTAATACCATATCTCACTTGTTACCATGTTTCTATGTTTGCAAGCCTCCCACGGTTCCCACTGATCATGAGTCTTCCCCATCATCCATCACGTCCTAGGCATGTTTAAAGCACATTGTTTCTATTGATGGCACTAAGTGATTTGTCCATATCTCAAGCTACTTTACAGGATGAGCAGGTGCCCTCTCAGGAGGCTAGTTTACAAGTTGAGGAGGCAGGTGATTTTGATGTGCACATTGCTCTGTGAAATCAGAGACATAGATGTGCTACTTATCTCTTGCAGCACATGTTTGGGAAGTCTCTCAGAGGATTTCATAATGTTTGTCATGGGACTATCATCCGCGGAGATACCACGGATATAAAGGGACATGATGAAGGACAGTTGATGGCATCTTACCATGAAGGAGGAGATGATAGTGTTAGTCATGTGGCACGTGGAGCATTGTTACAGCTCCCACAAGAGCATCTGTCGTATGTTGCAAGTGAGTGTACTAGTAAAGCACTGAGCAGATGGCAGTGTGGATCGCTACAAGGTGAGGCTTGTGGCTCGTGGGTTCACCCAGATGTATAGAATAGATCATTGTTTTTAAAAGCGTGCCTCGAGGCGTTGAGGCATACGCCTCGAGGCGTTTTTCAAGGAAAAACGCCTCGAGGCTATAGCCTCATTCCTCCTCAATGAGGCGTGCGCCTCGAGGCTTATGAGGCGTGCCTCGAGGCTTACGCCTCGAGGCGTACCTCGAGGCTATAGCCTCATGAATGGGTTGTTTTTTTTTTGTTTTTTCTGCAATATTTTTTCCTTTTCTTTTTGATTGTGAGTCTTTCATCTTTCTTAGACATGTATTTTCAAGTCTTTAAGCTTATGATTCACTAAAATGCATTTTTTAATTTATTAATATATTAAGCTTATTTTTACTTTGTTAAGCATGTTTTTTTATAAATCAACATGTACAAAAAATTGAGTCTTGAGTCCTTAAATCTAATGCCTCTACTCTTTAGTATGAATCAAGCATGAATGCTTTATTTATTAAAATGTTTGAATGCAAGTCCCCTACTTTGACCTAAATTTTGAAAAGTATATTTTTGTAAACATGTCTCATCTTTTCTTCTATTCAATCAGGACTAAATTAATACACATCAAAGCATGCATGAACAAAGATGATCATAACATGCAATATTCAAGTATTTTATCCCCCAATCATTATGGTAAAGTAAAAAGTGATCGTGAATTCACTGCTTACTCTCTTATCGTTCTCAATTGAATGACACATATCTCACCTAATTTTGAAAATGGTGTGTTATATCTAGTCCCTTTGTTAAATTTTATTCAAAACTTTAAATTTTGTTGAGAGTTACCCATTATTATGCTTACATATCCATATTTACTTGACTCCTTACAGATTTAGGGTTTAAAAAGAGAGAGTTATATAACAACTTGGATGTTTAAACCATGATGTTAGCCTTGAAATATCATGGAGTTATGTATTTAATCATAACTATTTAATTTCTAGAACTTGAAAATTGTAACTACGATTAATTAAAATATTTTTTGAAAAAAATTCTGTCACGAGTGAGGCTTACGCCTCGATATGCCTCCAGGCTTACGTCTCGAGGCAATGATAGGAAAACACCTCGATACGCCTCACGTTTTTTAAAACCTTGGAATAGATTATCAGGATACTTTCCCTTATGTGACTCGACATTCTACAATATAGATCATTCTCTCTATTGCATTGATACGGGATTAGCCCCTATATCTGCTCGATGCAAAGAATGTGTTTTTTTATGGTGACCTGCAAGAGAAAGCCTACATGCAGTAGCTGCTAGGGTTCGCAGCTGAGGGGGAGTGCCATATGGTGTGTAAATTTTATAAGGCTATTTATGGTCTTAAGTAAAGTCCCAAAGCATGGTTTAAGAAGCTCTCAGACTTGACAGAGCAACAAGGTTCATGACATCAACTGCAAATCATTCAATATTCGTTCAGAGGACTCATAAGTATTGTAGAGATTTATGTGATGTTATGTTATTCTGTACCGTTTCTTATTTTCTTCTGGACTCTTATTAATTTACCCATGGGTCCTCTCTATATAAGAGAGCCTAGGGTTCTATGGAATAAACAGATTACTCATTTTCCACCAACATGGTATCAAAGCCAAAACCCTAACCCTAAAACCCTCGTCCCGCCGCCGCTCCTCTCTCTCTCCAACTCTCGGCGGCGCCGCCGGTTTCTCTTTCTCGCCGTCGAGACCTTCCGCCACCGTCGCCGGTCCCTCCAGCCCCACCACCGCCCCTCCCGCCGCCGGTCTCTCCAGACCCGCCGCCGGTCTCTCCAGTCCCGCCGCCGGTCTCTCCAGCCCCGCCACTCCCTGCCGACAACCCCCCTCCCGCTGGCAACTCCTCCTTCATCGGCTACTATCTTTCCATGGATTTGAGTGCATAAAAGTCTACGTATGCACTCAAATCCTATCAAGTTTATGTAGACACCAGTTTCTTGTCTACAATCCCTAGTTTTCGTCTCCGGCAACATGCCAGAAAGTAAAGTCGATATGCCCTCCATAGGCGCATTCAAAGGTCCAGCGCCAATAGTTAAGATGGATGGGACGAACTATGAGCTCTGGGCGATGTAGTTCATGAGTCTCATGAAGTCGAACGGTAAGAAGCATATACTTACCGAGAATGAGCCGACAGAGAATACTGGGATCTATGCCTCCTGGGAGGCCGATGATTCTTATACTAAGGTTTGGCTATCAGGAACACTATCGATGGAGATTGCCAATGATGTCCTCCATCAGCCCACCGCCAAGGCGATGTGGGATATATTGGCTACCACATATTCACATGTGTGGAACGAGACCAAGATGTTACAGCTCTAGCATGATATTTTTACGATGAAGTAGAAGGGGCAGTCGCTTCACTCTTTGTACACGTTCCTACGGGGGATGTTTGAGAAACTATATAGCACTATACCACTCATGGCTACTCTAGAGCAGCAGAAGACCTTCTGGAATGCTACCATGGTGGGCGTACTACTAGTAGCACTTGATCATGAGTATGAGGCAGCCCGCTCTCAGATACTTGCCGATGCTACTATTCCTCCTATGGAGGAAGTTTACTGAAGGCTCAGTCACATCTCTGTTTCTTCCAGCACATCTACTCCACCCCCTTCGGCGATGGTTGTATCGCGAGGGAGAGGTGGTCAGTCTTCCTTTCGTGGACGTGGACCTCGTGGCCGAGGAGGTCGTTTTCGCCAGCCGTGCACTTTCTGTCATCGCACAGGTCACTCAGAGGATACATGCTATTCTAAGCATGGGTTTCCAACATGGAAGGACATATCGATATCGGTATCGATATCATTACCATGTCGATACCGATATATCGGCGATATATCGACGCCATATCACCGACATCGGACCGAATCTCGCCTTTTTTGCATGTCGATATCCGATATCGGACATATCGACGATATATCGGTGACCTGTCGATACCGATATATCGTCGATATATCGCCGATATATCGGGATACGGCCTTCCATGGTTTCCAGCATCTGCGCGTGTAGCCGAGCATGTTGCATCTCCGTAAGAATCCACTCTAGATCACCGATTCGAAGAGCTTGTGGCGCGCTTGCATGATATTATGCCTCAATCATCTACTGATTCTCCATGTGGATCTTCAGATTTTGCTGCTTTAGCATCTGCCAGTACATCTGCCGCTGCCAGTACCTCGGGTAGTGCTACTGCCTTTACATATTGTCATGATCTCTCAGATTGGATTATGGATTCTGGCGCCACCCATCACCTCTGTCGTGACAGAGATAGACTTGAGTCATACAGGGACATTCCTCCTAGATGCTCAGTGCTCATAGTTGATGGGACTCATTCCCCCATCGTTGGACAGGGGGAGATCACCTTGTCACCTTCTATGCATTTACAGAATGTTCTACATGCTCTTGAGTTTTCCATGAATTTATTATCCATTAGTCAGATTACGAAGGATTTGCACTGTCGTGCTATATTTGACCCATCGTCTCTCATTTTTCAGGACATACTAACAGGCAGGGTGATTGGATGTGGCTCTGAGCAGAATGGTCTCTATCATCTGGTCCAAAATTCATATGTTGGTGTCTCTTCCCATTCAGCCAGATCAGCCTCTCCGTACACCTGGCATCTACGCTTTGGTCACCTCCCGCTCCAGAAGATGCGTCATCTCTTGCCTCAGATCTCTCTGAGTTCATCGTTTCGTTGTGAAGCTTGTCAGTTGGGAAAGCATCATCGTTCTAGCTTCCCTAGTCGTCAGAGTCGGAACAATAGCTCCCCATTTGAGTTGTTTCATATTGATATTTGGGGTCCGAGTCGTGTTCCTCATCATCAGGGACACATGTTCTATCTAGTTGTAGTTGATGACTTTTCTCGTGTATCTTGGGTTTTTTAAAGAATAAATCTGAAGTAGGGGATGTTATTTAAAATCTTATCATCGAAGTGCAGAATGTTTTTTCTTCTTCTGTCAAATATGTTCGTACGGATAATGCATTGGAATTCTGCACTCGCTCTCTCTCCCACTTCTTTCCGTCCAAAGGTATTATTCATCAAACCACTTGTGCTTACACATCTCAACAGAATGGAGTGGCAGAGAGAAAATATCGTCACCTTCTTGATATCACTCGAGCCCTGCTTATTCAGAGTTGTGCGCCTATCACTTTTTGGGGGGATGTTATCCTTACAGCCTGCTACTTTGTCAATCGCATGCCGTCCTCTGTTCTTGGTGAGAAAATTCCTCTTTCCGTTATTTTCCCAGATAAGAAATTATTTTCACTTACTCCTCGTGTCTTTGGTATTGTTGCCTTTGTTCACCACTTATCTCCTGGACTTGACAAACTCTCTCATAGAGCCGTCAAGTGTGTCTTTGTAGGTTACTCTCGGACTCAGAAGGGTTATCGTTGTTATGACCCCATAAACAAGAAATATTTTGTCAGTGCTGATGTTATATTTTTTGAGTATGTTATGTACTTCTCCCCTGCATATGACAGGTTGGCTTCTTCCACATCTAATGATGATGTCTATGTTCCTCCTCCTCCTAGTCTGAGTCCACCTGTGTCCATTCTGGTCCCGGTTGTCACGCCACCACCATCACCACCACCACCACAACCACCTATCCCACCATTACCTAAATTCTATACACGTCGGTCAGGTCCAGCTCAGGCGGCACATCAAGCATCCATCACGCCTCAGGTATGTTCAGATTCTATTACTAATGATGGGTCAGATAATGTGCATGTGCAGGATTCTTCGTTGTAGGAGGAGGATGCACCATCGAGTACAATGGACGGTGATCTTGATGTCCCTATTGCTTTTCGGAAGCAGAAACTGACTTGCGCGTCTTATCCCTTTGCTTCCCAGGTTTCCTTTCACCGTCTCACAGGAGACTTTCAGAGATTTGCTGCGGCTTTGTCCTCCATGGAGATACCACTGACTTATCAAGAGGCTATGAAAATTGACTGTTGGAGATTGGCTATGGAAGAAGAAATGCATGCTTTACAGTCCCGCGGTACATGAAGCCTGGTTACCGCTCCATCTGGTGCATCTATTGTTAGCTGCAAATGGGTGTTCACAGTTAAATACCATGCAGATGGTAGCCCTGATCGGTACAAGGCAAGACTTGTTACGAGCGGTTTCACACAAGCCTATGGTGTGGACTATTTGGAAACATTCTCTCCAGTGGCTCGGCACTCTACTCTTCGCATTCTTCTATCGGTTGTTGTGGTACGTGACTGGTCCATATTTCAACTTGATGTCAAGAACGCATTCTTGTATGGAGAATTGCAGGAAGAAGTCTACATGCAGCAGCCACCGGGGTTCACTGCTGAGGGGGAGAATCATATGGTGTGTAGACTTCACAAGGCGATATATGGCCTTAAACAGAGTCCAAGGGCGTGGTTCCAGAAGCTTTCTCACCTAATTGAACGACAAGGATTCAAAAGATCAAATGCGGATCACTCGTTGTTCATTCAGAAGACTTCTAGAGGTACGGTCGTCATTATGGTATATGTTGATGATATTCTGGTTACAGGAGATGACGTTCAGGGAGTAGAGATGGCAAAAGCATTCTTGGGCCGTCAGTTTGTCACTAAGGATCTTGGTACCCTAAGATATTTTTTGGGGTTGGAATTTGCCAGGAATGCACAGGGTCTGATGATGACCCAAAGGAAATATATTACAGATTTGCTGGTTGAAACAAGCATGGTTGGATGTAGACCATCGAGAACTCCTATGGATCCAAGTATGAAACTGTATGACAATGATACTGAAGAAGTGGACAGGAGAAGATATAGAGAGATGGTGGGTAAGCTCCTTTATATCACTATAACACGATCCGATATTGCTTTTGCAGTAAGTCGGGTGAGTCAATTTATGGAGCAGCCAAAACAGGTTCATATGGATGCCATATACATGATACTGAGGTATCTAAAGTCTTCTCCAAGCTCAGGGTTGTTGTTTAGAAAGAACAAAGATTTATCTATTTCAGCGTGCGCATATGCAGATTATGCAGGGTGTACTAAGGATCGTAAGTCTACTTCAGGTTTTGTCGTTTTTGTGGGGAGCTCTCTGGTTTCTTGGAAAAGCAAGAAACAAACTGTTGTGGCGAGATCTAGCGTTGAATCTGAATATAGGGCCATGGCGCAAGCGAGCACGGAGATGATGTGGGTTCGAGCCGTATTAGAAGACTTACATATAGATGTACCTTTACCCATGCAGCTTCAGTGTGACAATCAAGAAGCTTTGTTTATTGCCAACAATCCAGCATTTCACGAAAGAACAAAGCATATCGAAGTAGACTACCACTACACTAGAGATATGATCCAGAAGGGCTTGATTTCTACTTCACATGTTAGTTCAGAGGATCAGACTGCCGACATATTTACCAAGCCATTGCTCAGAGGACCCTTTCAGAGATGTTCTTCCAAGCTGAGCATGATTGACATCTATGCTCCATCTTGAGGGGGAGTGTAGAGATTTATGTGATGTTATGTTACGTTATTCTGTACTGTTTCTTATTTTCTATTTTAATCTGGACTCTTATGTAATTTACCCATGGGTCCTCTCTATATAAGAGAGCCTAGGGTTCTATGGAATAAACATATTACTCATTTGTCTACATTGAGTCACTGACCCTACTAATTGTGGGAAAAGACTTTGTTGTTGTTGTAAAAAAACCAAAAGAATAAGACGGACTCGTGTGAAAAAAATTAAAAAGAAATATGAGGCCAAGTTTATGTGCCCAACTGGGTCGTGATTCAAAAAAAAAGAAAGATTTTTTTGGAAAAAGGTACGTACAAAAAAAAGAAAAAACAAAAAGAAAAGTTATATGCAAATTAAAAAAGGAAAGTGATTTGAAAAAAAAAGAAAGAGAAAAGGCCAAGAAAAAAAGGAAAGATCGACTTGTATGATTTTTTTTGTTTCTCTCCATCTTCATGTATTCTCCCAACTTAGTCGATGTCATCTATTCCGGACAGTATGAGAGAAAGGGAGAGTATTGTGTAGAGTTTTGTAGGATAGATTTCGACTCTATAATTCAGATTCAAACATCCAAATTTCAGACTCTGCCAGTTTAATGCATACATGTGTGCAATCACTATTTGAGAGGTCTCCATCTTTGATTTGTACCTAGAGTTTTCATGTAATCCATAGGGACTCCATAGTAGAGAGGACATTCTCGGAGCCATTATGGAATAAGGTTTTTCATGTGGATTCATAGGGACATCAGAGTAGAGATCCCATTCTCTGAGCCAACATGGGAGAGACCCAGTTCTCCGACGAGTGGACTTTTAGACTCCATTGTCCAGTATTCAAGAACTCCAGTACGAGATCCTTCTGAGATTCCTATGAGAGAGCACCTACTTTGAGGTCCTGATGAGAGACTCGTTTTTAGAGATCTTCGTATAGATAATTAGAGACGTTAGTTGTTTGGCCCTTCAAAGAGATGGAGCAGTTGCGGGCTAAGTTCTCTGGGTGCAGACTCATTACAGTTCCAATGACTCTGACATACGTAGTACAGAGCACATGTTCTCCGACGAGGAGACCCAGTTCAGTTCACACTCCAGCCCTTTAGTTACTCATCACCAGCACTGCATGAGAAGCAACGTGCTCAGCAAGTAGCAAGCAGAGTTCGAGTTCGAGTTGAGTTGATATTGTTCGCAGTGTCATGTATTGTGTGAGAGAGTTATTTCTTTTTATTTGTCCAACTTGAGCATTTGCATGCTCCAACTTGAGGGGGAGTGTTAGAGTATGCACCACATGTATAGATGGGTAATTGGATCACTCCAGGATCCAATAACTACCACATCTATTGTGAGTTGGACTCGAACTTATTGGTGGGGCTATATAAAGAGCCCCACACCACCTATAATAGATGAGAGAGGAATAACTGAGCATCTGGCCCATTGAGAGGTTTTCTCCAAGCTTGTAAAAGTCGGCCGACTAGTCGACCCAACTAGGCCGACTAGTCGAGTCGGGAGGGTAGCCGACTCGACTAGGCCTAGTCAGCCATTAGTCGGTCAGCCTGATTAGTCGGGTCGACTAGTCGGCCTAGTCGACCAACTAATCGGTCGACTTTTACATCAAGGTTTTATGTTTTTTTAGTTTTTTACTTTTTTTAAAAGCAAACTTATTTTAATATGCTTCATGTTATATTTAAAGTCAATTATTTTTTGTTTCATTATGAATATATAGAAAATGTACAAATCTATGTTAATATATAAGCAAACTTATTATAATATATGATAATTTTATATTTTTTGTCAGTTACTTCTTTTGTTTTATTATGAAAGTATAGAAACATACTAATCTATGTATAAAAATGATTTATATATTTAAGATAATTAAAAAAATCAGAACCGATTAATGGCCAACTAAATCCGATTAGTCGTCCGACTGCCGATTAATCCTTAGTCAATGACCCCCTCGACCGAGTACCGACTATTGCTTTCTGCAACCTTAGGCTTCTCCCGTGGTTTCATCCAGCTCCTCACAGACAGGGTTGTAAAAGTCGCCCGACTGGCCCGACTAGTAGGTCCGACTAGCCTAGTCAGTGGGGTGGCCGACCGAGTACCGACTAATTCTGGATAGGTACACTAGTCGTCCAATATTTTGCTTGGAGATACAATATTCTAATATGTTTTGTTTTTTTATAAGCAAATTTATTATAATATGCTCAGTGTTTTATTTAAATTCAATTACTTTTTTATTTTATTATGATAGTATAAAAATGTACAAAATCTATGTAAATATGTATAAAAATGAGTTATATATTTAAAATAATCATAAAATTCAAAGCCGATTAAAGTCCGACTTAATCCGATTAGTCGTCCGACTGCCGATTAATCCTTAGTCGGTGACCCAACCGACCGAGTACCGACTACCGATTTTGCAACCTTGCTCACAGAGTAGAATTCCACATAAAACCTCGGTGTTCCTCATGTCTATTTTATATATCTATATTATGCTTCTGCGCTATCATCTTCTACTAAAACCAAGTATTCACTAGAATCAGACTTAATGTTTCTCTTGTTCCAAACATTTTTATTTACATACTCACTCCATATGGTTTATCATTTCCAGAGACTGATTACATTTCAAATCATCTTTGTTATAAACCCTACCAATTGACTTTATCAAATAAAACAATTGCCGTATAAAGAGGAAATTTGACAACCTGGGGAGCTTATGAAAGAATAAGAAAGCATTTTCCACCATGATGAATATTTAGGTGGTACGAAAAAATAAAAAGTAGACGTTCTCACCTTCAAACTCATTCCTTTAGGATTTTCCAAGAGTAATGTGATGAGCAAACTTCGAAAATCTGTAGGCTGTGTATTTAACGCTTCCCCAAGGGCAGCTACTTTGTTTGATGTTCTGAAGCCACTTCTGTTCAGTTCCTTCTCAGAATTAACTGCATCCTCTTTATTTGCAGCAGTTGAAGCACCAATGTCAGCACTAGCAAGAACTTTTGATACATTACCACTTCCAAGAGGAGATGCTGAGGACTCAACTCCAAGTTTCTCAGGTGGAGATGATTGCGGAGAGATCGAATGTCTATTTTTACGTGTATGCTTTGAGGGTGCCATTTTCAAAGTTGACCTGTCAGACAAACAGCCAGATCTTGCTGCAGAAAGAAGTAAAAAAGAAAAAGAAAACCAGTTGATATAAACCAGTCGATCAATTTGGTTTAGCCTACGTAATAATAGTCTACTGCTATTTTTAAACTGCTAACAGAGGCTTTTGCAAGCATCGTTAAAGAAAAAAAGAAACTATTATAAAAGATGTTGAAGGGTAAAAAGGTCGTCAACTTTATATTTGCATATTATAGGAGAAATGACATCACCTTGAGTGGACTGAACCTTTTGCTTTTTAAATGGAGGTTCTTTTTTCTTATTTCAATGTATCTTCTTCATGCTACATGAAAGTCACAAAAAATGAGAAAATTCTAAATGCGTAAGTATCAAATACATCATTGGTTTTAAAAGTACAAATTTTTAAGTCTTGGTTTAGAGGGATGTCCAAAATATCCAACTACAGTATTCAATAGAAAATAACTCACCCAAAAAAACACAATTTACAGATTCTTATTGTATAAGAAAAATGCATAGCTAAAAATGCTCACAGCAAGAATTTCCTATAGAAAACATTACCAATTATGTTAACAAAAATAAATCCAGCGACAGTCTACATCTCTCCTAAGATCGAAGTGCATGCCAAAAGAATTCTCAAATGCTTTTACCAGGAGACTGTTGGATAGAAAATTATTAATAGCAGGAACTTTGTAAAGATGCGAAAGAAATGAAAATAAAGTCAAAACCTACCTTCAACTGCAGCTGTAGAGTGGTTTTTGACAGTTGGATTCGCCGGGCCCAATACAATGGCCCTGTCAAAAAGAAAATGCTTTAACAGGCATTTCATGGTATAAATAATCCGATAGGCCAACTGCATGTCCACAACAACAACAACAAAGCTTTTTCTCACAATTAAGTAGGGTCGCCTACATGTCCAGCCAAAAAAAATAACTACGCCGATCTTTAACTGTAAATAAAGAGCATTTATTATTTTAAAAATCATTCATGTTTGGTTAAACTGCACAGAAGTGGCAAACAGCTAACGTAAAACTCTTAACCATTTGGTAAGTTGTTTGAAAGAGGGGTGGAAACTAGAATAACTTAATGTGGCGAGGGACAATTAAAGGTTACCCACTTAAGAGATATTTGGAGTTGGGCAAGTGTGTCAGGATAAACATGTAAAAGAATAAGTTTGATTTTCACATTGGTTGTGAACTAATAAAGTGACAACAACAACAACAAAGCCTTTTCCCACAATTAAGTAGGGTTGGCTACATGGATTCTTCGCCTCCATTCAGATCTATTTTGGGTCAATCTCGGACTTATATCCAAAAAACTAAGATCCCTTCGTATAGTCTCTTTCCAACACTTCTTGGGTCGTCCTCGCCCTCTCTTAGCCGGCTCAACATCCCAACACTCGCATCTCCTAACTGGTGCATCAGTTGACCTTCTTTGCAAATGACCAAACCATCTTAAGCGGTTTTCTCACATCTTAAAGTGACCTAATAAAGTGACCGTCATAAAATTCGAGGTGGTATTTGGCATGTGTTGCCTGAACTAAATTTGAAAAGGCATGTCAGAATTTCCTTTTCCTGTGATTCCCCTATGATTCTTATTATCCCACGCAATAGGGCACACCCTTCCATCTTTGTCCCTTTTGCCTCATTCCCCCTCTTTCTGCAACTGCCATGTTCTCCAATGAACATGATTAAGTTATTAGCGGTTGCGAATTGGCAAGTGTTAAGTTCCAAGTAACTTGTTGTAATACAAGATCAACAGAATAGACGGCATCCCCCAGCTCCTCTCCATTAATGTTGCACTGTCCTAAACAAGGGAGCTTTCGCCAAACTCAAGAGCAAGCTAGGCCATTAGCAACTTGAAATCGGCCATCTGATTGAACAAAGTTGAATCCTTTACTCTGATTCATTATACAAAACTAGTGGGGATTAGCATTTTCTTCACAAATGACTCCCCTAGCCTGCCCAATATGTAGACTGGTTTCTAAGTTACTTCTTTGTCGTTACAATCATATCTTATTCACCCTTAATCATATCAATCTCTACATTATCAGCATGTTACATCCCTGAAATAGACATGAATCAGGCATGTCATAAGTCACTCCTTCCATATGGTTTTCTTTCCTTGATACCACTACACACACTCTATGCAAAGCTGTAAAGATAATATGCAACAGCACAATGATATGCTCCTGAATATCCGCATAGAGAGAGGTGACAAAAAGACAAAATTGAAATGAAACAACAATTATATTGGATTTAGAAAAAGAAAGAGAAATATATTTAATTAATTCGTAAAAGGGTGCACACTTCCATCTTTGCGCCTTTGCCCATTCCTCATCTTTCTGCAACCGTCATGTTCTTCAATGCACATGATTAAGTTATTAACAGTTGCGAATTAGTAATTGTTAATTTCCAAGTAAGTTGTTGTAATACCGGATCAACAGAAGAAGACATCCCCCAGATACTTTCCATTAATGTTGTATTGCCCTAAATACGGGAGTTTTCACCAAAATCAAGAGCAAGCATGCCATTAGCAACTTAAAATCGGCCATCAGATTGAACAAAGTCAAATCCTTTACAATGATTCGTTATACAAAACTAGTGGAGTATTAGCATTTTCTTCACAAACGAACTCCAGCACAATGATATGCTCCTGATTATTCCCACAGAGAGAGGTGACAAAAGGACAAAATTAAAAGGGATTTTATCACTTGTGTCCCTCCGAGATATCGCAATATTAGTTATGCCCCTATCTTTTTGGTAATATCAATTGTGCCCCTCACTTCTTGCCGTTTTATCAGTTGTACCCCTTAGGTTAGTTGCCGTCCATCTACAGTGCAAACGGACGTTAACTTTGAGGACATAAGCGGAATTATTTTTTAAAAAATGGTCCAGTGATTTTGATACCATCTTCCTCCTCTTCTTCTTCCTCCTCTTCCCCCATCCTCTTCCTCCTCCTCCAACCTCCTACTCCTCCCTCTCCGCCCCAGCCTTCCCCAGCTCCTCCCCGAGCTCGTGATCGTCCTGGGCCGCCCCCTCCCCTCCCCCGCTCCGCCCCGTGCTCCCCTGGGCCTGCCCCATGCTCCCCGTGCCACCCTCCCCTCCCCTGCGCTGCCCTGCTCCCCCTCCCCTCCCCGCGCCACCCGCGTCTCCTGGGCCTCCCCCTCCCCTCCCCCGCACCACCCTCCCCTCCCCCGCGCCGCCCTGCTCCCCCTCCCCTCCTCGCGCCGCCCGCGTCTCCTGGGCCTCCCCCTCCCCTTGAAGGATATGGTTAGATCCTCAAGCGCATCACGGAAGCGTGAGCGTCGCATCGAATACGACGAAGAGCGACTAGTCGCACTAGTTGCTCGATGCAGCGGAATTTAAAAAATTTTATACGACGAAACCACATGATCCAAGAACACTTCTCGGATCGTTTCGTCTAAACCACAAACAAGTAATTAGGATTACCTCTTGAAGCATGGTTGCGATCAAGTCTCTAAACGAAGATACCTCCTGTCTCAAGTCCGATCCGACGGAGGAGACGCTTGCGAGCGCGAGGATGAACCGCGTGCTTCTCGCAATCCATGTTGATGATCCAAGCGGCGGATCTCCTGATCTCGACACACGAGATCCAACGTCTTCTTCACGAGCGAGGCGCACCGAAGAAGACGGAGATCCACGAGCAGAAGAACGGGCAGCATAACGACGATGCCACGACGATGGAGAACCTCTCCATGGCATCCATGGTGGACGGCCATGAGAGGGAGAGAGAGGGTTGACCTCTAGAGAGAAAGAGAGAGAGAGAGATGCTTCTCAAGCATTGTGTGTAAAGAGAGAGCCAAGAATGCCTCTCTATTTATAGGGTTTTGGGATCCATGGATCTCAATCCATGTGTCATATAAAATCAATGGATGAGATTGATTTATGACAATCCAATGGTCAAGATTGTTGTTGGTAAAAGCCAACAACTTGTGATTTAATTTTGATTAAATATATTTGATAAATCAAATAAATATAATACCAAATTAAACCACACAAATAGAGAGAGAGAAAATAAGGAAGATACACCTTCCTCTTTGGAAGGGGGGACGGCCACCAATTCCCTCAAGGAATTGGTGCCGCCCCCTCCTTTCCAAAAGGGGAGGGCAATCTCCTTGATTTTCTCTCCATCCAATTTCCAACAACAATTTGTTGGTATTTTAATTCACCAAAATAATTCTCAATTAATTTTGGGAATATTGCAATCTTGACATTAAATTATTGTGAATCAAATTCACAACCCAAAACAAAATGTAATTTACATTTTCAATTAATTAAACAATGTGTATCCAATACACATTAATAAATAATCTACTAATATAAATTATATTTAACTCTCTCTAATACATTATAAATCACATTTATAATATATTATGAATAATTGGATATTACTATCCACATTATTCTGATCCTTGATAATTAAATCATATTTAATCATCTTGGATCTCTTTATCTCATGTGTTCAAATAATATGAATCACATTCACATTATTCACATCTTTGATAATTTATCTAAGATAACTCTCCTTATAATATGAATCAAAAAAATATGATAATTAAATCACATTTAATTATCCATTTTCTCAATGCTCGGATACATATATCAACAATAGAATTATCCATGAACTCTTTCAAGGACAATGCGCTTTCTCCGCGAATACTTGGAGATAAGGACAGGGCGATTGTATTGTTCCACGTATAGTGACATGGATATTGAGATCACATCTCAAATCCAGATCTCGGGCCTCCCATAGATGCTTGATTAAATCAAGACCGCAAATCTAATCTTCTCATTGCATCTGAATCACATTCAGATCAATGTCCAACATTTGGACTAAGATTAGATTACTTCTCTACCGAGAGGAGTCACTAAAATCCAGACCCATTTCATCACTCCCTAGGAATGGAAGCGTCATGGTTATACAATCGTTTATGATCACATCACCCTCAGGTATTCCTAATACCTGTACATCCTGCATACTGGAAGACTCAGATTAAACCCGAAGTATTAGATCAACTTTATACTGTCTACTTCAGGGTTTTATCAGTAAGTTTCTCATTCGATCATTGGGAGTCGGTATTGATCATATACTTTCTAAAAGCATATATCATACCTAGGACTTGATCATATACTTTCCAAAAGTATATATCAAACCAACAAATTCAGTCAAGCTTCCAAAGCGAGACGACCGTGCACACGGAATTTGGTTCTTCCCAATATCTCATGAGTGAGCTCATGTCTTCCGGTTCAGTAGTGAACCTGTATGATCCCTTTGAGAGATCGTATTACTCACATGCCCTTATATGCACACCAACGCGCCGGTGTATAGACCTTGATTAGGCCATCAACCTACTGGTCTGCCAAATGTACATACTCAGACATATAGTAACACATCTGTCTCCGGTCAGAGGATGTGTGCCTATATCATGACAGCATGTGATATAGGACTTTGGTTATCTCGATCTCGTTAAGTCAACTCTTTGACCTAACTCATCCGACACCTCCGAATCTCTATTCCTATGCAGAGGACCTGCATCAAGAGGTCGGTCAGATATCAACCTAAATGAGATAGGATTGCCATCTCCTACTCAGGCTGGAGATCATCTCTTAATAATCATTTGACGGTGCTTGATGAGTCCTCAATCTAACTCATTAGATATTCAGCTAAGCACCAGCCTCTATGATTCAATAATTGAATCAACAGCTGCATGATTATTAAGATGGCCATGGTACATAACCCTAATTGCACGAAGGGACCTATTATGCAAATTATGTATTCTTCATTTCAGATCAAGGAGTGAATTGCAACAACATTTATTGCATAATGGCTCGCCGTGGGCTCGCATTTCTAACAATCTCCCACTAGCCCAAAGAGGCATTAATGGGCTAATCATTTAAACCCACACTCATGTGACAATCATAGGCTATTTAGAAAATAGCTAGGTAAGCTGATCAGTCACTCCGTTCCCAAGAGACTACGCCAAGTCCTTTTACGGCAATTGCATATCTCCTAGTAACAGTGCTCGCATCCAATGCGAATGTTGCATCTCATGCAACCGATACTCAATTTTATTGGTTATAGTGTCCTTGACACTACATCTTATTAATTATCATAACCAGTATTCCCATAATCCTTATTAGAATACCTTCATTCCTGGAGATCTCTATCTCCTAAGGTATCTACAGTTAAGGCCCTTATAGATCACTATCTACAAGATCTTAAACTTTTGAAGATAAGACTTTGAGATCACTATCTCCAGGTTTTATCATCTTTGAAGATATTGTTATTACTGCAATCAAGTGTTTTATCTCCATAGTAGGATTAGTAACAGTTTACTACTCCCACTGCATGGTAGACATCTGGTTCTTATACACATCTAGCATACATTCAGCTTCTCATAACTGATGCACAAGTGCAAGCAGTTCTAGCATTCACTTCCTCAACTCTTTGAGGTGCTATCCCTCTAGACAGGTCACTACCACATCTTAAGGGAAGGAAGCTTTTCTTGGAATTGTCCAGAAAATGGAATAAGTCCAAGGTGTACTACTAATGCGACAGTCCCAATACCCTCTTCTCTTTGCTTCTGAACGACTTCAGAATTAAGATCTAAGAGGTATCCTTGAGATCGTATCTCAAGGTATGGAACAACCAAATTATAAAACACTTATTATTTATTCTTATATCATTCTAAATGATTATGATAATATCTACATTTAGCACGATGAATACAATGGCACTCCCACTAAGCTTCACATGGTTCATCAAGATTTTATCTGAAATCATAACATTTACAATTTCATCAAATCTTATGTTCCAAATACAAAAAGCTTATTTGAGTCCAAAGATGGAGTTCTTTGGCTTGCACACCTTCCTTTCCTCAACCATGAAGCTTTGGGGATACTTCATATGAATATCCTCAGAGAGGTATTCATAGAGGAATGCAATCTTGACTCGCATCATGAAGATGTCATAGTCAAGTTGTGTAGCTATGGTTAGCAATATTCTGATTGGTTAAAGCAAGGTCACTGGAGAGGAAGTCTCATCGCAAGCGATGTCTTCTCTTCGGTGTGTAGCTCATGGGTACGAACCGTGCTTTTGAAGGTCTCTACCTTTTCATCAGGTTCCCTCTTTCTCTTGAAGATCCATTTACACCTTAATGGGTCTGACCCATATAGGTGGATCCTCGAGGGTCCATATACAACACTTGTATATGAAGTCTACATTAGACTTTTATTGCCAACATCCATCTTTCCATGTCATGATCCTCAGGAGCTTCATCACATGAAGTCCGATCATTTTCAGATTTAACTGACACATGGAATCCATCCTCAAACTTATTTGAAGAGGTATTAATGTTTCATCTTTAATTATCTATTTTAGTTTCCAATTTTAGGAGCCTCATTATCTTTTCAAGATTAGATGAGTTCCTTTACTTCATTTTCATCTTGATTCTTAAGAGAGTCATCCTATAAGAATCATATTCTCAAAGATGAGATCTTTTAAGAATCTCAAGGTCATAAAGTAGGTATCTAATACCATCCTTTATTTTTCTAATGAAGCAGCACTCTCTAGTGTTAGATTCCAGCTTACATGCATGGAACCTTATTAAGTAGATAATGTAGTCTCTACTACATGTACACCTTTGGAAACTAAGAGATAATTATGCTAGGATTAATCATTGATTAAATAATGTCACACATGATCAATTGTATCTCCCTACAACTCCATTGAGTTTAGGTTCATTAGGAGGATTGAGATAGGAATGATATTCATATCTCCATAAGGTATTTCTTGAATTCATCTAATAGGTACATGCTACCTTGGTTAGATCAAATTCATTTCATCTTCCTTCAAACTTTGGTTCTAAACCAAAATTGTGAAATCTTTGAACATTTCAAATTTTTCTAAGTGAAGAGAAGAAATCTCATATCATACATAATCATTTACAGATATCACATATCCATAATGTTTACTATGATATAGATGGTCTGCATACATCAATATGTATGAGATCATGAATACCTTGACATATTACACCTTTACCAAGGAAGGGCGTATTGGACATTTTACTTTGAATATAATATTCACAAGTATGTGAGATTTGAATCTTTAGACAATATAAAGTTTCATGTCTTACTAGTCCATTGATCTCATCAACAGACATATGTCCAAAACTTGATGCCAGATCATTGTCAAATGATCTTCATCCTCCTATTGATCTTTTAAAGGTTTAATTTTCAGTATTAGAAATCCTAATGAACCATTCATTAATTTTCTAATTTAATAGAGTCCACTAGATTTTAGATTACTATCTGAAATATCTCCATCATAACTCTTTATGACAGATTTATTACAGAATTCATGTTTATATCCAACAATTAGAAATAAACAATGACTGTATTCTAATATCTAGGTCATAGAGACATTCTCTAAGACTAAGGGCTCCCACTGAAAATATGAAGTTCCTTGATCCAATGAAAATTGTTGCAACACTTGCATCACTTTCAACATGGATGACCAATAAACCTTAAGATCAAACTTCTAATATTCTAGTACATATGCAACCAATTGCAAGTGTTATTAGAAGATTGAGATACAATTATTAGACTTTATCTTATCAAATAAGTAAGTCAATTTCAATGATTTTACGTAGGTTATTTTGATGTATTATCCGATTCCTTCTCTAAGGGGCCGTTCGGCAACAAGGTTAACCCACCCCCGGGGTGGGTTAACTATCCAAACCCATGTTTTCTCCCTCCTCGTGGGCCCCACTTTATTCCCTTTTTAAAAAATTAAAAAAATAAATTTTACATCATCAATCCTATCAAAAAATAATATATTATACCATCATCTCATCTAAAAAATATAAACTACTCCACTTCTACTCACTTTTTCAAACTCCAATACAATCACATCACAATAACTACTCACTTTTTCAAACTCCAATACAATCATATCATAATAAACCCACTTCTAACCCACCCCCAGTTTAACCCTCTATCCAAACACCAAAACCCAAAAATGGGTTACCTGCAACCAGTTTAACCCACCTAAACCCACTATCCAAACACCCCCTAAGGATTCTAGATAGATTTGATAGTTATACTATCAACACATCAACATATTGTAGTATTGGCATTCATCCAACTCTTTGGATGTCATATGGAAGTCACAGAAATACAGTCAACTCTTTGATTATACTTCTTGCTTGCGTCCAACCCATGCTTCCACTGCGCTCCCTTTATCTATAAACAACCATTGCTTAAGACTAAGGATCTCTTATGTTAATTTCAAAAATTTCAATATAAGAGTATTTCAACATTTATACAAGCTTCACCCAATTCATACAATATGAATATTATGAAGCTTCATGAATGACTAGAGTATAGATAGTAGAATGATGACACTCATCATCTACATCCATCTAAACTCTTAAAACATAGGTTCAGGTAGGTATTCAAATAATTTGAATACATCATCTCTTATAGAGCTACCATTCTGCATGATGTAGAGAACCACATCATTCATGATTAAATGTCGAGAGCACATATGTATGCCAGAATATCTTTATTGATTTTATAAGGATTAATTTGATAATCACGATCATCATCAACATGTCACTTCAAAAGTACATTCGATAAGATCAAGACTTATAGAGACATACAAACCCTAGGGTTTTAGTCCTATTGTCTATTTAATTATCACTTCTCATTGTTATGAGGAAACTTGCACATTGCAACCACATACATTGTGTGTCCAATTGCAAGTACAATATCTGGATTATAGGGTTCAATCCACGATATTTTACTGGTTATTATTGAGTATAACATTGAGTGGGTTTAATGAAGGATTATCTGAAATAAGTAATTTGCATAAGGGTATATATTTATATATATATACATGTTTTACTTTGAATTAGGAATTTTATATCAAAGTTGTCTTGCCATGTCAACAATGAAAATTCATTCCCTTAATCACTTTCAATGTAAGAGATATACTTACCATTATATCTCAAGCAAGATCTGGGATCTCCTTCCTTATCTTTGTTGCATCCCAATAATATGAGAACCTACAACTCGGATAAAAAGAAGCGGGAACACATTCCGCCTTGCAAGTCCAACTTGCATCTCCCAATTCGGTCTTTAATACCCGGGCCCACCACCCCTAAGGTGATGTTGACCCGTCATTAATTGAACCAACCGTCAACAGGAATACAACTCGCTATGTGCAATCCAATATCGCCCCAATAATATGAGGACCCGATATTGGGGTCACTACGCATACGTCCTTACTCTTTCGAGAAGCGATGAGCCCGATCCAAATGGATCATATGCAGGAGCTGTCACTTCGGACAGGCGTCTCCTACATATAATATCTGGCGACGAAACTCTTCGCCTTGATGGGAGACCATGGATGTCACTTATGTGATCCTCCATATCTTATTCAAATTAAAATTAATTTCTATGAATCACATTCATATAATTAATTCTTCCAAGGGAATTATCAACTTTAATCATATTAGAGTATTCTTAATTGGATATAATTAACTTAATCATATTAAATTAATTTTCAATCCAATTCAATCAACAAACTTGATTTTACTTGAATATATATGGTATTATTCTCAAAGTACGATTAATTCTGTATTTTAATAATTAGAAAAATACATCATAATCCCTCGGACATTATCCCCGCCCTACCCGCTGTCATGGCCAGTACCGACGGGAGTGGGGCGGACCACATACGTTGCAACCCGCTGACCCAGCGGTCCCCGACTAGACACCATATCCGCCTCGGGAAAGGATAATGCCAAATTCATTATTTTGTACTTGAGATGATCATCGGTTCTTCAACCGAAATTATACCATATAGTAATCAAAACAATTTTGATTTTAAGGAAATTTGCTAGGCAAATTCCCAAGTCCTATTCAAGCAAGAAGTTTGATGATTGTAATTCCAATTAAGGTTTAGTTCAAATCTAATCAATTAATTGGTTGGGGCCAAGTCAATTAGGCAAATAATCATGTTTCAATATTTCACAAATATTTTTCAAGATTATTTCACGAAATTAACAATTAATTTCATTAATTGACAATCACATGGTTCTTGATTAGGAAAGCAATTTCAGCAGTGACTCCTACTTACTAAAATTGGCATATCTCAATCATATTAAATCCAAATTAAGCAAAGTCAATTTCTAAAGTTTGCTAATTTGATTTAGGACAGAACCTAAGTGATGTTTCATGCATTCGAGGCAAGTCTAAACAGTAATTAACATTTTAATCACGTTCAGATTCACAGTTCCCGCAACAGTGCATACATGTTCATTAAAACGACCATATCTCGAGCATACGAAATCCGATTTACGCAAACTCAGATCCTATGGTTTCCTTATTTAATGGGAACAAAATACAAGTATAAAATTCGTGTTTAAATAATTTAAACAGTGCCGAATTTATTTACTAAACAGATCTGCGAAATCAAATGCGATGAAAACTTTCGCGACCTTAGCGAACCCAAGTCGTCCTTGGTTAACGAATCACTATTCGAAACCGTCGACCTAAGGCTATGATACCACTTGAAGGATATGGTTAGATTCTCAAGCGCATCACGGAAGCGTGAGCGTCGCATCGAATACGACGAAGAGCGACTAGTCGCACTAGTTGCTCGATGCAGCGGAATTTAAAAAATTTTATACGACGAAACCACATGATCCAAGAACACTTCTCGGATCGTTTCGTCTAAACCACAAACAAGTAATTAGATTACCTCTTGAAGCGTGGTTGCGATCAAGTCTCTAAACGAAGAGACCTTCTATCTCAAGTCTGATCCGACGGAGGAGACACTTGCGAGCGCGGGGATGAACCGCGTGCTTCTCGCAATCCATGTTGATGATCCAAGCGGCGGATCTCCTGATCTCGACACACGAGATCCAACATCTTCTTCACGAGCGAGGCGCACCGAAGAAGACGGAGATCCACGAGCAGAAGAACGGGCAGCATAACGACGATGCCGCGGCGATGGAGAACCTCTCCATGGCATCCATGGTGGACGGCCATGAGAGGGAGAGAGAGGGCTGACCTCTAGAGAGAAAGAGAGAGAGAGATGCTTCTCAAGCATTGTGTGTAAAGAGAGAGCCAAGAATGCCTCTCTATTTATAGGGTTTTGGGATCCATGGATCTCAATCCATGTGTCATATAAAATCAATGGATGAGATTGATTTATGACAATCCAATGGTCAAGATTGTTGTTGGTAAAAGCCAATAACTTGTGATTTAATTTTGATTAAATATATTTGATAAATCAAATAAATATAATACCAAATTAAACCACACAAATAGAGAGAGAGAAAATAAGGGAGATACACCTTCCTCTTTGGAAGGGGGGGACGGGTGCCGCCCCCTCCTTTCCAAAAGGGGAGGGCAATCTCCTTGATTTTCTCTCCATCCAATTTCCAACAACAATTTGTTGGTATTTTAATTCACCAAAATAATTCTCAATTAATTTTGGGAATATTGCAATCTTGACATTAAATTATCGTGAATCAAATTCACAACCAAAACAAACAAATATAATTTACATTTTCAATTAATTAAACAATGTGTATCCAATACACATTAATAATTAATCTACTAATATAAATTATATTTAACTCTCTCTAATACATTATAAATCACATTTATAATATATTATGAATAATTGGATATTACTATCCACATTATTCTGATCCTTGATAATTAAATCATATTTAATCATCTTGGATCTCTTTATCTCATGTGTTCAAATAATATGAATGGCATTCACATTATTCACATCTTTGATAATTTATCTAAGATAACTCTCCTTATAATATGAATCAAAAAAATATGATAATTAAATCACATTTAATTATCCATTTTCTCAATGCTCGGATACATATATCAACAATAGAATTATCCATGAACTCTTTCAAGGACAATGCGCTTTCTCCGCGAATACTTGGAGATAAGGACAGGGCGATTGTATTGTTCCACGTATAGTGACATGGATATTGAGATCACATCTCAAATTCAGATCTCGGGCCTCCCATAGATGCTTGATTAAATCAAGACCGCAAATCTAATCTTCTCATTGCATCTGAATCACATTCAGATCAATGTCCAACATTTGGACTAAGATTAGATTACTTCTCTACCGAGAGGAGTCACTAAAATCCAGACCCGTTTCATCACTCCCTAGGAATGGAAGCGTCATGGTTATACAATCGTTTATGATCACATCACCCTCAGGTATTCCTAATACCTGTACATCCTGCATACTGGAAGACTCAGATTAAACCCGAAGTATTAGACAACTTTATACTGTCTACTTCAGGGTTTTATCAGTAAGTTTCTCATTCGATCATTGGGAGTCGGTATTGATCATATACTTTCCAAAAGCATATATCATACCTAGGTCTTGATCATATACTTTCCAAAAGTATATATCAAACCAACAAATTCAGTCAAGCTTCCAAAGCGAGACGACCGTGCGCACGGAATTTGGTTCTTCCCAATATCTCATGAGTGAGCTCATGTCTTCCGGTTCAGTAGTGAACCTGTATGATCCCTTTGAGAGATCGTATTACTCACATGCCCTTATATGCACACCAGCGCGCCGGTGTATAGACCTTGATTAGGCCATCAACCTACTGATCTGCCAAATATACATACTCAGACATATAATAACACATCTGTCTCCGGTCAGAGGATGTGTGCCTATATCATGACAGCATATGATATAGGACTTTGGTTATCTTGATCTCGTTAAGTCAACTCTTTGGCATAACTCATCCGACACCTCCGAATCTCTATTCCTATGCAGAGGACCTGCATCAAGAGGTCGGTCAGATATCAACCTAAATGAGATAGGATTGCCATCTCCTACTCAGGCTGGAGATCATCTCTTAATAATCATTTGACGGTGCTTGATGAGTCCTCAATCTAACTCATTAGATATTCAGCTAAGCACCGGCCTCTATGATTCAATAATTGAATCAACAGCTGTATGATTATTAAGATGGCCATGGTACATAACCCTAATTGCACGAAGGGACCTATTATGCAAATTATGTATATTCATTTCAGATCAAGGAGTGAATTGCAACAACATTTATTGCATAATGGCTCGCCGTGGGCTCGCATTTCCAACACCCCTCCCCCGCGCCACCCCGCGTCACCCTCGACCCCTCCCCTCCCCGCGCCGCCCGCGTCTCCTGGGCCCGCGTGTACAGCCGGAGTTGAAGCCAGTTGTGTAGTTGCGGATGTAGTAGAGGTTGTAAGCGGTGATGTTGCGGCCGAGGATGTCACGGAGGGGCTGCATGGTCTGTTGGGGTCTGGAGGGGAGGAAGAGGAGGATGGCGGTGAGGAGGAGGAGCAGGGCGGTGCTCCGTTGGTGCATGCTGGGTGCTCCTTGGTTTTGACCATAATACCATTCTTAACCACACCATGGTTTGAATAAACCATGGTTATTTTAATTTTTTGATGGTAAATCTGACGGAAGGGCAAAACTGATGACGGAGCAAGAAGTGAGGGGCACAACTGATATTACCAAAAAGATAGGGGCATAACTGATATTGCGACATCTCGGAGGGGCACAAGTGATAAAATCCCAAATTAAAAAGAAATGACAATTATATTGGATTTAGAAAAAAGAAAGAAAAATATGTTTAATTAATTCATAATAAGGCACACCCGTCCATCTTTGCCCCTTTGCATCATTCCTTATCTTTCTGCAACCATCATGTTCTTCGTTGCACATGATTAAGTTATTAACGATTGCAAATTGGCAAGTGTTGATTTCCAAGTAATGTAATACCCGATCAACAGAATAGAAGACGTTCCCCAGCTACTCTCCATTAATGGTGTATTGTCCTGATTAAGGGAGATTTCGCCAAACTCAAGAGTAAGCTGGGCCATTAGCAACTTGAAATCGGCCATCTGATTGAATGAAGTCGAATCCTTTACTCAGATTCATTATACAAAACTAGTGGGAGTTTAGCATTTTCTTCACAAATGACTCCCCTAACCTGCCCAATATGTAGACCGGTTTCTAAGTCACTTCTTTGTCTTTACAACCATATCTTATCCCCCCTTAATCATATCAATATCTACATTATCGGCATGTTACATCCTTGAAATAGACATGAATCAGGCATGTCATAAGTCACTCCTTCCATATGGTATTCTTTCCTCGATATCACTACGCATATACTCTATTCAAAGCTGTGAAGATAATATGCAACAGCAGAAGGATACGCTTCTAATTCCCTAATCAAACATAAAGCTAAAGTATTTATAGTGGTGGGAAATCACTTTTCGTTGTTTATATAACAGCTAGTCGGTGATGAGCACGGACCATTAGCAAATAATTTGTCAAGTAGAAAAGGTTTGACATGTATACATGTAATACAAAATATTTTTCCCAATGTGCAATTAAAGCATTATTCCGAAGGCTATGGCATGGGTAGGAAATCACTACATGTTGGCACTTGTAACCAGGGATGAATATTAGGTTGGGTCGACCTGGCTCAACTTGAAACTCGACTCTCTTAACTTAGCTCGACCCAAGCCCAAAATCAAAAGGAACAAACCTAAGCCAAAATATAACCCATATGAACTTTCAAGCCGAGCTCGAGCCGAGGTTGGCACCAGCCCAGCCCGCCCACCAATCCTACATACAATGTTAAAAATAATATATAATATTATATTAAGTGATATAGATTTTATATTTCTCTCATGATCTTGCGAGTGGTTTGTTCGTCACATGTTCTAAAGTGTCTACTCAGTATGAACGTATTGTACTAAGTTGAATGGACCTCGTATTCATGAGGTTTTTGTTGAGATATTTGTATCTCATGGTAGTTTTTTCTTATTGTTTATTTCTAATGTAGTTATTCTGTAATTTACCCAGGGCCTTTCTCTAGGATCCCAAAAGAATGCATCTCTCAAGTTTCTGTTTCCTCATCGTATCAGAGCGATTCCCTCCACCACCATCCAGCCCTAGCATGTACGCCGCCCTCCCTTCTCCCCTCTCTCGTTTTGCTTCCTCCTCTCGATACATCAAGAAGCTGCCAGGAGGGAGCTCGCGTCTCCAGGAGGGCCCCCTGCAGCGGCTCTGAGGGAAGCTCGTGCCTCCAAGAGGCCCATAAAGGTCTCCAGCAGCGACTCCAAGCGTCGCCAGGTGCCGAAGTGAGCATCTTGGGTCCTACCCCTCGAGGAGCCCCATCTGGAGGAGCCCCAGCAGCGACATCGCCCTCATCTGAAGGAGCCCCAGCGTCGTCCTCATCTGGAGAAGCCCCAGCACCGCCAAGCGCCGTCGCTAGAGGCGACAGCCCGTATCGCCAAGCAACGTTGTGGGTGCGTGCCACCTACGGTCACACTAACGTGACTCAAGACCCCTTCGCCGGGATCCTAGGCCTACAGCTCTGACTCCGACCAAGGAAGCAGGTGCCTTGCATGCCCTAGAATTCGCCTGAAACGAAATTTATGTGACCAAACAACCTTCTAGGTCTCTGATACAAGTCTGATTTCTATCAAACATACAAACAGGTCCTAGATTTTATTCAGAATTACTAAGGATGATGATATGAGACCATCAATGCAACCAATATTTCTTATGCTTGTATAAACTCAATTAGATTGGTCTACTCCTCAGTCATTGTCCGAGTTTTGTCTGGATTTTTTTCTCGCCTTATGGCTGAAAACAAGGTGATGTATTATTCTCAACCGGTCCCTTCAAAGACCGGCTTCTATTGTCAAGATGGATGGGACCAACTATGAACTATGGTCCATGCAGTTTCTCACCCTACTGCAGAGTATTAACAAAGAGCATATTCTGACCGATCCAAAACCTGAGGACAATATCAGGCTAATGCGACATGGAAGCAGGATGATGTTTAAACATGAGTATGGCTCTCCGGGACTCTTACCATTGCTATTGACAACAATATTATTAATCAACCCACTGTCAAATCCATGTGCGATAATCTAGCAGCTACATATGGACATGCCAAGAATGAAAGCAAGATTCTTCAACTCCAATTTGATATCTTCTCTACCAAGCAAAATAAGCAAAATGATCAACCCCTCTATGCACACTTTTCGAATTTGAAAGGCATGTTTGAGAGACTCCATAGCTATATGTCTATTACTACTAGTGTAGAACAACAACATGCATACAGAGATGCCACTATGACAAGAGTGTTTTTATCCTCTCTCAACTCTGAGTATGATGCTGCACGTACTCAACTTCTCACCGGTGAGACTATTCCACCAATGGAGGAAGCCTAAAGGAGGCTAAGCAGGATCATCAGCTCTTCCTCTACAGGATTATTAGTACCCAACACCCCTACTGCTATGGGGGTTTCTCGAGGTAGAGGAAGTACAGTACAATATCGTGGCGCGGAGGAGGACGTCAGCGGGGTCCATGCACATATTGCCAGAGGCGACGTCATTCCGAGGATACATGCTACAAGAAACATGGCCACCCATCATCTGCACGAGCTGTCCAGCAGACAGAGTCTACTCCGTCTTCGTCTATACAGGACCCGAGGTTTGATGATATCGTGTCTCGACTAAGGGAGATCATGACTACTCCCTCTACATCTCCAACATGACCTATTGACACATTGACTACAACATCTAGAGCCTCTACCAGCAACTCAGGTATAGCTTATGCTCTTACCAATTATAACAGCTCTGACCTCGGTGATTGGATCATAGACTCTGGTGCATCTCATCATATGAGGGGTAATAAAGCACAGTTTAGCTCATACATATCCAACCCTTTGGGAAGTCGGTTGTGATTGCGAATGGGGTTCACCTCTCAATTGTTGGCCAGGGAGACATCTTTGTTACTCATTTGATGCGTCTACAGAATGTTATGCATGCACAAGATTTTCAGATGAACCTATTATCTATTAGTCAGATTACGAAGGATTTACATTGTCGTGTCATATTTGATCCTTCATCTCTTGTTTTTCAGGACATACTCACGGGCAGGGTGATTGGATGTGGTCGTGAGTAGCGAGGACTTTACAGACTGGTCCAACCTCCTTGCACTAGTGCTACCACCATTCCCACCAGATCAGTCTCTCCCTTCATGTGGCATCTTCGATTTGGTCATCTACCTATGCAAAGTTGTGTCACGTTCTCCCTCGGATTTCTCCTCGTACCCCCTTATATTGTAAGGCATGCCAGCTTGGGAAGCACTATCAGTCATCTTTTCCGAGTCGTCGGAGTCGTTCTAATATTCAGTTATTTGAGTTATTGCATTTTGATATTTGAAGTCCTAGTCGTGTTCTTGATCATCAAGGACATCGATTTTATCTAGTTGTTGTGGATGATTTTTTCTCGGTTATCATGGGTGTTTTTGTTGAAGAATAAATATGAAGCCGGTTTAATTAATAAATCTTTCCTTACTAAAATAAAGAATATCTCTTTGGCTCATGTTAAGTTTATTTGTTCTGACAATGCTTTGGAATTCTTCACCCTGCATTTGTTTGAGTTTCTCAGGTCGATTGGTATCGTTCATCAAACGTTATGTACATACACATCGTAGCAAAATGGCATTGTACAATTCCAACACTATCATCTTCGTGATGTCACGGGGACTCTTTTAATTCAGAGTCGTGCTTCTCATTCATTTTGGGGGGATGCGGTCCTCACTGCATGCTACTTGGTGAATCACATGCCCTCCACAATTCTTGGTGAAAAGGTTCCCTTCTTGATTGTGTTTCCTTAGAAGGACCTTTTTACACTTACACCCAGAGTTTTTTGGTTTGTGGCCTTTGTCCACAATTTTATTCCTGGTCGTGACAAGCACTCACCAAGAGCTGTCAAGTGTATTTTTGTCGGTTACTCGCGTACCCAAAAGGGGAATAGATGTTTTGATTTTGTAAGGAGGAAGTACTATGTGAATGTTGATGTCACATTTTTCGAGTTTGTCATGTATTTTTCTCCTACGGGTGATCGGTTGTCTAACTATGAGTCTGGCGAAGAAGTTTTTGCTCCACCACCACCTGTTACTCAAGCTGACCCACAATCAACCCCTCTACCTCCACCATCTTCACCACCACCACCAACTCAGATCCAGTTTCTACCACGTGTTTACACTCGCAGGTCACCTACTATTCCTACTGCTCATGTGTCTTCCTCGTCATCTAGCATGCCTCAGGTATGTACTGAAAACATTGTTTCTACTAATGGCACTGGTGACATGACTGCACCACAATATCTATTCAGGTGGAGCAACCACCATCTTCAGAAAACATGGGGGATGATGATCTTAATATCCGTATTGCTTTGCGGAAGCCACATCGCATGTGTGCTACCTATCCGTTAGCTGCTCATGTCACCTTGGATCATCTATCAGAGGAGTACAACAAGTTTGTTGTAGGACTCTCTGCCATTACCATTCCACGAACATACCGGGAGGCTATACAGGACAATAGATGGCGACTAGCCATGGAGGAAGAAATGGCATCTCTTCAATCTCATGGTACCTAGACCATTGTGTCTGCTCCTCCATGTGCCTCGGTGGTCGGATGCATGTGATTCTTTACAGTCAAGCAACGGGCAAATGGCAGCGTGGATCGCTACAAAGTACGGCTTGGAGCACGAGGATTTACCCAGACATATGGGGTAGACTACCAGGATACCTTCTCGCCAGTGGCTCAACATTCTACTCTACGCATCCTTTTATCTGTTGTGGTATCTAAAGACCGGTCGCTTTACCAGCTTGATATGAAGAATGCTTTTCTCTGTGGAGATCTTCAAGAGGAGGTCTACATGCAGCAGTCACCAGGTTTTACTGTTGATGGGAAATCTCAGAAGGTGTGAAGGCTCCATAAGGCGATTTATGGCCTGAAGCACAGTCCAAAGGCCTAGTTTCAGAAGCTATCAGAGTTGATTGAGTAGCAGGGTTTTGTGAGGTCCACTGCTGACCATTCACTTTTTGTTCAGAGGACACAGAAAGGTACCGTAGCTATTCTGATTTATGTTGATGATATATTAGTCAATGATGATGATGAACAAGGTATACTAGAGACAGGCATGACTGAGAGCAAGCTTGCTACTACTCCTATGGATCCAGGCATGCGACTATATGGTGATACCAGTGAAGAGGTAAACAAGAGGAGATACAGGGAGCTAGTTGGGAAGCTCCTATATGTTGCAATCACAAGGCAAGACATATCCTTTGCTGTAAGCAAAGTGAGCCAATTCATGGAGCAACCCAGGAAGATTCACATAGACGTTGTTCACATGATTCTTAGATATCTGAAGACTTCACTAAGTACTGGCCTCTTATTCAGTAGGGGTACAACCCTCGAGGTGATTGTATGCGCAGATGCAGATTAAAAATTACGCTGGTTGTCCTATGTATAGGAAGTCTACATCAGGCTTTGCAGTTTTTGTTAGGATCTCTCTTGTATCTTAGAAAAGCAAGAAGCAGACTGTGGTTGCCATCTAAGTACAGAGCCATGGCTCAGGGATGCACAGAAATGATGTGGGTAAGGTCTGTTTTGACAGATCTTACCATAGAGGTACCTCTTCCCATGCAGCTTCTATATGATAATCAAGCAGCTCTATTTATAACCAATAACCCTGCATTTCATGAGCGCACCAAGCATATAGAAGTGGATTGCCACTACACCAGAGATATGATCTAGAAGGGGTTCATTGCCACTTCACACGTCACGACTGGAGAATAGACTGCGGATATTTTCACCAAAGCCCTCACTCGAGGTCCATTTCAGAAATGTTGTTCCAAACTAAGCATGATATATATATATATATGCTCCAGCTTGAGGGGGAGTGTTGAGATATTTGTATCTCATGGTAGTTTTTTCTTATTATTTATTTCTCATGTAGCTATTATATAATTTACCCAAGGCCTTTCTCCTTAATAAGAGAGCCCTAAGGTCCCTATGAATGCATCTCTCAAGTTCCTGTTTCCTCAGTTTTTCCTATAACAAATTAAAAGTGTGAGGTATAACACTTTCATAAGATCCTTTAAAAGATATTATACGAGAAAACTCGAGCTTGATTCTTCCTAAGAACGAATTAAAAAGGTATGTGCTAATGGTCTTGGTATTGAATGAGTAAAACTTATAAGACTATCAGGTGTTGTTAAATGCATAAGTAGTCTATGTCCGCTCGAATTGGGTTGGGTTGGACTTGGGCCGAAGTTTGATTAACTTTTGGGGCCTTAGCCCAATCCAAAGCCCACTATGTTAAACAAGCTTGAGATGGGGCCCTGAATGGCCCCACAAATGTCCACTGTCTCCTGTCTTATTTACATTTTCATATAGTTGTACATGAATTTATCTAAGTTCAGACATCTTGTTATACATATATTATCAACACTTAGTCTCTTTTATCTATGTTATCTCGAAGCACAAATAACGTGATTTATAAAAAGATCATCTTAGGATATAATAATTGTTAAAAATAGTGTATAATGCCTATTACAAGGAAAAACTATATTGGTTATACACTTACAAAGTCTTAGAATCCTTGTCTATTAGTTTCATGCATTCTGAGCCTTCTGGCACTCTCGTAAAATTTCATCTCCGCAGTCTCCAACATGCACATTATCCCAATTGTCAAAACAACATCTTGCATTTACAATTCAAAGACTGGGAAGAGAACCACTTTACATATCAGAGATAACTTCCACACTAAAGCTGACTCAGGATTGAGGTCTCATGATTATATCCATGGAGCTATAGTAACATAAAATTCTAGTATCTGATTTGACTTGTCATGAAAATGGCGACTTTCAGCGTATGTCTCCAACTCTCCATCTCCAAACATCGAACATGTTCTCTTCCTGCACAACTTTACATCTCTTATCGATATCTTCCTTTCAAAAATAGGTCCTCTTTACTTGTCGCCCGATGATTCACTTCTCTGCCACTTTAAGGTCATGGGTATTAGATGTGCAATATGGTGTCTACACCAATGTCACCAAATATCTGAGTCTAAAATGTGTATTGAAAGATTTTACTGCATATTCCTTGATCCAGTTGTTGCACAAAACACCAACTAGGAACCCAAAGTTTATTTTAACATGAAATTCTCAGAATGGTACATATTGCAGACCAAGTTCACTTTGATTTTTTAGTTGCATTGAGGCATACTATGTTTGCTAGTGTACGGTTTTAAGTATGTTAATCTTTACGCAAATCAATCTAGAGGGACATTTATGTAGGGCAGAGACATACTTTCGAGATACTGCTTCTTCAGACCTCATCTTCACATGGTTCTTTAGGGATTCATCTAAAATCCTCTGAACATTCAGTTTACGCAATGCAGAACCCCGCTCAACTAGAAGTCCGTTTCCATTCTCCCCGTTATGACGTTCCTCATATATATTACAGAGATCACCAGAATCCTTTGACCACGTAAATTTGAATTCCTTTCCATCAACATCTAATACCTGATAACAGACGGAAAAGAAGAAACTCATTAACCTCTCATAAATTTTATTTTGTAGATGAAATTAATCTTGCTATCCAAAAAATAGCAAAAAGGCTTCGCAAAATATTCGAAAAAACAGAAAATAGTTCCCAGAGGACCAATCAGGGCCAAAATTTGGCAGCATTACGACATATGGATGCAGGACTCTAGACTTCATTCGGGAAGCAAACTATTTTTCTAGACAATATATTCTTTTTTTTTTGAAGACTTAAAACTCGGGGGATGTACTCATTGATGCTCGCCCCATCTTCATTAAAAAAAGAAAGAAAAAAAAAACAGAATAGACAATATATTCTTGTAAACATTTTACATTCAAACTTCAAATATGTCCCAAAAGCTGATTTCTGATGGGGAAACTGATTAACTAGCCAGAGCAAATTCTACAGATGGAGGAAGCTACTTCCCAGAAATTTTGACCCATAAGAGTGCCCTTTCAAAATAAGCATTACCCTGAAACTGGATACTACAGTGAGAGAATCTTTTATGCCAATATAGACCAACGTGGCAAACGAGGATCAATCTAACATAAGTGTTTGCATCCGAAGTGGGAAAGCAACTACATATTCAGAAATTTACAGGAGCCCCCTTTGAGTCTGAAAAGCATAGCACAAGAAAAATTCTGAAGATCAAGTTATCAAAGATGCTAATCTGAACAGCCACTGGGAAGCAAGGTATTAGTATAAAATATTAATAAAGAATCAATAAAACAGTATGGCATAGTGATTTTAAACTCCCCGATGACGTTAAATCTGGTCATTAATTGAAGCTATGTTTAAAGGCAATTTTCCGTACTGAAACAAAGTCAAAACTAGTCATTTCCCACATTAGGTGGAACACTGGTGTTACTAAATCTGAATGTTGCAGATGTATATTTAGAGATGCCACTTTCTTAGTGCAGTTCTTACAAGTTGAATACATTTTTTTGTATTAGGACATAAGGCAGGTGTGGGAGTGGAATTGTCGGGGCTCAACATTGATGCTTTGACTCTTTAAATGCATGAATGTATCCCACTATAACCAAATCATAAACCCCACTAAAATTACCAATTGCAAATTGTTTATTTAGATAAGGATGTTTCCCAGCTCCACAAATCAAAAAATAATCATATAACACCCTAACTTCATCAGTATAACATCCAAATATCTGAACAACCATATTATAGGAACCAAAGAAACATACTCCAATCAGTTGGAAGCCAGAGGGGGCAGGCAGCAGAAGTCGCCCCACTTAGGTTCTCAATTTTCCTATTGTGTTATGAAATATTTCTATGTTTTAAGTTACTTAATCATTGTTTTTTGCTCTCGTAATATTTTTCATATTTTCACACGGAATCTGCTCACGCCTCTCACTTAAATCATATCCACCAATGAAAAAAATATCTCGCCAACCTATTACTACAAACACTGAACCACACAACTCAAAGCAAATGTTGGAGTACAGAATTAAAAAGAAAAATGTGATGCATTTTTTCATAGCATGTTGCATTAGGAAATGCAATTTTATTCACATTTGAAATTGATATATGAACGATCTAGTGGCACGGTTTCACTCTAATCAACCAGTGTACCATGATATTAACATCTATTCAAATGTCAATAACCGATTCTTCTGTATTTTTTGGATCATGATGCTCCGAAAATAAAACTTAGCGTCGATATCAGAAGCACGGCAACAAGCCGACCACCTAAAACCCATCCCTTGATCGGAGTTGAACTTGGCACACAACTCGGGACAGTTTATTGAACGCGATCCCCAATAAATAGCAAACAACATAAGAACGTCAAACGAATAGTGCTCAGAATCCCATTACATTCCCGGACGGATCGTTCGTGTTGGAATTGAACTTGATCCTGACGGGCCCCCCGCGTGCCTCCGCCTTCCGGATCTCGTCCACCAAATCGGGGGCGAGACGTATGATGGCACCGAAGTCGAGTTTATCCCTGTTGGGGATATAAGGATGCGGAACAATCAATCAACCAGGATAATATCCCCTGAAACTGTCCTGCAGCAAAGATGGCACAACACAATATATGTTCCCCACACGGGAACTCAAATGGCAACAATGACAATCACAATCACAAGCAAGCAAGCAAGCAACCACACGAGACAAAGATTTTTACGTGGAAACCCTTTCTCAATGTGAGCAAGGGAAAAACCATGGGGCAAGACCGGCAACAAATCACTACGGTCAAAAGAGTTAATGTTCTTCCCGGTTTTGTTGCCCACAAAACCGAGGTACAAGCCACAAGCACAATGGATAGTTGTCCAACAAGTATCAAACTATCCCTAAGTATCTAACTATACCAAATGTGCTCTAAAATAAGGAGGACAAAGCAACTCCCCTTGTGGGCTCCCGGATGGAGATCCAAACTTGACTTCTTGAGGTCGTTCCCAACGACCTCCCGCTGCTCCCTCTCGAACTCGCCCAAACGGTGCTCCCACGCCCAACTCCAAGCCCTAGCCGCGGTGCCAAAGCTCGAGCTGCGCTGCCCTCGAGCACGGCCTCTCTCTCGCGCTCTCCCGCTCGCGTGGAGGAAGACGGAGAGGATGGGTTCCGAAAAAACCCCTGCTGCTGGCCGCTGGAATGGAGAGGACGAGTAGGGCTGGAATCGGCTGGAAAGCAATGGCCGAATGGTGCTTTCGTGATTCCATGGAATGGGGAAAAGGATGGGGGCCGATTGGGGGCCAACTTGATGGAGAAATATCAAGTATGCCCCTCCCAAAGGGGTAAACTGCTACTGCCCCCAAGTTGGGGCTGGAACAAATGCAAAGAAACCCAACAACCTCCCCCTCCAGCCCCAACGGGGAGGTGTTGTCCTGTGATGGAGATTAAAAAGAGGTGACACCGCTCAGCTCTCTATAGAGCTGAAGCTTGTCACGAGTGGCTGCCTTGGTCAACATGTCTTAGGGGTTCTCATCGGTGTGAATCTTCTTCAACACGAGCTGCTTCTGTTCAATTGCATCCCTCAGCCAATGGTATCTCACATCAATATGTTTTGTGCGAGCATGGTGCATGGTACTCTTGCTCAAGTCTATAGCGCTCTGGCTATCACAAAACACAACTGGCTCACTGTCTTCAAATCCAAACTCACCAAGAAAGCGTTGTAGCCACAACACTTCTTTCCCAGCCTCTGCTGCTGCAATGTATTCTGCCTCAGTAGTTGAGAGAGAAACACATTTCTGTAGTTTGGATTGCCATGATATGGCTCCCCCTGCAAATGTGAAAATGTAGCCTAAGGTGGACTTTCTCTGGTCCATGTCTCCTACCATATCTGCATCAGTGTAGCCACAAAGTTTGGGATCTGACCTCCCAAAAGCAAGACACATACTTGAGGTCCCTCTCAAGTATCTCAAGATCCATTTCACTGCCTCCCAATGGTCCTTCCCTGGATTGGACATGAACCTGCTCACCACGCCCACTGCATATGCTATGTCGGGTCTAGTACAAACCATTGCATACATGAGGCTCCCAACGGCTGACTGGTATGGGATCTTGGACATCTCTATTTTCTCCTCAGAAGTAGAAGGACATGATTCTTTGGTTAGCTTGAAATGAGAGGCTAAAGGCGTACCGACAGGCTTGGCATTCTTCATGTTGAACCGCTCCAACACGCGTTCAACATAGCTCTCCTGTGACAACCACAACATGCGCTTCTTCCTGTCCCTTGATCCGCATCCCAAGGATGTGACTGGCCTTGCCCAAATCTTTCATCTCAAACTCTTTGGAGAGTTCCCTCTTGAGCTTTGCAATCAAGTTGGAATCATGACCTACAATCAATATGTCATCCACGTAGATCAAAAGAATGACGAACCTGTCATTGGGAAGACGACGAACATATACACATGGGTCGGCTGCAGTCCTCTTGAAGCCTTGCTTTCCTATGAAAGCATCAAACTTCAAGTACCATTGTCTCGGAGCTTGCTTCAAGCCATAGAGACTCTTTTTCAACCTGCAAACCATGTGCTCTTTCCCTTTCTCTTGAAAACCCTGTGGCTGCTCCATGTAGATCTCTTCCTTCAAATCACCGTGAAGAAATGCCGTCTTCACATCCATCTGCTCCAGCTCAAGGTCCATGCTAGCGACAAGTCCTAGCACCATTCTCACTGAATTCATCTTCACCACTGGGGAGAAGATCTCATCATAGTCCACTCCTTCCTTCTGGTTGAATCCTTTCACTACCAATCTGGCCTTGTGATTCACCTGCTTGCCACTGTCATCTGACTTCAGCTTGTACACCCACTTGTTCTTCAAATCTCTCTTCCCTTTAGGAAGCTCAACAAGGTCAAAAGTGTGATTCTTCTTGAGAGATAGCATCTCTTCATTATTCATTGCATTCTGCCAATGACCCTTGTCCTTATGCTCATGTGCCTCCTCAAAGGTGTATGGCTCACCTGCATCTGTGAGCATCACGTACCTGGAAGTGGGGTAACGGGATGATGGCTGGCGTGTCCTCTCAGATCTCCTAACCTGAGGCTCTGCTGCATCTGCATGTGGATGAGGTTGCTCCCCCTGCCCTAGATCCCCTGGACCTGCATCAACGGGGTCTGCATCTGGCTCATGCTGCTCTAGCTACCCATCCTCTCCACCTATACCCTGTACCGGAGAGGGTTCTATGTCCTCATCACTGTCATCATCCATGGAATCTCATATCCATCACCACTCTCAGTGGTGTCCTCAGCCAATGTCTGGTTCTCATAAAAGATCACATCCCTGTGCCTGGTGACTGTCTTCTTCCTTGGATCCCAAAGACGGTATCCAAACTCCTGATCTCCATAGCCAAGAAAAATAGAAGGCACCACCTTGTCATCCAACTTCTTCCGCTGCTCTTTGGGTACCAATGCATAGGCTTTGCATCCAAACACCCTCAAATGAGCATATGAGGGGTCTTTCCCTGTCCAAACAAGCCCTGGAATCTGAAAACCCAAAGGAACTGATGGAGATCGGTTTACCAAGTAACATGCGGCGCGAACCGCCTCAGCCCAAAAGGTCTTGGGCAACTTCGCTGTCTTCAGCATGCAGCGAACTCTCCTTACAATGGTCTTGTTCATCCTCTCAGCTAGACCATTGTGCTGGGGTGTACCTGGCTCTGTCCTCTCATGCCTGATGCCGTGCTCTGCACAATAGCCCTGAAAGCTATGGGAGGTGTACTCTCCCCCATTGTCTGTGCGTAGACACTTCAACAATTTTCCTGTCTCACGCTCAACCATGGCATGGAACTTCTTGAAGCAATCAAACACTTGATCCTTCGATCTCAGAACATACACCCACACCTTCCTAGATGCATCATCAATGAAGGTGACAAAATACCTGTTGCCTCCCAAAGAGGCTGTGTCCATAGGACCACAAACATCCGAGTGAACCAACTGCAGAAGGTCTCCCTTCACCTTGGATCTAGCTCTGTACGGTGCACTCCTGCTCTTCCCAACCTCACATGCATCACAAGGAGACAAAGTGATGTCATTGTGCTAGAGGATCAACTCTCTCTTGCTAAGAAGCTGCAAGCCCTTTTGGCTCATGTGGCCAAGTCGACGGTGCCACAAATCTGAGTTATCTGCTTCACTAGCATGCAAACTGCCATCCATGACCTTCACTCTAGTCATATAGAGTGTGTGACACAAACAACCTCTCGCCATGATGAGAGAACCCTTGCTAATCTTGCATCTGCTGTCGCCGAACTTCAAATGGTAGCGTTCACTATCTAGCTGTGAGCCAGATATAAGGCTAAGCCGCACATCAGGAACATGCCTCACATTCTGGAGTGTCATTGAGCACCCAACATCCGTCTGGATCGAGATGGTGCCCATGCCAATGATCTTAGAGTAACTTTCGTTACCCATCAAGATTCTCCCATAATCACCCATAGTGTAGGTGGTGAAGAACTCCCTGTGTGGAGTCACGTGATAGGAGGCGGCCGTATCAACGACCCACTCCAAATCGCTCCCTGCGTGCAAGCACTGATCCTGGATGGTGAGAATCACCTCATCTGCACTTTCATCTGCCACAACTGTAGCTACATTCCCATCTTCATTTTTCTGGTTCTTCTTGGCTTCAGCTTGTTCTCTCTTCCAAATCCTGCAATCTCTCTTCCAGTGACCTGGCTTCTGGCAATGGTGACACTTTCCTCTGCCCTTGGACTTGTCTCTGGATTTCTGCCTCTCCCGTGTCACTCTTCTGCTACTGGATCTCCCTTTCCTCTCAACTGCATACACATGTGAAGAGGAGGATGCCTCTCCCGAAGAGCGACGTCTAATCTCCTCATTGAGGAGACTGCCCTTGACCATAGCCATGGTCAACTTGCTATCTTTAGCAGAGTTGCTCACGGTGACTACTAGAGTCTCCCAACTGTCTGGCAAAGAGCCCAAAAGGAGAAGTGACTGCAACTCGTCATCAAGTGTCAAACCCATGGATGTCAACTGGTTGATAATGCTTTGGAAGTCAATCAAGTGCTCCGCCACCTTGGTTCCATCCTTGTATTTCAGGTTCACAAGCTTTCTAATCAAGAAAGCCTTGTTGGTTGCGGTCTTCTGGTCGTAGAGCTCGGACAGCTTGTCCCACAGCTCCTTCGCATTCGTCTCCTCGGCAACGTGATGAAAGACCGACATGTCAAGCCACTTTCGAATGGTCCCAATGGCCTTTCGGTTCAACATTGCCCACTCTCCCGTGGACATATTCTCTGCCTTGGCGCTCTCACCCTCCACGGGATCGTGGAGGTCCTTGCAATACAAAATGTCTTCCATCTTGGCCTTCCAAATCTGCCAGTTGCTGCTTGTGAGCTTAATCATAGTACCTTCATCATCTTTGCCCATTGTTCAAACCTGAGCTCTGATACCACTTGTTGGGGATATAACGATGCGGAATAATCAATCAACCATGATAATATCCCCTGAAACTGTCCTGCAGCAAAGATGGCACAACACAATATATGTTCCCCACACGGGAACTCAAATGGCAACAATGACAATCACAATCACAAGCAAGCATGCAACCAAACGAGACAAAGATTTTTATGTGGAAACCCTTGCTCAATGTGAGCAAGGGAAAAACCACGGGGCAAGACCGGCAATAAATCACTACGGTCAAAAGAGTTAATGTTCTTCCCGGTTTTGTTGCCCACAAAACCGAGGTACAAGCCACAAGCACAAATGGATAGTTGTCCAACAAGTATCAAACTATCCCTAGGTATCTAACTATACCAAATGTGCTCTAAAATAAGGAGGACAAAGCAACTCCCCTTGTGGGCTGCTGGATGGAGACCCAAACTTGGCTTCTTGAGGTCGTTCCCAACGACCTCCCACTGCTCCCTCTCGAACTCGCCCAAACGGTGCTCCCACACCCAACTCCAAGCCCTAGCCGCGGTGCCAAAGCTCGAGCTGCGCTGCCCTCGAGCACGGCCTCTCTCTCGCGCTCTCCCGCTCGCGTGGAGGAAGACGGAGAGGATGGGTTCCGAAAAAACCCCTGCTGCTGGCCGCTGGAATGGGGAGGACGAGTAGGGCTGGAATCGGCTGGAAAGCAATGGCCGAATGGTGCCTTCGTGATTCCATGGAATGGGGAAAAGGATGGGGGCCGATTGGGGGCCAACTTGATGGAGAAATATCAAGTATGCCCCTCCCAAAGGGGTAAACTGCTACTGCCCCCAAGTTGGGGCTGGAACAAATGCAAAGAAACCCAACAATCCCTGGAGACCATGCTGAAGGCATCCTCCTTCCCCTGTCCCATGGAGGCGGAGGCGTTAGTCTCCGGCGGGGCAGCGCTGCGACCCTGCCCGGTGTTCAAGAGGCGGGAGGGGGCGGCACCGCCGACGTGGCGGCCCGCAAGCGGCGGAGGGGCGGGGCGCTTGCCATTGCCGCGATCTCCTCCGCCGCCCCTGCCGGGCTTGAACATGGGGCTTGAGGCTAGAGGAGCGCTATCGTGCGCCGTCGCGGAGGGCGGGAGTTTCGCGGAGGGCGGGAGTTTGGGTGGGGGCGGGGAAGGTATTTGGATTCAAGGTTTGTCTTCCGGTTTTGTTTACGTTAGGAGAGTTGGAGGTGTGGTCACCGCTGTTGTTGTAGTCGGGTCGGCGTTGGTGTTGCGTTGCATGTGTTTATAATCGGGCGTATGGTATTTAACCTGTATGGATCTTGTTTTTTTCGAAATATCATGGCATTCATCAAACATAATAAGGGCTTGTGGTTGACAAACTAATAAAGAGTGGATATAACAAGTGCCAACTACATTGTTTTCTTAACCAAATTCGTCAAAAATTTAAACAATACACGATTACGCTCTAAGGGTTAAAAGAAAATCAAGTCATTGCATATGTCACATTTATTGGATGACAGTAAATAGTGTTTTCAAAATGAGGAGATGGAAGGATATTATTCAGCCTCGAGATAGAGTTTGAGTTATCTCACCAAAATGTTTATTGTACTTAGACTTGATCAAAATGTGGGCGGGTCGGCCCATGGATTGAGTCGAACGGTCAAAGTTCAAAAACCTCTGTCCAAAACCTGCATGATCCAGCTCATGACCCATTTTATTCTTTTTCCATTGAATTTTGTAATGGTATTTAACAAGTATAAATGATTTTATGTCATTTATACTTTATATAACTAATATAAGTAGTTTGCATGTTACTTGATATGTAAACTATTAAAATTTATTTAAAACTAGTGTCGCATATGAAAAACTTAAAGTGTATCATATTCATAATGTATTATTCAGCTTTTTTTTCAAGTCGAGTTGGGTTGGCTCATGCTTCAAAGCTACTAACCCAGGCCTGCCCGTGAGTATGATGAACGGACGGGCAGTTTGTTGGCTAGATCTAATTGTACTTATATATGGAAAGGATAAAATGAACACTGAGACCCGTAGTAGTAGGGCTTCATTTAGTCTCCCGTGCCTTTTCTTTTAATTGATCGTTCTTTTGAGTCTCCCCACATTTTTATCTAATGGGGGACATTCTTTTCCTAGCAGTCATGCATGTCATCTAATTGGAGGCATCATGCTTTCCTTTGTTTGTTCAAAGATGCCTTTAGTTTTGTGATTGAAGCATGAATTCATGCATATAATGCAATAGAGCAAAGCAAAGCAACTAATCATAAGTCACTAATCAAATTAGAGGTAAATTTTTTTTTTATGAACCATATCATGTAAGTTTATGAAAGTATGCTTGAAGGCTTATTGCATGGAGTCGACCATGAGAAACACCAAGATGGTGTGGTTTTTTATTTCCTTTGTCAAAATGAAATCATGTGAAAATAAAGAAAATTGAGGCCAAGTTTTGCACTAAAAGTAAGTCTAGTAAATTGAAAAACTTAATCAATAAGTGTAATCTCCAAAGATATGGTCCGTTGTTTTTGAGATATTTTCACATAGATTACCATGCATATTCTTATGTTCATTACAGAGTTTGAAATGTGTTTGAGTGTAAAACTTGCAAGAGCTGCCTTCTATTTGTCAAACAATTTTCTACCATGTCTTTTAAATTAAATGTTTTCGGATTGCACGATCTTGCAGTGGATCAGAAACTAGTAACTGGAGCAGTTACGTCTTGAATTTAGTTATTAAACTACCTCAAATATGTCCAAATTAAGATATTATTTTATAAATATGCAACTTGAATACTGAAATAAAAGCAAAAAAGAACGTGCAATTTAAAACATATTCTGCCAATCTAAACACTAAATTTATTAGATTTATATGCTTTGTTATACTCATTTGCTATCTAAACACAAGACATTTGTATGAAAATTTGTGAATTTATTAACATTTATATATAAAAAAACAAATTATCACTAAGATGATCTTTTCTTACATTCATAGATGTGTATCGAAATAGTAAGAAAAATCTATAAAAAGAGCAGGAAGAGAGTTTCAAAATGTATATTATAGCATAATAATAGATATTTGCCTCCCATAATATAAGTCTTTGGTCGTGATTATTTATACTGCAAAAGATGTAAGATGTCTCATAATTTAGTGGCTTTCATTTCTTAGTTGTCTACTAGTTTATAAGATTTGAGAGAAGAGGTTTACTATTAGATGCACACCAATGAGGTAACTACGATGAATCCATTGTATGATGTATAGAAATGATACTGGACAACAAGCAATCCACAAGTAATCAACTCAAAGAAGATAATGATTTATATGAAAAAAAATACATTGGCGTTGTAAGGAAAAGGCAATGTGTAAAGAGAGATTTCACTATTTAAAAATTTGGAGTACATGAGATAGAAAGCCTAAGAAACGACACTCTCCCAAAATTACACTCTAAAATAATTCATGATTTATCCTAATATATAGGGTACACGATAAATGGATCCTTAATCAGATCCAAAATTTCATTCAGTCAGTCAAAGATCCATTTACAAATTATATCATGTCTTAATTGAGTTGAGTCTCCGAGGCATATCTCAACAAATCTCCACCTAGACTTGAATTCCATCTAGATTGTAGCAAATAAACTCTCTCTCTCTCTCTCTCTACCAAACAAGGCCCATACACCCTAGAAAGATTAATCAAGTTCATGCAAGTTGTGAACTTGGTTAATGGAGCAGGCTTGGTCACCAGATCTATAGGGTTGTTTGTTGTGGCAATCTTCTTCGTCTAAATGTTACCATCTGTAACTACTTATTTAATGAAGTGGTGGCAGATATAGATGTGCTATGTTCTTTCACGGTGTGTATGGCCCTTTATCAAATTATTGTCCATCTAACTATCATAGTGGCTAACAACTGTGATCTGACATGGATTGAGCTCGCCAAATAATCCTCTCAATTAAAAATCTTCCTAGATTCCTTTAATTGCTATCATGTATTCTACTTCTGTGGTAGATAGGACCACGGTTAGATAAAAAGTTTCTTTCCATGAAACTGTGCACCTTCCAATAGTGAATACATAGCATGCCATGGATCTTCTCTTTTCATAGTCACCTTCATAGTCAATGTCAATAAAGCCAACTAATCTATACTTGCTTCTCCCAACCTTAAGATATAACCTACTAATATCTTACATGTACCTCAAAATCCACTTCAAAGCAAGTTAATGACATCTTCTTGGATTTAATATATATCTAATCACCCCATACTTTCCCACTGATCAGGCCAACTAAGATCCACTTGCAAATTACATTGGATCCTAATCAAGTTAAGCCTTTAAGGAAAATGTCAAGAAATTTTTTATCTTGACTTAAACTCCACTTGGAAAGTAGCGAGAAACATCTCTCTTTGCAAAAGAGGGCCCTTACGCAAACTGTGACCTTAGTTAGTGCGATTGGCTTTGCTCATCATATCTGCAAGGTTGTCTCTGTGGCAATCTTCTTCATCTGAATGTTACTCTGTGACTACTTCTCTAATGAAGCGATGACATACATCATTGCGCTTTGTTCTTTTACAGTGAATATGATCCTTTGTCAAATGTATGGAACTTTGACCACCATAGTGGTTGGTAATTAAAATCTGATTAGGATTGAGCTCGTCAAATAATCTTTTCGAACAAGTTGCTCCATTGATTCCTTCCATTTCTCATGTATTCAGTTTCTATGATATATATAACCAAGTTTTGCTACAAAATTGCTTTGCATGAAACCACACATCAACTAATAATGAATATATATCATATAATGGATCTTCTTTTATCATTGTTGCGTGAATAGTCAATATCAACAAAGTAAACTATTCCATCATTACTCCTTCCAAACTCAAGACATCACCTAGTGGTACCTCGTAGGTATCTCAACATCCACTTAAAAGCAAGCCAATGACCATTTTATATATTTAAAACATAACTATTGACCTTAGACCTCTTCATTAATCGGGCCAGGAAAGATCCATTTACAAATTGTATCGACATCTAATTAGATTGAGTCTTCGAGGAATATTTTAATAAATATCCACTTCTAACTTAAAATTCACCTAAAAAGTAGAAACATATCCTTATCTTTGTTAAACATGGCACTTACATCCCAAAAAGACCAACCGAGTTCACGTACGTTGTGAAATTGGTTAATGGAGTTGGCGTGGCCATCATATTTGCAAGATTATCTCTGTATCAATCGTCTTCATATAAATGTTGTCATTTGTGACCACTTATCTAATGAACTGACAATGGACATCAATGTACTTTGTTCTTTCACAATGCCTCTGGTCTTTTGTCAAATGTATGGCCCTCTAGCTCTCATATTGGATGACAATTTTAATCTTACCATGTCTGAGTTAGTCAAATAATCTTCTAAATCAAAATCCCTCCTTGATTCCTTTGATTACCGTCATTTATTCTGCTTTTGTGGTAGATATGATCGCGTTGCATCGCAAAGTTGCTTTCCATGAAACAACACATCTACCAATGATGGATACGTACACAACATGTCATTGATATTCTCTCGTTGCAGTCACCTACACAATCAACATCAACAAATCCAACTATTCCATTATTACTCCTCAAGAACTCAAGCTAGGGTACCTCACAGTTACCTCATAATCCACTTCAAAGCAAGCCAATGATATTTTTCTAGATTTGACATATATCTACCCACCTTAAACTCCCCTGTTAACTGGATTGACAAAGATCCATTTATAAACTATACTGGGTGAAAATTGGGTTGAGTCTTAAAAGGAATATCTCTACAAATCTCCATCTTGACTTGAACTCCACATGGAAAGTAGCAAGAAAAATCTCTCTCTCTCTCTCTCTGCTAAAGAGGGTCCTTGCACCATAAAAATACCAACCAAGTTCACGTGGGTTGTGAACTTTGTCGGTGGAAATGGCGTTGCAATCTTCTTCATCTGAATGTTGTCATCTATGAAATCCTCTCTAATAAAGCGGTAGCGGATATGAATGTGCTTTGCTCTAATGATGCTTTTGGTCCTTTGTCAAATGTATGGTACTATGACTATCATAGTGAATGACAACTGTAATCTGACCAATATTGAGCTCGTCAAATAATTCTCTCATCTAAATTGCTTCTATGATTCCTTCAACTACCACCATGTATTATGTTTTTGTGGTAGATAGGGCCACGATTGCTGCAGAGTTGCTTTTTCATGAAACTGCACATATATCAATATTGAATATATAACTTAACATGGATCTTCTCTTGTCACGCTCACCAGTATAGTTAAATCAACAAGCCAGCTAATCCATTCTTAGTCCTCCCAAACTCAAGACACAACTAGTGGTACCTTGCATGTATCTTGAAATCCACTTCAAAGAAAATCAATGATATTTTATTGGGTTTTACATATGTCTACTCACCTCATACTCCACCAGTCAAGATTCATTTATAAATTATATCGAATCATAAGCATGTTGAGTCCTGAAAGCATATCATAATACAAATCCTCCTGTTTATGAATATAGATTTTCATCAATAATTTTTAAAATTAATGATCAATATTTGGAAATTAGTGACAGAAAATGAAGATGTTATAAGATCCACATTAATTTGATTTCCATTCACAAGTATATAAAAGCTTGCATATATACAAATAGTTGGGCTTACATTTAAATCTAAATCTAAAAAGAAGATAATAAAAAGAACTAGAAAATAACTTGAACCGCAATATGGTGACGACTAGTGGCTATGTATATTCATATAGATATTGATCTTATCATATACATATCGATGAACTGCCAGTTTAATGTATCTATACGCTTAAATTATGCGAAATCCATGGTCAAATCATCCTTTTTACATTCATTTGTACATAATTTACATAGCATTCATTTTTTCTGCATTGCATACCAAAAAATAAAAAATAAAAAGACAAAATTCTAAAAATTGTTGTTTTGTAAATTAAAAGTTGAGGGTTATAAATAACCAGCATCTCTTATAAATACTTTATATTATTGATATTTAAATACTAAACATATATTTTTCATATATTGCTTTTATGTAAAATACTATAATGCAATCTACATATTTAATTGTATATAATTATTTCTAAAAAAAAACTACCAATAATTTACATTAGCAACTTGTATAAGAATCTAATATTATCTCTAAAACGTCTATCTATATGATCCAAATAATTATTTATATGGACACGGTCGATAAAAGCATCTATAATATTTACTCAAATATTTAGTTAATGCTTTGATCAATGTCCCATTCCATTTATGACTCATTTTGACAATATTCTCAACACAAATCTATATTTTAATGAGAATAAATTATGCCATGAATGTAGATATTATTTATTTGGTGAAGTTTGATTTGGAAATTTTACTCATTCTAATGGAGAAAGGAAAAGGTCATAGTTAGATAATATATGATTTTGATATTAAATGGGAGTATGTGTTGATATATATTGCTTACTATATGCTTTACATTACAATCCAAATGTAAATAACTGTTATCACATCTTTATGCCATGTAGACTAAATCTAATACTAATTAACATATTATACACTCATAAGATAAATATTTATCGTCTAAGATCTATAGATTAAATAACTGTTTTTACATTCCTCTAAAATTATACTAACGTACGTGCATGAGAATCTAGTCTTATTATTTTGATTAATCATGGCCTAACAGTAGGGATGCAAACGGTTACGGATATATCCGTATCCGATCCATCACCGTATCCGTTTATACAGATTTTGACATTCGTATCCGTATCCATTTTAAAATGGATACATGATAGGATATCGTTTTGATATCTGCGAACATCAGTATCGGTATCCATATATACGTTTTGTATATAAATATAGTCATAGATTTATTTTTAACCCTAAATAACATAATTCTATACTTTCGTTTACCATATCTGTATAATTTTTATGATACAAACATATTTGGTAAATTTATACATGTGTTTTCCATCCAATTTGTATATATTTAAATTGATTCTATAGAGTATTTCTAATACTACTCGTATGCGATCAGTATCTGTTTTACATATGTATTTGTCTTTTAAGGATGTGGTAAGAAAGTTTTAATATCCGTCAGTATATGTATCTGCATCCGTATTCCTATTCAAAAACAAATAAGGATACGGTAATACCTATATCCATATCCGTCCGTTTGCGTCCCTACCCAACAGCCACGCAAATTAAGCCATGCAACATGCATTTTACTACTCTTTTTCTCATGCAGATGTGATCAATCGTCTCTCTCTCCATAACCATCCTCAAAGACAACGCACATACCCATAGTCATGTGTGCATGTATGCCTACTCGGTATTTGTTCTCCAACCTCTTCTTCAAGTGTCAGCTAACACCTCCTATGTAAAACATGAAGCAAATCAGAGACAAAAAAAAATAGCCCATATGGGTCTTGGCCCCAACAACCACAACCACCGTCTTCATCACCACCATTCTCGCTCACCATCGTGGGCTGCTCTCTACAGTCGCACTAATACGACCACCGTGATCCCTCACCGGCATGAACTCCATAGGATACCTTTACTGTAACGTCCTGGGCCCTAAGTCCGATCCGTTATTAAGTATTACTAGCCCATTCAATTTGTTGAGCTTGAATTCAATTGGAGCTTTTGATCAATCTCGAAATACTTGAGCCCCGGGTTTACTTGTAGTAACCCAACTACTTATAAGGTCACACTTTTTGATTACTAGATGTGGTACTATGTTTGGGGTGCTACAATCACCTCCACTTGTATTCATAACGTCCTCATCGCACAATGGTCCATAACCTATTCCTACTAATAGTGGCGGCTTCACCTACCGGGTAGCTCTTTACTCTTAACATTGTGGTAGGAGCGGCTCCACATCTTGGGAAGCCCTTTCCACTGTTAGAGGGAAGACATTACATATGGTATCAAAGTAAATTCCCTCTAATAGTGGAAAGTTCTGCCCAAGAGGTGGAGCCAACCCTACCATGGTAGGAGGAGAGGGCCACCCAACAGGTGAAGCCGTCACAATTACTGGAAATAGGTCATGGACCATTATGTAACAAGGACATTGTGAATGAAATGATGGTGATTGTAGCACCCCAAACATAGTACCATATCTGTGGAAATCCAAAAAATGCACTTGCTAATAACGTCGATTTACGGTTGTTGTTGTCGGGCACTTAAGGATTAATCAAAAAGATCACTTAATTAAATGTTAATAATCAATCAATTTAATGCAAAAGTGATCAGATTTTTTTTACTTAAGCAAGCTCAAGATCGAACACGGGGAAACAACTTTATACTTGGGTTAATTTCTAGATCATCTAGTAGTTAGGTTTTTAGAGAGGTATTTTTTGCTATTTTAAATGTCATAACAAATGAACGCAATTTTGGCTATGTCTACGGAATAATTTGTACTTTTTCAATGAAATAAACTCCAACAAATCTCAAACATAACCAGAATCCCGATAGGGGGATAGGGTCTCTTGAATTGAGGTGCTCTCCGAAGGGATTTTTGAGGTCTAGGAGTTGATTGACTGTAGTCCACAACTCAGTCGATGATTTCTCACACGTCCACATTATTTTGGATTGAGCTTGTGGTCACATTTGTGACTCGACAATGGAAGGTGTAGAGTCGAAGAAGAACCCACAATCCTTATATTTGATCCCTGACATCCCATCTCGTCGTTTGTGGTTGGCGGAGAGAGAAGGAGCTTATGTATTGGAAGCTTCAAATAGTCTTTCCAACAGTTGAGAGTTTCGCCTAAATAGAAAAGTCTGTTGGCTAGTTATAGTGCATCAATACAAGAAACTGAGCACATCGAATCGTAATATATATTGGACTTGGTGATGAGTCTAAAGAAGTAGATACCACCTTTTTGCAAAGAGAAACAGTGCCCTACGATCTATTGAAGAAATCAAACCATATTTCTTTCAGGCTTCTTTTTTGCTTCATAGCACACTTCAGAACTAAAAGGGCATCGAAGTTGACAAGGATCTCTCTACTTTGTTAAATATATAGATGTTTTGAGCATTACTAGTAAAATATCTCAATCGCTTGTGTATTGGAGGACTACAATATCTAACAAAAGAAGTAAAGGCCAAAGGTCTCCTAACAAGGAAAAAAGCCTCACTCACTCCTAAGCTTGTTCAAAAGATTTTGATGTCTATTGTCCATGGTAAATCGATGCATATAACAACCTCCCATATTCGCCATTCTTTGAGATGGAGTGAAATATAACATGAAAGTGTTTGCTCCCTAGGAGGAGAATGTGATCTTTGATCACGTGTGTATTGAAGAATGAGCCAACGACTCATAGGCAACGACTTGGTTAAGGGACTTGTGCCATGGGGAATATTTCCGCGATAATGGAATGCACACATTAATCATATATGATGATTTGTCAATGGATAGTATTTTAGTTTCGGAAGTGCCTAAAACACTAATAAGTCGATATAGGCCAAGGCTAAAATAACAGTTTTCTCTCCAGATGACGTGGGCTCTACATAGACAAAGGCTATTACGAGCTAGAACTAGCCTAGTTAGACTTAGTCTCAGAAAAGGAAAGAGTGGCAAGGGAGGCTTTTTGAAAGGTCCAAACCAAAGAGGATAGAAAGATTGTCTTTGAGTTCAGGAGTTCGTCGACCTCTCGAGCTTGGAGACTCTTCTTCAGATGACATAACTTATTAAGTAGCAATTATGAAAGCAGCTTTATATATTACACGCATGGCACTGAGCAAAGATCTGAAGCGGGGCGATCTCTCTTACAAGCTAGGTACCAAACTCGATGTTGCTTTCCTTTCTTAATGTATTGCCTTATCCTTCTTCAAGTAGATTGATTCGGCACTATAGTCTAGTTTTGATTTCATCATACATGCACCCGGCAACCCATTCCTTCGGAAGTGCTTATTGAAGCCATAATCAACTTCATCCTTGAGCATTTAGTAACAAGAAGCTTTAACATTGCTTAATGCATGAAAATTTAAGCTACTATTTTCTTTTTGAAATTTTCTAATGCAAAATAATTTTTTAATGAATTAAATAGTGAAGGAAAAATGATCTCAAGTAAAAATTTTAATAAATACCAAACATCAATATTTTTTAGAGATAAAATTATTCTAGACATGTTAAATGAGAGGTATCCATAACAAATTTATTTCCTAAAAATACTATGTGGTTGGTCAACTAAAAGCAATTACTCAAGTCACAAATCAATTTTTTGAGGAGAAATATGTTTGAAAATGAGATGATTTTTGGGCATATCACAAAGGACAGTTAATTCTACCTAATGTGATTTTTTGAGATTTTTTAGAGTAATGAATAAATTTCTAGAAATTATAGAGCAATAAATGGGTAATATATATATATTTCCACATCAATTTACTATTAATAAATCAATTCATGCTCATAAAATTACAACTTTTTAAAAAAATAGCAGAGAATTAATTATCCAATACAATGCAATTTTGGAATAAATATAGGATGGCAACTGATGCTCTGAAATTAAGATCAAACATAAGGGTCTTGATGCAAAATACATGAATTTAATAACTGAAATAAATGCAAAAAGGGACAAAATGGAATTACCAATTATCGTAAGGGGAATTTATGTAAAATGGCTAAAAGCAGGGATTGTTATGTAGAATCCAGGGTATGTAAGGGTTTAGTTGTAATTTTTCCCCACTCGCAAGTGCTCTGCAGGTACTCGAGGAGGTTCGACTGGAGCAATGGGTCGCCTCTCCACGTGGCATGTGATAAGCAGCTTCAGGTCTGAAGTCCGGAAGGAGGTTCGTGTGGGGGTGTATGCATCGCACGGGAGGACACCAAGACCACCTGATGGTGATCGGGTGGTAGCTGTACCTCCTCCTCTTCCTCATTATTCTCCTTCAATTAGAAGTGTGGCAAAGAAGGATCATGTGGTGTTATTTGCTCATCGATACACGACGGAGCATGAGTTTAATAGACTTGAAGAGGTGTAGTTCTTGGTTGATGTGAGGGGGGATTGTATGGTTTGTTCGAGGATGGTGTTGATGATGATGGATGAGAGCATGAGGAGTTGCTCGAGGCGGTGGAGTTGAAGGGCAACGATCGATGATGGAGCTACTCTGTTGCTAGTGATGCTCCTCTCTAGGATGGCATGAAGCAAATGCAAATGGGAGGAATAGGTGTGATTGCTCCTATAGTGGGTGGAGGAAGGATTGGAGCTCCGACCACAACCTCGATCGGAGGTGGAGAGGTTAAGAGATAGATGGAGAAGACAGAAAGACGATGGGGTGGTTGTCGATGATCGAATGATGATGGATCAAGAGATGTGGTTGGCGATTTGGGTTCTGACCAAGGAAGGGGATTGATCACAAGAGATAGGTGAATGGTAGAAGTAAAAAATAAAATTTGGGGGAAATGATTGCAGATAAGAAAATAGGGAAATAAAGAGGGAAATAAGAAGAAGGAAGGAGGGTGTGGGATTTCACCTAGAACATGGTAGAGTAGATCGTATGGGGGATGCTTATCATGAAGCGCGATCGTATCTCAAAGGTTGGCGAAGCTCAAGCTTAACAACAACTATGGGCAGTTGTAACAAAGGAAGATGCCTACCTCTGGATCTCGCTTGGGACTCGGGTCGTTGTCGTATGACCTGAAGGCCTTCTATTGTCACCAGACGAAGGGTGCTGGGCTAGATTTCTCTCGTGAAGTAGCGGATGTGACTGCAAGGATGCAGAGCTCACCCTTTTGATGGGGTTCGATTAGGGTTTACGAGGGGAGCAGAGTTGTGGGTGATGTGGGAAGTGGAGCTCAGTCATGTGAGGATTGCAAGGGGGGTAATAAGCAAGGCTTGCAGAGTCGGTCGATGGAGAGTTAATGGCGAATGTGTCGTAAGTCGATTGGTTCAGATAGAGGAAGCAGAGGGAGGAAGACATAGCATGACCGTTCAATCGACCGAGATCGAACAGTCATGATAGCACCACATGGTGAGAGTAGATAAAAGAAAAGAAAATAATAATAATAAAATGGGATAATCTGGAGAAAAGGGGGCGATGTGTGGCGGCTCCTGGAGCGGCCACGTATCGCTCCCATAAAATTCAAAAAAAATAAAATCAAAATAAAAATCAAAATAAAATATAAAATATGACAAATAAAAAAGTATCCTTCATGTAAGTTATTCCTCTTAATGAGATCTACAACTTTCGTGAAGAAACCAAAATCAAAAGATGTCATCTATACACAAAGAATTTTAGGTGGTATTCTATGTACATAAAATACCATATTTTATTTTTTTGTGAGTTTTATGATTTTTAATTAAGGAAAAATTCAAAATAAAATCAAACAAATTATTAAAAAAATATTTACAAATTAATCTATTTTTTAATTTTTTCATAATTATGAAAATAAAGAAATAATGGAAATGGGACTCATGTACATGTATATACACACTCTCAATGATTCATTTTCTTTCATTTTCAATTCATTTTAGATTTGGATTTTTGGACATTTTATTAAAACATAAATCAATGAAAATAAATGGAAAGGAAATAAATTAAAAAGAGTTACATAAAATAACGAGTCGAAGTTAGTAAATATATATATATAATGTACAATGTGGACCCAAAACTCAAGTTTCACATACGAACTTCGATTCTTTTGAATTTGATCTTAATTTGTAAATAATTTAATGTATATTAATTCAAAAGTGAGCAGAGGTTCATATGAGACTGTATATGAGAGATATTTGACTTTACGGTTTTTTATATCAAAATTGGGGTTTGGTGTTTTATTTAACATATATACATAGTATTTTTATGGTGTTTTTCATTTGTTACTGTTAGTAATATGCACACAGTGGAGTTGATTTTATTTGATTTGGAGTTAGTATAAAAAATGAAAAATGTGGAAAGTTAGTTAATTACAGATGATTATTTATACACAATTTTTGGCTTCTTATTAATGAGAATATGAATGATAAAAATGGGTATAATATACACATGCATGGATGGTAATAATACACTATTAATTCTTAAATGCATATAATCACTTGAGAACAAAGCTCTATTTTCAACTTTTAAAGTGATGAATCACATATTCATCAACCCATATACTTAAACCTTGTCATCCCTGAGCAATTAAAACGAATACGTAAGTGAATTGAGATTAGGTTCCATACTAAGGTCATAAACAAAAGGTGAAAATGGAGCTCGACTCGACCTTTGGATTAATAGTGTGGCGGAACTCCTTATGAGAGTTAGGGTTTTAAAACTAATAGTCTCTAAGTTGTACAACTCATCATCCATGTTCAACTCAAAAGTCATCTTATATCCATCCCCTCCCACAAGCATATTACATGAACATTGAACAAATGTCTCTAGTGTGTGAGGGGTGTTAGCTCTTCCCATTCGAGATGCCAGATTATTGTGCAAACCTCCCCTTTAGTAACTCGTCCTCAGGGAGTCAAGTATTTCCTTCTGATTTCAGGTACATGCTAGTTCACAATGAATGTGGTAGAAGAAGTCTAGAAGAATGAGAAAAGAACTAGAGTGTGACCAGTATAGTCACATCTCACGTGAAGCTTGGCAAGTTTAGCCAAGTCTCCATCAAGATATACAAGCTATCTGAAGCTTGGACTATGGTGGTCAATGATGTACTTTGGGAATTGGCTTCTTTTGATATGAAGTATGGTTTCTCTACATTGATCTTTTTGTGCCACGACAGATATAAAATATTTTTTCCGCTCATGGGGTCTTAGAAAAAATTACGCTAGTAGCAGTCCATTCCTCATCCGAAGCTTTATTTCAACCCGTACTTCGATCGTTAGATGTCCACACTGCTAAAAAAGAGGTCCACATAGTCTTCCGACATCCGGTCCAAGTTGAGATAAGTGCATAGTCCATAGTACATATTAGTTCCCTGTTCAAGAGTCGTACTTAGCATGCAGCGATCAAATAAGACACTAGAGTAAAAATTTGAACATTGTCTTGTGAAACTTGGAGAGTTAAGTCTACGACATGAAATTTCTAAAATCCTACTTCTCAATGAAGTTCCTCTAAAAATTTAGTGGAGTAAGGTCAAGTCATATCCACTCTCGACTTCTACTTATGACTTGGTTCAGAACCTAATGACTTTTTTACAACATATATTGCGTTTAAATTAATGAATGAATGAGAAGTTAGTTTTATTGAAATTTTTTTATACAACCAATTTTACACAAGTATTATTTGCACTAATTATACAATAATTTTACAAAAAAGAGTATTATGATTATACAAATTTATATAAATTATACATCATGTATACAATATACGTAATATATAAAAAATGGTAGAAAATTTACAAGAATTATACAAATTTCACATGTATTTTATATAGTGAACATATTTTATAAATTTTGGTCCATTTTTATACGTGGTTACCCATCCGGTATTTATTGAATATTACATACATAAAATACGTGAAAGTACGAGCTATGGGTAAAGCATATATGTAATATATACATACCATTTATACTTAGCATGTGCTATGTCCTCCGAGCACAAAAAGTAAGAAAGAGACATAGCTTGTGCTAAGCATAAGAGAGTGAAAATAATAAAAGAGTAGAAGTCGACCTGCCCCCCTATACTTAGGCTCCGGTAAGCCTAAGTGTAGAAGAAAGCAAAAACATGGCGGTCGAGGTCAAGAGAATACTGGATGAATGGGAATATAAAGGGTGGGCATTGGCCCCCCCCATACTTAGGCTCTAAACAACCTAAGTATAGAAGAAGAAGAAAGTGTGGGAATCGATAAGGTTGGGGAATATCCAGAGAAAGGAGATAAGAACATGAGATGCTTGGAGATGTTGGGAGTAGTGAGGTGCCATGCATTCCCTACGAGTGGATCATGGTATTTTGGAATGCACATGAAGGAGATCTCTTCTACACGGGCCAACTGCTCGTCTGATCCTATGAAATGCTTAAGCAGTTGCCCATTCATGAGGAATGATCGTGTACCATATCTAAGATATGAAATTTCTACATTGTCGTTCTCATGCACTTCTCTAATAATGAAGGGTCCCATCCATTTAAATTCTAACTTTCCCTGAAAAATCTTCAACTTAGAATTGAATAACCATACCTTCTGCCTCGGGATAAAATTCTTGTGCCTGATACGTTGATCATACCAACACTTGATTTTGTCCTTATAGATCACATTATTATCATATGCCTTGTTTCTAATTTCTAAAAGCTCATTTAGATCCATCTGTATGCTCTGTTGTCCCTCATGTCTATTCTAGTTCATTTTCTTCAATGCCTGTTCAGCTTTGTGAATCAGCTCAGCGGTCAAATGACACGGCTTCCCATATGCCATCTTCAATGGGGAGGTTGCAAGCAGGGTCTTGTAAGCAGTCTGATATACTCACGGAACTTGGTCTAAGAGCTAGGACCGGTTCTTCCTGTCAAGATGAACTAGTTTCTACAAAATGCTCTTCACCTCCCTATTCGACACATCTATCATGTGGGTAGTATGAACTAGCAACACAATTCTCAATGGCATAGCCATTTGTTAACTTTTTTACTTCCCTATTGTTGAAACCAAGAAATGCACGGGTCTGATGATCCACAAAAGACAGGAATACAGTCGCTGAGGCAACCATAAAGAATCTTGAATTCAAACAATAATTAACCCACAAACAGATGAAGCAATGCCGAGCAAAAATGTGAATTTTAATTTATTATAACTCTACAAATAGTGTGTATAGGTGTAAGTATGTGTAGAGCTCGAACATAGGGAGCACAGAGAATAGAGCACACCAATGGACTAAAAAACTATTAATGATTTTGTGTTTATAGAGATTTTTAGTGGTTTTTTATATTTAATAAATTTTTATTATTATTTTTATTTTTACTTTTATATTTTTTATATTTTTATTTTCAAATTTTCTTTTTAATAAATATATATAATAGATATATATATAACTATATAATTATCTTTAGCTAATATGATAGATATAAGATATAACTATATATAAAATAGAGAAAAATCACAAAAATACCCTAGGTACAGTCCTTTTTATTTTTTAAGAGTAATAAAAATATTTTTGGTATTTTCAATAATTATAAAATAATAATTATAAAATAAGTAAATATAGATATAAATATACAATATAGGCTAGTATATATATAAATATACTTATAAATATTCAAAATGCTCAAAATAAAATCTTTGTTATTTTTATATTTTAATCTTTTTTGTGACTTTTAGCTTAATTTTTGCTATTTTTGTATTTTTAGTTGACTAAAACTAGGGAAATAGTGAGTAATACTATGAGGTTGGATTGTTTTGGAATTTAAAAATAGCTAAATAGCTCAAAATATTCCAAAACTAATGCGTATATGTAATAGATATGGAAACAGAAAAAGTATTTTTTTTTTATTTTAAATGATTTTTTTAATAATTTTATAGGATTTTTAGGTGGATTTTTAGGTTTTTTTCTATTTTAGTGTTTTTTATTTTGTATTTTATGGTTTTTTATCTGTAGGTGCAAAATACAATAATAAAGAACTCTTATTTTTTTTTAAAAAATCAAAATACTTTTCTAATTTTTATGGATTTTATAATACAAATATGAAATAAATGTGATGTTTTTTATTTTTAAATATAGAAATATTTAATTAGACATGGGAAAAATATATGTGAGTTTCTAATATAGCAAGCACTTAAAATGAAATTCCTACAAATTTTAAATACAAAATAATATTTTAATGCAAGAAATAAAGAAAATAAAAATATAACATCGACATGGACTGAATGCAAATAAAATTAACTGAAAATGCAATTAGGAACAAAAATATGAAGTCCAGGGGTCTCTGCACAATTTTCCATAAATATTTAATTTATACAATCCTAGTAGGGGTATACACACAATTTTCAGAACACGGAAGGGCATACATGGAAATAATCCAAAAAGTTTTGAACTGCATTCCAAAATTAAAGGACTAAATAATAACGTAAATGCATAAAGGGTTCCCTACAAAAAGTCCACCACCTCACATATATGGGCACATGAGGTGACTTGGCTAGGGACTTAACTGTAAATAAAGATAGCACAGGGGGTCCACTACAAATATTACAAAAATGTTTACACTGCTGTAAATATTTCATTTCATTTTCTTTTATTTTTTTATTCCTTTATTTTGATTTAATTAGAGTATTTTATACAATATTTGTAGTATAAATAATAGATGTTATTTTATGCAATAGGGGGTCGATCCCGTAAGATGGGCTTTTGTGAAATGGTGAGATGGGAAATCTCAACCGCTCATTTTACCATCATTCACATCATGAAACCTAGGGGGTTTAGATAACCATTTATCAACATGGTGTCATTCAAAATTTAACTCCATCTGAGATTTCTATCCCCATCAAGATTGTCAAAATTTAAAGGTCTCGGAATTACTGAAATCTCTCCCCTCCGGATGGACATGTTAGGGGTGTTTTTTTACGAAATTTGAAGCACACGTTTCACTAATTATTTTATGTAAATCCCCCCAGGTTTCATGACGTGAATGATGGTAAAATGAGCAGTTGAGATTACTCATCTCACCATCTCACAACAAGCCCTTCTCACAGGTTCGGTCCTCTTATGCAATATAGTGATATATACATGCATTTAGCTAGGGTTTAAAGGCCGAAATGAAAGAATAAAAGTGATAAAATGGGGATTCATCGCCCCCTCCCCCCTGCACTGGCCTTTGCTAGTCCCTAGCAAACACTTATGCCTATAAATGTAGAAGAGAAAATAAAGGAAAGAAAAAAGAAAGAACTTGGAACAATTTTTGACTTTTAAACTTGTCTTATTAAAATGAAACTTGGAGCTCAAGGAAGACCTTTGTATTATTAGTTTGTTCAGAACCGCACTAAAGTTAGGAAATGTGACACAACAACCCTTAGGTTCCATAATTCTATCATCCGGTTCTCTTTATGGCCAAGTCAGAGCCAATCTCTCAGTCGTACTCTTGCTACTTTGAAATAACAGATCCATGTGTGTGAATTTTTCTGCTCTTTCGAAACAAACCATTGAACTATAAAAGAATATGCTCTACTGGTAACTCATCCTCGTAGAGACATATATTACCTTCTAAGGTCATGTGCCACTGGTCTTTATAACTGAGTGGGGAAAGAAGCTAGAAGAAGGGGAAACGAACTGGAAATGGACCAGTGTAGTCTTCATTCCCTTGTGAAGCCCAGTCGGTGTAACTGAGTCTTCACCAAGTAGTAGGATTATTTTGAAGCTCATATTATGGTGGAATTTTTGGTGTAGGTTTCTTCTTTGAAATTTTCTTTGACTTTGCATTGCTCTGCATTCTTGCTTGTGCCTCAGTAGATATAGCATCTTTTTGGTCTGCCCTTTTTTTGGGATCTTAGAATAAAGTTGCACCCGCAATCCATTCCTCATCTGAAGCATTATCTCAACCCATCTCCGGTCTTTAGATATAATGGCTAGAAGAAGAAGTGGGGTTAGAGTATTGGTTTCAGCAATCCTCAAGAATGGTTCCTGAGCCACCCTTGATGAAGTACCCTAGCATCGTCCCAATTTAGACTCTAAGATCTTTCAAAATCCATCCAAATTGAGCTAAGTGTTAAGTACAAGGTGTCTAGTCAAGCCGCTGTCTCAAGAGTCTTACGTATGATATGAAGGGTTCTAGTTAGACATAATGAATCGACTCATGAGCATAGTTTCATGGAAACTAAAGAATTAAGTCAAGGCGACATGAAGTATCCCAAGTCCAATCCTTAGCAGGTACCTCTAAAGTTAAGTGCATTAAGTTCTATACCAAGCTCCAATATTCAGACTTGTTCAATTGTCTTGATCATTCTGAAAAATGCAAATGCTATGTAGAATGCAAAAGGATTTTTTTGTGAAACTATTTTCTATTTTGATTTTTTTATGGATTTTGGAAAAGTTTTGCAAACTTTTATGCAAGTTTTTAAAAAGATTTTGCCATTATTTTTGGATTTTTTAATTCTTGTATTTTTTTGGAATTTTTGGATAAAGGTTAATGTTAGAAAAATGTATAGCTATTTAAACAGGATTGCTGCTATATTTCACACAAGGAACTTATAGGTTGATAGTTTGTTATTATTTACAGGACTTTTGTACAACTTTTATATAGTTTGTAAGGACTTTATTTGAGTTATTATTTACATAAAATTCTCAAAACATTTGTAAACATTTTGCAAACATTATGAAAAAGTATTTTTACAAATAATTTTGACAATCATTTTTACAAACATTTACGGGTGTTGAAAATTATTTTGTAAATATTTTCCAAACAATATATGTTTTTTAAAAATATTTTCATAATTATTTTTCAAATTATTGGCAAATAGATTTTCAAAAATTTTATTTACACAAATAAAAGATTGCAAACAAAAGATTTTTTCAAGATTTTAAAAATTTTTGCAAAAGCTTTCCAAATATTTTTCTAAAGATTTTTTAAAAGACATTCAAACCATTTTCAAATCATTTTGCAAAACATTTTTCACTCGATTTATTACTTTTATCTACAAAGAATTTGGGTGTGTTTTATTAATTAACCATATTATTGAAAATACGAAAATACGAGTTACAGTTAAAGTATATACAACATATGTACAACCCTCCTATACTTAGCTTGAGCTATGTGATCATAGATTGGAGAGAAAAAAGGAAGATATAACTCGTACTAAGTATAGAACAATCTATACTACAACGACTAAACAATCAATGAATGAGAAGTTGACCATCTCCCCTATACGTAGGATGAAATAATACTAAGTATACCAGTCTATACACATGACAAGGAGGGTCAAGGGTGAGAATGTACGAAATCATCGGCTCAACCTGTCTCCCCCTATACTTAGGATAAAATATCCCTAAGTATAGACATAATATAAAGAGTTGACGAGACAGGTGAGGGATCATAGAAATGAATAACTCGGGGTGCTCACCCCCTATACTTAGGATAAAGTATACCCTAAGTATGGCAGTGATGAAGGGGTGAACACTTTTTTAGAAGAATAAGAAAAATGAAAAGAAGAAAAGAAGAAAAGAAGAAATTTTTTCTACTCAAGTGTCTAACCCTTCTGATTTTGTGAGCTCATCTTGAAACACAACTTCTATCGAATCGACAACGGACATGAATATATCGTGCTAGACACGGCTTCAGCAACTGTCCGTTGACTATAAATGGTTGTGTGTCAGGTGACAATTTAGATATCAATAAACTTCCATTGTCACACATATTTTTCACAATGAATGGCCCAATCCATTTACTCTTCAGTTTACATGGAAAAATCTTCAACTTTGCATCAAATAACCGCACCTTATGTCCAGGTTCGAAAGTCTTCCTACGAATGTGTTTATCATGCCATTTCTTGACTTCCTCTTTGTACATAAGGCTGTTATCTTATGCATAGTCTCTAAATTTGAGCAATATAGTCATATCAACTTTGTGGTTCTTTCCTGCTCTCTTGGAATTAAGGTTGCACATGGTCAATGCCCATAAAGATTTGTGAATGTGAATTAATTCCATAGGCAGGTGGCAAAGCTTGCCATAAATGAGGCAGTAGGAAGACATGCCAAGAGGAGACTTGTACACTGTTTGATATGCCCAAAGAAGTAAATCCAATAGTTGAGACCAATTCTTCATGTCGGGTCGTACAAGCTTATGCAGGATAATCTTTATATCACTGTTGGAACACTCAACCAAGCCATTTTATTGAGGGTGGCACGGTGTTGCAACACGTGTGCGGTTGTCTATAGTTCGGGCAGGGATTGCCTCCACCAATATGCTGACATAGTCAACAACGAGCATGATGTATTCAAATCCCTGACTGTTAGGGAATGGTCCCATGAAAGCAATACTACATGTATGGAAGATGTCGGATATTTGAATGTATTTTAGAGGCTTGTGTCTCGCATACTGATATTCCCAGCCATTCACTAACAGTTAGTACATTTCTTTACATAGTCATCTACATCCTTGAATAAAGTTGGCCAGCAAAGGCTACATTTCTGTCCTCTTTCCAAAATTGTGTCAACCGGCTTCAAGTTTGTGACAATAGTCTAGGACACCCATTATTGCCTCACGAGGTATACACCTCCTCCATATGCAATCCACGCCCTCTCGAAATAGATGTGGATCTTCCCATTGGTAGAAATGAATGTCAACCAAGGATTTGTTAACTTTAATATTCATCTACTCTGGTGGAGTTTTGTTGGAGACAAGATAATTCACGATGTCTGCGTACCAGGGGAGAGAGGATATAGACAAGATTACCTAATCTGGAAAAGTCTCAAAGATTGGAATGGAATTCTACTCAGGAGTCTCTACTTCAACAATTCTGGAAAGGTGATCTACCACCATATTTTTGATGCCTAGTTTGTCACGAATTTTCAAGTCAAACTCTTCGAGTAGAAGAATCCAACGATCAGACGTGGCTTGGTATCTTTCTTTCTTTGGAGGTATTTGATGGCAAAATGATCAATGTAGATAATTACCCTTCATCTGAGGTGTGATATGAACTTATCCAAGGCAAATACTACATATAGCAGCTCTTTCTCTACCACTGTATAATTCCTCTAGGCTTCATCAATGTTCTGCTAATGCAATGAATTACAAATGGCAGCCCATATCATCTTTGTCTTAAAACAACATCAATTGTGAAGTCTGATGCATCCGTCATGATCTCAAAGGGGAGAGACCAATCCGACATCTATAAGATAGGAACATGTGTGATCAGATCCTTCAGAAGATTGAAGGATTGGAGAACCCAATCATCGGCCACAAAATCGACCTCCTTTCCAAGAAGCTCGGTCAACGCTCGGGCAATCTAGCTGAAGTCTTTAATAAATCTTCTATAGAAATTGACGTGACCTAAAAACAACCGGACTTGCTTGAGGATTGTGGATGGCTCAAGTTTTGAAATTACATCCACCTTGGCTGGGTCAACCTCCATGCCATGCTTGGAGATGACGCGACCCATCACTATTTCTTCGATCACCATGAAGTGACTTTTCTCCCATAAAGTACAAGGTTTACATCACAACATATTTTTAAAACTTGATCAAAATATTTAAGGCATTGGTCAAAGCTATATCCATAGACAGAGAAGTCGTCCATGAATACTTTGAGTAAGCAGCCTACCATATCAACAAAACTCCCAACATGCATATCTTGAAAGTAGCGGGTGCGTTGCACAAACCAAAGGGCATACGACTGAAGGCGTATGTTCCGAACGGGCAGGTAAATATAGTCCTTTTGATCCTCTAGCGCAATGGAGACTTGATTTTACCTGGAGTACCCATCCAAGAAGCAGAAATATTCCTTCGTGACCAGTCTTTTGACTATTTGGTCGATGAAGAGCAATGGGAAATGATCTTTCTTGGTTGCAAGATTAAGCATATGTAATACACACAGACACACCACGATGTCAGCACTCAGGTCAGTATCTCCTCTCCGTTGTCATTGACGACTATGGTGATCCATGATTTTTTGGGCACTACATGCACGGGACACACCCTTTTATTGTCGGAGATGGGATAGATAAATCCCGCATCACACCATTTCGTGATTTCTTTCATGACACCTCCTGCGGATTTGGATTTAATCTCCTCTGAAGTTCCCAGGAGGGTTTGCTATATCTTCAAGATAGATATGATGCGAGCATAATGACAAATTTATCCCAAGGAGATCTGTAATATTCTGGCAAATAGCCTTGTGGTTTATTTCAAGAACCTCAAGCCGACTAGATTCTTGTTCTTTGGTCAGAGGAGAATTGGTGATGACTAGATGCATGTCAACTCATCACATTTCATGTTGGAGGGTAGAGATTGAAACTTTAGGGGAGAAGGAGTCGGCTTCGTGGTGACTTCCGAGACTGAGACAGGTATCTGCTCTTTCATCTGTTGGTTGTCCACCACTTGGCAATCCGAATCAGAATTTAGGATATCACACATATATGCAATCATTTTATCCTGCTCAGATGAGGACGTCCATTCAAAATCTTAGTATATACATCAACAAGGATCTCGTCATCAAAGACATCAGAAAATTCGATTGTGCTTTCCAAACACTCCTCTAGAGAGAGGAGTGCTTGGGTTTCATTGTTATTCAAGAATAAATATGCATCTATGATCTCTGTAAGAAAATCCAATCATCTTTTCCATTCGATTCAAACACTCTCGATACTAATGCCACTTCTGAAGGATTTGGCTCCAGGACCATCTCGATCAAAACTTTATCGTTGCTGGAGCAGAATGTAATCTCTCCAATGCCACAGTCTACCACTGCCTTGACCATTCAAAGGAATGTCTGACGATGATGATCGGAGTGTGGAGCAGAGGTGCAGAGGTGTCCATATCCAGGACAATGAAATCCATAGGGAACTACATCACTTGGACTATGACGATGACATCCTCTAACATGCCCTTGGTCTGCTTGACAGATCTGTTTGTAAACTGTAGAATCATCTTTGTGGGATTGAGCGGTCCCACTCCAAATTACTTTAGCAGAGTGGAAGGTGATAAGTTGATCGAGGATCCACTATCAAGCAACGTACGCTCGAATTCTAGTTTGAATATGTGTCATCGAATGAGAGGCGCTCCTTTGTCTTTCTGTTTGCTCGGGAGGTTGCTAATGGCAATCACAGTAGCCATGGCCAGAACTTGCATCTTTGGTTTTCTCTGTTTCCTTCTTCTGTTCGGATTCTTTGTGGTACATTCTTCTTTAAGTCCTCTTTTAACTGCATGTATGCATTCCATGACTTTCAGCAGTGGTATTTCAAGAATCAAGTTTTGCAAGATTTTACCATTCTCAGGATCAAACAAAGTATTTTTCATTTTTTTACCATTTTTGCTTTAATGGCTTATGAAAAAGGAATATTTACATCAGGAGAAACTGTATTTGGTAAAAATATGTACATATCTTTTTTTACAAGTAGATGACAAAAAGAATCAAAATCATCTATAAGTCGTGGACCAAAAAATGGTGCAGACTCTGCTCCTTCGGTTGGTTCTGGTTCGATTGTTGCTGCTATTACTGGCTTCTCCTTCACTAGCATGGGTTCACCTTGACTACAGTTGCATTTTTTAATTTCATTTTTCTTCATTTATTTGTGTTTTTGGTGGTTCTACTGTTGGACATGCGAGCCCACGATGAGCCATTATGCAATAAATGTTATTGCAAATATCATTCCCTGATCTGAAATGAAGAATAAATAATTTGCATAATAGGTCCCATAGTACAATTAGGATTATGTACCATGGCCATCGTAATGATCATACAGTTGTTGATTCAATTATTGAATCATAGAAGCTGGTGCTTGGATGAATATCTAAAGAGTTAGATTGAGGACTCACCAAGCACCATCAAATGATTATTAAGAGAGGATCTCTAGCATGAGAAGGAGATGGCAATCCTTTCTCTAAAGGATGATATCTGACCAACCTCTTGATACATGTCCTCTGTATAAGAATAGATATTCGAAGGTGTCAGATTAGTTAGGTCAAAGAGTTTACTTAACGAGATCGAGATAATCAAAGTCCTATGTCGTATGCTGTCACGATATAGGCACACATCCTCTGACCAGAGACAGATGTGTTACTATATGTCTAAGTATGTACATTTGGTAGACCAATAGGTTGATGACCTAGTTAAGGTCTATACACTGGCATGCTGGTGTGCATGCAAGGGCATATGAGTAATACGATCTCTCAAAGGGATCACGCAGGTTCATTTGTTGAACCGGAAGGCATGAGCTCACTCATGAGATATTGGGAAGATCAAATTTCGTGCACGGTAGTCTCATTTTGGAAGCTTGACTGAATTTGTAAATTTGATATATACTTTTGGAAAGTATATGATCAATACCTAGGTATGATATATGCTTTTGGAAAGTATATGATCGATACCAACTCCCAATGATTAAATGAGAAACTTGATGATAAATCCATGAAGTAGATAGTGTAAAATTGATCTTATACTTCAGGTTTATTCTGGGTCTTCCAGTATGCAGGATGTATATGTATTAGGAATACCTGAGGGTGATGTGATCATAAACAATTGTATAATCACATCACTTCCATTCCTAGGGAGTGATGAAATGGGTCTGGATTTTAGTGACTCCTCTCAGTAGAGAAGTGATCTATGCAATGAGAAGATTGGATCTACGGTCTTGATTTAATCAAGCATCTATGGGAGGTCCGCAAGATCTGGATTTGAGATGTGATCTCAATATCCAAGTCACTATACATGGAACAATACAATCACCCTGTCCTTATCTCCAAGTATCTGCGGAGAAAGCGCGTTATCCTTGAAAGAGTTCATGGATAATTTCATTGTTGATATATGTATCCAAGCATTGAGGAAATAGATAATTAAATGTGATTTAATTATCATGAATAATATGAATTTGATTCGTATTATATAGTGAGTTATCTAAGATAATTCAATGTGATTTAATTATCAAAGTTGCAAATAATGTGAAACTGATTCATATTATTTGGGCACATGAGAATAGAGATACAAGATGATTAAATGTGATTTAATTATCATGGATATGAATAATATGGATAACACTATCCATATTAATAATATATATAATAAATATGATTTATAATATATATGAGAGAGAGAGAGAGCTTTTTGTAATTTATATTTGTTAATTGAATGTTAATGTGAATTGGATTCACATTGGACAATAAATTGAAAATGTAATTTACATTTTATTTTGGGTTGTGAATGTGATTCATAAATTTTCTTTGGTATGATTGCAATGTTCACAAGATAAATTGGATTTAATTTTGTGAAATAATTTGCAACAAAAGTTGTTGCAAATATTTGAGAAATTCATGGTATAATGAAATTGTTGGACATGCGAGCCCACGACGAGCCATTATGCAATAAATGTTATTGCGAATATCATTCCCTAATCTGAAATGAAGAATACATAATTTGCATAACATGTCCCTTAGTACAATTAGGGTTATGTACCATGGCCATCTTGATGATCATACAGTTGTTGATTCAAATATTGAATCATAGAGGCTGGTGCTTGGATGAACATCTAAAGAGTTAGATTGAGGACTCATAGATCACCGTCAAATGATTATTAAGAGATGATCTCCAGCCTGAGAAGGAGATGGCAATCCTTTCTCTAAAGGCTGATATCTGACCGACCTCTTGATGCAGGTCCTCTGCATAGGAATAGAGATTCGGAGGTGTCAGATTAGTTAGGTCAAAGAGTTGACTTAACAAGATCGAGATAACCAAAGTCCTATATCGTATGCTGTCATGATATAGGCACGCATCCTCTGACCAGAGACAGATATGTTACTATATGTCTGAGTATGTACATTTGGCAGACCAATAGGTTGATGACCTAATCAAGGTCTATACACCGGCGCGCTGATGTGCATGTAGGGGCATATGAGTAATGCGATCTCTCAAAGGGATCATACAGGTTCATTACTGAACCGGAAGACATGAGCTCACTCGTGAGATATTGGGAAGAATCAAATTCCGTACGCACGGTCGTCTCGCTTTGGAAGCTTGACTTAATTTGTAGGTTTTATATATACTTTTGGAAAGTATATGATCAAGACCTAGGTATGATATATGCTTTTGGAAAGTATATGATCGATGCCAACTCCTAATGATCAAAATGAGAAACTTACTGATAAAGCCCTGAAGTAGACAGTATAAAGTTGATCTAATACTTCGGGTTTATTCTGAGTCTTCCAGTTGCATGATGTACATGTATTAGGAATACCTGATGGTGATGTGATCATAAACGATTGTATAACCATGATGCTTCCATTTCTAGGGAGTGATGAAACGGGTCTGGATTTTAGCGACTACCCTAAGTAGAGAAGTAGTCTGATCTTGATCCAAATGTTGGACATTGATCTGAATGTGATTCAGATACAATGAGAAGATTAGATTTACGGTCTTGATTTAATCAAGCATCTATGGGAGGCCCGAGATCTGGATTTGAGATGTTATCTCAATATCCAAGTCACTATACGTGGAACAATACAATCGCCCTGTCCTTATCTCCAAGTATTCACAGAGAAAGCGCATTATCCTTGAAAGAGTTCATGGATAATTTTATTGTTGATATATGCATCCGAGCATTGAAAAAATGGATAATTAAATGTGATTTAATTATCATGAATAATATGAATTTGATCCATATTATAAGGAGAGTTATCTTAGATAATTAAATGTGATTTGATTATCAAAGATGTAAATAATGTGAATGTAATTCATATTATTTGAGCACATGAGAATAAGTTATCCAATATAATTAAATGTGATTTAATTATTGTGGATAAGAATAATGTGGATATTAATATCCAATTATTCATAATATATTATAAATGTGATTTATAATGTATTAGAGAGAGCTAATTATAATTTATATTTGTCGATTAATTGCCATGTGTATTGGATACACATTGTGTAATTAGTTGACAATGTAAATTATATGTTGTTTTGGGTTGTGAATATGATTCACAATTTTTCAATGGCAAGATTGCAATATTCTCAAATATAATTGTGAATTTTTTTGATGAATAAATCCCAATAAAAGTTGTTGTAAATAAACAGAGGAGAAAATCAAGGAGGCATGCAATCTCATGGAAATCCATGAGATTACCCCACATGGAATGTGGTGGGCGGCACCCATGTCCTATTTGGAATGGGTGGCCGTCCTCCTTGATTATACATGGGAGATTTGATCTCCATGTATATTCTCCCCTTATTTTGTTGATGTAATTTAGGATTGATTTATATTTGATTTTGTCAAATATATTTTAATCTAAATTAGATCATAATTTATTGGCTTTACCAACAACAATCTTGACCATTGGATTGACATAAATCAATCTCATCCATTGATTTTATATGTCCCATGGATTGAGATCCATGGATCCCAAAACCCTATAAATAGAGAGGCATACCATGCTCTCTCTTTACACACAATGCTTGAGAAGCACATCTCTCTCTCTTTCTCTCTACACGCCATCTCTCTTCCTCTCATGGTCATCCACCATGGATGACCCAGAGAGAAGTCTCCATCGCCGCAACGTCGTCGTTATGCTGCCCGATCGTCTGCTTGTGGATCTCCGTCTACTTTGGTGCGCCTTGCTCGTGAAGAAGACGTCAGATCTCGTGTGTTGAGATCAGGAGATATGCCGCTTGGATTATCAACATGGATTGCGAGAAGCACACGGTTCATCCCCGCGCTCGCAAGCGTCTCCTCCATCAGATAGGACTTGAGACAGGAGGTCTCTTCGTTTAGAGACTCGATCGCAACCACGCTTTAAGAGGTAATCCTATTACTTGTTTGTGGTTTAGACGAAACGATCTGAGAAGTGTTCTTGGATCATGTGGTTTCGTTTTATGAAAACTTTTTAAATTCCGCTGCATCGAGCTACTAGTGCAACTAGTCGCTCCTCGTCGTATTCGATACGATGCTCACGCTTCCGTGATGCGCTTGAGGATCTAACCATATCCTTCAGAAATCTCATGGAATAAGAGGAGAAAGCCACCTTCCTTATAGAGAGCGTGGACGGCCACAATTCCTACATGGAATGTGGTGGCCGTCCACTCCTTTCATGGAAGGAGGCTTGCCTCCTTCCTATTTATCCAATGAAGATTGATTTGATATAAATCAAATTATATATATATATATATGATTTTATTAAATTAATTGTTGTTGTAAATTTACAGCAAAGAAATGGCCATTAAAATAAACACAAATCAATGTGAGCCATTGGATTTGTGTTATCCATGGATTGAGATCCATGGGTGCCAAAATATTATAAAAGGAGAGGCACCCCTTGCTCTTCTTAATTACAAGACACAAGTTGTGAACAACAACATATGCTCTCTCTCTTTCTCTTATTTTCTACATGCCCTCTCTCTCTCATATGGCCGTCCACCATGGATGTGAAGGATATGGTTAGATCCTCAAGCGCATCACGGAAGCGTGAGCGTCGTATCGAATACGACGAGGAGCGACTAGTCGGACTAGTTGCTCGGTGCAGCGGAATTTAAAAAATTTTATACGACGAAACCACATGATCCAAGAACACTTCTCGGATCGTTTCATCTAAACCACAAACAAGTAATTAGGATTACCTCTTGAAGCGTGGTTGCGATCAAGTCTCTAAACGAAGAGACCTCCTGTCTCAAGTCCGATCCGACGGAGGAGACGCTTGCGAGCGCGGGGATGAACCGCGTGCTTCTCGCAATCCATGTTGATGATCCAAGCGGCGGATCTCCTGATCTCGACACACGAGATCCAACGTCTTCTTCACGAGCGAGGCGCACCGAAGAAGACGGAGATCCACGAGCAGAAGAACGGGCATCATAACGACGATGCCGCGGCGATGGAGAACCTCTCCATGGCATCCATGGTGGACGGCCATGAGAGGGAGAGAGAGGGCTAACCTCTAGAGAGAAAGAGAGAGGGAGAGAGAGATGCTTCTCAAGCATTATGTGTAAAGAGAGAGCATGGGTATGCCTCTCTATTTATAGGGTTTTGGGATCCATGGATCTCAATCCATGTGTCATATAAAATCAATGGTTGAGATTGATTTATGACAATCCAATGGTCAAGATTGTTGTTGGTAAAAGCCAACAACTTGTGATTTAATTTTGATTAAATATATTTGATAAATCAAATATATATTAATACCAAATTAAACCAACTAAATAAGGAGTGAAAAAACAAATGAGAGCCTCCTTCCCTATTGGGAGGAGTGGACGGCCACCAATTCCATAAAGGAATTGGTGCCGCCCCCCTCTTCCCATATGGGGAGGGCAATCCCATGGATTCCCATGGGATTGCATATCTCCTTGTTTTTCTCTCAACTTATTTTCCAACAATTATTCACCAAAAAATAATTCTCAATTAATTTTGAGAATATTGCAATCTTGACATTGGAATATTGTGAATCACATTCACAACCCAAAACAAAATGTAATTTACATTTTCAATTAATTAAACAATGTGTATCCAATACACATTAATAATTAATCTACTAATATAAATTATATTTAACTCTCTCTAATACATTATAAATCACATTTATAATATATTATGAATAATTGGATATTACTATCCACATTATTCTTATCCTTGATAATTAAATCATATTTAATCATCTTGGATCTCTTTATCTCATGTGTTCAAATAATATGAATCACATTCATATTATTCACATCTTTGATAATCAAATCACATTTAATTATCTAAGATAACTCTCCTTATAATATGAATCCAATTCATATTATTCATGATAATTAAATCACATTTAATTATCCATTTTCTCAATGCTCGGATACATATATCAACAATAGAATTATCCATGAACTCTTTCAAGGATAATGCGCTTTCTCCGCGAATACTTGGAGATAAGGACAGGGCGATTATATTGTTCCACGTATAGTGACATGGATATTGAGATCACATCTCAAATCCAGATCTCGGGCCTCCCATAGATGCTTGATTAAATCAAGACCGCAAATCTAATCTTCTCATTGAATCTGAATCACATTCAGATTAATGTCCAACATTTGGACTAAGATTAGATCACTTCTCTACTGAGAGGAGTCACTAAAATCCAGACCCGTTTCATCACTCCCTAGGAATGGAAGCGTCATGGTTATACAACCGTTTATGATCACATCACCCTCAGGTATTCCTAATACCTGTACATCCTGCATACTGGAAGACTCAGATTAAACCCGAAGTATTGGATCAACTTTATACTGTCTACTTCAGGGTTTTATCAGTAAGTTTCTCATTCGATCATTGGGAGTCGGTATCCATCATATACTTTCCAAAAGCATATATCATACCTACAAATTCAGTCAAGCTTCCAAAGCGAGACGACCGTGCGCACGGAATTTGATTCTTCCCAATATCTCATGAGTGAGCTCATGTCTTCCGGTTCAGTAGTGAACCTGTATGATCCCTTTGAGAGATCGTATTACTCATATGCCCTTATATGCACACCAGCGCGCCGGTGTATAGACCTTGATTAGGCCATCAACCTATTGGTCTGCCAAATGTACATACTCAGACATATAGTAACACATCTGTCTCCGGTCAGAGGATGTGTGCCTATATCATGACAGCATATGATATAGGACTTTGGTTATCTCGATCTCGTTAAGTCAACTCTTTGACCTAACTAATCTGACACCTCCGAATCTCTATTCCTATGCAGAGGACCTGCATCAAGAAGTCGGTCAGATATCAGCCTACTGAGAAAGGATTGCCATCTCCTACTCAGGCTGGAGATCATCTCTTAATAATCATTTGACGGTGCTTGATGAGTCCTCAATCTAACTCATTAGATATTCATCTAAGCACCAGCCTCTATGATTCAATAATTGAATCAACAGCTGTATCATCATTAAGATGGCCATGGTACATAACCCTAATTGTACTAAGGGACCTATTATGCAAACTATGTACTCTTTATTTCAGATTAAGGAGTGAATTGCAATAACATTTATTGCATAATGGCTCGCCGTGGGCTCGCATGTCCAACAATCTCCCACTAGCCCAAAGAGCCATTAATGGGCTAATCATTTAAACCCACACTCATGTGACAATCATAGGCTATTTAGAAAATAGCTAGGTAAGCTGATCAGTCACTCTATTTTCAAGAGACTACGCCAAGTCCTTTTACGGCACTTGCATATCTCCTAGTAACATTGATCGCATCCAATGCGAACGTTGCATCTCATGCAACCGATACTCAATTTTGTTGGTTATAGTGTCCTTGACACTACATCTTATTAATTATCATAACCAGTATTCCCATAATCCTTATTAGAATACCTTCATTCCTGGAGATCTCTATCTCCTAAGGTATCTACAGTCAAGACCCTTATAGATCACTATCTACAAGGTCTTAAACTTTTGAAGATAAGACTTTGAGATCACTATCTCTAAGTTTTATCATCTTTGAAGATATTGTTATTACTGCAATCAAGTGTTTTATCTACATAGCAGGATTAGTAACAGTTTACTACTCCCATTGCATGGTAGACATCTGGTTCTTGTACATATCTAGCATACATTCAGCTTCTCATAACTGATGCACAAGTGCAAGCAGTTCTAGCATTCACTTCCTCAACTCTTTGAGGTGCTATCCCTTTAGACAGGTCACTACCACATCTTAAGGGAAGGAAGCCTTTCTTGGAATTTTCCAGAAAATGGAATAAGTCCAAGGTGTACTACTAATGCGACAGTCCCAATACCCTCTTCTCTTTGCTTCTGAACGACTTTAGAATTACGATCTAAGAGGTATCTTTGAGATCATATCCCAAAGTATGGAACAACCAAATTTTAAAACACTTTATTATTTATTCTTATATCATTTTAAATGATTAGAATAATATCTACATTTAGCACGATGAACACAATAGTATTCCCACTAAGCTTCACATGGTTCATCAAGATTCTATCTGAAATCATAACATTTATAATTTCATCAAATCTTATGTTCCAACTACATGAAGCTTATTGGAGTTCAAAGATGGAGTTCTTCAGCTAGCACACCTTGCTTTCCTCAACCATGAAGTCCTGGGGTTACTTCATATGAATATCCTCATAGAGGTATTCATAGAGGAATGCAATCTTGTCTCACACCATGAAGATGTCATAGACAAGTTGTGTAGCTATAGTTAGCAATATTCTGATGGGTTAAAGCAAGGTCACTGGAGAGCAAGTCTTATCGCAAGCGATGCCTTCTCTTCGGTGTGTAGCTCATGGCTACGAACCGTGCTTTGAAGGTCTATACCTTCTCATCAGGTTCCCTCTTTCTCTTGAAGATCCATTTACACCTTAATGGGTCTGACCCATATAGGTGGATCCTCGAGGGTCCATATACAACACTTGTATATGAAGTCTACATTAGACTTTTATTGCTAACATCCATCTTTCCATGTCATGATCCTCAGGAGCTTCATCACATGTAGTCCGATCATTTTCAGATTTAACTGACACATGGAATCCATCCTCAAACTTATTTGAAGAGGTATTAATGTTTCATCTTTAATTATCTATTTTAGTTTCCGATTTCAGGAGCCTCATTATCTTTTCAACATTAAATGAGTTCCTTTACTTCATTTTCATCTTGATTCTCAAGAGAGTCATCCTATAAGAATCATATTCTCAAAGATGAGATCTTTTAAGAATCTCAAGGTCATAAAGTAGGTATCCAATACCATCCTTTATTTTCCTAATGAAGTAGCACTCTCTAGTGCCAGATTCCAGCTTAATCACATGGAACCTTATTAAGGATATATAATGCAGTCTCTACCACATATATATACCTGGAAACTAAGAGAAAATTATGCTATGATTAATCATTGATCAAATCATGTCACACATGATCAATTGTATCTCCCTACAACTCTATTGAGTTAAGGTTCATTAGGAGGATTGAGATAGGAATGATATTCATATCTCCATAAGGTATTTCTTGAATTCATCTAATAGGTACAGGCTACCTTGGTTAGATCAAATTCATTTCATCTTCCCTCAAACTTTGGTTCTAAACCAAAATTGTGAAATCTTTGAACATTTCAAAGGTTTCTTAGGTGAAGAGAAGAAATCTCATATAATCATTAACAGATATCACATATCCATAATGTTTACTATGATATAGATGATCTGCATACATCAATATGTATGAGATCCTTAATACCTAGGCATCTTACACCTTTCCCAAGGAAGGATGTATTAGACATTTTACTTTGAATACAATATTCACAAGTATGTGAGATTTGAATCTTTAGACAATCTAAAGTTTCATGTCTTACCAGTCCATTGATTTCATCAACAGACATATGTCCAAAATTTGATGCCAGATCATTGTCAAATGATCTTTATCCTCCTATTGATCTTTTAAAGGTTTAATTTTCAGTATTAAAAATCTTAATGAACCATTCAATAATTTTCTAATTTAATAGAATCCTCTAGATTTTAGATTACTATCTGAAATATTTCCATCATAACTCTTTATGATAGATTTATTACAGAATTCATGTTTATATCCAACAATTTAGAAATAAACAATGAGTGTATTCTAATATCTAGGTCATAGAGACATTCTCTAAGACTAAGGGCTCCCACTGAAAATATGAAGTCTATTGATCTCATGGAAATTGTTGCAACACTTGCATCACTTTCAAAATGGATGACCAATAAACCTTAAGATCAAATTTCTAATACATATGCAACCAATTGCAAGTGTCATTAGAAAATTTGAGATACAATTATCAGACTTTATCTTATCAAATAAGTAAGTCAATATCAATGATTATATGTAGATTATACTGATGCTCCATCCGAGTCCTTTTCTGAGGGTTCTAGACAGATTTGATAGTCATACTATCAACACATCAACTTATTGCAGTATTGGCATTCATCCAACTCTTTGGATGTCATATGGAAGTCACAGAAGTACAGTCAACTCTTTGACTATACCTCTTACTTGGGTCCAACCCATGCTTCCACTGTGCTCCCTTTGTCTATAAGCAACCTTTGCTCGAGACCAAGGATCTCTTATGTTAAAATCAAAAATTTCAATATAAGAGTATTTCAACATTTATACAAGCTTCATTTAAGTTCATATAATATGAATATTATGAAGCTTCATGAATGACTAGAGTATAGACAGTAGAATGATGACACTCATCATCTACATCCATCTAAACTCTTTGAAGCATCGGTTCAGGTAGGTATTCAAACAATTTGAATACATTATCTCTAATAGAGCTACCATTCTGCATGATGTAGAGAACCACATCATTCATGATTAAATGTCGAGAGCACATATTTACGCCAGAATATCTTTATTGATTTTATAAGGATTAATTTGATAATTACGATCATCATCGACATGTCACTTCAAAAGTACATTCGATAAGATCAAGACTTATAGAGACATACAAACCCTAGGGTTTTAGTCCTATTGTCTAATTTAATTATCACTTCACATTATTATGAGGAATCTTGCACATTGCAACCACATACATTATGTGTCCAATCACAAGTACAATATCTGGATCAAGGGTCCAATCCATGATATTCTACTGGTTATTAATGAGTATAACATTGAGTGGGTTTAATGAAGGATTATCTGAAATAAGTAATTTGCATAAGGGTATATATTTATATATATACACATATTATACTTTGATTTAGGAGTTTTTATATCAAAGTTGTCTTGCCATGTCAACAATGAAAGTTCATTCCCTTAATCACTTTCAATGTAAGAGATATACTTACCATTATATCTCAGCAAGATCTGGGATCTCCTCTTTATCTTTGTTACATCCCAATAATATGAGAAACTGCAACTCCAATAAAGAGAAGCGGGAACACATTCCGCCTTGCAAGTCCAACTTGCATTTCCCAATTCGGTCTTTAACACCCGGGCCCACCACCCCTAAGGTGATGTTGACCCGTCGTTAATTGAACCAACCGTCAACAGGAATAGAACTCGCTATGCGCAATCCAATATCGCCCCAATAATATGAGGATCCGATATTGGGGTCACTACGCATACGGCCTTACTCTTTCGAGAAGCAAAGAGTCCGATCCAGATGCGCTTGTATATAGGAGCTGTCACTACGTACAAGCGTCTCCTATATACAATCCCTGGCGACGGAAACCCTTCGCCTTGACGGGAGACCATGGATGTCACTTATGTGATCCTCCACCTCTTATTCAAATTTAATTAATTACTATGAATCACATTCATATAATTAATTCTTCCAAGGGAATTATTAACTCTAATCATATTAGAGTATTTTTAATTGGACATAATTAACTTAATCATATTAAATTAATTATCAATCCAATTCAATCAATCAAACTTAATTTTATGCTTGAATATATATGATATTATTCTCAAAGTACGTATTAATTCGTATTTTAATAATTAGAAAAATACATCATAATCCCTCGGACATTATCCCGGCCCTACCCGCTGTCATGGCCAGTACCGACGGGAGTGGGGCGGACCACATACGTTGCAACCCGCTGACCCAACGATCCCCGACTAGACACCATATCCGCCTCGGGAAAGGATAATGCCAAATTGATTATTTTGTACTTGAGATGATCATCGGTTCTTCAACCGAAATTATACCATATAGTAATCAAAACAATTTTGATTTTAAGGAAATTTGTTAGGCAAATTCCCAAGTCCTATTCAAGCAAGAAGTTTGATGATTGTAATTCCAATTATGGTTTAGATCAAATCTAATCAACTAATTGGTTGGGGCCAAGTCAATTAGGCAAATAATCATGTTTCAATATTTCACAAATATTTTTCAAGATTATTTCACGAAATTAACAATTAATTTCACTAATTGACAATCACTTGGTTCTAGATTAGGAAAGCAATTTCAGCAGTGACCCCTACTTACTAAAATTGGCATATCTCAATCATATTAAATCCAAATTAAGCAAAGTCAATTTCTAAAGTTTGCTAATTTGATTTAGGACAGAACCTAAGTGATTTTCACGCATTTCGAGGCAAGTCTAAAAAAGTAATTAACATTTTAATCACGTTCAGATTCACAGTTCCCGCAACAGTGCATACATGTTCATTAAAACGACCATATCTCGAGCATACGAAATCCGATTTACGCAAACTCAGATCCTATTGTTTCCTTATTTAATGGGGAACAAAATACAAGTGATATTTTCGTGTTTAAACAATTTAAACATGGCCGAAAAATTACACCAAACAGATCTGCGAAATCAAATGCGATAAAAAATTTCGCGACCTTAACGAACCCAAATCGTCCTCGGTTAGCGAATCATATTCGAAACCGTCGAACTTGGCTCTGATACCACTTGAAGGATATGGTTAGATCCTCAAGCGCATCACGGAAGCGTGAGCGTCGTATCGAATACGACGAGGAGCGACTAGTCGGACTAGTTGCTCGGTGCAGCGGAATTTAAAAAATTTTATACGACGAAACCACATGATCCAAGAACACTTCTCGGATCGTTTCATCTAAACCACAAACAAGTAATTAGGATTACCTCTTGAAGCATGGTTGCGATCAAGTCTCTAAACGAAGAGACCTCCTGTCTCAAGTCCGATCCGACGGAGGAGACGCTTGCGAGCGCGGGGATGAACCGCGTGCTTCTCGCAATCCATGTTGATGATCCAAGCGACGGATCTCCTGATCTCGACACACGAGATCCAACGTCTTCTTCACGAGCGAGGCGCACCGAAGAAGACGGAGATCCACGAGCAGAAGAACGGGCATCATAACGACGATGCCGCGGCGATGGAGAACCTCTCCATGGCATCCATGGTGGACGGCCATGAGAGGGAGAGAGAGGGCTGACCTCTAGAGAGAAAGAGAGAGGGAGAGAGAGATGCTTCTCAAGCATTATGTGTAAAGAGAGAGCATGGGTATGCCTCTCTATTTATAGGGTTTTGGGATCCATGGATCTCAATCCATGTGTCATATAAAATCAATGGTTGAGATTGATTTATGACAATCCAATGGTCAAGATTGTTGTTGGTAAAAGCCAACAACTTGTGATTTAATTTTGATTAAATATATTTGATAAATCAAATATATATTAATACCAAATTAAACCAACTAAATAAGGAGTGAAAAAACAAATGAGAGCCTCCTTCCCTATTGGGAGGAGTGGACGACCACCAATTCCATAAAGGAATTGGTGCCGCCCCCCTCTTCCCATATGGGGAGGGCAATCCCATGGATTCCCATGGGATTGCACATCTCCTTGTTTTTCTCTCAACTTATTTTCCAACAATTATTCACCAAAAAATAATTCTCAATTAATTTTGGGAATATTGCAATCTTGACATTGGAATATTGTGAATCACATTCACAACCCAAAACAAAATGTAATTTACATTTTCAATTAATTAAACAATGTGTATCCAATACACATTAATAATTAATCTACTAATATAAATTATATTTAACTCTCTCTAATACATTATAAATGACATTTATAATATATTATGAATAATTGGATATTACTATCCACATTATTCTTATCCTTGATAATTAAATCATATTTAATCATCTTGGATCTCTTTATCTCATGTGTTCAAATAATATGAATCACATTCACATTATTCACATCTTTGATAATCAAATCACATTTAATTATCTAAGATAACTCTCCTTATAATATGAATCCAATTCATATTATTCATGATAATTAAATCACATTTAATTATCCATTTTCTCAATGCTCGGATACATATATCAACAATAGAATTATCCGTGAACTCTTTCAAGGATAATGCGCTTTCTCCGCGAATACTTGGAGATAAGGACAGGGCGATTGTATTGTTCCACGTATAGTGACATGGATATTGAGATCACATCTCAAATCCAGATCTCGAGCCTCCCATAGATGCTTGATTAAATCAAGACCGCAAATCTAATCTTCTCATTGAATCTGAATCACATTCAGATTAATGTCCAACATTTGGACTAAGATTAGATCACTTCTCTACTGAGAGGAGTCACTAAAATCCAGACTCGTTTCATCACTCCCTAGGAATGGAAGCGTCATGGTTATACAACCGTTTATGATCACATCACCCTCAGGTATTCCTAATACCTGTACATCCTGCATACTGGAAGACTCAGATTAAACCCGAAGTATTGGATCAACTTTATACTGTCTACTTCAGGGTTTTATCAGTAATTTTCTCATTCGATCATTGGGAGTCGGTATCGATCATATACTTTCCAAAAGCATATATCATACCTACAAATTCAGTCAAGCTTCCAAAGCGAGATGACCGTGCGCACGGAATTTGATTCTTCCCAATATCTCATGAGTGAGCTCATGTCTTCCGGTTCAGTAGTGAACCTGTATGATCCCTTTGAGAGATCGTATTACTCATATGCCCTTATATGCACACCAGCGCGCCGGTGTATAGACCTTGATTAGGCCATCAACCTATTGGTCTGCCAAATGTACATACTCAGACATATAGTAACACATCTGTCTCCGGTCAGAGGATGTGTGCCTATATCATGACAGCATATGATATAGGACTTTGGTTATCTCGATCTCGTTAAGTCAACTCTTTGACCTAACTAATCTGACACCTCCGAATCTCTATTCCTATGCAGAGGACCTGCATCAAGAAGTCGGTCAGATATCAGCCTAACTGAGAAAGGATTGCCATCTCCTACTCAGGCTGGAGATCATCTCTTAATAATCATTTGACGGTGCTTGATGAGTCCTCAATCTAACTCATTAGATATTCATCTAAGCACCAGCCTCTATGATTCAATAATTGAATCAACAGCTGTATGATCATTAAGATGGCCATGGTACATAACCCTAATTGTACTAAGGGACTATTATGCAAACTATGTACTCTTTATTTCAGATTAAGGAGTGAATTGCAATAACATTTATTGCATAATGGCTCGCCGTGGGCTCGCATGTCCAACCGGATGCCCTAGAGAGAGTCGCCATTGCCGCAACATCGTCGTTATGCTGCCGGAATGTTTGCTCGTGGATCTCCGTCTTCTTTGGTGTGCCTCGCTTGTGAAGAATACATCGTATCTCGTGTGACGAGATCAGGAGATTTGTCGATTGGATCATCAACATGGATTACGAGAAGCACACATCTCATCCATGCGCTCGCAAGCGTCTCCTCCATCGGATCAGACTTGAGACAGGAGGTCTCTTCATTTAGAGACTTGATCGCAACAATGTTTCAAGAGGTAACCCTAATACTTGTTTGTAGTTTAGATGAAACGATCCGAGAAGTGTTCTTAGATCATGTGGTTTCATCGCATGAAAATTTTTTATATTCCACTGCCCCGAGCAACTAGTGCGACTAGTCGCTCCCGATCGTATACGATGCGATCTTCACTCTTTTGTGATGCGCTTAAGGATCTCACCATATCCTTCAAGTGGTATCAGAGCCTTAGGTCGGAGGTTTTGGATACGATCCATAAACCTAGGAGGACTTGGGTTCGTTAGGGTTTGTGAAAGTTTTATCGTATTTTATTCTCATAGCTCTATTTTGTGATATTTTTCCAGCTCTGTTTAAGTTGTTTAAATACAAAATTATCAATTACCACGTTCCCCATTAAATAAGGAAACCGTGGTATTTGAGTATGCGTGATTTGGATTCCGTTTGCCCAAGTTATGATCATTTTAGTGAACATGTATCCACTGTTTCGGGGACTGCGAATCTTGATGTAATTAAGAAGTTAATTACTGATTTGAAACGTCAAGAAATGCGTGCAAACACTTAGGTTCTGTTGTAAATCAAATTAGCAAACTTTGAAAACTTATTTTGCTTGATTTGTATTTAAATTGATTGAGATATGCTAATTTTAATAACTATTGAGATAATACCATATTTCAAGTAACATTAAAAGACTGTTTGTTGGATATTAATTGGATCATTAATTTAATATGATTAGATTAATTGGAATCCAATTAAAAATAGAATACTCTATTATGAATACAGTTGTCCCTTGGAAGAATTAATCGTAATGAGTATGATTCATAATGATTAATTAGAATTTGAACATGATATGGAGGATCACATAAGTGACATCCATGGTCTCCTGTCAAGGCGAAGGGTTCCGTCGCCAGGGATTGTATGTAGGAGACGCCTGTCCGAAGTGACAGCTCCTGTATGCAAGAGCATTTGGATCGGGCTCTTTGCTTCTCGAAAGAGTAAGGACTTATGCATAATGACCCCAATATCGGGTCCTCATATTATTGGGGCTATATTGGATTGCGCATAGTGAGTTGTATTCCTGTTGACGGTTGGTTCAATTAATGACAGGTCAACATCACCTTAGGAGTGGTGGGCCCGGGTGTTAAAGACCGAATTGGGAATGCAAGTTGGACTTGCAAGGAGGAATATGTTCCCGCTTCTTTTTATCCGAGTTACAGGTTCTCATATTATTGGGATGTGATAAAGATAAGATATGAGATCCCAGATCTTGCTTGAGATATAATAGTAAGTATATCTCTTACATTGAAAGTGGTTAAGGGAATGAACTTTCAGTGTTGACAAGGCAAGACAAATTTGATATAAAAATTCCTAAATAAAGTAAAATATATATTTATATACATTTATGCAAATTTCTTATTTCAGATAATCCTTCATTAAACCCACTCAATATTATACTCAATAATAACTAGTAAATTATCATGGATGGGATCCATGATTAAGATATTGTACTTGCAGTTGGACACATATTGTATGTGGTTAAAATGTGCAAGTTTCCTCATAATAATAATGAATAACAAATAAATAGATAATAGGACTACAACCCTAAGATTTGTGTGTCTCTAGTCTTGATCTCTCAACGAATGTACCTTGGAAGTGACATGTCGATGATGATTGCAATTGTCAAATAAACCTTATAAAAATCAAAGAAGATGTTATGACATACATATGTGCTCTCAACATTTAATCACGAATGACATGGTTCACTGCATTGTGCAGAATGGTGGCTCTATAAGAGAAGATGTACTCGAAATGTTTGAGTACCACCTGAACCTAAGTCTTTAAGAGTTAAGATGTACGTAGATACGATGAGTGTCATCATTATACTATCTATACTCTAGTCATTCATGAAACTTCAGAATATTCATATTGTATGAATTAAATGAAGTATGTATAAATGTTGAAATACTCTTATATTGAAATCTTTTGAATCCAACATAAGAGATCCTTAGTCTTAAGCAATGGTTGCTTATAGATAAAGGGAGCGCAGTGGAAGCATGGGTCTGACCCAAGTAAGAAGGAAAGTCAAGGAGTTGACTATACCTCTGTGACTTCCATATGTCATCAAAAGAGTTGGATAAATGCCAATACTGCAATAAGCCGATGTATTGATAGTGCGACTCTCCAGTCTATCTAGGATCCTTAGAGAAGGACTCGAACAGTGCATCAGAATAATCTACATTTAATCATTGAAATTGACATTCTTATTTGATAAGATTAAAGTCTGATAATTGTATCTCATTCTTCTAATGACATTTGCAATTTGTTACATATGTTTTAGAAGACTAGAAATTTTGATCTTAAGGTTTAAAAGTCATCCACATGGATATTGATGCAATTGTTGCAACGACCTCTATTAGATGGATAACTTCATATTTTCCGTGGGAGAGCCCTTAGTCTTTAAGAATGTCTCTATGACCTAGATATTAGAATACACTCATTGTTTATTTCTAAATATTGGAAATAAACATGAATTCTGGAATAGACCTATCATAAAAGGTTGTAATGGATATATTTCAGATAGTAATCTAACATCTAGTGGACTCTACTAAATTAGAAAATTAATGAATGGTTCATTAACATTTGTAATACTGAAATTAAACCTTAAAATATCAATAGGAGGATGAAGATTATTTGACAATGATCTGGCATCAAGCCTTGGATATTTTCCTATTGATGAGATAAATGGATTAGTAAGAGATGAAACTTTAGATTGTCTGAAATTTCAAATCTTACACACTTATGATATTGTATTCAAAGTAGAAAATGTCCAAAGCACCCTTATCTGGGAATGACGTAAGATGTCAAGGTATTCAAGATCTCATACATATTGATGTATGTGGATCATCTGTATCATAATAAACATCGATGATATGTGATATCATTTGATGATTATTTGTGATATGAGATTTATTTCCTTCACCTTAGAAAGCTTTGAAATGTTCAAAGATTTCACAATCTTGATTTTGAACCTAAGTTGAAGGAATATGAAAATGAATTTGATCTAATCTAGGTAGCTTATACCTATTAGATGAATTCAAGGAATACCTTATGTAGAAAGGAATATCATTCTTATCTCAATCCTCCTAATGTACCTTAACTCAATAGAGTTGTAGGGAGATACAATTGGATCATGTGTGCCATGATTTGATCAATGATGAATCTTAACATAATTACCTCTTAGTTTCCAAGATATATACGTAGTAGAGACTACAATATATATCCTTAATAAGGTTTCATGCAAACTAGCTGGAATCTAGCACAAGATAGTGCTACTTTATTAGGAAAATAAAGGATGGTATTAGATACCTACTTTATGACCTTGAGATTCTTAAAAGATTTCATATCTGAGAATGTAATTCTTAGAGGATGAGTCTCTTGAGAATCAAGATGAAAATGAAGTAAAGGAACTCATTTAATCTTGAGAAGATAATGAAGATCCTGAAATCGGAAACTAAAAGGACAATTAAAGACGAAACACTAATACCTCTTCAAATAAGTTTGAGGATGTATTCCATGTGTCAGTTAAGTGTGATAATGATCTTACTTCATGTGACGAAGCTTCTAAAGATCATGACATGGAAAGATGGATGTTAGCAATAAAGTCTAAAGTAGACTTCATATATAAGTGTTCTATATGGACCCTCGATGATCCACCTATATGGGTAACGTGTACTACATGTAGATGAATCTTCAAGAGAAAGAGGAAACCTAATGAGAAGGTAGAGACATTCGAAGCATGACTTGTATCCTCAAGATACACATTGAAGAGAAGATATCGCTTGCGATGAGACTTGCTTTTCAGTGACCATGCTTAAACCCATCAGAATATTACTTACTATAGTTTCACAACTTGACTATGACATCTTCATGATGTGAGTCAAGATTGCATTCCTCCATGAATACCTCTCTAAGGATATTCACATGAAGTAGCCCCAGGGCTTCATGGTTGAGGAAAGCAAGGTGTACAAGCTAAGGACTCCATCTATGGACTCCAATAAGCTTCTTATAGTTGGAACATTGGATTCGATGAAATTATAAATGTTATGATTTCAGATAGAATCTTGATGAACCATGAAGCTTAGTGGGAGTGCCAGTGTTCATCGTGCTAAATGTAGATAATATCTTAATCATTTGGAATGATATAAGGATAATAATATGTGTTTTGTAATCTGGTTGTTCCATACCTTGAGATATGATCTCAAGGATACCTCTTAGGTCTTAGTTCCGAAGTTGTTCAGAAACAAAGAAAAGAGGATATTGGGACTGTTACATTAGTGGTACACCTTGGACATGTTCCATTTTATGGAAAATTTCAAGAAAGGCTTCTTTCCCTTAAGATATGGTACTGAGCTATCTAAAGGGATAGCACCTCAAGGAGTTGAGGAAACGAATGCTAAAACTACTTGCCCTTGTGCATCAGTTATGAAAAGTCGGGTGTATGTTAAATGTGTACAAAAGCTAGATGTCTGCTAGGTAGTGGGAGTAGTAAACTGTTACTGATCTTACTGTGGAGATAAAACACTTGGTTGCATAATTACTATATCTTCAAAGATGACAATACTTTTTGAGAAAGTGATCTCCAAGTCTTATCTTCAAGAGATTAAGACTTTGTAGATACTGATCTAAAAGATCTTAACTGCGGATACTTTGGGAGATAGAGATCTCCAGGAATAAGGGTATTCTAATAAGGATAATGAAAATAACATATTGGTTATACTAATAATTGAGCTATAGAGTGCCGTAAAAGGACACTATAACTAACAAAATTGAGTATTGGTTGCATAAGATGAAACATTCGCATTGCATGCGAGCACTATTACTAGAGATATGCAAGTGCCGTAAAAGGACTTGGCATAGTCTCTTGGGAACAGTTTGACTGATCAGCTTACGTATCTATTTTCTAAATAGCCTATGATTGTCACATGAGTGTGGGTTTAAAGATTAGCCCATTAATGGCTCTTTGGGCCAGTGGGAGATTGTTAGACATGCGAGCCCACGACGAGTCATTATGCAATAAATGTTATTGTAAATATCATTCCTTGATCTGAAATGAAGAATAAATAATTTGCATAATAAGTCTCTTAGTACAATTAGGGTTATGTACCATGTCCATCTTAATGATCATACAACTGTTGATTCAACTATTGAATCATAGAAGCTGGTGCTTGGATGAATATCTAAAGAGTTAGATTGAGGACTCATCAAGCACTATAAAATGATTATTAAGAGAGGATCTCCAGCCTGAGAAGGAGATGGCAATCCTTTCTCTAAAGGCTGATATCTGACCGACCTCTTGATGAATGTCCTCTGCATAGGAATAGAGATTCAGAGGTGTCGGATTAGTTAGGTCAAAGAATTGACTTAACGAGATCGAGATAACCAAAGTCCTATGTCGTATGCTATCATGATATAGGCACGCATCCTCTGACCAGAGACAGATGTGTTACTAAATGTCTAAGTATGTACATTTAGCAGACCAATAGGTTGATGACCTAATCAAGGTCTATACACCGACGCGCTGGTGTGCATGCAAGGGCATATGAGTAATACGATCTCTCAAAGGGATCATACATGTTCATTTATTGAACCAGAAGGCATGAGCTCACTCATGAGCTATTGGGAAGATCAAATTCCGTGCACGGTCGTCTCGCTTTGGAGGCTTGACTGAATTTGTATATTTGATATATAGTTTTGGAAAGTATATGATCAATACCTGGGTATGATATATTCTTTTGGAAAGTAATTAATACCAACTCCCAATGATCTAATGAGAAACTTAATGATAAATCCTTGAAGTAGATAGTGTAAAATTGATTTTATACTTCGGGTTTATTCTGGGTCTTCTAGTATGCATGATGTACATGTATAAGGAATACCTGAGGGTGATGTGATAAAAATGATTGTATAACCATGATGCTTCCATTCCTAGGGAGTGATGAAACGTGCCTGGATTTTAGTGACTCTTCTCAATAGAGAAGTGATCTAACAATGATTAGAATGTGATTCAGATGCAATGAGAAGATTAGATATACGTTTTTGATTTAGTCAAGCATCTATGTGAGGTATGCAAGATCTAGATTTGAGATGTGATCTCAATATCCAAGTCACCTGTCCTTATCTCCAAGTATCCGCGGAGAAAGCGCATTATCCTTGAAAGAGATCATGGATAATTTCATTGTTGATATATGTATCCAAGCATTTAGAAACTAGATAATTAAATATGATTTAATTATCATGAATAATATGAATTTGATTCATATTATATGACGAGTTATCTAAGATAAATAAATGTGATTTAATTATCAAAGATGTAAATAATGTGAATGTGATTCATATTATTTGGGCACATAAGAATAGAGATCCAAGATGATTAAATGTGATTTAATTATCATGGATATGAATAATGTGGATAGCACTATCCATATTAATAATATATATTATAAATGTGATTTATAATATATAAGAGAGAGCAATTTGTAATTTACATTTGTTAATTAAATGTTGATGTGAATTGGATTCACATTGGACAATAAATTGAAAATGTAATTTACATTTTATTTTGGGTTGTGAATGTGGTTCACAAATTTTCATTGGCATGATTGCAATGTTCACAAGATAAATTGGATTTAATTTTGTGAAATAATTTGCAACAAAAGTTGTTGCAAATATTTGAAAAATTCATGGTATAATGAAATCTCATGGAATAAGAGGAAAAAGCTACCTTCCTTATAGAGAGGGTGGACGGCCACAATTCCTACATGGAATGTGGTGGCCATCTACTCCTTTCATGGAAGGAGGCTTGCCTCCTTCATATTTCTCCAATGAAGATTGATTTGATATAAATCAATATATATATATATATTTGATTTTATTAAATTAATTGTTGTTGTAAATTTACAACCAAATAATGGCCATTAAAAGAGATACAAATCAATGTGAGCCATTGGATTTGTGTTGTCCATGGATTGGTATCCATGGGTCCCAAGATATTATAAAAGGAGAGGCACCCCTTACTCTTCTTGGCTACAACACACAAGTTGTGAACAACATATGCTCTCTCTCTCTCTCATTCTCTACACACCCTCTCTCTCATATAGCCGTCCACCATGGATGCCTTAGAGAGAGTCCATCGCCGCATCATCATCGTTTTGCTGCCGGATTGTTTGCTCGTGGATCTCTGTCTCCTTCGGTGCACCTCGCTCGTGAAGAAGACATCGGATCTCGTGTAACGAGATCAGGATATTCTATTCTTAGGTCATCAACATGGATTGCGAGAAGCACACATCTCATCTACGCACTCGCAAGCGTCTCCTCCGTTGGATCGAACTTAAGACAGGAGGTCTCTTTGTTTAGAGACTCGATCACAACCACGCTTCTAAGAGGTAACCCTTATACTTGTTTGTGGTTTAGATGAAATGAACTGAGAAGTTTCTTGGATCATGTGGTTTCATCGCATGATTTTTTTTAAATTCCACTGCCCCGAGCAACTAGTGCGACTAGTTGCTCCCGACCGCATATGATGCGATCTTCACGCTTCTGTGATGCGCTTAAGGATCTCACCATATCCTTCAGCTACATCTTTAAAAATATCACTGGCCCCTTTGTCTAGTTTGAATGAAGATTCACCATCAGAAGCTTTTCTTTTTCCCTTCGTAGCTGCATACGACTTGAGTGTCCTTCTACCTCCTGAGAGTTATGCCATTGGATAAAACAATATCATTTCTACCTTTTTCGGGTTGAATACTATAAACTACCTGCTCCTTGCGATGAAAGCTATTTGGATTTGCTTCAACCTGGGACGGGATAGCAATCTTTATGCCTGTCAGGTCATCGATCTTCTTCCTCATCTCAACCATGTTCTTGATGAGCTAGGCCAAACAGTCTAATGCATGGTTGATTGGGGTAGACTCGGAAGATTCGACATGGTGAGACAACTGATTCTGATGATAAGAGGGAGTCTGGTGCTGGTAACCCTGTGAGTATCGAGGAGGAGGAGGAGGAGAGAATGATACTGCTACTGGTATGGGGAGGAAGAATAGTGATGATACTGAGAAGCCACCTAATGATACTACTGGTGACGTTATCTGGAATGTTGCTAATAGTTTTTTTGCCTCCAGTTACTAGGCTTGGTTTAGCTGGTAGTTCCATCCTCCTTGCTGCTGGTGGAATGGCCGGTTGGAATGTTTCTGACAATGTGGTTGTCCTTGAGGACATGTAGTTGCTGATCATTGCTACATACACCATTCACCTCCTGAATTAGTGGGTGAGGTGGAGAAAAAGGTGCGAGGTATTGTGGTTGGAACTCAGTTTTATGATAAAACAACCATCTATGTCTGCGGCTGTGGCGGCTATAGCTCGGGAGCATGCACATAGTATACATGCTGGACCTAGGGTTGACTAGGACTCGACTGAGGCGGCTGTGGCTATGTCTTCTCCTTCTTCTCAATTGGAGGCTCAGGTGCAGCTGTCACGACCATGTAGGCATTGATTGTGTTCACTAGCAGCTCCAGCAACTTGGTGATTATGTCGAGCTTGTCCTGGCCCTTCATGCGTTGTTCGATCACAGTGAGCTTCTCTAGGTCCTACAACCTCTTATCAATGATATCTACTTTAGACAGGTGGATGCCAATGATGCTCAAGTCGTAGTTGTCGCACCTATCTACTTTATGCATGTCCATCATGTTTACGTTCTTGTGTAGGATCTGTGTGTTAGCCATGCGAGCCCGAGGCAAACCATTCCTACAATAATTGTTATTGAAATATTTGATTTATCAATAAAGGTTATTGACTTTTTCACTCCCTATCTGAGATTAATGAATGAATGCACTATAAGGTCCCTCTGTACAATTAGGGTTATGTACCATGGTCATCTTGATGATTATACAACTATTGATTCAATAGTTGAATCGTATAGATTAGTACTTGGTTGAATATCTAAGGAGTTAGATTGAGGACTCGTCAAGCACCGTTAAGTGATTGTTAAGAGATGATTTCCAACCTGAGTAGGAGATGGGAATCCTTTCTCATTAGGTTGATATCCAACTGACCTCTTGATGCAGGTCCTCTACATGGGAATATAGATTCGGAGGTATCAGATTAGTTAGGTCAAAGTGTTGACTTAACGAGATCGAGATAACCAAAGTCCTATGTCGTATACTGTCATGAGACAGGCATACGTACTCTGACTGGAGAGAGATGTGTTACTATATGTCTAAGTATGTACATTTGGCAGTCCAATAGGTTGATGACCTAACTAAGGTCTATACACCGACGAGCTGGTGTGCATATGAGGGAATATAAGTAATACAATCTCTCAAAGGGATCACACAGGTTCACTTATGAACAAGAAGAAATGATATCACTCATAAGGTATTAGGATCGATCAAATTCCATGCATGGTCGTCATGCTTTAGCAACATGACAAGAATTTATATGTGTGATATATGCTTTTGGAAAGTATATGATTGATACCAACTCCCAATGACCAAGATTGAGAAACTTGATGATGAAATCCTAAAGATGACAGTGTAAAATTGATCTATATCTTCGGATTTATCATAGGTCTTCCAATATGCAAGATGTATAGGTATTAGGAATACCTAAGGATGATGTGATCATAAACTATTGTATGACCATGACGCTTCCATTCTGAGGGAATGATGAAACATGTATGGATTTTAGTGACTCCTCTCAGTAGAGAAGTAATCTGATCTTGGTCCAAGAGTTGGAAATTGATCTGAAGGAGTAAGAAGATTAGATTTACAACCTTGATTTAATCAAGCATATATGATAGGTCCATGAGATTTGGATTTGAGATGTGATCTAAATATCCAAGTCACTATACGTGGAACGTACAATCGTCCTGTCCTTGTCTCCAAATATCTGCGGAGAAAGCACATTATTCTTGAAAGAGTTCAAGAATAATTCCATTATTGAATTATATCTAAGAATGGAGAAATGGATAATTAAATGTGATTTAATTATCATGAATAATGTGAGCTTGATTCATATTAATTTGAATGCATAAGAATGATAATCCAATATAATTAATGTGTTTTAATTATTATGGATATAAATAATGTGGATAGCACTATCCAATTTATCATAAGTATTATAATTGTGATTTATAGTATATTAGAGAGAGACTATTGTGATTTATATTTGTTGATTAATTATTGATGAGAATTTGATTCCATTGGATGAATATTTAAAATATAATTCACATTTTAGTTTGGGGTTTGAACGTGATTCACATTTTTTCCAATGGCATGATTGCAATATTCATAGATAATTATGAATTATTTTTGTGAGATAATCTTAGTGATTTCATGATATAATGTAATCTCATGAATTGGAAGGAGATTGACTCATTCCAAGTCAAGGTGGTGGACGACCAACATGTCCTAAAGGGATTAGGTGGCCGTCCCCCTTTTTGGGGATGAGGGTAATCTTCTTCCCCTTTTATCTCCAAGATTAATTCATTTAATTTGGAATTAGTTTATATTTATTTATGAATATATATTAATATAAATTAAATTATTTGTTGTTGTAATTTTACAATAAAATCATGTCCATTGAAATAAATACAAATCAATAACATCCATTGATTTTGTGTTGTCCATGGATTGAGATCAATGGACTTCCAAAACCCTATATAAGAAGATGCAACCCTTTGCTCTTCAAGTTACAACTACAATAATACAACTTCTCTCTCTATCTCTCATTCTCACGCCAAGCCCTCTCTCTCTCTCTCTTCTTGTGTGGTCGTCCACTCCTTCCCTAGAGAGAAGGTCGCTGCCATCGTCACATCACTGTTGTGCAGCCGCTTTGACAACTCTTGGGTCTCCATCTTCTTTGGTGCATCTCGCTCGTGAGGAAACTGTTCGATCTCGTGAGACGAGATCAAGAGATCCATTGCTTGGATCAACGACTTGGATTGCGAGAACACGTGACTCATCTCCACGCTCGCAAGTGTCTCCTCCGACGGATCGGACTTGAGACAGGAGGTCTCTTCTCTTAGAGGCTCGATCACAATCTTGCCTTAACAAAAAAATGATTAGATATGATCTCGATCACAAATTGGTTACATGATCTTATTTCCAACAAGCAAACTTGCTTGAATAGGATTGGGATTTTATTTAGCAAATTTACTTATAATATAAATCAAAATGGTTTAGATTATTATATGGTATAACTTTGATTGAAAAACTGATTATCATATCAAGTACAAAGTGATCAATTGGCATTATCCTAATCTGAGGCAGATATGCTGTCTAGTCGGGGAGCGTTGGGGTAGCAGGTTGCTCCATGAGCAGTCTGTCCCACTCCTATCGGTACTGGACATGACAATGGGTAGGGAAGGGATAATGCTTGAGGGATCATGATGTATTTGTCTAATTATTAAAATTCGAATAATACGTACTTTTGAGATAATACCATCCTTTCAAGTAACAATCAAGTTTGTTGGTTGATTGAATTGGATTGATAATTGATTTAATATAATTAAATGAATTACATCCAAATTAAAGCAATCTATTATGAATATGTGTGTATTTCCCTTAAACGAATTAATTATATGAATGTGATTCATGATAATTAATTAGAATTTTAATATGAGGTGGAGGATCACATAAGTGACATCCATGGTCTCCTGTCAAGGCGAAGGGTTCCATCGTTAGGGATTGAATGTAGGAGATGCCTGTCCAAAGTGACAGCTCGTGCATACAAGCACATATGGATTGGGCTCTTTACTTCTCAAAAGAGTAAGACCATATGCGTAGTGACCCTAATATCAGGTCCTCGTATTATTGGGGCGATATTGGATTGTGCGTAATGAGTTCTAATCATGTTGACGTATGGTTTAATTAACGATGAATCAACATCACCTTAGTGGTGGTGGGATTGGGTGTTAAAGATCGAATTAGAAAATGCAAGTTGGACTTGCAAGGAGGAATGTGTTCCCGCTTCTTTTTATCCAAGTTACATGTTTTCATATTATTGGGGTGTGACCAAGATAAAGAGGAGATCTCAGTGCTTGCTAGAGCTGTAGCGGTAAGTATATCTCTTGCTTTGAAAGTGATTAAGGGAATGAGCTTTCAAAGTTGAAAAGTAAGACTAATTTGATTAAAAAATCATTAATCAAAGAAATACAATTGAATAAATAACTATTTATATATTCTAATATAGTGCATTCTTAATTTCAGAAAATGAAGCCCATGAACCCACTTAGCAGGCTCTTGGATGTCAATCAATTGACTGTACCAAATTATTCAGATTGGATCCGAAATTTGGATTTTGTCCTGTCCACTAAGCGCATCTCTTATGTGTTGTAAGGGGAAAAGTACAAAGACAGAAAAAGAAATTAATTTTAATGAAAAATATGATGAAGATTATAATTTGGCAAAGTGTTACATTCTGGGTTCACTGTCCAATGTGATTCAGAAGCAACATGTGGAAATGGACACTTGCCATGGTATTATGGTGAATCTGAAAGAAATGTTCGGTGATGTAAACTGCACACAACGTTATAATACCATGAACGAACTTATTCGCTGCAAGATGTAGGAGGGGACCTCTATCAGAGAACATGTACTCAAAATGATTGGGTACCTTTCAGAACTGGAAACTCTGGGGGCTGACATGGACGAAGATATGCAAGATTTCTTCATTTTGTTGTCGCTCCCTAAGTCTTTCAACAACTTTTTGGTCACGTACCACATGAGCAAAGTTGATTATACTAACACTGGGATATTGTTTGCATTAAAGTCAGCAGAAGACGTAATGAAGAAGGATGGCCCCTCTTGCAGTGCAATGGTTTCACAAGTCAAAGGAAAACACGGTCGAAATCAAGGTTTTCGGAAGGGCCCGACTCGGAAGAGAAAGAAGAAGAGTCAAGGTGTTATCTCATCTTCCAATGCATCCACTTTGATAACATCGAAGAAAATTGATGTCTGTCACCACTGCAAAAAACCGAGGCACTGGAGGCGTAATTGCCCGGACAACCTGAAGTCGATCGACAAAGGTAAAGCCCTAACAGGTATGACATCTACTTTCATCATTGAAACTAATTTTTTTGTTGGATGAGAAGGAAGTTGGGTTATAGATTCTGGTGCTTCTGTTCATGTATACAATTTGTTGCATCCATTTCAAGAAATTAAGAGTCTCGATAAAGGGGAGATAGTCATCCAGTGGGATCTGATGCAAGTGTTGTAACAGTCACTGTCGGGACCTGCTGACTATCGTTATCTATTGGAAGAGTCCTAGTACTTAAAGAGTGTCTTATGTATCAGAAGTTCGAAGGAATTTAATATATGTATCTAAGCTTGTTAGAAGTGGATATTCATTCCTTTTCTGTAATAAACTAGTTATAAGTTGTTATGATAAGCATATTGTGTATGATGTTTTGACTTCTGGTGGACTCTATGAATTGTGCATTGATGAACATGTCATGAATGTTACTACCACTAATAAAAACCCTAAAAGATCCAGGGAAAATGGAAATCATTCAAACATGATTTGGCATTAAAGGCTTGGTCATCTATCTGTTGATAGGATCAATAGATTGATAAAGGATGGACCCTTAGATTTTCTATAGGTTCAATCTTTGCCTACTTGCGAAAATTGTATTCAAGGTAAAATGACTAGGATGTGTTTTTGTAACAAGGTTACACGATGCAAAGGTATTTTTGATCTAATACATATCAATGTATGTGGTCCCTTCAGTACCGTGACCCAAAATGGATATTAATATTATTTGACATTTATTGATGACCATCCGTGATACGAGTTTATCTTCTTGATACATCATAAATCTGAAACCTTTGAAAAGTTCAAAGAGTTGAAGGCTTTGGTTGAGAACCAAACCGATAGGAAGATTAAACAGATTCGATCTGACCGAGTGGCGAGTACCTCTCAGATGAATTCAAGGAATACCTTAAAGAGAATGGAATTGTCTCCAATCTCACTCCTTCTAGAACCCCCCAACTTAATGGTGTTGCTGAAAGACACAACTGGACCATCATGGATATGGTCCATTCAATGATGAGAAAAGCACATTTACCTCTTAGTTTCTGGGGATATGCAGTAGAGACTGCAATATATATCCTGAATAAGATTCCTAGCAAGTCTATACTCAAGACTCCTCATGAGCTATGGTATGGAACCAAACCTAGTATTAATCACGTGAAGTTTTGGGGTTGCTTGGTCCATGTGAGGAACATAGATGCAAGTAAGCTAGAATCTCACACTCGAGAGTGCTACTTCATTGTTTATGTTAAGGATGGTATTGGATACTGGCTTTATGACCCTGAGTCCCAGAAGGTTTTCATCTCTAGAGATGTGAGATTTCTGGAGGATGACTTCCTTAAACGTCAAGATAAAAGTGAAGTTGAGGAACTCATTGAGTCCCCTGATGATTCTGAGCTTCTTGAACCAGAAATTGAAGAGATAAATAAAGATGAAACACCCATTCCTCTTCGAAGGAGATCGCGGGTGGTTGCACCACCTGAAAGGTATGGATTCCATGTGTTAGGTGAAACTGACAATGATCCTACTTCATTTAATGAAGAACTTCGCAGATCATGACATGGATAGATGGATGCTAGCAATGAAGTCAGAGATTGACTCCATACATAAGAATGGTGTATGGACCCTAGAGGATCCACCTGAAGGAATAAAACCCATTGGGTGTAAATGGATCATCAAGAGAAAGAGGGGACCTGATTGGAAAATAGAGACTTTCAAGGCAAGGCTCGTAGCTAAAGTATACACACAGAGAGAAGGCATCAACTACGATGAGACGTTCTTTCTTGTGGCTATGCTTAAGTTCATCAGGACACTGCTAGCTGTAGATGCATCTCCTGACTATGACATATGGTAGATGGACGTCAAGACATATATCCTCAATGGATACATCGAGGAGGATATCTATATGGAGCATTCTCAGGGCTTTGTAACCAAGGATCTCAAACAAGCTTCTCGTAGCTGGAACATCAGATTTGACAAAACCATAAAGAGTTATGATTTTGTGCAGAATCCTGATGAAACTTGTGTATACAAGAAGCTTAGTGGGAGCATCATTGTGTTCATCATGCTTTATGTAAATGACATCCTTATCATTGGAAATGATACAGGGATGATGACCAGTGTTAATATTTGGCTATCCCATACCTTTGAGATGAAAGATCTTGAAGAGGCCTCTTACATCTTGGGTCTGAAGTTGTTTAGAAATCGAGAAAAGAAGATATTGGGATTATCACAACATGGGTACATTAAGAAAATTTTGGAACGTTCTCGTATGGAGAGTTCCAAGAAAAGTTTCCTCCCCTTAAGACCTGGTATCCATCTATCTAAAGGGATGGCTCCTCAAACTGTTGAGGAAAAGAAAGCCATGACTTGATGCCCCTATGCGTCAACCATAGGAAGCTTAATGTACACCATGATGTGTACTAGGCCAGATATCTGCCATGCAGTGGGAGTGGTAAGTCATTACCAATCATGCTATGGAGAACAACAATGGAATGCAGTGAAGAACATTTTTAAGTATCTAAGACAGACACAAGATTACATCTTGGTCTATGGAGATGGTGATATCCAAATCTTGGGATACACAGATTCAGACTTCCAGGTCAGATATTGCTGATCGAATGTCGGCATCAGGGTTTGTGTTCCCGCTGAACAGTAGTGCTGTGAGCTGGAGAAGCAAGAAGCAGGATACTACAATAGATTCAACATCATAAGTCGAATACATTACCGCATCGGATGCTGCAAATGAGGTGGTGTGGTTGCGCAAGTTCTTCCTGGAACTTGGCGTAGTTTCCTCTGATACTCTCATCCTGTTACTCTACGATAACACGGGAGCCATTGCCCAAACGAAGGAACCCAGATGGCATCAAAAGAGCAAGCACGTGGAAAGGAAATACCACATCATTCAGGAGATTCAAAAGCGTGGTGAAATCATGATCACCAAGGTGGCCTCGGCCGACAACGTTGCTGATCCTCTTATCAAACCTTCGACACATAGGGCCTGTTTGGTTGCAGGTTTGGGCGTGGTTGGGTTGGGCTGGGTTGGGATGGGTGAATAGTAATCTGTGAGGAGGAAGTACCCTTGTGAATAGTAACCAGGGTTGGGACAACCCTGCCCAACCCTACAACCAAACATGCCTATAAGGTTTTCGACCATTACGTAATGAGTATGGGTCTAAGGAATTTACCTGAATGATTCTGAGGGCTAGTGGGAGATTGTTAGCCATGTGAGCTCGAGACGAACCATTTCTACAGTAATTGTTATTGTAATATTTGATTTATCAATAAAAGTTATTGATTTTTTCAATCCCGATTTGAGATTAAATGAATGCACTATAAGGTCCCTCTGTACAATTAGGGTTATGTACCATGGCCATCTTAATGATCATACAACTATTGATTCAATAGTTGAATCATACAGGTTGATGCTTGGATGAATATCTAAGGAGTTAGATTGACGACTCATTAGGCACCGTCAAGTGTATGTTAAGAGATGATTTCATCCTGAGTAGGAGATGACAATCCTTTATCATTAGGCTGATATCTGACCGACCTCTTGATATAGGTCCTCTACATCAGAATAGAGATTCGGAGATGTCAGATTAGTTAGGACAAAGAGTTGAGTTAACGAGATCAAGATAACCAAATTACTATGTCGTATACTGTCACGATATCGACACATATCCTCTGCCTGGAGACAGATGTGTTAATATATGTCTAAGTATGTACATTTGTAGACCAATAGGTTGATGACATGACTAAGGTCTGTACACCGGTGAAGACATGAGATCACTCATGAGATATTGGGACCGATCAAATTCCATGCACGATCGTCGTGCTTTGGAAGAATGACAAGAATTTGTAGGTGTGATATATGCTTTTGGAAAGCATATGATTGTTACCAACTCCCAATGACCAAGATTGAGAAACTTGATAATGAAATCCTAAAGATGACAATATAAATTTGATCTATATCTTAGGGTTTATCATAGGTCTTCCAGTATGTAGGATGTACAAGTATTAGGAATACCTAAGGGTGATGTAATCATAAACGATATAACCATGACGGTTCCATTCCAAGGGAGTGATGAAATAAGTTTGGATTTTAGTGACTCCTCTCTGTAGAGAAGTAATCTGATCTTGATCCAAGTGGTGGACATTGATCGGAATGAGATTCAGATGCAATAAGAATATTAGATTTACGAACTTGATTTAATGAAGCATCTGTGAGAGGTCCATGAGATCTGGATTTGCTATGTGATCTCAATATCTAAGTCACTATATGTGTAACGTACAATCGCACTGTCCTTTTCTCCAAGTATCTGCGGAGAAAGCGCATTTTTCTTGAAAGAGTTCAAGAATAATTCCATTATTGAATTATATCTAAGCATTGAGAAATGGATAATTAAATGTGATTCAATTATCATGAATAATGTGAATTTGATTCATATTATTTGAATTCATGAGAATGATAATCCAATATAATTAACGTGTTTTAATTTCTATGGATATGAATAATATGTATAACACTATCCAATTATTTGTATATATATTATAAATGTGATTTATAATATATTAAAGAGAGACTATTGTGATTTATATTTATTGATTAATTATTAATGTGAATTGGATTCACATTGGATGGTTAATTGAAAATATAAATTACAGTTTGTTTTGCGGTGTGAATGTGATTCATATTTTTTCCAATAGCATGATTACAATATTCACAAGATAATTATGAATTATTTTTATGAGATAATCTTGAAGATTTCATGAGATAATGTAATATCATGAATTGGAAGGAGATTGACTCATTCCAAGTCAAGGTGGTGGACAACTACCATGTTCTAAAGGGATTAGGTGTCCGTCCCCCTCTTTTTAGGGATGAGGGCAATCTTCTTCCTCTTTTATCTCCAAGATTAATTTATTTAATTTGGAATTAATATATATTGATGTGGACGACCACTGTGTCCTAAAGGTATTAGGTGGCCATCCCCCTCTTTTTAGGGATGAGGGCAATCTTCTTCCCTTTTTATCCACAAGATTAATTGATTTAATTTAGAATTAATTTATATTTATTTATCAATATATATTAATTTGAATTATTTATTGTTGTGTTTTTACAACAAAATCATGGCCATTGAAATAAACACAAATCATTCTTATCCATTTATTTTGTGTTGTCCATGGATAGAGATCCATGGACTTCCAAAACCCTATATAAGAAGATGCAAACCCTTGCTCTTCGAGTTACAACTACAACAACACAACTTCTCTCTCTCTCATTTTCACGCCAATCCCTCTCTCTCTCTCTCTTCTTGAGTGGCCGTCCGCTCCTTCCCTGGAGAGAAGGTCGCCCCCATCATCGCATCGTCGTTGTGTTGCCTCTTTGACAACTCTTGGGTCTCCATCTTCTTTGGTGCAACTCGCTCGTGAAAAAAAAACTAAATCTCTTGAGGCAATTTTAGGAGATCCATTGCTTGGATCAACGATTTGGATTGCGAGAAGCACGTGACTCATCTCTGCGCTCGTAAGCATCTCCTCCGACGGATCGAACTTGAGATATGAGGTCTCTTATCTTAGAGGCTCGATCAAAACGATGCTACAAGAGGTATTCCTTTATCTACTTTGTGGTTATATGAAATGATCCAAGAAGTGTTTTTGGATCATGTGGTTTCATCGATTAGATTTTTTTTAAATTCCGTTGCACTGAGCAACTAGTACGACTAGTCACTCTCGATCGTATATGATGCGATTCTCATGCTTCCATGATGCGCTTAAGGATTCTTCATATCCTTCACTGTGGTGGTGGCTGAATTTGGAAGGAATAAGATGAGGAAAGCACGAACTCTCCATTAGCAATCTCCTGAAAGATCTGCCAAATTGCGTATTCATCCTTATTGAAATGGGACTCTCCATAGGCAGTGTCAACCAAATGTTGACTGTTCTCTGTTAGACTCTTGAAGAAATGCTGGACCATGCTGGTCTTCGGTATATCGTGGTGGGGGCACTTCTCAATCTGATCGTTGAATCTCTCCCATGTATCATAAAAAGGACTCTTGGGGTCCCTAGGAGATGCTGGAAATATTTGACCGCATGAGATTAAGACGGCCGAGAGGATAGTGCCTCTACAGAAATGCAGATTTCAGATCCTCTCAAGTTGTCGCCACCTTCCCCAAGTGATTGATCCGGTAGAGTGCTTTGCATTGTAGGCCGAATGGGAAGGCAGTTATCTTGACTACATCCAACGTGATGTTGGGGTAGTGCATGGTGCTACATATGAGGGAGAATTGCTGTAGATGAATATATGTCTCCCCATTGAAATTTCTATGGAAGCTGTGAAGGAGCGAAAGGAGCTGCAGCTTCAGCTCAAAATGTTCATGGATTGGTGGGATTTGGATCCACTCAGTTATGCGACCAACCCATGGGTTGTAAGTCTACTTTAAAGTGGGCTTGGGTCAGCCTCTCCTGGCTTCTCCCTCACCTCCATAAGGTCCATCTACAAAGTCATTATCTTCGTCATCACCATGGAGATTATCATCACCCCTTCTTCCCACCTTCTCCTCAGGTCATTTAACATCTCTTGGAAGGCTATCTGGGCAAGTGCTTGGTTGGTTAGCTACTGCTAAATGTCCTAGATGGAGGCTAGAAGCCGACTGTTAATCTCACTCTGGTTTGTGTCCTTCTCTGTATTTTTCTTTGTGTTAGTTAGCTACGGTCCCTTTCCTCTACAAGTGGGAACCATCTCTTCTTTAGACTACAATGGTCGACCAGTCTACATGCAGGCACTAGATGGAGAGAATAATTTAGAATTAGAGTCAATTCTGAATCTTATTAGGAATGGAGAGGTATATGGATTAAAATCAATCTCCATCCAAAAGGGGCATAACTCAGGAAAAGAGTTTTTCCTCTCCGTGTGAGAAGGAAAAATCGGGGAGTCCTGAGATTGTTTCATGGAGTCTGAACCATGTATATGGGAATCACCCTGGATTATTGGATATGCAGAACTTGAGGAGTCGATGTGGGTGTCGACGGAGTCCCGACCAAACTATCCTGGAGTTGACATCTTGAAGGGAAAAAGAAGATAGATGTTCGAGGAAGGATACATTGATGAACACGAAATAAATGGAGTATAAAATAGTAGAAGACCCAAAATGAGGGAGGATCAAAATGAAGTATGAAGAGAAGAAATGACAAAATTACGCAAGTGCACGGGACTTTGATCTTTGGACCTAATGTTAGATCAAATAAACACTAAGAAAAATGTATTCACCAACTCAACTCTTGTGAAGCCGTGTGAGTTCGACTATTTTTATCTTTCAATTTTAGAGTTGTAATTCGAGTTAAAAATTTCCACGAGTCCTTATCAGCTAGCCCTAGAGGAGAGCATGTGCTGATAGGAAAGTATTCCCGTACTTGTTCCACCTCCTTTGTATCATGTGATCCGCACTTTTAAGGTCCTCAATATCGATCCTGGGGGGCTACTCGGCCAAGGAAAAGAGAGGAAGCCGATAGGCGAAACCACTACTTCCCTCGCAAGTGAGGTACTCGGACGCAAGACGATGGGACATACACCCTAGTGACGGAGTGGTCTATGTTCAATACTTCAGATCAAGTCCGATGCTCTACACAAGGCGACAACACCGTCGTCAACAAGACCCTACTCATCTATGTACGGTAGAAGACTTAATACTTTGCCAGTCCCAAGTGATAATTAAGGCAACCATAGATCAGGTTTTTGGCTCTATTCCTTAAGGGTCATGCCTCGCTCTGTCTGGAATGTACCTGAATACAATGAGAGCTTTGTGAACCCCAAACAATGATGTTCTTATAATTTTTAATTAGGTCAAATTTCAATTAACAGTCCCCTTGTTTTAATTTTTGATTTTTATTTTTTTAGTATTTTTCAATGCAAAGATCCCTATCGATTTTTTGGATTTTATTTAAGTCCTAGGTGCTCAAAATCATAGGGAAAAAAGTGAAAAAGCGATGCAAGGTGGATCAAAGATGGAAATTTCACCCTTGATCCTAAATGATGAATGCTTAGTTAGAAGACTTACAATGCTTCCCAACTCTCTCTATATGGGATGCGAAGCAAAAATTTATAGACCTATTATACATGCACGATATGCAAATGAAGGAAATCACCCTAAATAGGAATTACTATTAGTCGTAGAGAACCAAATGTTAATTACTCAGAAATGAAACCCAAATGTCCAACCTTGGAGACTCTTTGGTGCCCGCCACAATGGGTCCTGCAAGCATTGTGTAGAGTCTCTCGCAACGCTCGATCCCTAGTCTAAGTAATCAACAACTAAATTTGACTAAATCCAAATGTAGATAACTATAGGTAAATGCTTCTTTTAACTGTTTGGACCTATTTTACCAAGCAAGTAATCCTAAAAATGCTAAGGGCTCATTCCATAAAACAAATGCAAAAAGGCAGAAAGAACATATCACAAAAAACAAAGAAAATAATGCGAAGAAAACATGAGGAAATCCGATGAGACCCAATTGTACAAACACTTCGTAAAATAGGTCGGGTGATGAATTCGAAAATCACCCCTTTAATTATCTAAAATTATAGTATAGGAGACGACATTCGATTCAACAAAAACCACAAACTTTGAATGTTGTGGAATATTTTTACTTGGCAAGTCTAGCAAGGTCGAACATAGAGAATGGTGATTTTTAGTTGCATGATTTAAAATTAATTTAAATAATCAATTAAATGTTCGATTTAATTTCTATGTCGGAAAATAAAGAGAAAATATGCCGATGATGCAATGCGAAGAAAATTTGAAATAGAGTGGATGATGGAGTGTAGGATTTGCGATTTATGATTTTTAATCCAAAAATATTGATAACTATCCTTGAAAGTTATTCACTGATCAAACGATAGCGACTTAAGAAATATATTCAATCAGAATTCAAGTTGCAGGTGAGAATGCAAAATAATCCTATAAATAATCATGAAATTATTTAGATAAAAAATAATCCTCAAACAATGATGATATTCACAAAAATTCTCTTTAATTGTAGTCCTCAGATAAATCAAATTTTATAAGATAAACTATGAAGGTTGAAATAAATTCCGTCTGAATTGAGCCCCTTGCAAAGATTAGATTGCTAAAGAATATGATCAATAATTCCTTTTCCTTAAACAAGCCCCTACGCATGATATTTCCAAAATTTAATACATTCCAATCATCGCAATAATATTAAACAATTTTTCAATATCCTTTATCGCATCCTTGTAAAATTGATCAATAATCTTCTCAATCAATTAATGCACAAAATGTCATAAATCAACCTACATGTATCGAGAGATTCAAATAATAATCATCAATAATCAGCCTTAGATTTGTTCACAAGATATATAATATGAAAGAGCACGGAATAAGCTTCAAAATGACATATTATATGTTAAAATCAGAGTTCGGATGAAAAAGATATGATGAAATGAAATTGTAGGGACTTAAATGCAAATAAAAATAAAGTTTTCTATCAAAGCAGTCTCTGGGGGACTTATATGCAATTATTAAAACTTCTAGGGGCTTTCTACAATTTTGCCCATTAGAGCATGCGTTGGGCACACGCCTAAGCTAGCGGGGACCTGCTCGTGATTTGTTGAAAAGTAGAGGCCTCCCTACAATTTTACCATGCATCACGTGCTGCGCACGTGACACTGACATCATAGGGGATATACAAAATTTTTTTGGAATGGTAGGGGTTGGGATGCAATTTCCCCCTTGCTCACATACGGAGCACGTGCGGGGGACTCTGGGGAGCTGATGAAGGCGGGTGGAGGACCTCCCGAGGCGGGGCACTGTTGGCGAGGAGGAGCGGGTCTCCGCGGTGGCATCATCAAGGGTGAAGGCGATGGTTGGAGGGTGTGATGGCTGCGAGCTGCTGCAGAACTGCATCGTCGGGAGGAGGTCAGGAGCTCGAGGGTGACGAGCGGCCAATGGGGCAGTGGGTCCAGGTCGCCATGTGTGCAGGCCGCTGGTGGCGGAGGAGAGCAGGACATCCACACGCAGCGGCTTGCACTAGAGCTCACTCCGGTGGCTCGATCTTCTGATGTGATGACTTGCAGAGGATTAGCCAAAAAACATAGAAGGAAAAGGGGACAGGACTCCTTGCGGTGATGAAGGAATGGAGCCGAGCTCCGGCCTTTGCGAGGCTGGAGGGGAGGGGGATCTGGAGGTAGAGGAGAAATGGTGGGGGAGCTTGTGAAGACGAGGGCGAAGTGGATGGATGAGGCGAGTTGACGACAATGAGGATGGCGGTGCAATAAGACGAAGGTTTTCTGGAGATGGCGTGGTTGATGCCTGGGGAGTTCGGAGGAGTGATGGAAGAGTCCTCCTCTGATCTTCGCCTAAGAGGCCGACTTGCCTCGAAGCTCTGCAAGCTCTAAGAAGAGCTGCGGCAGGAAGTTTCCGCTCCTGGATCTCGCCGATGGTGTCACCTCTATCACCGATGACATGAGGAAGAGCCAGGGCTCCCTATTCTCAATTAGCAGATGGCTTTAGAAGAGGTCGGAGGTGCATCTTTATAAGAAGGTGGTGGGTGGTAGTTATGCAGGCGAGGGGTCAGCCTCATAATGGCCGGAGAAGGGTGCGACAACCGTTACATGGACAGGAGCAGCGGAGAAACGACTGAGCGCGCGGGGGGGGGGGGGGGGGGGGCGCGTGGTAACGGCAGGAGGAAGAAAAAAGGCGAGTCACGTGCCAAGCACATGACTAGGGGTGGACAACAGGAGAGAGGGAGAGGGAGTGGGTGTGAGAGAGAGGGGGTGCCACGTGTCACCCAAAAAAATTTCAAAATTCAAAATAAAGAAAAATAGAAAAGAAATAGAAAGAGACCTCGGATAGAAAAATTTTCTTCACAAAAATTGTTCTTCTCGATGAGATCTACAACTTTCATGAAGGGATTAGGAGCATAAGAGGTCATCTGTATAAAGTTGTATTTTTTGAGGTCTCCATGTGTATAGAAAACCGACTTTTTAGAGTTTTGTAATTTTTTGGTGGTTTTAAAAGAGGATAAAAATTATTTAAAAATATCATAAAATACAAAAAATTAATTGCACCCTAATCTATTTTTGGATTTTTACTAAATAAGAAAATAGGAAAATAAAATAGAAGTACAAAACAAGCAATTTTTGTACAGACTCATAGAGGACACTCAAACTTGGTCAGTTTCTTTGATTTCAGTCTTAATATAGATTTGTATTTTTATGTTGTTTGATAGAACTTTCATCAAAGAACAAAAATGAAGAAGAAATAAAATTAAAAGGGTTAATTATGTACATAAAACTCAGGTCAAAAATAGCAAAATGATAAAATGCGCAAAAGAGGCCCAAAACCCAACTTTCACATATTAGCCTCGAATTTTATAAAATTGGTCTTGTTTTGAAGGTATTTGAAAATGGAGTACTTTAAAAGTGAGTAGACCAAAATCAGACACTGTATGAGGGAGATATGCATGTTTTAGTCCGTTAGATGTGAAATTAGACTTTGGGATTATTTGACACTTATTTGAGTTAGCAATTTTTCTGTAATTTGTTTATTCTTATTAGTAGTATCTATACTATGGAGGTAGTTTCATGTTGATTGGAGTTAGGATGAATTAGTTAAAAATAGGGAATGTTAGCAGCTTTTTAGGCCAATTTACACATTATGCAATTATGCATGATGAAATGCGAATATTATTTACACATGTATGAATGCTAATGATGCTCTATTAATTTCTAAATGCATATGTATTTTGGAGAACATAGTCTAATAGACCTATTTTAGCATGATGAATACGAGATTCATCATACCTCTATACTTAAAGCATGCTCCTCCCCGAGCATCAATGAATGCACTCTGATCGTGCATGTGAATTTTCAAGGCTCAATTCATTGAAGACCCTTAATTTGAGTGATCCTGAAATTTTGGGTTCAACCATGCTTTAATCAAAAGGAATCCAACTTTTCTATTTATCAAACTCTTTATTTGTACATAAAATATAATGATATGACTTTTAATGTACTGCAATCATGAGAGTCGAGTCAAGACATCACCCAAAGTTCCATTTCAGGAGACTCTCCTCTAGACCTAATCCTCATCACTAAGGAATAAGTCGATTCTTGCATCCAATTAACCGTCTCATTAGTTTGTTAGACTTGAAAGTGTATATTGGTGACAGATGATGGAGGGCATAGGATTATGTATATTTTTCTCTCCCTCACATTGGAACAAGGGGCCTCTCGACTGCCTTATTAATCAACCCATGTATTTTTTTGTTGTTGATCAATGTGTCTGTCAATTGAATTTGGAGTCATCTGCACTTGTTTTTCTGGTAGTACACCGGGATGTGTCTCTTTTGAGTATCTAAGATACCTTCGACACCCAGACTTGTATCACTATAAGATGCAGAGCCCTTTTATGGTGCTAGCTTTACTCCTTGGTCCTAATAGAGTTTGGTCCAAGTGGACATTTTAAAAATGTTGGGTAGCGCTCGCCATATGGTGGAAGCTCTTTTGATTTTGACTTTAATGATAGAGCTTTTCTTTGATATATTTCTTTTCTTTTCTTTTTGGCTAGCTCCACTACTTTTACCAAAAGTCAACGCACATTGATAAATAATTATTTATGTTTCATCATACCCTGGAACATATGTAAATATCAAACGATAACATATGATCTTGTTCACATATTGGCTAAGGTTTTGCTGACACTCAAGTTTCTTGAAGCCTTCATTAACTTTATCCAATCCTTGAGCATCATAAGATCAGGTCTAGACTTAAATCTCCGTTTATAGTCAAGTGATAACTCAACTCATCTCATCAATCATGCACTTGTGAATGTGTGGTGCTGATCATATTCTTTTGAAGGCAGAGATGAAGAATGCAATATAGCACTCAAATCTTTCAAACTAGGGAAGTGTAGATTATTAAGTTCAAAACCCTAATGACTAAGGTTGACCAACTCAATCTCTCAAGATCTCAGAAATCTAGTGTCTTCAAATCCTCATGCCTTAAGCGATAGTGAATGTGTTAGGAATAAACCAACTAAGGAATGCATGAGACGCTGAATGGAATGCAAGACCTTGAGTGGAAATTTTTTTATGCAAAAAGGTTTTATTTTTTTGTTTTGTTTTTTTGAAAACCAAGTATTATTTATAAAAAGAATTTAGTATTATATACATAATATACACTACTTGTACCCAACCCCGAATTTAGATGAAAACAATTAAAGTACAAGCTATGGATAAAGTTAGTAGAATATATACAAACACCCCTATACTTATCTTGTGCTATGTCCTCATGGCACAAAGTGAAATGTAGACATAGCTTGTACTAAGTGTAGATGAGGAGAGAAGAATAGAGATGAAGAAGTCAACATGCCTCCTATACTTAGACATTTAAGGGACTAAGCATAGTAGAAAAGCATGAAATTAGGCAGTAGAGGGTGAGCGGTAAGAATAGAAGCGATATATACAGAATAGTACAGGTCCCCCTATACTTAGGCTCAGGTCAACCTAAGTATCATCGGATAATTACAAATGGGGAACCGAGTAGATTTACGGATGTACAAGGTCAAGGAGGTTTACGAAGAACCTTCTTCCAGGAGTGGGGTGGGAGATAATATGGAGATGTGGAGGGTGGTGAAGAGGGGGCGGGTGAAGAAGACCATCCATTATCAGAGTTGTCCTTAAAAGAATAATAGTCATATGTGGAGGATCTCCAACTATTATCAACCAGAGGTAAGTGCCCTTGGATGAGACCTGTATTATTGCACCTACCTGATGAACCACTTCAAGACCAGATGAGGACTCTTTAGAAATCACCTGGTGTCTAATGTAAAAGATGACTTTCTTGGTCGGTTTGTTTCCTTGAGAAGTATTGGGAGGAAGATGTACAATCTTCTTATCCCTATTATGAATAACTTGTGTTGTATGTATGAGTTCCTCATCAGATAAATCCCCATAAAAGTCGACCAATTCTTGTAGGGTCATACACTACTTTGGGCGAGGGAGCATGTTCCTGGTGGCTTTGTTAGTGTTGGATGGGGATGTTGATGTTACCTCCTGATAATTGTTAATTTTGGTGACATCAGAGGTTTCCTGAGTCGGTTCTTTGCATGGTTTAAATATCTCATGAATTAATGCCAACTCAAAAATTGGAGCACATAAATAATCATGACATTCCTCAGAAATATGTTCCAATTCTTCATAAGCTCCTAAATAATGTTTCCTCCTAGGAGCAGTTGCAGGATGGGAGGTGTGGTGAGAATCAAAGGATTGTCCAACAGTCAGTCTCATGGGTGTCTCTCCTAGGGCATGTGTCGGTATTTTGTGAGGAGAGGTATGATCATGTTAAGCATTTATCTCCTGGTCACAACTGTCGGTTTCAGGTTGGGTTTCCTCAGAGTAGGTCGTGTCTTTGAGGCTTTGTGCATTGTGGTCAAAGTTCAGAAACTTGATTTCTTGAGTCTCACAATCAACAATTGCCTTAGCAGAGGCTAAGAACGGCTTTCCTAAAATGATAGGAGACTCAGACAATGTTCCGGGGTGCTCAATGTCAAGGACAATAAAGTCCACTTTGTGTCTCTCATCCCTAAAATTTACGACGATAGAAACAATCCCTCGCAATCTTTTGGTAGATCGATCAAGCAATTGAACGATCACCCTAGTCTTTTTGAGTTGTTTGAGTTTGAGTTGGTCAAAGACGGACTTGGGGAGGTTGTTTAATGTAGAATTGTCATCTAACTGAACATGAGTAAACAAGGTATCCTCAATTTCACATGTGATCCGAGTCAACCTTGACTTTGTGACTTTTGATTTTATGATTCATCACCAAAGAGCTGGTCATAGATATGACTTGATATTCAGTCCTTGATAGTTTCTTGCCCATCTTTTTAGGGTTTAGTCAACTCTTCACAAATCGTTAAGATCGAGCACATATTCTATGGCCTTGATCAATGGAAGCTCTAAAATCAGGATCTTGCAAAATGCTTCTATTTCAAAATTGTCCATTTGTTTTGAATTTTCTATTTTTTCTGTTTTTTGGTATTTTCTGTGATAAGGTCAGTAGGGGGTCAGAGGTAAGTGGTGGTTGTGCCTGATTGTGAGTCACATGATGATTTAGTGGTTTGCTTGGTTGTGGCCTCACTTCTTCTGGATTCTGCATGGACTAGATGAGATCATATATTTTCTCAATCACATCATTTACTCTATGATTGATTCGAGCAATCTCATCCTCAAACATCTCATGACTTGTGATTGAATAATCATTCTCCATATGTCGTGATTCCGACGTGTAACCTTAAGTAGAGTATTGATTATTCATAGTCATTATAGTCTAGTCACGAGTCACATATCCTTGACTATGGTTTTCTCGTGGATTATCGAAGGAAAATTGATCGTACCTAGGAAGATAGTCAACCTAAGTAGAGGATGGTTCAAGAGGCTGCGAGCTCAAAATAACCGGAAATTGTGTTTCACTGTCAATATAGGTTACTCTATTTTTCATCCTCAATTTTGCTCACTATCTCATGTCCATAAGATTGTCAGAATGTGAGAGAGGTCTATTCCATGAAGAAGTGTGGGTATAGGGTGGCATGTAAGGGAGGGAAGAGAATGATGGTTGAGGGGGATCGGGTTTGAAGAGAGGGTTCCCCTGGAGAGAGTGAGAAGAAGGATATCGGGGCATGGTCATGGAGACCAGGTAAGATGGCCAATGCGCCAACATCTTCTTAAGAGAGGGATGTAATGATTCATGAACCATGATTTGCTTGCAATTGCAAGGTTTTTGACGCACACAAGTCAAACACAAAACAAACACGTAGATTCACCCACTCGATACTTGTGAAGGCACGTCAGGGTTTGACTGCTTATCTTTTCAATTTTAATTTAATGATCAAACAATCTTGAAGATTTAAGCGGAGCTGTTAGATGCTGAAATATTTCACAAAGAGTGTCCTGAGTTCATACATCTTGTTGAACCTACTTTCAGCAAGTATGGTTGTAAGTACGGAGCGTTAGAAGGCTACCCGTGTTACTTGAGGACAGAGCCTTTCATGGTGTCCTCTAAACCACCCACTCTGCTAAGGGAATCGGACCATAAAACAGCTACCCGAAACCCTCACTGAGAAGTAGCTAGTTGTTTTTAAAAATAGTAGTCTGAGTAAAAATTTTTGGTTTTTGGCTCTGTCCTAAGTGTGCTATCTGGTCCTTACAAACAATGAGTGGGTTTCTCTCCACCAGATGCAAGGGTTAATTTTATGTCAATTTTATTTACAGTCGCCTTGATTAGCAGTCCCGATTTTAGGTTAGGGTTATCATTGAGGTTTTTGATGAGCACATAAATTCATGCCTAACGAGCAGTCCCAATTCCTTTAATTCCTAACTTGTAAAACTGAGGAGGGAGAATCGAAAAAACCAATGCAAGTATAAATCAATGATGCATGCTTAAGGAGAAGACATATAGTGATTCCTTACGTTCTTCATGCGGGATGCAATACAAGGAATTTTTAAAATTTACACTAAATGATCTATACAGATGAAATCACCCTCAATAGATAGTTCTATTAGCGCGAAAAAATGATTAAAAATTTGGCTAAGTTAAACGATCTACCAGTGCGCATAGTTAGTGAAAGTTGTGTGTACTAAAAATTATGAGCACAGGCAAAAATAATTTTAATCTAGCATATGTGCTTCTAAATTCTACACTACACCATAGAGAGTCCAGTCTGAATTATTATAAATTATCAGGCTTCAGAGAGAGGGTCCTTGTGATTGATGCAGAAAATAAACTATCTAAGATCTCTCCCACAAAATTAAAATTCAGACTTTGATCCTTGATTTTGAATCCAAAGTTGACTCCGAGCTATTTATTTGCGAAGAGATAATTCAAGATTAGTATCATAAGTGAGAGAAATATGCAAAATATAACGGGGAAAATAAAATGGAAAAGGAAGAAAAAATGACACAGAAATTAATTTTACAAAAATTAATTACAGAAAAAAATTCAAAACCCTAAAAATACATCATTCCCCGAAAACGATGCCATTTGATGAACATCAAAATTGCCTCTTTGATTATCTAAAATTGTAGTATAGGAGATGATCTTCGATTCAGTAAAAAACCACAAACTTTGAATGTTGTGGAATATTTTTACTTGGCAAGTCTACCAAGGTCGAACACATGAAACAGTGATTTTTAGTTGCATGGTTTTAAATTAAATTAAATAATCAATTAAATGTTCGATTTTTTTTCTATGTCAGAAAATAAAGAGAAAAATATGTTGATGATGCAATGCAAAGAAAATTTAAACATAGCCGATGATGGAGCGCATGATATGTGATTTATGATTTTTAATCCAAAAATATTGATCACTATCCTCGAAAGTTATTCAAAGATCAAAAGATAGTGACTTAAGAAATATATTCAATCGAAATTCAAGCTGTAGGTGAGAATGCAAAATAATCCTATAAATAATCCTACAACTATTTAGATTAAAAATAATCCTCGGACAATGACGGTATTCACAAAAATTCTCTTTAATTGTAGTCCTCAGATAAATCAAATTTAATCATATAAACTATTGAGGTTGAAATTAATTTCATCCGAATTGAGCCCTTGCAAAGATTAGATTGCTAAAGAATATAATCAAAAATTCCTTTTCTTTAAACAAGCCCTACGCAGGATAATTCCTAAATTTAATACATTCTAATCATCGCAAGAAGATTAAACAATTTTTCAAGATCCTTTATCATGTCCCTGCAAAATTGATCAGTAATCTTCTCAATCAAGTAATGCACAAAATGCCATTAATCAACCTACATGTATCAAGAGGTTCAAATAATAATAATCATCAATGATCAGCCTCAGATTTGTTCACTAGATATATAATATGAAAGATCACAAGATAAGCTTTAAAATATGATGAAATAAAATTCTAGAGACTTAAATGCAAATAAAAATAAAGTTTTCTATCAAAGTATTCCTGGGGACTTATCTGTAATTATTAAAACTTCTAAAGGATTTCTATAATTTAGCCCACTAGAAAATGTGTTGGGCACATGCCTTACCTAGGGGGACGTGCTTGTAATTTGTTGAAATAGAAGAGGCCTCCCTGTAATTTTACCATGTGTCATGTGTTGCGCACGTGATGCTGACGTCACTTGGGATATATTGCAGTTTTCTGGAATGGCAGGGGGCGGGATGCAAATTTCCCCCTGCTCACGTGCGTAGCACATGAGGGGGACTCTGGGGAGACGATGAAGGTGGGTGGTGGACCGCCCAAGGAGAGGAACTACTGGCGAGGCGGAGGAGGTCTCCACGGTGGAGGGTGGAGGCGGGGCCACGCCATCCAGGGAGAAGGCGGCGGCTGGAGGGTGCAATGGATGCGAGCTACTGCAGAACTGCACCATCAGGCATAGGTCCAGAGATCGTGGGTGATGAGCGGGCCGATGGGGCAACGGGTCCAGGCCGCCACGTGCACAGGCTGCTGGTGGCAGAGGAGAGCAGGATAACCACGTGCAGAGGCTTACGCTGGAGCTCTTTCTTGTGGCTCGATCTTCCGATGTGGGGACCTGTAGAGGATTAGCCAAAAAACTTAGAAGGAAAAGGGGACGGGACTCCGTGCAATGATGAAGGAATGGAGCCGAGCTCTGGCCTTTGCGAGGCCATTGGGGAGGGGGATCTGGAGGAAGAGGAGAATTGGCGGTTGAGCTTGTGAGGACGAGGGTGGAGTGGATCGATGATGCTAGTTGACAACGATGAGGATGGCGGTGTGACTAAGATGAATAACGAAGAAGAACATGATGTTTTTTGGAGACGGCGTGGTTGACGCCTGGGGAGTTGGGAGGAGCGATGGAAGAGTCCTCCTCTAATCTTTGCCTTAGAGGCCGACGACTTGCCTCGAATCTCTGCAAGCTCAAAGAAGAGCTGTGATAGGAGGTTTCAGCTCATGGATCTCGCTGATGGTGTCACCTCTATCACCAATGACATGAGGAAGAGCTGGGGCTCCCTATTCTCGATTGGCAGATGGCTTTAGAAGAGGTTGGAGGTGCAACTTTATAGGAAGGTGGTGGGTGGCGGTTGCGAGTGAGCGGTCAGCCTCATAACAGTCGGAGAAGGGCGCGACGACTGTTACATGGAGAGGAGAGGCGGAAAAATGGCTGAGCACGCCGGAGGGGGGGGGGGTTGGTAATGACTGGAGGAAGAAAGAAGGCGAGTCATGTGACTGGGGGTGGAAGATAGGATAGAGATGGAGTGGGGGTGAGAGAGAGGCCTGCCACGCGTCACCTCCCCAAAAATCAAAATCAAAAGAAAGAAAAATAGAAAAGAAATAGAAGAAAACCTCGGATAAAAAATTTTCTTCATGAAAGTTGTTTGTCTCAATGAGATCTACAACTTTCTTGAAGAGAGTGGGAGCAAACGAGGTTATCTATACAAAGTGGTATTTTTGGCGGTCTCCATATGTATAGAAATTCCACTTTTTAGAGTTTTGTAATTTTTTATGGTTTTAAAAGAGGATAAAAATTATTGAAAAAATACGATAAAATATAAGAAAATTAATTGCACAGTAATATATTTTTTTATATTTTTAAAAAATAAGAAAATAGGAAAATAAAATAGAAGTACGAAACAAGCAATTTTTGTACAAACTCACAGAGGACACTCGGACTAAGTCAGTTTCTTTATTTTCAGTCTTAATTTAGATTTGTATTTTTATGCCGTTTGATAAAACTTTCATCAAAGAACACAAATGAAGAAGAAATAAAATTAAAAGGGTTAATTATGTACATGAAACTCATCTAAAAAATAGCAAAAAGATAAAATGCGCAAAAGAGGTCCAAAACTCAACTTTCACATGGGCTTCGAATTTTATGAAATTGGTCTTGTTTTGAAGGTATTTGAAAATGGAGTACTTTAAAATTGACTAGAGAAAAATCGAACACTGTATGAGGGAGATATGTACGTTTTAGTCTGTCATATGTGAAATTAGACTTTGGAATTATTTGACATTTTTTGAGTGAGCAGTTTTTCTGTATTTTTTATTTATTCTTGTTAGTAATATCTACACTATGTAGGTAGTTTCATATCAATTGGAGTTAGGATGAACTAGTTAAAAATAGGAAAGTTAGAAGCTTTTTAGGCCAATTTACACATTATGCAATTATGCATGATGAAATGCGAATATTATTTACACATGTATGAATGCTAATGATGCTATATTAATTACTAAATGCATATATATTTTAGAGAACAGAGCCTAATAGACTAAATTTAACATGATGAATATGAGATTCATTGTCAGGGTGCCAAAAGTTCAGTCCATCTGTATTCTTACAAATAATAATGGAAATAAAAATGGCACTCTCTCACAAAAATAAAAGAAAAATGGTGCTATACTAGTTTCCTTCTCTATTTCTCTCATGCTCTCTCGTAGTGACTAGCTAGTGGAATAGCCACTCTCCTCGTAGCTCGGATGCTCCAACCACCTAAGACGTCGCCTTCGACTCCAGGTCCCTTACAAGAAAAATATAAGAAAGGTGATTAACACAGATAAGCATTATATCAAATAAAGAGTCAATAAAAATAAAAATAGTGAAATAAAAATAGCACAAAAATTTTCCTATGCATTGCTCTCCGGCAATGATGTCCACACAAAGCTGGAACACAGGCGTTCAGGCGATCCACAAAAATATTGAATTCAATACAATTAACCCACAAATATATGAAGCAATGCAAAACAAAAATGTAGAGTTATATTTTATTATAACTCTACAAATAGTGTGTATATGTGTAGGTATGTGTAGAGGTCGAATATAGGGAGCACGAGGAATAAAGCACACCAATTGACTAAAAACATTAATGATTTTGTGATTATAGAATTATTATTTTTAGTGGATTTTAATATTTAATACGTTTTTATTTTTTTTATTTTTAATTCTATAATTATTATATTTTCTGATTTTCTAATTTTTAAAAAGTATTGATAATAGGTATAAAAATAACTATATAATTATATTTAGCTAATATGATAGATATAAGATATAACTATAAATAAAATAGAGAAAAAAAATAATGTAGGTAAAGTCCCTTTTTCAAAGGGTATTAATTTTTTGGGTATTTTTTTAATAATTACAAAACTAATAATAGTAAAATAATTAAATATAATTATAAATATACAATATAAAGTAGTACTTACATAAATATACTTATAAGTACTCAAATTGCATAAAATAAAATCTTTTTGTCTTTTTTTATATTTTAATCTATTTTTGGTTATTTTTAACTTTATTTTTGCATTTTTTTAATTTTTAAATGAATAAAAATAGGGAAACAATGAGTAATACTATGTAGTCGATTGTTTTGGAATTTAAAAATAGCTAAATAGCTCAAAAATTTCCAAAACTAATTTGTATATGTAATAGATATAGCCAATAGGATATAGAAATAGAAAATGATTTTTTTGGTTTGAAAACAAATTTTTAATAATTTTTATAGTATTTTTAGACTTTTCTATTTTTAGTGTTTTCTTTAGTATTTTTAGTGGTTTTTGGTTTGTAGGTGCAAAATACAATAATAAACAACTCCTATTTTTTTAGATTTTTTTCAAAATACTTTTCTAATTTTTATGGATTTTTAAATACGAATAAGAAATAAATGTGTTGTTTTTGGATTTTTAAATATGGAAAACTATTTAAATTGGCCATGTGAAAAATATATGTGAATTTATAATGTAGCCGACACTTAAAATAAAATTCCTACAAATTTTAAATGCAAAATTATATTGTTAATGCAAGAAATAAAGAAAATATAAATACAACACTGAGAGGGACTGAAATGCAAAAAAAATTAAGTAAAAATGCAATAAGGAATAAAAACATGAAGTCTAGAGGCCTCCACATAAATTTCCCACAAATATTTTATTCATACAATCCCGACAAGTGCATACATGCAATTTTCAGACCATGGCAGGGCATACATGCAAATAATCCAAAAAGTTTTGAACTGGATTCCAAAATTGAAGTACTAAATTATAACACAAAAGGATGGGAGGTCCCTGCAAAAAGCCCACCACCTCACGTGTATGGGCACATGAGGTGATGTGGCGATGGACCTAAGTGTAAACAAAGAGAGCACAAGGGGGTCTACCGTAGATATTACAACAACTTTTACACTACATACAAAACTTTATGGACTAAATGTTGTAAAATACGCTCCACTAAGCACATGAGTAGACGAGTCAGATGCATGCATTTTACCACGTGTCGCTCGCTCAAAGGTCGATGATAGTTCGCTGATCGACACTCGAGATCAGATCCTGGGCGAAGATCAGATGGTGGCGTGAAGCTTGATGAGACGGATGTTGCATATTGCGAAGAACTCCTCGTGATACGACGGTCGAGGCACTATTTGGAAGAACTGGTGAAGAACTCTCCCCAGGCTAGCTTGGATCTCTGCTTCAAGATGAATCCTACCACACAGGAGGTTCCCAAATGGCCCAGAAGGCTGCCGAAGGCAGTCTACATCGATTGGTACCCTCAAAATGATCCAGGACCCATCGAGGGGGTCCTAGGATTCAAAGAAAGGCAGAGCATCTGAAGGTTCTTTGGCTTAACAAAATCTGACCCAGAAGGGGTCCTTGGCCTCCAAAGCCTTCAAGGAACGCACAAGAACATAAAAATGAAGCTTTCGAGGATCTTATTGGGGTGAGATGAGGTGAAGTGGTACGTGGCAGGGAGTCTCCGGCAAGCAGCAGAATGGAGACTCTGATCTCCTGATCCGAAGAGGCTCAGGGTGAATGAGAGGGTACGAGACGTATAACAGGAAATGGGGAGCGAAATGAGAGCAAAATAAGGGTCGGGGTACAGTGGGGTGACGACAAAAAAGGTTATCGAAGCTTAGCTTCGACGAGCTATGATATTTAAATTTCTTGAAATAAAATGCAAATTTAATTGAAAACTAAAGATAAACTACTCTAAACCTAACCCTAGGAACAAAAAGACCACTTAAACTAGGTCTCTACCTCGGAAAATGAAGGAGCCGGAGGAGCTCCGTCGCTGGTGACCGGCAATGCCCGAATCACAACCTTGACTCCTCTTCCTCCACGCCAAAGGGTCCGGCAAGACTCCTGTTGTCACCAGGGCTACAAGGCACGAGAGTCAAAGATTTCGAGGGGCTAAAGGGGATCAAAAATTCAAAATGGCAGAGGAGATGTATATGTACAAGAGGAGGTTTGACTAGGGTTCCTGATCAATACATTGATCCATCGATTGAGGAGGTGCTTCAGCGTGAAAGTCCAAGGATCGAGGCACAAAAATGATGAAGGATCCGGTCCCTAAAAATGCAAGATATGATGGGGATAAATTGAGGAACATGCGAGGTCAGCGGGTCGCGGACCTAGGGTATAGGGGTGGCTCAATTGACCGACATGTCAATCGAGGCCCGCCCCTGATTGGGCGACGCCACTCGCTATGTGACAAAACTGAATAAAAAATAAAAATAATTCAAATAAATTAGCAAGTGATTTATTTTATTTTTGGTCAAATGTGAAAAATATTTATTATTTTATGTAGTATTTTATTTTGATATTTATTTATTTCTTCAAGGTAATTCGTTATATGTTTCTTTTAGAGGTTCATTTATAGGTATATTTACCTATATATGAGGTATTTTATTTTTGTTTTAGATTTTATTAATTTATATACATTAGTTATATATTTCTAACTTAATTAAATACATATAAATATATTCTTTTTGTAATTTTCTGAGGTGATTTGTACACTTAAATAAATATATGTATTTATTATATATGTATATGTATGTGTATTTCATATATGTGTTTTTGTATACTTATTTATTTTATTTCATTTTAATGACTTTTTTTATAATTATTTACATATGCTATAAATAATATTTACAAAATTATAGAAATCTAAAAATATGAAAAATGTAAAGATTAAATAAAATGATTATGTTATTCAAGTATGCTATACAAAAAGGTCCAAAACCTAACTTTTCCATCTTAAGTCCAAATTGAATGAAATCACCTTCATTAAATTACTTTTTAAATATTATATACAATTAAAAGTGAGTTTGGTCAATTTTGATAAAATATGGAGAAGATACATGTATGTGAAGTTTGGATTTTGGCTTTTTATTCTTGGTGTATAGGGCACATTGTGCATTATTTTTATGTGAATTAAATTATACATTTTTTCTATGTATTTTTATCTACAACTTTCATGTACAAAGTTTATTTATTTTATGTATAAATAATAACGAATAAAATAGATTATTGATGAATTAAAAATTAGGGTTTTATTGTATTTTTAGTCCTTATCTCACCCTACTTTATTCCTTGTTGAGCCAGTCATCATGATGCCTATGTCTCAGGGTTTAGGGTCATTCAATACATATGGTATTTCAATTCTTTTTTTCTTTATTCTTTTATTTTGGCTTTAAATAGAGTAATTTATACAATATTTACAGTGTAAATAATAGATATTATGGCTTTGGGGATCCCGAACAGTGAAATGATGTGATCTTTCGCGAACTTGCATACGATCTTGCTATCTAGGGCTCGGGCAGGGATAGATTCTATCCACCTAGATATGCAATCTACTGCCAATAGAATGTTGTCGTAACTGTGGCTATTAGGAAATATGCCCATAAAGTCTATGCCCCATGCATCAAAAACATCAAACATAATCATGGGTTGCATGGGCATTTCATATTTGGAACTAACCGTTCGTCCCATTTTCTGACACACTGTATACGATCGAACAAATGCATAGGCTACGTGGAACAGGGTCAACCAGTACAATCCACACTATAACACTTTTAAGTGGCCCTTTTTCTGGAGTGATGCCCTCTTGCCTCCAAGGAATGGCAATATGTGAGGACACTCATGTATTCCTATAGAGGAATACACCTCTACCGAACACAATACGAACCTTTGAGAAAAGGAACATATCCTCCCAGTGGTATGGATTCTGACTTAAGTCGGCCAATGTTGTTCTTGGGCCAATCATGGGAAACTATCCTAGACATCAAAAAGTTAAATATACTATCATACCATGGGAGATAGTCGACAGAATAGATCAACTCGTCAAGAAGGCAGTCATTAATAGGGTCGGTCTTAGGGGAAGTCTATGATTCTATGCAAGAGAGGTGATCAACCACTACATTCTTCACTCCAAGCTTGTCCTTGATCCGCAAATCAAATTCTTGGGGTAGTAGAATCCACCTAAGAAGATGCGCCTTGGCATCCTTCTTTCCATTAGGTACTTGATGACTGTGTGATCTGTGAATACAATAACCTTGGATCCTAAAAGATATGACCTAAATTTATCCAAGGCAAACACTACAACACGCATTTCCTTCTCTGTAACAATATAGTTCCTTTGAGCTTGATAGAGAACATTGCTTGCATAATGGACAACACACTGTATCCTTTCTCTCCACTTTCCTAACACGACCCCAACTGTGAAGTCAGAAGCGACCATCATGTTCTCAAAGGGGAGAGACCAAACTGGAACCTATAGGATAGGGGTATCCATGATCTTCCTCTTAAGGAGCTCGAAGGCCTCAAGACACAAGTGAACTGCAAGGAAATCCATGTCTTTTTCTAAGAGCTCCATTAACAATCGAGAAATCTTTCAAAAGTCCTTTATGAATCTTCGGTAAAAATCAACATGCATGAGGAACGACCGCACTTGCTTGATGTTGGTTGGTGGTTGAAGTTTCTTGATTGCATCGATCTTGGTAAGGTCAATCTCCATTCCTCTCTTAAAGATGATGTGCCCCAACACAATGCCCTCTTGGACCATGAACTGGCTCTTCTCCCAAGAGAGCACCATATTCACCTCATTACACTTCTTGAGGTCTCGATCTAGATGAGATAAACAAGATCCAAATGAATCCTAGTGGATCGAGAAGTCGTCCATGAAGACTTCTAGGAAGTCTCCCACCATCTTGGCAAATACTACAATCATGCACTGCTTGAACATCCCTGGTGCATTGCATAACCCAAAGGGCATGTGCCTGAATGCGTAAGTACCGAATGGACATGTAAAGTTGGTATTTTCCTGGTCCTCAGGAGCGATGCTACTTGATTGTAGCCAGATTAGCCATCTAAGAAGCAAAAGAATGGTTTTCTCGCGGGTCTATCCAAAATCTGACCAATGGATGGTAGGGGAGAAATTATCCTTTTTCGTCACGACATTCAAGCATCTGTAATCCACACAAACACTCCACAACATGGGTACTTGTGTTGCAATTTCCTCTCCGTTCGAGTTGGCGACTGTCTGGAGTCCCGTCTTCTTAAAGACTACATGAAGTGGTGTCACTCACTTGGAATCAGAGATTTCATATATGAGCCCCATATCACACTATTTCTCTATTTCTTTATTAACCACATCCCGTAAGTTTGGATTCAACCTGCATTGGAACTCATGGGATGGTGTTTGAAGCGTGAGTTTCTAAAACAAGAAACCTACTGGATTGATTCGATGGACGATTGCTCTCAGGGCATGATGATGACTCGTGGTACTCCCCATGAACTTGAGATATCCTCTTCACCATGTTTTCCACACAAATAGAGATTTTGATGATCTCTACCTCCTGATTTTGTCACATGAAATTGAGTCCTTGGATACATATACATAGCACGATGAAGAAGGCAACTCCTCTCATGATTGGCCAATCCAATGAAGTGGAAGATGGGGCTTGAGTGTAGAGAGGTTTGACCTTGCACATCATGAAAAATGTCGAATAAGCGAATCAAATTAGCAAAGAAAGATATTTACTGAACGAACACTGATGCAATTGTATAACAAAAAAATGCAAAACAAAATCATATAGCATAGGAAATCTTTTCCAAGCCATTCTATATAATCACACGATTATTTAGGAATACCTTTTAAAGCCTGAGTCTCAAAGGAAGAGACCTACTAAATCAAGTCCAATCCGGCGATGCTTTCTATTGTGGGTACGATGATGACTCGTGTTTCTTTCCACAAGCTTGATCTTCTCCACCAATTAGTCCACACAAATAGAGATCTATATGATCTCTACATACTGATTTTGTCACACGAAATTGACTCTTCCTTCATGTACATGGAGCAAGAGGAAGAAGGCAATGCCTCTCATGATTGGCCAAGCCAACATTGAGGAAGGAGAGGCTATATGGGTGGACGGCCAGGGTTTGATGTATATGATGATGGGGACAATGAAGAGTTGTGAAGAGACTCTTCTCTTCGAATTTTTCTTTAAGACTTTAGACATGCACACATGGGCATCGAATGTATTAACTAGGAAAGAGAGGCTAAGCCCAGACTACATCATGGCCCTTGAATTACTCGTGTATGGATATGGTGGATTCCCAATCCTAGATGTATTTGGATACCCAACTAGCCAATATTATCACCAAGATAACAACCAATTAAGAGAGTCATAATTCAAGTTGAAGAGACCAACACACTTGGCCTCTAACAACCATCGTGGATGTCCATGGTGGACCAACCAAGAGTCTCTCTCATATCAATCCCAATTGAGACTTGATATTAAATTTAATTACATCTTGATTAATATCAATTGAAATTAAATTACAAGTACCATTATTGAAAGATTTATGAAAACAACCTCCCAACAAATGAATCTGATTGATTAGTCCACACAAATAGATATCTATATGATCTCTACATTCTGATTTCATTGCGTGGAATCGACTCTTCATTCTTGTACACATAGCACGAGGAATAAGGCAACTTCTCTCATGATTGGACAATCCAACATAGAGGAAGAAGAAGCTATATGTGTGGATGGCTAAGGTTTGGTGCATAGGATGATTGGGACAACCAATAGTTGTGAAGATATTATTCTCTTCTAATTTTTCTTCAAGACTTTAGAGAAGCATACATGGGAATCAAATGAATTAATTGGAAAAAGGAGGCTAAGACCCGACCACATCATGGCCCTTGAATTCCTCTTGGGTGGATATGATGTATTCCCAATCCTTCAAGTAGTTGACTAACCAACTAGCTAATATTTTTACCAAGATAATAACCAATTAAGAGAGTCGTAATTCATGTTGAAGAGGCCCACAAACTTGGCCTCTTACAACCATGGTGGTCGTCCATGGTGGATAAACCAAGAGGCTCTCGCATCAATCCCAATTATGACTTTATATTTAATCTTGTTATCTCTTGATTAATATCAATTTAAATCAAATTAAAAAGATGAACATTGGAAAATTTATGAAGACGACCTCTCAACAAATGAAACCAATTTATTAGTCCAAAACAAAATGTATATCCAATTTACATTTGTAAATTATGTGAATCACATTCACATATATCTTGAATATTTGTATATGAATCGTATTCATATAAATATTAATTATTATGAATCTATATTCATATTAATAACTAATATGTGTATCATATCCACAACAATAACAATTATTATCTTGATTTTGATATCTCAATGTTCGCGTCATAATTCAATTAGGTCTGAGTAGTATCCGCGAATACTTGAAGACAATGTCAGAGAGACCCATGTATTGTGACATGGTATCCAATATTAGGGCTTAAGCCATTTATGGGCATAACCTTTGGGATCCATTTCTATTTGGTTCCATTTCCATTCCAACATTTGGATCTAGAAAATGGATACTAGAAATGTGTACTAGGAATGGGTTCTATGATATGAGATTTAATCCACTTAATTATCAATTTTATAGCCATAAATTGGAGTCAGTAAAATCCACTAGGTTTCATCACTCCCTCGGAGTGGAAATATCACGGAGTATAATCTATTAAGATCACATCAACCTAGAATATTCTGATTACTCAAGCATCCTATACACATGGAAGACCATGATTAAACCTAAAGTTCAAACTCTTGCTTGAATTTCTTCTTCAAGGTTAAATTAATAGATTTTTGAATTGATCATTGGAGGGCAATATAAATCATAAGATTTTCAAAAGTATATAATTCTATTTCTGAATATTTGTCTTGTTTTATAAATAAGATGACCATGCATGGAATTCAGTGTGAATCCAATATCTCATGAGTGATCTCTGTCTCTCACTTCATAGATTATGAACTTGTATAATTTCTTCAGGAGATCATACATATCATATGTCATCATATGCACACCAACGCGCTAGTATATAGACCTTGTATAGGTCATCAACCAAATGGTTTGTTATATGTGCATACTTGGAGATATACATATATATCTGTCTCTGGTATAAGGATACATGCCTGTTTGTGACAGTGTAAGATTCATGTCTTTAATATCTCGATCTCGTCGAGTCCATACTTTGACTTAAACTCAACATTTTGACTTTTGGTCAACATTTTAGCTTTTAGTCAACTGGTTAACTTTGGTGAACGCTTCAACTTGACTAATCCAATAGATCTGAATCCATGTTCCTATGTATAGGACTTGTATCAAGAGGTAAGTCATAAATTAGTCTTAAAGAAAGATTATCATCTCTTTCTCAAACTGAAGATCATTCTTGACTATCATGTGGTGATGCCAGTTGTGTCCTCAATTTAACTCTTTAGATCTACAAAATCCTGCATCAACCTCTACGATCTAACTTTTTAGATCAACAGTGGTATGATATCAAGATGCCCATGGTACATAACCCTAGTTATACTATCAGAACTTTCATCAAGCGCAAACACAAACATTCAATCCCGATTATGAAATAAAACATAATAACTTTTATTGCATTAAAGAGTCACTAAGAGCTTACAAGTACAACATCAACAAGGGTTGTTGACTATGCTATTGTCAACTAATATTGTCTAAGATTACTTAACCAAATCGACATGGATATAAAATTTACCGTTGGAATTATTGGAAAATCTTAAAGTACTCAATCAAGATAAAAGATACTTCAATAATCACTACAACTAATGAAAAGAAGCTATGGAGCGCTTAATTACATTGTAATTTTCCTACCTCACCTACCTCGCAACATGTATCCCCCTAATAAGCCTAATAAGGGATCAACAAAAAAAATACATCTTAAAGAGGAAACTAGGCTCTTGACTTTTTATTAAGGAGTCTATAATAAGATTAATCATGCTTCTAAGCTATAGTAAACATGGATGCCATCACACCTCTCCCAAATGTATAACTACTATGATGGAAATGGGTGAATATTTCTTTTTATTCATGTTGCCTTTCTCTTTCTTTTGCACTATCTCATTAAGTTATGGTAGTCGGCTAGACCTTTATTGAAGTTCATTGCATCATATTACTACCTATATATTTTATGACAATTAGAAATGAAAATATTATGTTTTAATTAAATATATAAATGTAGAAACAAAAATACATATTAGTAGTGGTATCTTAAGTTTAATAGTCATGTTACATCTCTTGTCTTGCAGAGTGTTTTTTACAGAGAGTGTTGTTAACTAGTGTATTTATATAGAAATGTAGTGGAAATAAGTAACATTATTTAGTACCATATGTTGATGATTTTTTATTTGTTATTAACTATAACAGATTACTACATGAGGAGGAAGTATTTCTCTCTTGGCTTTCTAAAGAATATTATTGTTTACTGCATTTGCATTGAAGTTAGTAGTAAAACATTCATTACTTTAGTGTTATATGTTGTTGATATTTTAATGATTATTAATGAAAATATTATTATGTAAGGATAAGGTATTTCTCTCAAAAAACTGTAAAATAACAAATATATGAAAAGAATTTATGGGCCTGATATATGACAATTGAAGACATGATCCGATAGATGATGAATATGCATTTTATCATCTTTATTCATTTATTTTAGCTTAAAATCCCTTATAAAATACCTGCAAATATAAATAAATATCTCCTTTTATAAATCACAATTCTTGTATAAATATTGTATATTTATCACTATTTAACCTAAAATAAATAAATAAAGAAAATAAAAGAAAAATAAAGAAAATTGAAGTCTGTATATATGAAATAAATACATGCCAACTCTGACCCAAGAGAAGGTCAAGACTTGACATGATCGACAAGGAATAAAGTAATGGGAGACAAGGCCTTTATTCAGAAAATCTAGAAAACCAATCTTCACTTGTGTATATTCATCACTTACCTATCACTGTATATAATACATAGTCCTGACTTTATTTTATTTATCATCAATTTCACATCAACTAAAAATGTGTTCTTCATGGAATTTGTATATAAAAATAAGTTGTAAGTATTAGAAACAATTTCAAGAAAAATCAATGCACAATTTGTAAACAACAACACTTTGAAAAGCCATAAAGCTCAACTTATCAGATCAATATCTTCTCCACAAAAGTCAAAATGAAACAAACTCACTTTTATTGTACTCAGAATTAAATAATCTTTAAAATAAAAATAGCTTCATAATAATTAGAATTAAGATGGGAAATGTGGCTTTTTAGGATGCTATTGTATATTATACCTATGTATATTATGTATGTATATGTATTTTCCTTGTATTTTGTATAAATTGTATTTTTAACTATTTGTATATATTGTATTTAACTTATATAAAATACAAATAAAAATCACAAACCCAAAAATAAACAAAAATAAAACCATGTATATATTGTAAATGTATCACTATGTATATTGTAAAATAAACCTATTTATTTATCCTAATAAATTATCTCTTAAAAATAAAAAATATGATTAAAATACTTGTCAAATATTTTAAAATAATAAGTTATTAAATTATATGTATATTTGTAAAATTAATGTACTAAAACTCCAAGTGTTGCATATATATATATATACATATGAATAACATGTTTTATTTATTTATTTGCCTATGTATATAATTTATTTAATTCATTAAAAATCACCATAAATAAGCTAATTTGATTACTAACTTCCTCTTTTTATATTATTTATTTATTTGAATTCAATTTCTATTTTATTTTTAATTTATTTCATTTTTTCTTGCTTTTTTATTATTTTATGCTTTTGCCTTTTAGCGAGCCACGCTCTGATTGGTTGTGCCCGTGTCTGTTGACCCATGTCAACTCCTCAACCAACGACCCCACCCACATTTTTTCCAATTGCTAGACTCATTTACCCCATTTTTTTCTGCACTCTCCAGTTAGTAACTCCTCCCGCCTTCTTCTCCACTTCGTTAGTCCTAACCATCGCCTCCATCACCAAATCATCAACTCCTTCTTTCATTACTTGGATTGCATATTATTTGAATTTCAAAAATCTTCAGACCTCACACCTATTTATAGCTCTAGTCCACCTCTAGCTCCAGATGATCCATTTTTCCCGATCTTCTTCGTCCGATGATAACTGAGGTTTCGTGCGTGTTAGAAGATATCCTCTTAGAAAGCAAAGATAATTTATCACTGAGGCAACCCACAAGAAATCCCAAGTCAATCAACAATTAACCCATAAATAAAACATTGCAATGCAAATAAAAATTGTTGAGTTAATATTTATTATAACTTTGAAAATGTATGTATTGGTGTAAGTATGTGCAGAGTGTCAAACATAGGGAGAAAATGTTAGATTGAGAAAAGGAATCCAAAATTGTTCCTCTTTCTTGTCTATTTATTTATTTTTGTGGGGGTTTCTAATTTTATGTTTTAAGGATTTTAATTTTTATATTTTTAGTTGTTTTTAATTTATAATTTTTGCTTTTCTATATTTTCTAGTTTTTAATTTACTTTTTCTTTTTAAAAGTTAATATAAGGGTATATATAACTATATATACAATATAGAGTAATATAATTATAAATACAACTAAAAATAACCGAAAGTAATATAATTAAATATTTTTAGGGTTTATACATTTTTCTACAGATGTTGTGATTTTTAGATAATTTTTAGTAATGTTTAGATTTTTTAAAGTCGAAAATATCCCAAAACAAGGTATAAACAAATAGGCCAAACTGATTTGGGGATTAAAAATAGGGAAAAGTGTCAAACATTTTCCAAATTAATTTTAATATATATTAAATAATATAAAGAAAATTTAGAAATATAAATAAATATTTTTGGGATTTTTGATTTTTATATATTTTTATAAATGGTTTTAGAGGTTTTTAATTTTTAGTCGTTTTCTTTTTCTATTATAGTGGTTTTTGGATGGAGTTACAAAATACAATAATAAACAAAATATAATTTTTTAGTGTTTTTGAAGTATGTTTTATATTTGTATGGGTTTTTTTACTGCAAACCATGGTAAAATGTGCTCTTTTTGATTTTTAATAAATACAAAAAATGCTTAAACACAAAAATAAAATTATAGTGTGAATGTGTATGCCAGTAGACACTTAATACTAATTTTGCTTAATTTTCTAAGTGCAGATGGTAATTTTTATAAATAGAAAATATGCACAAAAATTATTGAACTAGAAAGGGTATTCTTGAGATTAAAAATAAATACAAGGATGTTTCTGTAAAATACCCAAAGTACAACAAATAGTTTTATTACTAAAAACAAATTACAAAAAAACACAAGGTCCTTTCTACAAAATGGCCATCTTACGTCGGACGACATGTGAGGTTACCTGGAACAGACCTAAAAACAATATTAAATATGTACAGTGGTTTCAATGCAATTTACACAAAATATTTTTAAACTAATTAATCAAATTACATGACTAATATAAATAAACAAAAATAGGGGATTAAAGATGCAAAATACCCCTAACATATGAGTTATCAAACAACTGAATGTATTCTACTTGACACGCATCACGTCCTGGAAGCGCGATGACGTTTCGCAGCAAAGGCTTGGATTAGATCTCCAACAGAGATCAGATGATGAAGGCTCGATCAGATCCGACGCTTGATGCTCAATCTGGGCAGAGGGAGATGATCAGATGAGATAGAGGGCGTCTGCAAGAACAGACGAGGAACTCGCCGTGGGCGAGCTTCGATCGGCGTTGACTCCTCCCTCCGGCATCTCAGGCGGCTGCAGAATGGGGTGAAATGTTCCTGGAGGCTTCCTTCAACGATTGGAAGGCACAAAAGTGTCCGAGCACTACCGGAACAGTCCACAGAGGCTGGGAAGGTCAGGGCACCTGGGCTCTTTCTCTAGCTTCAAAATCTCCTTCAACCAGATTGTGGGGACTTCAAGACCCCCAAAGGAAGAAACTAGGGTCGAGGGCAAACAACCTCGACCCCATTAGCAGGTGGAATTGCGACGAGATGCAGGAAGGCAGTGGCTACTCCGACAAATAGTCGAGGTGGAGTTATCCTGATTCTGTAAGAACCAGATTGAATAAAGGTGGGTGAAGCACAAATAAGGCGATGGGGAATGAGATGGTGTCGTAAGGTGAGTCGGAAATAGAGTGAAAGGTTCATTGAAGTGGAGCTCCGGCGAACTACGATGGTTAAATTTTAGCTAATGCAGTGGGTTAAACTTAAAACTAATTGCAAGAAATGAAAATAGAAACTAAAATCTACCTAAAAATGATAGAAAATAACCTCGAGTTGGCCAGAGCCAACGAGATATGGTACCTCACGGCGAGGTTCGTCAGAGATGGTGGAATCGACCTCGCCACTGAACCTCTTCTCTTCAAACAGTAGGGCGAGCTTCCTGTCACCTAGCTTGAGCCCAAGAGCACGATCCGAGGGGGAGAAATCATGTAGATGGGATTCCAAAAATCGAAGAAGGTGGAGGGGGAGGTTTGTACAGGTGACGGTCAAGAGGCAAAGATCGAGGTGGAATGCTCGAATTAGATGCCCTCACCTCGAGAAATCACTCTAGCGTGATAAAGGTAGGATCGATGGATGAAAGTCCAAGACGAATCAATCTGTGTTGATGAATGCATCGATCGGAGAAAATGGGATAAGGAAGGGTCAAACGAGAAGCCTGACAAGTCTAGGGCCTAGGTCAGGCAGTTGACTCAAATCAACGGATGGAGGGCCCTGATTGGGCCACGCCAACCGCAAAAAGACAAATCATAAAATAAAAGTGAAAATAATTCAAAATAAAATAGAAAATGATTTATTTTTTTTTTATTTAAAACATAAAAATGTTTATTATTGTATATAACATTTAATCTAATTTTTTTTATTTTACGACTTAATTTAGTACAAGTTACTTTTTAAAAGTACATTTATAGGTATATTGACCTATATTTTTTATATTTTATTTTTATTTTGTATTTTTGATTTTATTATTTTATTATCAATTTAGATATTTATAGCTTATTTTTATATACATAAATGTATTTATATTTTTCTGATGTATTTTGTATACTTAAATAAATCGGGGTATTTATTATATAGATATAAGTATAGTATATTCATCTATATATTTTTATATACTATTTTATTTTGGTATTTTCTTTATGGTTTAATTCTAATCTAAATATATACATATATATCAAATTATATTTACAAAATTATAAAAGTATTAAATTATAAAAATTGCAAATAATAAATAAAATGAATATTTTATTCTGGTATACTATACAATTGGGGTTCAAAACCTAACTTTTACATCTTAATTACAAATTAAATGAAACCAACTTCATTAAATAGATAATAAAAAGTTATATACAATTAAAGTGATTTTGGTGCATTTTGATTCATAAGGATAAGATATGGGTCTGGGAAATTTAGGTTTTGGAATTTTATTCTAAGTATAAAATGTACACTGTGTACTATTTTTGGATGAAATCAATTTTGTATTTTTCTATATATTTTTATCTACAACATTCATGTACAAAGTTTCTTTATTTGAGCCAGTGTAGCTACCTATCCTAGGATGCTTGACTAGTGTAGTCAAGTCATCCGGCTACATGCTCACAAATATCTGACTCTGAAGCACAAGCTTGCTTATTGACTCTACAAACATATACATACTTTGACATGCATTTTATTTTCAATCAGACCTGTCCATTTTTTTAGAGTCTTGATTTTTCTATTTTTATAAATACTATATACAACATTATTTACATATGAACTTTTTCCTCTTGAGATATTATACTATCCCTCTTTTGAAGCATTATTGCAACCCACAACTTCTGTCTTTAGACATGTTTTCTAATGGATCGGGTTGGGGCATAATGGACACAAATGTGTGATTTCCGATGTTTCCATTGGCTTGTGTCTCATGTTGACAAATCCATCCCTCTACCACTTCAACTGAGGTAAGCAAAGTGAAAGGTGCAGGTGCACAAGCTAGGTCATTATCAAAAAGAGTCGTGTGTGCGCTTCGAAATACTCTACTTAGGCAATCAAGATGACACCGAACCAAGTCTCGTGGTCTCAAAGAATTAAGTCTAGCAGACCTGAAGTATCTCAATTCCGATTCCTAAGGTTCTTGTGATTAAGTAGATTTAAGGTCCAACCAAGCTCCAATCTTCAGATTTTACTTAAACTAGTTCAATTATCAATCTCAATTCGAAAAATGCAAGTACTATGCACAATGTAGAAAAATATTTTTGTGATGCAATTTTCTTATTTTGAACTTTTTATGGATTTTTGAAAAAGTTTTGCAAATTTTTATGTAATTTTTGAAAAGATTTTGCAATTGTTTTTGGGATTCTTAATTTTGCAAAATATTAGGGTTTATTTAAAAACAATAGGTTTTAATAAAAAGGGAATTTTCACAAATATTTACATGGGAGTGCATTTATTATTTACAATAGTTGGGTTTTAGGAATTTACAGGTATTTATAGGCAATCTTTATTTACTTGAATCATGTACATCATTCTCAATAATTTGAAAAGAATTTTGCAATATTTTGAAAACTTTATTTTGCAAACTAATTTAACTAATAATTTTTACAAACATTTTACAAAATTTTTAAACCATTTTGCAAAGATTTTTGAAACGACATGTATAGATTTTTCAAGATCGTTTTGCAACCATTTTCTAAATTATTTGCAAATAGATTTTCAAAACATTTTATTTCAAATAAAGAAAAGAAATTTTTACAAATCAAATTTTTTTTACAAAGGTTGGAAATATTTAACAAAATATATTCCAAATAATTTTCAAAAGATTTTTTAAAAGGATTTTCAAACTATTTTTCAAACATTTTACAAAAAATAATTTTAACCTGATTTATTAATCAATATATACATAGAATTTTAATGGATTCTATACAAGTATGTAATTTATTTTAATTTAGCATTACCTATTTAAAATACGAAAGTACGAGTTATGGCTAAAGTATATACAGAGTATATACGCCCCCTCTATACTTAGCTTGAGTTATGTCTTCATAGAACAGAGAGAAAAAAGAAGATATAACTCGTATCGAGTATATAAAAGCCTATACTACAATGACATAATAAAGAATGAAGGAATAAATGAATGAGAAGTCAACCGTCCCCCCTATACTTAAGATTAAATAATCCTAAGTATATCATACAATGTTCTAAATGCAAGGACGGTCGAGGGTGGGAATGGACATATCACGACTCAGTCTGTCTCCCCCTATACTTAGGGTAAGATATCCCTAAGTATAAACGGAAATATCAACAGAGAGGAGACAATGGAGGGGACTAATAAAAAGAAACCGACAAAAAAGGAAAGAAAATACAAGAGGAGAATATATGCATCACTCCACCTATACTTAGGGTAAAAGAGCCCTAAGTATAGGCAACAACAGGAGTGATGCAACAAAATGAAGAATGAACACTCGTCTCATCCACCCCCTATACTTAGGACATGGTACGTCCTAAGCAAGGCAAACACACGGAATGGGGGTGGATGAGCAAAACAGAAGATGGAAGGAAATAAAACGAAAGTTGATGTATAAATGAGGTGGATATACAGAGATCAAGAAGGTTGAAAGCAGACCTTCTTACGTGATCGTTGAGGAATGGATCTCACAAGGTACATGTCGATATCAGGATCATCAACAAATAAAAACCGATCAGAATCGATTTGATAAAAATCCTCAGTGGTATCAAAGCGGAAAGGCATGAACTGGTCAATGGAAGTAGTGTGGTCATGCTCAGCCTGGGAAGTAGGTCACAATAGAAAGACCCGAATTCCTTGATGAAAGAAGTATGGTCAAATTTAACCTGTGTTGTCTCTACTAAGTCTGCCCTTTGCTCTAAAGAGTCTATAGTGTAAATACCACGGATGCCATCTATACATCGCCACTCACCAAAAGGGGAACTCAAAGGACTATGCTTTCCGAGTCTTCTTCCCTAAAGAGGAATTCTTGGGTCCCAGCCTCATCCATCAAAAAGCAAACCTCTATGATATCAACATCAAGTTCATAGTCCTCGGGGTCGGGTAACATGGGTACGCTCTCGTCATATGCGGGTCTTTGTTTAGTTGTGGTGTGGTGATCAACCCATCACTCTCGTCAGCAGAATGGAAGCGAATCTCTCCAGATCCATAATCAATAATGGCCTTTGCAGAGACGAGGAAAAGCCATCCTAGGATGATTGGAGGATGCTCCACAAGGACGGAGGTCTCCATGGGCAATACAATAAAGTCTATAGTAAAGTTCATGCCTTGGGTCTGAATGACAATATTTTCAAGAATTCCCTTCAACCTCTTTATTGATCCATCAACAAATCGACAAATCATCCTGGTTTTCTTGAGAGGCCCTTGATGAGGATATTGTACTAATAAGATGGGTATTATATTGATTGAAGCATCACCGTCAAGGAGAGTGTGATCACAAGGATGGTCGGAAATGGTGCATCTGACAGGAGGTGTAATAGTGTTTCCTTTCCTAGTGTGTGGATGGTGAGTGACGACATGGACAGTGGCCATGGTCAAAATGTGCTGCTCAGATATGCTATTTCACTTTCTCTTCTTGGGTTTAGGAGCATATAATTGGGTCATGGCCTGGTGAAGTGGGGCCTCAATAATATTGTTAATATCTACCACCACTTCAGGTTCAGTCAACATTTTTTCAAGATTTTGGATCTCCTCCAAACAAGGGAGGGGATCAAAATCATCATCTACACAAGTATGACTAAGAGCAGTACGTACAATGTCATCCTTAGGGTCAAAGGTGGGAACTAGAGTGAACGAGTGTGTGGTCAAAGGGTCTGGCAAGGGTGAGATCTCCTCACAAGCTGACTCAGCTAGGTGTTTTTAGGACTCTTTTTGTATTTTTAGGGTTTTCTCATTTTTTGTATTTTTGGCGATTGCAAGCTCTCATTGGTGTCCCCAAATGAATACATATCATCTGACGGTGAAGAGGCATTGCAGCTCTTATTTATACTAGTAAGATTATCAATCGTATGATTCATTTTCTCCACTAATCGAGTCATGTACTCAAGAGCGATCTTCATGAGAGGTGACTCCAACAGCTCTGTATCGAGGGGGAGCAATAGTGGGGAATGTGAAGGTGGTGGTGGTGGTGGGTACAAGTCTGATGCTTGAAATAGTGGATTGGGTGGATATGTACAAAAAAGAAGAATATGGAGAAAAGTCCTCCTGGAAAAATGGAGGTGAACCAGTTGGAGGATATGAGGAATTTGCAAAGTCTGGATAAAAATCACTCTAGTATGCCATCTCCAAAAAAAAATAGAAGAACACGAAGGGTCAAATCAAGATATGTGAGAAAAAAGGTGCAAATGTACATAGAAGATCGAGTATACATACAAATAAATATGCATAAAACATACCCCTTAATTCACTTACTCAAACAATGAGGATCGTGAAAGTTTGGTCTTTTTATCTTTTCAAATTTTAGAGTTAGGTGAATTTCACAAAGTTGTACAAACACATAGGTAGGCCTGTGATTGGGGTACTAATCATTAATGTATATGTAGCAAATAAAATGCGAATACAATGGGGGGGGGGTTACTCTCCTCAAGACAAGGATTTTTCTTATTATTTTTAGGGTCGAGTAAACTTAGCAGTCCCAATTTTATTGGTTATCACCTTTTTTTGTATTTTTAATAAGAGTGCATGAACCTAACGAGAGATCAATTTATTTAGTATCCTATGTGACAAATCAGAGGGAGAGAGCTAGAAAAGCAATACGAGGCAAAAACAATGATGAATACTATGTAGAAATGCTCACCTTGCCTCCAACTTTCTTCATGCAGGGATGCTAAGCAGAACTAAAACCTATCTATATGAAATGCAAAGCTATTGAAATCGACCTAGAATAGTAATAGCTATTATAGTGGAGAACAAGAGTTGAATATCTAGAAAAGAAACCAAGGGTCTGGTCTTGGAAAGCTCTCGATGCCACCATAGTGGGCCCTGCAAGCACTGCATGAGATTTCTCGTGACACACGATCTCAAGTCTAAATAATCAACTATTCAATTTGACTAGATCTAAGCACAAACTATAGGTACATGCAAGTCAATAAGGTTTTGGACCTAATCTATCGTCAATCAATCCTCGAACTAGGGCTCAATAACAAAAAGCAAAAAAAGAAAATCATGAAACAAAGAAAAGAAAAGCGATGAAAATACGACAAAAACCGACGAGTTCCCGAAGTGAACAATCACTCGGACAGTGGACCTCATGAAATGATAGTGTCCTGGAGAGTGCAAATTATTACAAATATAAGTCTCTCTCTCACACTTAAATTGCAAATAAAATAAAATAAAAACCTATTGTCTTCAAAAATCCTCCAAGTCCTCTTTTGTCGCTCTCTCCTATTGGCTAGGTCAGAAGACTCCACGTCTCGGGGGGTGCACTGAATCTCCTAAGAAATCTGCCCTTGATTTGTGGTCCCTCACAACAAAGTCAAACAAGGAAAATGGTTAAACAATTCAAAAATAATATCAAATAAAAATGGCAAATAAAGAAATAAAAATAAACAAGCTCACAAGAGAGAAGAAATAAGGAAAAGCAATCTATGCGTCATTGCTCCTCGGCAACGTCGCCTTTTGATAATCGGGGTTTTGTGTGGGTTAGAAGATATCCTCAAAAAAAGCGAAGATAAATTATTGCTGAGGCGACCCACAAGAAATCCCAAGTCAATCAACAATTAAGCCATTAATAAAATATAACAATGCAAATAAAAATTATGGAGTTAAAATTTATTATAACTTTACAAATGTGTGTATAGGTGTAAGTATGTGTAGAGTGTCGAACATAGGGAGCAAACGATAGATTGGGAAAATGAATCCAAAATTTTTCCTCTCTCTTGTCTATTTATTTATTTTTGTGGAGCTTTTAATTATATATTTTTTTATGGATTTTAATTTTTATATTTTCTTAACTTCTTTTAATTTTACAATTTTTATTTTATGATTTTTAATTTCGTTTTCTTTTCAAAAGTTAATATAAGAGTATCTATAACTATATATAAATATAGAGTAATATAATTATAAATACAACTAAAAATGACCAAAGAAGACATAGTTAAATATTTTTGGATTTTATAAAATTTTCTACCATTTTTAGGATTTTTAAGATATTTTTACTAATTTTTAGATAATTTTACAATTAAAAATATCCCAAAATAGGGATTAAAAAATATACAAAACTGATTTGGTGATTAAAAATTAGAAAGTGTAAAAATTTTTCCAAATCAATATACTAAAATATAAAGAAAATTTAGAAATAGAAATAAATATTTTGGGATTTTTTAATAATTTTTAATATTTTTATAAAGGGTTTAAGAGCTTTTTAATTTTTAGTCCTTTTCTTTTTCTGTTTTTAGTGTTTTTTGGTCTGGAGTTACAAAATACAATAATAAACAAAATATATATATTTTTAAAGTTTTTCAAGAATGTTTTATATTTTTATTGGTTTTTTACAGCAAACAATGGGAAAATGCGCTCTTTTTTACTTTTAGTAAATAAGAAAATTACCTAGATGCAAAAATAAAAGGGATTTTTACCCAACAGACCCTATAAACGTTTTAAAATGCCTTTACGACCTTCTGCACAACGTAATTACCCCATCGACCCTGTAAATTACCCCCAAGAACCCTCAAGGGCTTAAAACATATTACCCGGAGGGTTCATGGGGTAAGAGTTGACAAGTTTACGAGGTCGAGGGGGGAATTAGGTTGTTTCAAAGGTCGTGGAGGTGATTGGCAAAGTTTGTAGGGTCTAACGGGTAAAAAATCCCAAAATAAAAGTATAGCATGAATATGTATGCTAGGGGACACTTAACCCCATTTTTGCATAATTTTCTTAGCATGGATGCTATTTTTAATAATTTGAAAACATGCACAAATATTATTGAACTCGAAAGGGTATTTTTGCAATTAAAAATAAAGGCAACGATGTTTCTGCAAATATCCAAAGTTTATAACTACAACAAAAAGTTTTAATACTAAAAACAAATAATAAAATGCACAAGACCTTTCTACAAAATGGCCACCTCACAAGGGACGACACGTGAGGTGACCTGGCACAGACCTAAAAGCAATATTAAATACGTGCAGAGGTTCTGACGCAATTTGCACATAAAGTTTTAAACTAATTAAACAAATGAAATGACTAAATTTAAATAAACAAAAACATGGAATGAAAGATGCAAAGTACCCCCAACATGCACACTATGGGATGGCTGAAGATATTCCACTTGACACACGTCACCATCTGGAAGCGTGATGATGTTTTGCAGAAATGTCTTGGATTAGATCACCAATGGAGATCGGACAGTGAAGCCTCGCTCTGATACGACACTTGCTGCTCAATCTGGGCGGAAGGAGATGAAACAGAGGGGTGTCTGCAAGAACAGACAAAGAACTCACCGTGGGTGAGCTTCGATCAGCATTGACTCCTTCCTCCGGCATCTCCTGCTGCTGCAGAATGGGGCGAAATGTTTTTGGAGGGTTCCTTCAATGATTGAAAGGCACAAAAGGGCCCAAGCACTACCGAAGCAGTTCATGGAGGTGGGGTGCCGTGATCCTGATCCAGGAAGAACCAGGTTGAATGGAGTTGGGTGAAGCACAAAGAAGTCAATGGGGGAATGAGATGGTGGCGGAAGGCGAGTCGGAAACAAAGCGGAATCAATCCATGTCGATGAATGCATGTCGATGAATGCATCGATCAGATAAAAAGGGAGAAGGACGGGTCAAATGAGTAGACTGACAGGTTTAGGGCCTGGGTTAGGTAGTTGACCCAAGTCAACGGATGGCAGACCTTGATTGGGCCATGTCACCCGACAAATAAAAAAAATTGAAAATAATTCGAAATAAAATAGAAAATGATTTATTAATTTTTTTTGTTAAAATATAAAAAATATTTATTATTTCATGTAATATTTTATTTTGATTTTTTATTTGTTTTTATGACTTAATTTATTACAAGTTACTTTTTACAAGTATATTTATAGGTATATTGACCTATGGTTTGTATATTTTATTTCTATTTTGTATTTTTGATTTTATTATTTAATTTTATTAATTTATATATATTTGTAACTTATTTTATATACAAAAATATATTTTTGTTATATTTTTCTTATGTATTTTGTGCACTTAAAAAAAAGAGAGTATTTAATATATAGGTATAAGTATAGTATATTCATCTATGTATTTTTATATACTATTTTAATTTGGTATTTTCTTTATGGATTTATTCTAATCTAAATATATACATATATTGTAAATAATATTTACAAAATTATAAAAACATACAATTATAAAAATTACAAAGAATAAATAAAATGAATATTTTATTCATGTATCCTATACATTAGGGGTCCAAAACCTAACTTTTACATCTTAACTACAAATTAAATGAAACTACCTTCATTAAATAGATAATAAAACATTATAACAATTAAAGTGATTTTGATGCATTTTGAGTTCATATGGTGAAGATACAGGTCTCAGAAGTTTGGGTTTGGAATTTTATTCTGAGTAAAAAATGTACACTATGTATTATTTTTGGATGAAATCAATTTTGTATTTTTCTATATATTTTTATCTACAACTTTCATGTACAAAGTTCTTTATTTGAGGTATAAGTAATAGAAAATAAAATAGGTATCAAAAATAAATTATTTGGCAAAATAAGTTGGGAATTTTATTGTGTTTTTGGCCCTTATCTCCCCATACTTCATTTCTTGTTGACCCAGTCATCATGATGCCTAGGTCTCGGGATTTAGGGTCACAAAAACCTTTGGAATTTTATTTATTTTTATTTTATTTTATTTATTCTATTTTTTGGCTTTAAACAATGTAATTTATACAATATTTATACAGCAAACAATTAATGTTAATTTATACAAAATAATGATATTTACATACATAGCTAGGGTTTAAAGGCCAAAATGAAAGAATAAAGGTGATGAAATGGAGACTCATCACTCAGGATCGAAGGTCAGAGTGCGCCAAGGTGACAACGATGCATACCCACGATTAGGAGCGCGAGGATGCATAGGATTATCGAGATCCAACATGTGGCCGGAGCTCCACGTCCGCGTCTCGCCTCTCTGAAATCCACCGCAGTTTGAGGCAATTTTCCACTATCCATTCACTGTAGATACTCTTAGGTATTACTTATTTCAATTTGACTTTTCTTTTTGCATCTTAATTCTAGTTTATAGCGTAGATCAGATCATCACCTCTTAGCTCCGACCTGCCTGCTCAGAGCGTGACTCTCATCATTTCTCATATTTGACCCTTCTACCATATTCACCTTGATCTTCTCCATCCTCTTCCACATTCTGAGCTCCTCACGATCACCTCAGATCTGGAATTTGGTCTCCATCCCGTTCGCCTACACTGAAGACATTCATCCCCTCCCGTTTTGCTTTTTTGTGCTAATAAGGTCACCGAAGTTTCGCCTCCAAGCACTGAATTTTTTTGCAGAGCCTAGGAGCACATTTGGAAGCGAGTAGAAGGACCTGGAGGTCCTTCTACATACATGTTCATTTGTTGAACCAGAAGGCATGAGCTCACTCATGAGATATTGGGAAGATCAAATTCCGTGCACGGTCGTCTTGCTTTGGAGGCTTGACTGAATTTGTAGATTTGATATATAGTTTTGGAAAGTATATGATCAATACCTGGGTATGATATATTCTTTTGGAAAGTATATGATTAATGATCTAATGAGAAACTTAATGATAAATCCCTGAAGTAGATAGTGTAAAATTGATCTTATACTTCGGGTTTATTCTGGGTCTTCTAGTATGCAGGATGTACATGTATAAGGAATACCTGAGGGCGATGTGATAAAAAATGATTGTATAACCATGACGCTTCCATTCCTAGGGAGTGATGAAACGTGCCTGGATTTTAGTGACTCCTCTCAGTAGAGAAGTGATCTAACAATGATTAGAATGTGATTCAGATGCAATGAGAAGATTAGATCTACGTTCTTGATTTAGTCAAGCATTTATGGGAGGTCTGCAAGATCTGGATTTGAGATGTGATCTCAATATCCAAGTCACTATACGTGGAACAACACAATCGCCCTGTCCTTATCTCCAAGTATCTGCGGAGAAAGCGCATTATCCTTGAAAGAGATCATGGATAATTTCATTGTTGATATATATATCCAAGCATTTAGAAAATAGATAATTAAATATGATTTAATTATCACGAATAATATGAATTTGATTCATATTATATGGCGAGTTATCAAAGATAATTAAATGTGATTTAATTATCAAAGATGTAAAAAATCTAAATGTGATTCATATTATTTGGGCACATGAGAATAGAGATCCAAGATGATTAAATGTGATTTAATTATCATGGCCATGAAAAATGTGGATAGCACTATCCATATTAAAAATATATATTATAAATATGATTTATAATGAATAAGAGAGAGAAATTTGTAATTTACATTTGTTAATTAAATGTTTATGTGAATTGGATTCACATTGGACAATAAATTAGAAATGTAATTTACATTTTATTTTGGGTTGTGAATGTGGTTCACAAATTTTTATTGGCATGATTGCAATGTTCACAAGATAAATTGGATTTAATTTTGTGAAATAATTTGCAACAAAAGTTGTTGCAAATATTTGAAAAATTCATGGTATAATGAAATCTCATGGAATAAGAGGAGAAAGCTACCTTTCTTATAGAGAGGGTGGACGACCACAATTCCTACATGGAATGTGGTGGCCGTCCACTCCTTTCATGGAAGGAGGCTTGCCTCCTTCCTATTTCTCCAATGAAGATTGATTTGATATAAATCAAATTATATATGTATATATATATATATTTGATTTTATTAAATTAATTGTTGTTGTAAATTTACAACAAAATAATGGCCATTAAAAGAGACACAAATCAATGTGAGCCATTGGATTTGTGTTGTTCATGGATTGGGATCCATGGGTCCCAAGATATTGTAAAAGGAGAGGCACCCCTTACTCTTATTGGTTACAACACACAAGTTGTGAACAACATATGCTCTCTCTCTCTCAATTTCTACACACGCTCTCTCTCTCTCATATGGCCGTCCACCATGGATGCCTTAGAGAGAGTCCATCACCGCATCATCATCGTTTTGCTGCCGGATTGTTTGCTCGTGGATCTCCGTCTCCTTCAATGCACCTCGCTCGTGACGAAGACATCGGATCTTGTGTGACGAGATCATGATATTCTCTGCTTAGATCATCAACATGGATTGCGAGAAGCACGCATCTCATCCATGCACTCGCAAGCATCTCCTCCGTCGGATCGGACTTAAACAAAAGGTCTCTTTGTTTAGAGACTCAATCACAACCACGCTTCCAAGAGGTAACCCTATTACTTGTTTGTGGTTTAGATGAAACGAACTGAGAAGTGTTCTTGGATCATGTGGTTTCATTGCATGAAAATTTTTTAAATTCTGCTGCCCCGAGCAACTAGTGCGACTAGTCGCTCTCGATCGCATATGATGCGATCTTCACGCTTCTATGATGCACTTAAGGATCTCACCATATCCTTCAGCTACATCATTAAAAATGTCACTGGCCCCTTTGGCTAGTTTGAATGAAGATTCACCATCATAAGCTTTTTGTTTTCCCTTCGTAGCTGCATACGACTTGAGTGTCCTTCCGCCTCCTTAGAGTTATACCATTGGATAAAACAATATCACTTCTGCCTTTTTCAGGTTGAACACTATAAACTACCTGCTCCATGCGATGAAAGCTATTTGGATTTGCTTCAACCTGGGACGGGATAGCAGTCTTCATGGCTGTCCGGTCATCGATCTTCTTGCTCATCTCAACCATGTTCTTGATGAGCTGGGCCAAACAGTCTACTGCATGGTTGATCGGGGTAGACTCAGAAGATTCGACATGGTGAGACCGCTGATTCTGTTGATAAGAGGGAGTCTGGTGCTGGTAACCCTGTAAGTATCGAGGAGGAGGAAAAGAGAATGATACTGCTGCTGGTATGGGGAGGAAGAATAGTGATGATACTGAGCAGCCACCTAATGATACTACTGGTGATGTTATCTGGAATGTTGCTAATAGTTTTTTTGCCTCCAGTTACTAGGCTTGGTTGAGCTGGTAGTTCCATCCTCCTTGCTGCTGGTGGAATGGACGGTTGGAATGATTCTGAGCATGTGGTTGTCCTTGAGGACATGCAGTTGCTGGTCATTTCTACATACACCATTCACCTCCTGAATTAGTGGGGGAGGTGGAGAAAAAGGTGTGAGGTACTGTGGTTGGAACTCAGTTTTATGATAAAACACCCATCTATGTCTGCGGCTGTGGCGGCTATAGCTCGGGAGCCTGCACGTAGTATACATGCTGGACCTAGGGTTGACTAGGACTCGACTGAGGCAACTATGGCTATGTCTTCTCCTTCTTCTCAGTTGGAGGCTCAGGTGCAGCTGTCACGACCATGTAGGCATTGATTGTGTTCACCAGCAGCTCCAGCTACTTGGTGATTATGTCAAGCTTGTCTAGGCCCTTCATGCGTTGCTCGATCATAGTGAGCTTCTCTAGGTCCTGCAACCTCTTATCAATGATATCTACTTTAGACAGATGGATGTCAATGATGCTCAAGTCGTAGTTGTTGCACCTATCTACTTTATGCATCTCCATCATGTTTACGTTCTTGTGGAGGATCCGTGTATTAGGCATGCGAGCCCGAGGCAAACCATTCCCACAATAATTGTTATTGAAATATTTGATTTATCAATAAAGGTTATTGACTTTTTAACTCCCTATCCGAGATTAAATGAATGAATGCACTATAAGATCCCTCTGTACAATTAGAGTTATGTACCATGGTCATCTTGATGATTATACAACTGTTGATTCAATAGTTGAATCGCATAGATTGGTGCTTGGTTGAATATCTAAGGAGTTAAATTGAGGACTCGTCAAGCACCGTCAAGTGATTGTTAAGACATGATTTCCATCCTGAGTAGGAGATGGCAATCCTTTCTCATTAGGTTGATATCCAACTGACCTCTTGATGCAGGTCCTCTACAAGGGAATAGAGATTCGGAGGTGTCAGATTAGTTAGATCAAAGAGTTGACTTAACGAGATCGAGATAACCGAAGTCCTATGTTGTATATTGTCATGAGACAGGCATACGTACTCTGACTGGAGACAGATGTGTTACTATATGTCTAAGTATGTACATTTTGCAGTCCAATAGGTTGATGACCTAACCAAGGTCTATACACCGACGAGTTGGTGTGCATATAAGGGAATATGAGTAATACGATCTCTCAAAGGGATCACACATGTTCACTTATGAACCAGAAGAAATGATATCACTCATAAGGTATTAGGACCGATCAAATTCCATGCATGGTCGTCATGCTTTAGAAGCATGACAAGAATTTATATGTGCGATATATGCTTTTGGAAAGTATATGATTGATACCAACTCACAATGACCAAGATTGAGAAACTTGATGATGAAATCCTAAAGATGACATTGTAAAATTGATCTATATCTTCGGATTTATCATAGGTCTTTCAATATGCAAGATGTATAAGTATTAGGAATACCTAAAGATGATCATAAACTATTGTATGACCATGACGCTTCCATTCCGAGGGAATGATGAAACATGTATGGATTTTAGTGATTCCTCTCAGTAGAGAAGTAATCTGATCTCGGTCCAAGTGTTGGAAATTGATCTGAAGGAGTAAGAAGATTAGATTTACAACCTTGATTTAATCAAGCATATATGATAGGTCCATGAGATTTGGATTTGAGATGTGATCTAAATATCCAAGTCACTATACGTGGAACGTACAATCGTCCTGCCCATGTCTCCAAGTATTTGCGGAGAAAGCGCATTCTTCTTGAAAGAGTTCAAGAATTATTCCATTATTGAATTATATCTAAGAATTGAGAAATGGATAATTAAATGTGATTTAATTATCATGAATAATGAGAGCTTGATTCATATTAATTTGAATGCATGAGAATGATAATCCAATATAATTAATGTATTTTAATTATTATGGATATAAATAATGTAGATAACACTAACCAATTTATCATAAGTATTATAATTGTGATTTATAGTATATTAGAGAGAGACTATTGTGATTTATATTTGTTGATTAATTATTGATGTGAATTTGATTCCATTGGATGAATATTTGAAATATAATTCACATTTTGTTTTGGGGTGTGAATGTGATTCACATTTTTTCCAATGGCATGATTGTAATATTCACAGATAATTATGAATTATTTTTGTGAGATAATCTTGGTGATTTCATGATATAATGTAATCTCATGAATTGGAAGGAGATTGACTCATTCCAAGTCAAGGTGGTGGACGACCAACATGTCCTAAAGGGATTAGGTGGCTGCCCCCCCTTTTTGGGGATGAGGGTAATCTTCTTCCCCTTTTATCTCCAAGATTTATTCATTTAATTTGGAATTAGTTTATATTTATTTATGAATATATACTAATATAAATTAATCTATTTGTTGTTGTAATTTTACAATAAAATCATGTCCATTGAAATAAAACAAATCAATCACATCCTATGATTTTGTGTTGTCCATGGATTGAGATCCATGGACTCCCAAAACCCTATATAAGAAGATGCAACCCTTTGCTCTTCAAGTTACAACTACAACAATACAACTTTTCTCTCTCTCATTCTCATTCCAAGCCCTCTCTCTCTCTCTCTCTTCTTGTGTGGTTGTCCACTCCTTCCCTAGAGAGAAGGTCGCTGCCATCGTTGCATCACCGTTGTGCTGCCGCTTTGACAACTCTTGGGTTTCCATCTTCTTTGGTGCATCTCGCTCGTGAGGAAACTGTATGATCTCGTTAGACGAGATCAAGAGATCCATTGCTTGGATCAACGACTTGGATTGCGAGAACACTTGACTCATCTCCACACTTGCAAGTGTCTCCTCCGACGGATCAGACTTGAGACAGGAGGTCTCTTCTCTTAGAGGCTCGATCACAATCTTGCCTTAACAAAAAAATGATTAGGTATGATCTCGATCACAAATTGGTTACATGATCTTCTTTCCAACAAGCAAACTTGCATGAATAGGATTGGGATTTTATTTAGCAAATTTATTTAAATATAAATCAAAATGGTTTAGATTATTATATGGTATAACTTTGATTAAAAAACTGATTATCATCTCAAGTTCAAAGTGATCAATTGGCATTATCCTAACCTGAGGCAGATATACTGTCTAGTCGGGGAGCGTTGGGGTAGCAGGTTGCTCCATGAGCAGTCTGTCCCACTCCTGTCGGTACTGGCCATGACAATGGGTAGGGAAGGGATAATGCTTGAGGGATCATGATGTATTTGTCTAATTATTAAAATTCGAATAATACGTAATTTTGAGATAATACCATTCTTTCAAGTAACAATCAAGTTTGTTGGTTGATTAAATTGGATAGATAATTGATTTAATATGATTAAATGAATTACATCCAAATTAAAACAATCTATTATGAATATATGTGTATTTCCCTTAAACGAATTAATTATATGAATGTGATTCATGATAATTAATTATAATTTTAATATGAGGTGGAGGATCACATAAGTGACATCCATGGTCTCCTCTCAAGGCGAAGGGTTCCATCGTCAGGGATTGAATGTAGGAGATGCCTGTCAAAAGTGACAGCTCGTGCATACAAGTGCATCTGGATTGGGCTCTTTGCTTCTCAAAAGAGTAAGGCCATATACGTAGTGACCCTAATATCGGGTCCTCATATTATTGGGGCGATATTGGATTTTTCTAATCATGTTGACAGTTGGTTTAATTAACGACGAATCAACATCACCTTAGTGGTGGTGGGCTTGGGTGTTAATGATCGAATTAGAAAATGCAAGTTGGACTTGTAAGGAGGAATGTGTTCCTGCTTCTTTTTATCCAAGTTACAAGTTTTCATATTATTGGGGTGTGACCAAGATAAAGAGGAGATCTCAGTTCTTGCTAGAGCAGTAGCGGTAGGTATATCTCTTGCTTTGAAAGTGATTAAGGGAATGAGCTTTTAAAGTTGAAAAAGCAAGACTAATTTGATTAAAAAAATCATTAATCAAGGAAATACAATTAAATATATAATTATTTATATATTCTAATATAGTGCATTCTTAATTTCAGAAAATGAAGTCCATGAACCCACTTAGCAAGCTCTTGGAGGTCAATCAATTAACTGAACCAAATTATTCAGATTGGATCCGAAATTTGGATCTTGTCCTGTCCACTAAGCGCATCTCTTATGTATTGTAAAAGGAAAAGTACTCATACCAAAGAAGAAATTATTTTAATGAAAAATATGATGAAGATTATAATTTGGCAAAGTGTTACATTGTGGGTTCATTGTCCAATGTGATTCAGAAGCAACATGTGGAAATGGACACTTGCCATGGTATTATGGTGAATCTGAAAGAAATGTTCGGTGATGTAAACTGTACACAACGTTATAATACCATTAAAGAACTTATTTGCTGCAAGATGCAGGAGGGGACCTCTATCAGAGAACATGTACTCAAAATGTTTGGGTACCTTTCAGAACTGGAAACTCTGGGGGCTGACATTGACGCAGATATGCATGATGACTTCATTCTGTTGTCGCTCCCTAAGTCTTTCAAAAACATTTTGGTCACGTACCACATGAGCAAAGTTGATTATACTAACGTTGGGATATTGTTTGCATTAAAGTCAGCAGAAGACGTAATGAAGAAGGATGGCCCCTCTTGCAGTGCAATGGTTTCATAAGTCAAAGGAAAACGCGGTCGAAAGCAAGGTTCTCGGAAGGGCCTGTCCCAGAAGAGAAAGAAGAAGAGTCAAGGTGTTGGCTCATCTTCCAATGCATCCACTTTGATAACATCGAAGAAAACTGATGTCTGTCATCACTGCAAAAAATCGAGGCACTGGAGGTGTACTTGCCCGGACAACCTGAAGTCGATCGACAAAGGTAAAGCCCCAACAGGTATGACATCTACTTTCATCATTGAAACTAATTTTTTCGTTGGATGAGAACGAAGTTGGGTTATAGATTCTGGTGGTTCTGTTCATGTATGCAATTTGTTGCATCCATTTCAGGAAATTAAGAGTCTCGATGATTGGGAGATAGTCATCCAGTGGGATCTGATGCAAGTGTTGTAGTAGTTACTGTCGGGACCTGCTGACTATCGTTATCTATTGGAAGAGTCCTAGTACTTAAAGAGTGTCTTATGTATCAGAAGTCAGAAGGAATTTAATATATGTATCTAAGCTTGATAGAAGTGGATATTCATTCCTTTTCTGTAATAAACTAGTTATAAGTCGTTATGATAAGCATATTGCGTATGGTGTTTTGACTTCTGGTGGACTCTATGAATTGTGCATTGATGAACATGTCATGAATGTTACTACCACTAATAAAAACCCTAAAAGATCCAGGAAAAATAGAAATCACTCAAACATGATTTGGCATCAAACGCTTGGTCATCTATCTGTTGATAGGATCAATAGATTGATAAAGGATGAACCCTTAGATTTTCTATAGGTTCAATCTTTGCCTACCTGCGAAAATTGTATTCAAGGTAAAATGACTAGGATGTGTTTTGTAACAAGGTTACACGATGCGAAGGTATTTTTGATCTAATACATATTGATGTCTGTGGTCCCTTCAGTATCGTGACCCAAAATGGATATTGATATTATTTGACATTTATTGATGACCATCCTTGATACGAGTTTATCTTCTTGATACGTCATAAATATGAAACCTTTGAAAAGTTCAAAGAGTTGAAGGCTTTGGTTGAGAACCAAACCGATAGGAAGATTAAACAGATTCGATCTGATCGAGATGGCGAGTACCTCTCAGATGAATTCAAGGAATACCATAAAGAGAATGGAATTTTCTCCAATCTCACTCCTCCTAGAACCCCCCAACTTAATGGTGTTGCTGAAAGACGCAATCGGACCATCATGGATATGGTCCATTCAGTGATGAGAAAAGCACATTTACCTCTTAGTTTCTAGGGATATGCAGTAGAGACTGCAATATATATCCTGAATAAGATTCCTAGCAAGTCTATACTTAGGACTCCTCATGAGCTATGGTATGGAACCAAACCTAGTGTTAATCACTTGAGGTTTTGGGGTTGCTTGGTCCATGTGAAGAACATAATGCAAGTAAGCTAGAATCTTGCACTCGAGAGTGCTACTTCATTGTTTATGTTAAGGATGGTATTGGATACTAGCTTTATGACCCTGAGTCCCAGAAGGTTTTCATCTCTAGAGATGTGAGATTTCTGGAGGATGACTTCCTTAAATGTCAAGACAAAAGTGAAGTAGAAGAACTCATTGAGTCCCCTAATGATTTTGAGCTTCTTGAACCAGAAATTGAAGAGATAATAAAAGATGAAACACCCATACCTCTTCGAAGGAGATCGAGGGTGGTTGCACCACCTGAAAGGTATGGATTCCATGTGTCAGGTGAAACTGACAATGATCCTACTTCATTTGATGAAGCACTTCGTAGATCATGACATGGATAGATGGATGCTAGAAATGAAGACAGAGATTGACTCCATACATAAGAATGGTGTATGGACCCTAGAGGATCCACCTGAAGGGGAAAAACCCATTGGGTGTAAACATCTCATCGTAGTTGATGCCTTCTCTCTGTGTGTAGACTTTAGATACAAGCCTTGCCTTGAAAGTCTCTATTTAACCATCAGGTGTTCTTTCTTGTGGCTATGCTTAAGTTCATCAGGACACTGCTAGCTATAGCTGCATCTCTTGACTATGACATATGGTAGATGGACGTCAAGACATATATCCTCAATGGATACATCGAGGAGGATATCTATATGGAGCAGTCCCAGGGCTTCGTAACCGAGGATCTCAAACAAGCTTCTCGTAGCTGGAATATCAGATTTGACGAAACCATAAAGAGTTATGATTTTATGCAGAATCCTGATGAAACTTGTGTGTACAAGAAGCTTAGTGGGAGCACCATTGTGTTCATCGTGCTTTATGTAAATGACATCCGTATCATTGGAAATGATACAGGGATGATGACCAGTGTTAAGATTTGGCTATCCCATACCTTTGAGATGAAAGATCTTGAAGAGGCCTCTTACATATTGGGTCTGAAGTTGTTTAGAAATCGAGAAAAGAAGATATTGGGATTATCACAACATGGGTACATTAAGAAAATTTTGGAACGTTCTCGTATGGAGAGTTACAAGAAAAGTTTCCTCCCCTTAAGACATGGTATCCGTCTATCTAAAGGGATGGCTCCTCAAACTATTGAGGAAAAGAAAGCCATGACTTGATGCCCCTATACGTCAACCATAGGAAGCTTAATGTACACCATGATGTGTACTAGGCCAGATATCTGCCATGCAGTGGGAGTGGTAAGTCATTACCAATCATGCTATGGAGAACAACAATGGTATGCAGTGAAGAACATTTTTAAGTATCTAAGACGGAAACAAGATTACATCTTGGTCTATGGAGATGGTGATATCCAAATCTTGGGATACACAGATTCAGACTTCCAGTCAGATATTGATGATCGAATGTCGGCATCAGGGTTTGTGTTACCACTGAACAGTAGTTCTGTGAGCTAGAGAAGCAAGAAGCAGGATACTACAACAGATTCAAAAACATAAGTCGAATATATTACCGCATTGGATGCTGCAAATGAGGTGGTGTGGTTGCGCAAGTTCATCCTGGAACTTGGCGTAGTTTCCTCTGATACTCTCATCCTGTTACTCTACGATAACATAGGAGCCATTGCCCAAACGAAGGAACCCAGATGGCATCAAAAGAGCAAGCACGTGGAAAGGAAATACCACATCATTCAGGAGATTCAAAAGCATGGTGAAATCTTCATCACTAAGGTGGCCTCGGCCGACAACGTTGCTGATACTCTTATCAAACCTTTGACACATAAGGTTTTCGAGCATCACGTAATGAGTATGGGTCTAAGGAATTTACCTGAATGATTATGAGGGCTAGTGGGAGATTGTTAGCCATGTGAGCTTGAGGCGAACCATTTTTACAGTAATTGTTATTGTAATATTTGATTTATTAATAAAATTTATTGATTTTTTCAATCCTGATCTGAGATTAAATGAATGCACTATAAGGTCCCTCTATACAATTAGGGTTATGTACCATGGCCATCTTAATGATCATACAAATATTGATTCAATAATTGAATCGTACAGGTTGGTCCTTGGATGAATATCTAAGGAGTTAGATTGATGACTCATCAGGCATCGTCAAGTGTATGTTAAGAGATGATTTCATCCTGAGTAGGAGATGACAATCCTTTCTCATTAGGATGACATCTGACCGACCCCTTGATATAGGTCCTCTACATGAGAATAGAGATTCGGAGATGTCAGATTAGTTAGGACAAAGAGTTGAGTTAATGAGATCGAGATAACCAAATTACTATGTCGTATACTGTCACGATATCGGCACACATCCTCTGTCCGGAGACAGATGTGTTAATATATGTCTAAGTATGTACATTTGCAGACCAATAGGTTGATGACCTGACTAAGGTCTGTACACCAGTGAAGACATGAGATCACTCATGAGATATTGGGACCGATCAAATTCCATGCATGATCGTCGTGCTTTGGAAGAATGACAAGAAGTTGTAGGTGTGATATATGCTTTTGGAAAGCATATGATTGTTACCAACTCCCAATGACCAAGATTGAGAAACTTGATGATGAAATCCTAAAGATGACAATATAAATTTGATCTATATCTTAGGGTTTATCATAAGTCTTCCAGTACGTAGGATGTACAAGTATTAGGAATATCTAAGGGTGATGTAATCATAAACGATATAACCATGATGCTTCCATTCCGAGGGAGTGATGAAATAAGTTTGGATTTTAGTGACTCCTCTCTGTAGAGAAGTAATCTGATCTTGATCCAAGTGGTGGACATTGATCTGAATGAGATTCAGATGCAATAAGAATATTAGATTTACGAACTTGATTCAAGCATCTGTGAGAGGTCCATGGGATCTGGATTTGAGATGTGATCTCATTATCGAAGTCACTATATGTGTAACGTATAATCACCCTATCCTTTTCTCCAAGTATCTGCGGAGAAAGCACATTTTTCGTGAAAGAGTTCAAGAATAATTCCATTATTGAATTATATCTAAGCATTGAGAAATGGATAATTAAAAGTGATTTAATTATCATGAATAACATGAATTTGATTCATATTATTTGAATTCATGAGAATGATAATCCAATATAAATAATGTGTTTTAATTATTATGGATATGAATAATATGGATAACACTATCCAATTATTCGTATATATATTATAAATTTAATTTATAATATATTAGAGAGAGACTATTGTGATTTATATTTATTGATTAATTATTAATGTGAATTGGATTCACATTGGATGGTTAATTGAAAATATAAATTACATTTTGTTTTGAGGCGTGAATGTGATCATATTTTTTCTAATAGCATGATTATAATATTCACAAGATAATTATGAATTATTTTTATGAGATAATCTTGGAGATTTCATGAGATAATGTAATCTCATGAATTGGAAGGAGATTGACTCATTCCAAGTCAAGGTGGTGGACAACTACCATGTTCTAAAGGAATTAGGTATCCGCCCCCCCTTTTTAGGGATGAGAGCAATCTTCTTCATCTTTTATCTCCAAGATTAATTTATTTAATTTGGAATTAATATATATTGATGTGGACGACCACCATGTCCTAAAGGGATTAGGTGGCCATCACCCTCTTTTTAGGGACGAGGGCAATCTTCTTCCCTTTTTATCTCTAAGATTAATTGATTTAATTTGGAATTAATTTATATTTATTTAACAATATATATTAATTTAAATTATTTGTTGTTGTATTTTTACAACAAAAGCATGGACATTGAAATAAACACAAATCATTCTTATCCATTTATTTTGTGTTGTCCATGGATTGAGATCCATGGACTTCCAAAACCATATAAGAAGATGCAAACCCTTGCTCTTCAAGTTACAACTACAACAACACAACTTCTCTCTCTCTCTCTCTATCATTCTCACGCCAAGCCCTCTTTCTCTCTTCTTGAGTGGCCGTCCGCTCCTTCCCTAGAGAGAAGGTCGCCACCATCATAGCATCGTCGTTGTGCTGCCGCTTTGACAACTCTTGGGTCTCCATCTTCTTTGGTGCATCTCGCTCGTGAAAAAAAAATCAATCTCTTGAGACAAGTTTAGGAGATCCATTGCTTGGATCAAAAACTTGGATTGCGAGAAGCACGCGACTCATCTCTGTGCTCGTAAGAATCTACTCCGACGGATCGAACTTGAGATATGAGGTCTCTTATCTTAGAGGCTCGATCACAATGATGATACAAGAGGTATTACTTTGTCTACTTTGTGGGTAGATGAAACGATCCAAGAAGTGTTCTTGGATCATGTGGTTTCATCGATTAGATGTTTTTTAAATTCCGTTGCACCGAGAAACTAGTACGACTAGTCACTCTCGATCGTATATGATGCGATCCTCATGCTTCCGTGATGCGCTTAATGATTCTTCATATCCTTCACTGTGGTGGTGGCTGAATTTGGAAGGAACAAGATGAGGAAAGCACGAACTCTCCATTAGCAGTCTCCTGAAAGATCTACCAAATTGCGTATTCATCCTTATTGAAATGGGACTCTCCATAGGCAGTGTCAACCAAATGTTGACTGTTCTCTGTTAGACTCTTGCAGAAATGCTGGACCATGCTGGTCTTTGGTATATCGTGGTGGAGGCACTTCTCAATCTGATTGCTGAATCTCTCCCATGTATCATAAAAAGGACTCTTGGGATCCCTAGGAGATGTTGGAAATATTCAACCGCATGAGATTAAGACGGCCGAGAGGATAGTGCCTCTGCAGAAATGCAAATTTCAGATCCTCTCAAGTTGTCACCACCTTCCCCAAGTGATTGTTCCAGTAGAGTGCTTTGCACTGTAGGCCGAATGGGAAGGCAGTTATCTTGACTACATTAAACATGATGTTGGGGTAGTGCATGGTGCTGCAGATGAGGGAGAATTGCTGTAGATGAATATATGGCTCCCCATTGAAATTTCTATGGAAGCTGTGAAGGAGCGAAAGGAGTTGTGGCTTCAGCTCAAAATGTTCATGGATTGGTGGGATTTGGATCCACTCAGTTATGCGACCAGCCCATGGGTTGTAAGTCTGCTTCAAAGTGGGCTTGTATCAGCCTCTCCTGGCTTCTCCCTCACCTCCGTAAGGTCCATCTACAAAGTCATTATCTTCGTCATCACCATGGAGATTATCATCACCCCTTCTTCCTACCTTCTCCTCAGGTCATTTAACATCTCTTGGAAGGCTATCTGGGCTAGTGCTTGGTTGGTTAGCTACTACTGAATGTCCTAGATGGAGGCTAGAAGCTGACTGTTAATCTCACTCTGGTTTGTATCCTTCTCTGTATTTTTCTTTGTGTTAGTTAGCTACGGTCCCTCTCCTTTACAAGTGGGAGCCATCTCTACTTTAGACTACGAAGGTCGACCAGTCTACATGCAAGCACTAGATGGAGAGAATAATTAAGAATTAGAGTCAATTGTGAATCTTATTAGGAATGGAGAGGTATATGGATTTGATGAATCTCGTATTCATCATGCTAAAAGCCGTAAATTAAACTCCCTGCTTAATCAATCCAATAAAAATCACCTGTAATTCTTTGTTTTTATCTTGTATTATATTGTATATATTTTACCATTAAATTATTGTTTTTAATTCCTCTTATTTTTCTTGTAATTATTTTACCCTCAAAAACCCATAAAAATTAGGTAGAAAAATTGTCCATAAATCACTGACCATTAAAAACACTAAAAAAATACAAAAACATCTCAAAACCACAAACTTGGTGTTCTTATTCCCCTAAAAATACCCCTAAAAATACTTTTTGTACAAATGACCTCTTTTGGCTTTTTGACCAACATGAAAGTTGTAGATCTCATCGAGACGAGCAACTTTCAGGTTTTGACTTTTTCCTAATTCGACCTCTAACTATTTCTTTTGTATTTATCTTTGTATTTACATTTTGAATTTTTCTGATTGGGCCACGTGGCGCTCTCTGGAGCAACCACGTGGCCCGTCTCTTCTTCTGCCACCCGGCGCCTGTTCTGGCCGTAAGATCTCTTTCAAAACCCCCTCATCTCGTCTGTCCATCTTCCGCCCATTCCCAGCCGTCAGATCCGTTCCCCTGATCAGATCTCCATCGTTATTTCGCGCCCCATCTACAACCGTCAGATCACCTCCTCATCCATCGCCCATCAACCTGCCACGTCTCCCCTCACCTCAGCCCTCAGATCCTACCTCCATCTAACGCCCATCAACCTGCCACGTCGCCTATCTATCCCTCACCGATGGATCTCTCCCTCCGACCGATCCTAACCACTCACGCCCGCCTCTCTCCTAGCCACACGATCAGATCCTGAGGATGTGATCGTGGCCCTCCGCAAGCGCTCCTACCGCAGCCGTTGGATCGTTAGATCCAATGGCCCTCCACCATCGTCAACCTCTGTAACCCCCCCTTCCCCAGTCGTTTCACCTTGCGCATCCTCCGCCCCTTCCATTTCTAGCCGACGCTCCAGCCTTCTTCCTCCTCTCCTAATGCCTCCCCCACGTAGCCCTATCCCCCGCCTTCCTCGCGCGATATCCATCACTCGCCTCCATTAACCCCATCGCCATTAAAACCCCTCTCAAAACCCCCTGCTCCGTCCTGTAACCGTCAGTCACCGTCCCCTATTTAAACCCCTCCCTCGCCACCAGAATCGTGGTCCACCGTTATTGGGACTTCCTCTAGCTTCCTCCGTCCCTCTGGTGACATCAGAGGGGCGGGGCGTCGAGGCAATCATGATGTTTGCTCGGTGTCAACCCACGGCGGAGCATCTCCGTGTCCTGGTGGCTCCGGCCACCTCCGAGCTCTCTGGTACGGCTGACCAGACTGGGCGAAGATCCCCGGGCCTCCTCGAGGTCCAGCACAAGCCTCTCCGCCACCGGGTTCCCCTCATCGAAGAGGTCCTCTCCCTCCTTGCTTTTTCCTTCATTTTCTCCAAATTATCACACCTCCTACAGTCACCGTCACCCTCACCTGTTTACCCCTTAAGCTCCGCCCAACCACTCCGATCCTCGTCGACCACCTTTCTTTTCTCCAGGACCTCCCCTCACTCCGACCCCCTTCTGCTCCAACACCGTCGGAGAAGAAGCCCCGTGCCTCCATTTCCCGACATCCCACGGCCCCCACTCCATTCACGTCACTCCCACATGCATGCTTCGACTTTGCTAATTCCTGCAGGTACCTACTGCTTCAATGGTCGGAGCTTGCAGATCGCCTCCGACTGTCAGCTCTGCCACTGGTGGCTCTACATCGATTGACCAACCCAATCTCCTCCGTTGGTCCGCAACATCTCCAGCTCCTTCGCGAGGGCCTCAGCATTCTTCTCCGATCTTCGGAGGACCTCGCGGAGCCTGGCGGAGCTAAAGGCAGGTCGTCGGAACCCCGCCTTCTCTGGTGACCTGCGGAGGTGGATAACAGTACAGGCACCGTCCGATCCTCCTGATCGGACGGCCCAAATGATGACGCGTGGCATGCCGAAGCTCAAACCAAAGCTACAGGCTCGTATCATCCCGAGCCTCAACCCGAGCCCCTCGGCTGCTGCCACATGTGTCCGAACCTGCAGGTGCTGACCCGAGCCTGGCCCTCACGTGCATTGCACGTGAGGTGCCGGGTAAAGTACACGAAAGACCCTAGAAGATCAGCTACTTTCAGTTTGGTCCTCCAGGCGCGTGCGTCACGTGCGCGCCTGGGGTAATTTAAAGTGAAGCCCTCCAACATTTTTGAAATTACAGAATGGTCCCTACGCGTAAATGGAATAATTACAACTAGGCCCAGGCGGTTTTTGGTAATTGCATTTAGGTCCATCCAGGGACCTAAATGCAATATTTATCCTTTTATTTCCTTGCATTTTTATTACATTTATGCCCTTGCATTGTTTTTAGCATAACTTGAGCATCGTAGGTCGAATTAGCATGATTTTAGTGTCGTTTTGATCCTTATTTTGTCGTCTACATTCTAGCATGCTTAGTTGCCTCATTTGCTCCTTTTTAATTAAAGTGAATTTTTATGTGAAAAATGGGACCCTGCTCTACTTGTCTTGCTTGATTTGATGATCACTTTTTAATGATGGGTTAAATTGACACTGACTTAATTTTATGTTGTGTTGCTCATAATATTTAGGGTGTAATTGTAGTGTTTAATCTGTGTATAAATCTTCTTGCATATTTGCTCATGCATCTCCTTAACTTGCATAAAAATATCTAAAAAATGCATACAACATGGCATCGCTTTATAAATAGTATAATTTGCATGAGGACCTGAAATTGGAATTAAATCACTCTGAGCTTAATTAATCGAAATTCAATAGCTGAATTAGGCAGCCGTGTCCATTGACGAACCGCAAATTCGGCCCTTTAATAATGCTAAATTAGCACTTGGAGATGTCGGAGCAGTCGGGCCGATTTCGGTCGTCAAAAGATATCACCTCATTTAAAGATGTGCGATGATAAACCAAAATGAGGTGATACTTGATTAATTTACTTGGCAAGAAACCAAGGTCGAACTCAGGGACACGAGCCTCTCTCGTATTAATCGGATTTAAGTTTGTTTAACTAAGCGTATGATTAAAGCATATAGGTCAAATCATGCATGGACACAACATATGACAAGATAATGCATTAAAACATAAAACATACATTTTTTTTTATCAATTGTTATAATGCAAATAAGTGATCATGCAAAGCGAATGATATGCCCCAAAAATCATAGACACTTGAGCCATAGAAAAAAATGTGAGTTAATCTGAGTTAACATTAAAAAGCCTCTACAACTATGAAGCAAGTGGGCATGATAAACATCACGGTTCATAGTGTCAAATCTGGAATTAAAGCACGCCATAATAAAGAGGACGAGAAGAGCTTCAAAACGAAACTGAAATCAACTCGATTGGAGCTATGTAGCTCAAGATATGCAAGTTCAAAGATAAGGGCATAAATGAAAGAAAACATGAAAATAAAATTGCATACAGGCCCCTGGGAGGGACTAAAAAGTAAATAAACAAAGGAGCGGGACCTTCCCTGTAATTTGACCACGCGCACAGGGGTATTTTGCAATTTTGAAAACCCGCAAGGGTTTCAATGTAATTTACCCACTGTGCACATGATCTGCACGTGAAAGAGGACCATTCTGCAATTCTGGAGAAGATATGGGCATCTCTGCAATTTACCCAGAATAGCACGTGCGATGCACGTGCTATCTAGGCTCGGACGAAGGGCAGGCTCGGCAGAGGTTCGGAGCAGCTTCGGTCAGGCTCGGACTATTCGAAGCTCGGTGCAGGCTCGGTGGAGGCTCAGGAGCGTCCAAGCCTGAGGCTCGGTCGCTCGGCTCGGGGGAGCTCAGGTGTCGACGCGTGGCAGAATGTAGGCCGTCGGATCTAGAAGATCCAACGGAGGCTGATGCTGATGGCGTGGCCTCGTCTGGACCGTTGGATGGTCACCGGGGGTGGACCATCCAACGGCAGCTGCTCCTCGTCCTCTTCCGCGACTGGCGGCGAGAACAGGACTCCGGCGATGGAGCCCGTGCTCCGCCACTCTTCTTTGGTGCCGGTGAAGATCGCCCGTAGCTGCGGGAAGGTTGTCGATGAAGCTCAGGCGATGGTCGAGCCACGAAGGTGTTCAAGGCGGTGTCTTCTTGCTCTGGTAGTGGCAGCGAAGCTCGGCCAAAGTACTCCGGCGAAGCTCCGATCATTGAGAGGACGACCTGCAGGATTAGTCCTATAGCCGAAGCACGAGAAGTGGTTGCGTGAGTGAGTGAAATGGGGAGCTCATATGGGGCGGAGAAGGTGAGAGCTCGGAGCTCCTCCGCCGTGAGGGCGGAGGAGATGGCCAGAGGGTGACGAGGTTCTGGGGAGGAGAACTAGGATGTCGGAGCTGAGCGCGTTGAAGGGGGAAGCGTTGCGGAGCTGTTGAAGGTGTGAATGGCGAGCGAAATCGACCGGAGGAGCCTAATTAAAGCAGAGAAAAGGAATTAAAAGTCAAAGGAGGAAGAGAGAACTTACCGGTGATCGGGCGGAGGAAGTGGCCTGGGCTTGAGCTCGGAGAGGAGCTCGGGGTCTTCGCACGTGCTGGGCGGCCGTCCCAGCGAGCTCGGGCGGCGATAGGGCGCCGCAACTCCACCGTTGAAGGCGGAGGGTCTCACCAGGGGGCGTCGTCGTCTTCGCTCGATCCGGCCACCTCCCCCTGTCAGTGGGAGGTGGCGGAGGGCTGGGCGAGCCCCCGTGTAAAGGCGGACACCGACAAATGGAGAGGTGGCGGTGTATTTGAAGGGCGGAGACGGCGGAAGTGATGGTGGGCGATGTGGTTTTGAGGAGGAAATGGGGCACATAGAGAGAGGTTGGTGGTTGATGGAGGAGTGCGCGAGGGTCGTGGGTGATGGAGGAAGGGCGTGGGGTAATTGGCGAGTGGAGATGGTGGAAGGTGAAGACGAGAAAAATGGAAGGGGGAGCGGGTTACGTGCGATGAAGATCATGGGGAAGACAGGGTCTGAAGGTTGACGATGGCCGCTGGCCGTTGGATCTCCAGATCCAACGGCGAGCGTCTAGGTGCGGAAGGACGGTGTAGATCAGATCCGAGGCGATGCGAATGACGGGCGGTGATCGCGCCATGTGTCGAGAGGGAAATAAAGCGCAATTGAACGGCGATGAGCAGGAGGTGGAGAGGATCTGAGGGTGGAGAATATGGGCGGAGTAATCGGCTAAGATGGCAAGGATTGTTTCCGATCTAAGGGCACAAAATGTGCCACGCGTCAAGCTCTGATGAGGGCGCTTACGGACGGTGCTGATTTAAGGAGTAGGATGATCTGATGGCTAGAAGATTAAGGAGGCGTGGAAAGCAGCTGGCCGTTGGATCAAGAGGGTGGATCCAACGGCTAGCATTGGAGGCGGATAAGGCAAAGAAGGCTGGACCACGTGGCGCCCCCAGAATGGGCCATGTGGCCCAATCAGATTTATTCAGAAGGTTTTTCTTATTTTTGAGGGCCATATTGCCGAATTTGAGAAAACTCAAAACATGAAAGTTGTAGATCTTGACGAGATCTACAAGTTTCATGTTGACCAAAACTGGAAATGAAATCAAACAAAAGCCCGAAATATTTTTGAGGGTATTTTTAAGTCTAAAAATACCACTGATTTTTGTTTTGCCATTTTTTTGTGGTTTTTAATTTATTTAGGACTCTGTTAATTATTAGACAATAACAGGGATTTATTGACAAAACATTAAGCAAGGGGGTTAATTATGATAAATAAAGATGATGAAACTGAGGTTCATCACCCCCCTATACTTAAACTATGCTCGTCCTCGAGCATCAAAAAGAATGACTAAGTTGGATTAACCCCCTTGTGCATGTGAATACAGGATCCAAGCTGATCAAGTCGACTCGACTTTAGAGATCCAAAATTATAGAGTTCAACCCAGCCTTAATCAAGAGGCTTCCAATTCCTCTACTTCTCTAGACTCTCTCTGATGTACGTATAAGCTAAAGGATATGAAGTTTAGTGTTGACTGCAATTTCGAGAGTAGAGTCAAGTCTTCACCCAAAATCTTGGTCCGAGAAAATCTCCTAAGGACCCAATCCTCAGCACTAGGGAATAAATCAAATCTTGCTTTCAGTCCACCTTCTCTTTAGTTTGTCAGACTTAGAAAATGTAAATGGCAGGCCGAAAATGGAGGGCATGGGATTGTGTCAATTCTTCTCTCCCTCTCATTGGAACAAGGATTCTCTCTAGTGCCTTTTACGCAACACATTTTTTTGGTGTTGATCAGTGCGTCCGTCAAGAGAAGTTGGAGCCGTCTGCACTTGTTTTCCTGGGAGTACACCGGGGTGTGTCTCTTTTGAGTACCTATCGTACCTTCGACACCCAGACTTGTAGCATTTACGATGCAGAGCCCTTTTTTGGTGCAAGCCCGACTCCTGGTCCTAATAGCGGTGGTCCAAGTGGACACTTTGAAATGGTTGGGAGCGCTCGCCTTTGGTGGAAGCTCTTTGATATTTGACTTTGGTGGAATGAGAGCTTTTCTTTGAATTTCATTGACTTGTATAATTGGTGGCTAGCTCCACTGCTTTTACCAAGAGTTGGCGCACACTGATCAACATTTTTTTATTTATTTTTCACACCCAGGCACTTAGGTTAATGTCAAGAGATTAGTATAAGAATCAAGTTCTCATACTGGCTAATATTGCTGACACTCAGGTTTCATGAAGCCTCCAAAGATTTTATCCCATCCTCGAGCATCATTAGATCAAATCCAAACTCGACTTCCTCATCCCAATCCCTCGGGTGACAAATCAACTCATCTCATCAAAAACCGCAGTCGTGCATGTGATGTGCTGATCATATTCTTTATGTCTGAGACTAGCATGGAATATAGCATGCAAATATAGAAACTTAGGGGAATGTGGATGACTAAGTCTAAGACCCTGATGGCTAAGGCTGGTTAACCTAAAATCTCAAAGACTTCTAAAAGCTAAGTCTCCTTGACCAATTCAGATCCTGGGTGAAGGTGTAAGTGTAGAGGACTAATCCAACTTCTTCAATAAAAAACAAGACACTTTTTTTTTTGGACTTTAAAAGATATTAGAACTTCCTAAGCTCAATTAAGTAGCTACAATTCAGCCAGTATGGATGTAAGTACAGGCCGAAGCCCGTTGCTTGAGGACGGGGCCTTGCGCGATGTCCTCTAAACCATCCAATCTGCTAAGGGCGAACCCTCACTGAACGCGGCTGACTTAATTGGGTTTAGTAGTCACCAATGACTCTTAAAGGATTTTTAGGAGTTTTCTGATTTTTATGGATTTTAATAAAGTTAAAACACAAGTTAGACTCAACTTTCCTTAAAAAAGAGATGGCGATTTTTTATTTCGAAACCATGTCACACAAAATAAAAAGTTTTCAAAACATTTTCAAAAAATCATTTTCAAAAATATTTCTATAAAATAGTGTAACATAATATCGAAAAACCGCGAAATCCTTTGAGTTCTCTTAGTCCAACGATTTTTACCTTAGCCAAAAAGTTTTTAATTTTTCAAAATTTTCAGATTTATAGCTAAAGTAGATATACGGTATATACGGTATACCCCCCTATACTTAAACTTTGCTATGTCCTCATAGCACTAGATGTTACAAGTACATAGGTCCATTTAAATATAGAAGAATATACGGGAGCTAAGAGGGGCCCCCCCTATACTTAGGTTAGAAATAACCTAAGTATAAAGGCAAGAAAAGAGGAGTAGAGAAAATCACGGGGACTCGGGTCCCCCCTATACTTAGGCTGAGATTAGCCTAAGTATAAAGATGGGAATTGATGTTGGAAGGGACCCAAGGTGAACGAAGAAGAGGTATGGATTTACATGTGAGCGGTTTTGAATCTTGTAGATGAAATGGAGTGACTACGGTTTTGGGGTTGTGTGTCGCTAAAAATATGGCTCAATCAAGCAAGCAAACCCTTAATTCCACCAACTCACACATGAAACCAACCAAGGTTGGTTGATTATCTTGTTTGTTTTATTGGTGATAGAACATTAGATACTTACGCGAAGAAAATGTGAATTGAAAATCAAGGCGTATGCGCGGGTGTTGCTCTCCCAAAACCGAATTTTTACTCCATTTTAGGTTGACTTGCAATTAACAGTCCCAATTTTATTTTAAGTTGTCACTGAATTAAGGTTAGCACATCAATCAGAAAATCATCGTCTACCGTTCATTCCATTTTCCATTAATCCTAGGTGATCAATCTAGGAAATGAAAGCCGTGAAAAACATGTATTCGATGAAGAAAAACACGATCTAGGCTAAGCGAGAAATCATGCTGTGATTTGACGATAAAAGCCGCGAAGAAAAATGGGGCCGTTTTGAAAATCAAATCCAACATGTATGCAAGTCGGAAAAAGCCGCACCTAATCATGCATCTATTAGCGGTGATTGATCTTCATTAATTTTAGCTAAGTGATGCGAGATTAAGTGCGTCTATATTTAAAGTGTGTCCTACCTACGATCAAGCACGTAAAAATAAAGTGAGCTCGGAGAGCCGCGTGCCTAGTCCTAGGTCGACACTCAAGTGGGGATGATCCCCACACAACCACGGTCGTTCGATTACAATCGCGAGTCTTCGATCGAAGACCGCTGTAAAAGACGAATTATTAAAAATATAATGAAACAAAAAATGCGAGACACATTTTTTTTTCTTTTCTTCCTCCTTTTCTCCAAGCATGCTCCTGCGGCTCCTCGCAACGGGGAACGTCCTGCTCCTCGCCTCCTTGATCCATCAAGGGCCCTGCCACAAAAGCAATGATTAGATATAAAAAAGGAAAGAAAAATTTTATATGCAAAATTTTGCGGTTAATTGACCTATAAAAAGGAACACTAAATTAAACACACAAAAATCCAAAAAATAAAAGAAATGAGCCATGTCCCCGGCAACGGTGCCATTTGACGAACCGCAAATTCGACCCTTTAATAATGCTAAATTAGCACTTGGAGATGTCGGAGCAGTCGGGCCGATTTCGGTCGTCAAAAGATATCACCTCATTTAAAGATATGCGATGATAAACCAAAATGAGGTGATACTTGATTAATTTACTTGGCAAGAAACCAAGGTCGAACTCAGGGACACGAGCCTCTCTCGTATTAATCGGATTTAAGTTTGTTTAACTAAGCGTATGATTAAAGCATATAGGTCAAATCATGCATGGACACAACATATGACAAGATAATGCATTAAAACATAAAACATGCATTTTTTTTATCAATTTTTATAATGCAAATAAGTGATCATGCAAAGCGAATGATATGCCCCAAAAATCATAGACACTTGAGCCATAGAAAAAAATGCGAGTTAATCTGAGTTAACATTAAAAAGCCTCTACAACTATGAAGCAAGTGGGCATGATAAACATCACGGTTCATAGTGTCAAATCTGGACTTAAAGCACGCCATAATAAAGAGGACGAGAAGAGCTTCAAAACGAAACTGAAATCAACTCGATTGGAGCTATGTAGCTCAAGATATGCAAGTTCAAAGACAAGGGCATAAATGAAAGAAAACATGAAAATAAAATTGCATACAGGCCCCTGGGAGGGACTAAAAAGTAAATAAACAAAGGAGCGGGACCTTCCCTGTAATTTAACCACGCGCACAGGGGTATTTTGCAATTTGGAAAACCCGCGAGGGTTTCAATGTAATTTACCCACTGTGCACATGATCTGCACGTGAAAGAGGACCATTCTGCAATTCTGGAGAAGATATGGGCATCTCTGCAATTTACCCAGAATAGCACGTGCGATGCACGTGCTATCTAGGCTCGGACGAAGGGCAGGCTCGGCAGAGGTTCGGAGCAGCTTCGGTCAGGCTCGGACTATTCGAAGCTCGGTGAAGGCTCGGTGGAGGCTCGGGAGCGTCCAAGCCTGAGGCTCGGTCGCTCGGCTCGGGGGAGCTCAGGTGTCGACGCGTGGCGGAATGTAGGCCGTCGGATCTAGAAGATCCAACGGAGGCTGATGCTGATGGCGTGGCCTCGTCTGGACCGTTGGATGGTCACCGGGGGTGGACCATCCAACGGCAGCTGCGCCTCGTCCTCTTCCGCGACTGGCGGCGAGAACAGGACTCCGGCGATGGAGCCCGTGCTCCGCCACTCTTCTTTGGTGCCGGTGAAGATCGCCCGTAGCTGTGGGAAGGTTGTCGATGAAGCTCAGGCGATGGTCGAGCCACGAAGTTGTTCAAGGCGGTGTCTTCTTGCTCTGGTAGTGGCAGCGAAGCTCGGCCAAAGTACTCCGGTGAAGCTCCGATCATTGAGAGGACGACCTGCAGGATTAGTCCTATAGCCGAAGCTCGAGAAGTGGTTGCGTGAGTGAGTGAAATGGGGAGCTCATATGGGCGGAGAAGGTGAGAGCTCGGAGCTCCTCCGCCGTGAGGGCGAGGAGATGGCTGGAGGGTGACGAGGTTCTGGGGAGGAGAACTAGGATGTAGGAGCTGAGCGCGTGGAAGGGGGAAGCGTTGCGGAGCTGTTGAAGGTGTGAATGGCGAGCGAAATCGACCGGAGGAGCCTAAATAAAGCAGAGAAAAGGAATAAAAAGTCAAAGGAGGAAGAGAGAACTTACCGGTGATCGGGCGGAGGAAGTGGCCTGGGCTTGAGCTCGGAGAGGAGCTCAGGGTCTTCGCACGTGCTGGGCGGCCGTCCCAGCGAGCTCGGGCGGTGATAGGGCGCCGCAACTCCACCGTTGAAGGCGGAGGGTCTCACCAGGGGGCGTCGTCGTCTTCGCTCGATCCGGCCACCTCCCCCTGTCACTGGGAGTTGGCGGAGGGCTGGGCGAGCCCCCGTGTAAAGGCGGACACCGGCAAATGGAGAGGTGGCGGTGTATTTGAAGGGCGGAGACGGCGGAAGTGATGGTGGGCGACGTGGTTTTGAGGAGGAAATGGGGCACATGGAGAGAGGTTGGTGGTTGATGGAGGAGTGCGCGAGGGTCGTGGGTGATGGAGGAAGGGCGTGGGGTAATTGGCGAGTGGAGATGGTGGAAGGTGAAGACGAGAAAAATGGAAGGGGGAGCGGGTTACGTGCGATGAAGATCGTGGGGAAGACAGGGTCTGAAGGTTGACGATGGCCGCTGGCCGTTGGATCTACAGATCCAACGGCGAGCATCTAGGCGCGGAAGGATGGTGTAGATCAGATCCGAGGCGATGCGAATGACGGGCGGTGATCGCGCCACGTGTTGAGAGGGAAATAAAGCGCAATTGAACGGCGATGAGCAGGAGGTGGAGAGGATCTGAGGGTGGAGAATATGGGCGGAGTGATCGGCTAAGATGGCAAGGATTGTTTCCGATCTAAGGGCACAAAATGTGCCACGTGTCAAGCTCTTATGAGGGCGCTTACGGACGGTGCTGATTTAAGGAGTAGGATGATCTGATGGCTAGAAGATTAAGGAGGCGTGGAAAGCAGCTGGCCGTTGGATCAAGAGGGCGGATCCAACGGCTAGCATTGGAGGCGGATAAGGCAAAGAAGGCCGGACCACGTGGCGCCCCCAGAATGGGCCACGTAGCCCAATCAGATTTATTCAGAAGGTTTTTCTTATTTTTGAGGGCCATATTGGCCGAATTTGAGAAAACTCAAAACATGAAAGTTGTAGATCTTGACGAGATCTACAAGTTTCATGTTGACCAAAACTGGAAATGAAATCAAACAAAAGCCCGAAATATTTTTGAGGGTATTTTTAAGTCTAAAAATACCACTGATTTTTGTTTTGCCATTTTTTTGTGGTTTTTAATTTATTTAGGACTCTGTTAATTATTAGACAATAACTGGGATTTATTGACAAAACATTAAGCAAGGGGGTTAATTATGATAAATAAAGATGATGAAACTGAGGTTCATCATCCATGTGTTCGACCTTGGTAGACTTGTCAAGTTAAAATATTCCACGACATTCAAAGATCGTGGTTTTTCCCGAACCGAATTCGCCTCCTGTACTATAAAATAATTCCACATTCTTATAGAGGCGAATTTGACGTTCATCAAATGGTGCCGTTGCCGGGGATCTGGCTTTTCTTAATTTTTAAATTTTGATCTTTTGTTGAATAATTTCAAAATTTTTAGGTCCTCGTTTCATGCATCATATCTTTGCATCATATTTGTTGATTTAAATTTTCGAAGTATCCTAACGTTTATCTTTTGTGGCAGGGCCCATGGTGATCGAGGACGCTTGATCCTCATGGAGGCGTGAAGTTGGAAACTTTCACTGAAGAGGCCGCAAAAGAACCTGTGGAGGAATTGGAGGAATTTTTAGCAGTCAAAATTTCATTGCATTTTGTAAAAAAAAATTAGATAACTTGCATCTGCATATTTATTTTCAGTCTTGCATATTATACAAAAAAAATCCCCCCCTTCACACACACACACACCTACACTGCACATGACCACTCACTTCCACCATCCCCCTGTATATCTCACTCCTTCTCCCTCTCTCTCCCTCTATCTCTATCTCTATATCTCTGTGTGTGTATATTTCAGGAACCCCCTCCCCCGCACCCTTGTATCATAGAACCCCCCCTAACGCAGACCTTACTTAGGCTATTTGTAGCCTAAGTATAGGGGGGACTTGCCTGCTCATCCCTCCCTCGTTCTGTCTTCTTGTGCTTAGGCCAATTTTTGCCTAAGTATAGGGGGACCCTTCTCCTCAGTTCCGCTATATCACCCTATATTTGAACCGAGCCTTGGCTTCATGGCACTTGTGCTATGAGGACATAGCAAATTTTAAGTATAGGGGGGTATACCGTATATTATTGTATATTTACTTTAGCCTTAGCTCGCGTTTTAAATCTCTTTTAAAATTTTAGTTTTCGGGTTGGGTTTTGGTAAACTAGTGAACTGCGTAAAAACTTGTAAAAATTATTAAAATTGAGGGATTAATTTTTGTAAATATTTTTGTTAAAAAAATTTTGAAAATTGATTTTTTTTTAAAATCTTTCTTGGATGTTTACTCTGACTACTAGGTTTAGTTGGCATTTTTAGTGAGGGAACCTCGGTCTCCCTTAGCAGAGTGGGTGGTTTAGAGGACATCGCATATGGACCCGTCCTCAAGTAACACAGGCCTCGGCCCGTACTTACACCCATACTGGCTGAAAGTGTATACTTTTATTTGAGCCTGGGCCAGTCATTGTCTCTCCGAGGAAATAAAAAAATTAAAACCCATAAAAATCTGCAAAAGACAAAAATCACACAAAAAAATTCACTAACCCAAGGAGTTGGTGTATTCCTGACACATTCACACTCACTCGAGGCTTGAGGATTTTGAGGACACTTGATTTCTGTGATCTTGAGAGTCTGAGTTAACATGCCTTAGCCATTAGGGTTTTTATGACTTAAATATCCACACTTTCCTGGTTTGAAAGATTTGAGTGCTATATTGCACTCTTCATCTCTACCTTCAAGAAAATATGATCAGCACAGTCACTTCCACAACTACATGATTGATGAGCTGAGTTGAGATATCACTTAAGGAACTAGGACCAGAGATTTGAGTTTAGATCCGATCTTATGATATTCGAGGATGGGATAAAGTTAATGAAGGCTTCAGAAAACCTGAGTGTCAGCAAAACCCTAGCCAGTATGTGAACAAGATTCATAAGCTATCTCTTTGATATTTACCTATGTGCTAGGGTGTGATAAAATTTAAAGGAACTTGTTGATCAGTGTGCGCCAATCTTTGGTAAAAGCAGTGGGGCTAGCCAACAAAAGAAATAAAATGACAAAGAAAAAACTCTGAATATCAAAGACAAAATACAAATGAGCTTCCACCAATGGAGAGCGCTCCCAAACATTTTCAAAGTGTCCACTTGGACCAAGAGCTAATTAGGACCAAGGAGTCGGGATGACACCACAAAAAGGGCCCTGCATCGTAAGCGATACAAGTCTGGGTGTTGAAGGTATCTTAGATACTCAGAAAAGACACACCCCGGTGTACTCCCAGAAAAACAAGTGCAGACGACTCCAACTCTCTTGACGGACACATTGATCAACAAAATAATAATTTACATGTGTTGAGTAAAAGGCATACGAGAGGCCCCTTGTTCCAATGTGAGGGTGAGAAAATTAGACACAATCCCAGTACCTCCATTATCTGGCCGTCCATCAACATTTCAAGTCTGACAAACTAATGAGACGGTGGACTGAAGCAAAAATAAAATTATTCCCTAGTATTGAGGATTAGATCTAGAGGAGAGTCTTTGGGACTGGAACTTTGAGTGATGCATCGACTCGACTCTCATGAAATACAGTACACTAAATGTCATATCCTTATATTATATGTACAAAAAGAGAGTCTGATAATCAGAGAAGTTGGATTCCTTCTGACTAAGGCTTGGATAAACCCGGAATTTTAGGATCACTTAGGTCAAGGGTCTTCGAAAGATCAAGCCTTGAAAATTTCACGCGCACTGTCAGGAATTAAGCCAACTCCTTCAGTCTTTAGATGCTCGAGGACGAGCAAGGTTTAAGTACAGGGGTATGATGAATCTCGTATTCATCATGCTAAAAGCCGTAAATTAAATCCCCTGCTTAATCAATCCAAGAAAAATCACCTGTAATTCTTTGATTTTATCTTGTATTATATTGTATATATTTTACCATTAAATTATTGTCTTTAATTCCTCTTATTTTTCTTGTAATTATTTTACCCTAAAAAAACCCTAAAAATTAGGTAGAAAAATTGTCCACAAATCACTGACCATTAAAAACACTAAAAAATACAAAAACATCTCAAAACCACAAACTTGGTGTTTTTATTCCCCTAAAAATACCCCCAAAAATACTTTTTGTACAAATGACCTCTTTTAGCTTTTTGACCAACATGAAAGTTGTAGATCTCATCGAGACGAGCAACTTTAATGTTTTGACTTTTTCCTAATTCGGCCTCTAACTATTTCTTTTGTATTTATCTTTGTATTTACATTTTGAATTTTTCTGATTGGGCCACGTGGCGCTCTCTGGAGCAACCACGTGGCCCGTCTCTTCTTATGCCACCCGGCGCTTGTTCCGGCCGTAAAATCTCTTTCAAAACCCACTCATCTCGTTAGTCCATCTTCCGCCCATTCCCAACCGTCAGATCCGTTCCCCCGATCAGATCTCCACCGTTATATCGCGCCCCATCTACAGCCGTCAGATCACCTCCTCATCCATCGCCCATCAACCTGCCACGTCTCCCCTCACCTCAGCCCTCGGATCCTACCTCCATCTAACGCCTATCAACCTGCCACGTCGCCTATGTATCCCTCACCGATGGATCTCTCCCACCGACCGATCCTAACCACTCATGCCCGCCTCTCTCCTAGCCACACGATCAGATCCTGAGGATCTATCGTGGCCCTCCGCAAGCGCTCCTACCGCAGCTGTTGGATCGTTAGATCCAACGACCCTCCACCATCGTCAACCTCTGTAACCCCCCCTTCCCCAGCTATTTCACCTTGCGCATCCTCCGCCCCTTCCATTTCTAGCTGACGCTCCAGCCTTCTTCCTACTCTCCTAACGCCTCCCCCACGTAGCCCTATCCCCCGCCTTCCTCGCGCGACCTCCATCACTCAACTCCATTAACCCCATCACCATTAAAACCCCTCTCGAAACCCCCTGCTCTGTCTTATAACCGCCGGTCACTGTCCCCCTATTTAAACCCCTTCCCCGCCACCAGAATCGTGGTCCACCGTTATTGGGCCTTCCTCTAGCTTCCTCCGTCCCTCCGGTGACAGCGGAGGGGCGGAGCGTCGAGGCAATCATGAGGTTTGCTTGGTGTCGACCCACGACAGAGTATCGCCATGTCCTGGTGGCTCCGGCCACCTCCGAGCTCTCTGGTACGGCTGACCAGAGTGGGCGAAGATCCCTAGGCCTCCTCGAGGTCCATCACAAGCCTCTCCGCCACCGGGTTCCCCTCCCCGAAGAGGTCCTCTCCCTCCTTGATTTTTCCTTCATTTTATCCAAATTATCACGCCTCCTACAGTCACCGTCACCCTCACCTGTTCACCCCTTAAGCTCCGCCCAACCACTCCGATCCTCGTCAACCACCTTTCTTTTCTCCAGGACCTCCCCTCACTCCGACCCCCTTCTGCTCCAACACCGCCGGAGAAGAAGCCTCAGGCCTCCATTTCCCGACACCCCACGACCCCTACTCCATTCACGTCACTCCCACATGCACGCTTGGACTTTGCTAACTCCTGCAGGTACCTACTGCTTCAATGGTCGGAGCTTGCAGATCGCCTCCGACCGTCAGCTCTGCCACTGAAGGCTTTGCATCGATTGACCAACCCAATCGCCTCCGGAGGTCCGCAACATCTCCAGCTCCTTCGCGAGGGCCTCAGCATTCTTCTCCGTTCTTCAGAGGACCTCGCGGAGCCTGGCGGAGCTAAAGGCAGGTCGTCGGAGCCCCGCCTTCTCCGGTGACGGCGGAGGAGGATGACAGTACAGGCACCGTTCGATCCTCCTTATCGGACGGCCCAGATGATGACACGTGGCATGCCGAAGCTCAAACCAAAGCTACAGGCTCGGATCATCCCGAGCCTCGACCCGAGCCCCTCGGCTGCTGCCACATGTGTCCGAACCTGTAGGTGCTGACCCGAGCCTGGCCCTCACGTGCATTGCACGTGAGGTGCTGGGTAAAGTACACGAAAGACCCTAGAAGATCAGCTATTTTCATTTTGGTCCTCCAGGCGCGTGCGTCACGTGCGTGCCTGGGGTAATTTACAGTGAAGCCCTCCAACATTTCTGAAATTATAGAATGGTCCCTGCATGCAAATGGAATAATTGCAACTGGGCCCAGGCGGTTTTTGGTAATTGCATTTAGGTCCCTCCAGGGACCTAAATGCAATATTTATCCTTTTATTTCCTTGCATTTTTATTACATTTATGCCCTTGCACTATTTTTAGCATAACTTGAGCATCGTAGGTCCAAATTGCATGATTTTAGTATTATTTAGTCCTCTACATTCTAGCATGCTTAGTTGTCTCATATGCTCCTGTTTAATTAAAGTGAATTTTTATGTGAAAAATTGGACCCTGTTCTACTTGTCTTGCTTGATTTGATGACCACTTTTTAATGATGGGTTAAATTGACACTGACTTCATTTTATGTTGTGTTGCTCATACTTTTTAGGGTGTAATTGTAGTGTTTAATCTGTGTATAAATCTTCTTGCATATTTACTCATGCATCTCCTTAACTTGCATAAAAATATCTAAAAAATGCATACAACATGGCATCGCTTTATAAATAGTATAATTTGAATGAGGACTTGAAATTGGAATTAACTCACTCTGAGCTTAATGAATCGAAATTCAATAGCTGAATTAGGCAGCCGTGTCCCTGTGTTTGACCTTGGTAGACTTGCCAAGTTAAAATATTCCACGACATTCAAGATCGTGGTTTTTGCTGAACCGAATTCGCCTCCTGTACTAGGACATAATTCCACATTCTTATAGAGGCGAATTTGACGTTCATCATAATTAAAATCAATCTCCATCCAAAACGGGCATAACTCAGGAAGAGAGTTTTACCTCTCCGTGTGAGGAAGAAAAATTGGGGAGTCTTGAGGGCGGTTCACGGAGTCTGAACCATGTATATGGGAATCACCCTGGACTATTGGATATGTTGAACTTGAGGAGTCGATGTGGGTGTTGACAGAGTCCCGACCAAACTGTACTGGAGTTGAGTACACAACTATCCACATGCATCAGTCAGTTTTCACCTCCTACCAGTAGGCCAATGTGCCTAGATTCGAGGGCACCAGGACGTCAGATCAGGAAGGACGTCAGATCAGGAAGAGGAGTGGCTCATGAGGGTCATGAAGGTATTGAGGATGATTCATGCACCACGAGATGCATGGATATCTTTCATGGAGTATTCACTGACATATTTCGCAGAGAGATGGCGGGAGGGAGTAGTTTCTGAGTTGGGTCGTGAGCCCACTTGGGATTACTTTGAGATGATGTTCAGATCCCATTTTTTTCTACGAAGTGGATAGAGTCCAAGCACTGACTTTTCGTAGAGCATTGACAGGGACAGATGATATCCAGGAACTACTTCATCTGATACAACGAGTTATCTCAACATACAACATTAACCACAACATCATATGAGAATATGGAAAAGTTCATCAGAGGTATGCGAGAGAAGGTACAGGAGATGCTTGAAGGACTGTGTATCACCTCTATCTCTGAGGCTACTAACGTAATGAAGAAGTTTGAGGATATTTGTGAGAGACATGAAGGGAAAAACAAGATAGATGTTAGAGGAAGGATACATTGATGAATGAGAAATAAATGGAGTGTAAAATAGTAGAAGGCCCGAAATGAGGGAGGATCAAAAGGAAGTATGAAGAGAAGAAATGACAAAATTACGCAAGTGCATGGGACTTTGATCTTTGGAACTAATGTTAGATCAAACAAACACTAAGAAAAATGGATTCACCAACTCAACTCTTGTGAAGCCGTGCGAGTTCGACTATTTTTATCTTTCAATTTTAGAGTTGTAATTCGAGTAAAAAATTTCCACGAGTCCTTATCGGCTAGACCTAGAGGAGAGCATGTGCTGCTAGGAAAGTATTCCCGTACTTGTTCCACCTCCTTTGTATCATGTGATTCGTACTTTTAAGGTCCTCAATATCGATCCTGGGGGGCTACTCGGCCAAAGAAAAGATAGGAAGACGATAGGCGAAACCACTACTTCCCTCGCAAGTGAGGTACTCGGACGCAAGACGATGGGACATACACCCTAGTGAGGGAGTGGTCTATGTTCAATACTTCAGATCAAGTTCGATGCTCTACACAAGATGGCAACACCGTCGTCGACAAGACCCTACTCGTCTACATACGGTAGAAGACTTAATACTTTACCAGTCCCAAGTGATAATTAAGGCAACCATAGATCGAGTTTTTGGCTCTATTCCTTATGGGTCATGCCTCGCTCTGTATGGAATGTGCCTGAATACAATGAGAGCTTTGTGAACCCCAAACAATGTTGTTCATTACAATTTTTAATTAGGTCAAATTTCAATTAACAGTCCCCTTGTTTTAATTTTTAATTTTTAATTTTTTGAGTATTTTTCAATGCAAAGATCCCTATCTAATTTTTGGATTTTATTTAAGTCATAGGTGCTCAAAATCATAGGGAAAAAAAGTGAAAAAGCGATGCAAGGTGGATCAAAGATGGAAATTTCACCCTTGATCCTAAATGATGAATGCTTAGTTAGAAGACTTACAATGCTTCCCAACTCTCTCTATATGGGATGCAAAGCAAAAATTTATAGACCTAATATACATGCACGATATGCAAATGAAGGAAATCACCCTAAATAGGAATTACTATTAGTCGTAGAGAACCAAATGTTAATTACTCAGAAATGAAACCCAAATGTCCAACCTTGGAGACTCTTTGGTGCCCGCCACAATGGGTCCTGCAAGCATTGTGTAGAGTCTCTCGCAACGCTCGATCCCTAGTCTAAGTAATCAACAACTAAATTTGACTAAATCCAAATGTCGATAACTATAGGTAAATGCTTCTATTAATTGTTTGGACCTATTTTACCAAGCAAGTAATCCTAAAAATGCTAAGGGCTCACTCCACAAAACAAATGCAAAAAGGCGGAAAGAACATATCACAAAAAATAAAGAAAATAATGCGAAGAAAACATGAGGAAATCCGATAAGACCCAAGTGTACAAACACTTCGTAAAATAGGTCGGGTGATGAATTCAAAAATCACCCCTTTAATTACCTAAAATTGTAGTATAGGAGACGACCTTCGATTCAACAAAAACCACAAACTTTGAATGTTGTGGAATATTTTTACTTGGCAAGTCTAGCAAGGTCCAACATAGGGAATGGTGATTTTTAGTTGCATGATTTAAAATTAAATTAAATAATCAATTAAATGTTCGATTTAATTTCTATGTCGGAAAATAAAGAGAAAATATGCTTATGATGCAATGCGAAGAAAATTTGAAATAGAGTGGATGATGGAGCGTAGGATTTGTGATTTATGATTTTTAATCCAAAAATATTGATAACTATCCTTAGAAGTTATTCACTGATCAAAAGATAGCGACTTAAGAAATATATTCACTGATCAAAAGAAGTTATTCACAAAAATTCTCTTTAATTATAGTCCTTAGATAAATCAAAATTTATAAGATAAACTATCGAGGTTGAAATAAATTCCGTCTGAATTGAGCCCCTGCAAAAATTAGATTGATAAAGAATATGATCAATAATTCCTTTTCCTTAAAAAAGCCACTACGCAGGATATTTCCAAAATTTAATACATTCCAATCATCGCAAGAAGATTAAACAATTTTTCAATATCCTTTATCGCATCCTTGTAAAATTGATCAATAATCTTCTCAATAAAGTAATGCACAAAATGTCATAAATCAACCTATATATATCAAGGGATTCAAATAATGACCATCAATAATCAGCCTCAGATTTGTTCACAAGATATATAATATGAAAGAGCACAGCTTCAAAATGACATATTATATGTTAAAATCAGAGTTCGGATGAAAAAGATATGATGAAATGAAATTGTAGGGACCTAAATGCAAATAAAAATAAAGTTTTCTATCAAAGCAGTCCCTGGGGGACTTATTTGCAATTATTAAAACTTCTAGGGGCTTTCTATAATTTTGCCCATTAGAGCACGCGTTGGCACGTGCCTAAGCTAGTGGAGATCTGCTTGTGATTTGTTGAATAGCAGAGGCCTCCCTACAATTTTACCATGCATCACGTGCTGCGCACGTGATGCTGACATCACAGGGGATATACAATAGTTTTTTTGGAATGGTAGGCGTTGGGATGCAATTTTCCCCTTGCTCAGGTACGGAGCACGTGAGAGGGACTCTGGGGAGCTGATGAAGGTGGGTGGCGGACCTCCCAAGGCGGGGCACTGTTGGCGAGGAGGAGCGGGTCTCCGCGGTGGCAACGTCGAGGGTGAAGGCGATGGTTGGAGGGTGTGATGGCTGTGAGCTGCTGCAGAACTACATCGTCGGGTGGAGGTCAGGAGATAGATGGTGACGAGCGGCCAATGGGGCAGCGGGTCCAGGTCGCCATGTGTGCAGGCCGCTGGTGGCAGAGGAGAGCAGGACAGCTACACGCAGCGGCTTGTACTAGAGCTCCCTCCGGTGGCTCGATCTTCCGATGTGATGACTTGCAGAGGATTAGCCAAAAAAACATAGAAGGAAAAGGGGACAGGACTCCTTGCGGTGATGAAGGAATGGAGCCGAGCTCCGGCCTTTGCGAGGCTGGAGGGGAGGGGGATCTGGAGGAAGAGGAGAAATGGTGGGGGAGCTTGTGAAGACGAGGGCGGAGTGGATAGATGAGGTGAGTTGACGACGATGAGGATGGCGGTGCAATAAGACAAAGGTTTTCTGGAGATGGTGTGGTTGACACCTGGGGAGTTCGGAGGAGTGATGGAAGAGTCCTCCTCTGATCTTCGCCTCAGAGGTCGACTTGCCTCGAAGCTCTGCAAGCTCTAAGAAGAGCTGCGGCAGGAAGTTTCCGCTCCTGGATCTCGCCAATGGTGTCACCTCTATCACCGATGACATGAGGAAGAGCTAGGGCTCCCTATTCTCGATTGGCAGATGGCTTTAGAAGAGGTCGGAGGTGCAGCTTTATAAGAAGGTGGTGGGTGGTAGTTATGCCGGCAAGGGGTCAACCTCATAATGGCTGGAGAAGGGTGCGACAACCGTTACATGGAGAGGAGCAGCGGAGAAATGACTGAGAGCGCGGGGGGTGGGGGGTGGGGGGGCATGGTAACGACAGGAGGAAGAAAAAAGGCGAGTCACGTGCCAAGCACATGACTGGGGGTGGACAACAAGAGAGAGAGGGAGTGGGTGTGAGAGAGAAGGGGTGCCACGTGGTACGCCCAGGGGCTGCCACGTGTCACCCCAAAAAATTTCAAAATTCAAAATAAAGAAAAATAGAAAAGAAATAGAAAGAGACCTCGAATAGAAAAATTTTCTTCACAAAAATTGTTCTTCTCGATGAGATCTACAACTTTCATGAAGGGATTAGGAGCATAAGAGGTCATCTGTATAAAGTGGTATTTTTGGAGGTCTCCATGTGTATAGAAAACCGATTTTTTGGAGTTTTGCAATTTTTTTGGTGGTTTTAAAAGAGGATAAAAATTATTTAAAAATATCATAAAATACAAAAAATCAATTTCACCCTAATATATTTTTTGGATTTTTACTAAATAAGAAAATAGGAAAATAAAATAGAAGTACAAAACAAGCAATTTTTGTACAGACTTATAGAGGACACTCAAACTTGGTCAGTTTCTTTGATTTCAACTAATATAGATTTGTATTTTTATGTTGTTTGATAAAACTTTCATCAAAGAACACAAATGAAGAAGAAATAAAATTAAAAGGGTTAATTATGTACATAAAAACTCAGGTCAAAAATAGCAAAATGATAAAATGCGCAAAAGAGGCCCAAAACCCAACTTTCACATATTAGCCCCGAATTTTATAAAATTGGTCTTATTTTGAAGGTATTTGAAAATGGAGTACTTTAAAAGTGAGTAGACCAAAATCAGATACTGTATGAGGGAGATATGCGTGTTTTAGTCCGTCAGATGTGAAATTAGACTTTGGAATCATTTGACACTTATTTGAGTTAGCAATTTTTATGTAATTTTTTTATTCTTATTAGTAATATCTATACTATGGATGTAGTTTCATGTTGATTGAACTTAGGATGAATTAGTTAAAAATAGGGAATGTTCGCAGCTTTTTAGGCCAATTTACACATTATGCAATTATGCATGATGAAATGCGAATATTATTTACACATGTATGAATGCTAATGATGCTCTATTAATTTCTAAATGCATATGTATTTTGGAGAACATAGCCTAATGGATCTATTTTAGCATGATGAATACAAGATTCATCATACTCCTATACTTAAAGCATGCTCCTCCTTGAGCATCAATGAATGCACTCTGACTGTGCATGTGAATTTTCAAGGCTCAGTTCATTGAAGACCCTTAATTTGAGTGATCCTGAAATTTTGGGTTCAACCATGCTTTAATCAAAAGGAATCCAACTTTTCTATTTATCTGAATCTTTATTTGTACATAAAATATAATGATATGACTTTCAATGTACTGCAATCATGAGAGTCGAGTCAAGATATCACCCAAAGTTCCATTTCAAGAGACTCTCCTCTATACCTAATCCTCAACACTAGGGAATAAGTTAGTTCTTGCATCCAGTCAATCGTCTCATTAGTTTGTTAGACTTGAAAGTGTATATTGGTGACAGATGATGGAGGGCATATGATTATGTATATTTTTCTCTCCCTCACATTGGAACAAGGGGCCTCTCGACTGCCTTATTACTCAACACATGTATTTTTTTGTTATTGATCAATGTGTTTGTCAATTGAATTCAGAGTCATCTGCACTTGTTTTTCTGGTAGTACACCAGGATGTGTCTCTTTTGAGTATCTAAGATACCTTTGACACCCAGACTTGTATCACTATAAGATGCAGAGCCCTTTTATGGTGCTAGCCTGACTCCTTGGTCCTAATAGAGTTTGGTCCAAGTGGACATTTTAAAAATGTTGGGTAGCTCTCGTCATATGGTGGAAGCTCTTTTGATTTTGACTGTAATGATAAAGCTTTTCTTTGATATATTTCTTTTCTTTTCTTTTTGGCTAGCTCCACTACTTTTACCAAAAGTCAACGCACATTGATCGACAATTATTTATGTTTCATCACACCCTGGAACATAGGTAAATATCAAACGATAACATATGAACTTGTTCACATACTGGCTAAGGTTTTGCTGACACTCAAGTTTCTTGAAGCCATCATTAAATTTATCTAATCCTTGAGCATCATTAGATCATGTCTAGACTTAAATCTCAAATTCTAGTTCCTCAAGTGATAACTCAACTCATCTCATCAATCACACACTTGTGAATGTGTGGTGATGATCATATTCTTTTGAAGGTAGAGATGAAGAGTGCAATATAGCACTCAAATCTTTCAAACTAGAGAAGTGTAAATTATTAAGTTCAAAACCCTAATGACTAAGGCTGACTAACTCAATCTCTCAAGATCTCAGAAATCCAGTGTCTTCAAATCCTCATGCCTTGAGTGATAGTGAATGTGTCAGGAATAAACCAACCAAGGAATGCATGAGACGCTGAATGGAATGCAATACCTTGAGTGGAAATTTTTTTATGCAAAAAGGTTTTGTTTTTTTTGAAAACCAAGTATTATTTATAGAAAGAATTTAGTATTATATACATAATATACACTACCCCAACCCCGAATTTAGATGAAAACAATTAAATTACAAGCTATGGATAAAGTTAGTAGAATATATACAAACACCCCCTATACTTATCTTGTGCTATGTCCTCATGGCACAAAGTGAAATGTAGACATAGCTTGTACTAAGTATAGATGAGGAGAGAAGAATAGAGATGAAGAAGTCAACATGCCCCCTATACTTAGACATTTAAGGGACTAAGCATAGTAGAAAAGCATGAAATGAGGCAGTTGAGGGTGAGCGGAAAGAATAGAAGCGATGTATACAGAATGGTACATGTCCCCCTATACTTAGGCTCAGGTCAACCTAAGTATGATCGTATAATTACAAATGGGGAACCAAGTAGATTTACGGATGTACAAGGTCAAGGAGGTTTACGAAGAGCCTTCTTGCGGGAGTGGGGTGGGAGATAATATGGAGATGTGGAGGGTGGTGAAGAGGGGGTGGATGAAGAAGACCATCCATTATCAGAGTTGTCCTTAGAAGAATAATAGTCATATGCGGAGGATCTCCAATTATTATCAACCAGAGTTAAGTGCCCTTGGATGGGAGCTATATTATTGCACCTACCCGATGAACCACTTCAAGATCGGATGAGGACTCTTCAGAAATCACCTAGTGTCTAAGGTCAAAGGTGACTTTCTTGGTTGGTTTGTTTCCTTGAGAAGTATTGGGAGGAAGATGTACAATCTTCTTATCCCTATTAGGAATAACTTGTGTGGTATGTATGAGTTCCTCATCAGATGAATCCCCATAAAAGTCGACCAATTCTTGTAGGGTCATACACTACTTTGGGCAAGGGAGCATGTTCCTGATGGCTTTGTTAGTGTTGGATGGGGATGTTGATGTCACCTCCTGATAATCGTTAATTTTGGTGACATCACAGGTTTCCTGAGTCGGTTCTTTGTATGGTTTAGGTATCTCATGAATTACTGCCAATTCAAAGATTGGACCACTTAAATAATCATGACATTCCTCAGAAATATGTTCCAATTCTTCATAAGCTCCTAAATAATGTTTCCTCCTAGGAGCACTTGCAGGATGGGAGGTGTGGTGAGATTCAAAGGATTGTCCAACAGTCAGTCTCATGGGTGTCTCTCCTAGGGCATGTGTCAGAGGTATGATCATGTTAAGCATTTATCTCCTGGTCACAACTGTCGGTTTCAGGTTGGGTTTCCTCAGAGTAGGTCGTGTCTTTGAGGCTTTGTGCATTGTGGCCAGAGTTCAGAAACTTGATTTCTTGAGTCTCACAATCAACAATTACCTTAGCATAGGCTAAGAATGGCTTTCCTAAAATGATAGGAGACTCAGACGACGTTCCGGGGTGCTCAGTGTCAAGGACAATAAAGTCCACTTTGTGTCTCTCATCCCTAAAATTTACGACGATAGAAACGATCCCTCGCAATCTTTTGGTAGATCGATCGGGCAATTGAACGATCACCCTAGTCTTTTTGAGTTGTCTGAGTTTGAGTTGGTCAAAGACAAACTTGGGAAGGTTGTTTAATGTAGAATTATCTTCTAACTGAACATGAGTAAATAAGGTATCCTCAATTTCACATGTGATCCGAGTCAACCTTGACTTTGCGACTTTTGATTTTATGATTCATCACCAAAGAGCTGGTCATAGATATGACTTGATATTCAGTCCTTGATAGTTTCTTGCCCGTCTTTTTAGGGTTTAGTCAACTCTTCAGAAATCTCTTAAGATTGAGCACATATTCTATGGCCTTGATCAATGGAAGCTCTAAAATCAGGCTCTTACAAAATGCTTCTATTTCAAAATTGTTCATTTGTTTTGAATTTTCTATTTTTTTTCTATTTTTGGTATTTTCTGTGATAAGGTCAGTAGGGGGTCAGAGGTAAGTGGTGGTTGTGCCTGATTGTGAGTCACATGATGATTCAGTGGTTCGCTTGGTGGTGGCCTCACTTCTTCTGGATTCTGCATGGACTGGATGAGATCATATATTTTCTCAATCACATCATTTGCTCTATGATTGATTCGAGCAATCTCATCCTCAAACATCTCATGACTTGTGATTGAATAATCATTCTCCATATGTCGTGATTCCAACGTGTAACCTTAAGTAGAGTATTGATTATTCATAGTCATTATAGTCTGGTCATGAGTCACATATCCTTGACTATGGTTTTCTCGTGGATTATCGAAGGAAAATTGATCGTACTCAAGAAGATAGTCAACCTAAGTAGAAGATGGTTCAAGAGGCTGTGAGCTCATAATAACCGAAAATCGTGTTTCACTGTCAATATAGGTTACTCTATTTTTCATTTTCAATTTTGCTCACTATCTCATGTCCATAAGATTGTCAGAATGTGAGAAAGGTCTATTCCATGAAGAAGTGTGGGTATAGGGTGGGATGTAAGGGAGGGAAGAGAATGATGGCTAAGGGGGATCAGGTTTGAAGAGAGGGTTCCCCTGGAGAGAGTGAGAAGAAGGATATCGGGGCATGATCATGGAGACTAGGTAAGATGACCAATGTGCCAACATCTTCTCAAGAGAGGGATGTAATGATTCGTGAACCATAATTTGCTTGCAATTGCAAGGTCTTTGATGCACACAAGTCAAACACAAAACAAACATGTAGATTCATCCACTCGATACTTGTGAAGGCACGTTAGGGTTCGACCGCTTATCTTTTCAATTTTAATTTAATGATCAAACAATCTTGAAGATTTAAGAGGAGTTGTTAGGTGTCGAAATATTTCACAAAGACTGTCCTGAGTTCATACAACTTGTTGAACCTACTTTCAACAAGTATGGGTGTAAGTACGGACTGTTAGAAGGCTACCCATGTTACTTGAGGATGGAGCCTTTCATGGTGTCCTCTAAACCACCCACTCTGCTAAGGGAATCAGATCATAAAACAGCTACCCGAAACCCTCACTGAGATGTAGCTAGTTGTTTTTAAAAACAGTAGTCTGAGTAAAAATTTTTGGTTTTTGGCTCTGTCCTAAGTGTGCGATCTGGTCCTTACAAACAATGAGTGGGTTTCTCTCCACTAGATGCAAGGGTTAATTTTATGTCAATTTTATTTACAGTCGCCTTGATTAGCAGTCCCGATTTTAGGTTAGGGTTATCATCGAGGTTTTAGACGAGCACATATATTCACGCCTAACGAGCATTCCCAATTCCTTTAATTCCTAACTTGTAAAACTGAGGAGGGAGAATCGAAAAAAACCAATGCAAGTATAAAACAATGATGCATGCTTTAGGAGAAGACTTACAGTGATTCCTTACGTTCTTCATGCGGGATGCAATACAAAGAATTTTTAAAATTATACTAAATGATCTATACAGATGAAATCAACCTAAGTAGATAGTTCTATTAGCGGGAAAAAATGATTAAAAATTTGGCTAAGTTAAATGATCTTCCAGTGCGTATAGTTAATCAAAGTTGTGTTTACTAAAAAATACGAGCACAGGCAAAAATAATTCTAATCTAGCGTATGTGCTTCTAAATTCTACACTACACCACAGAGAGTCCAGTCTAAATTATTATAAATTATCAAGCTTCAGAGAGAGGGTCCCTGTGAATGATGCAAAAAATTAAACTATCTAAGATCTCTCTCACAAAATTAAAATTCAGACTTTGATCCTTGATTTTGAATCCAAAGTTCACTCCGAGCTATTTATTTGCGAAGAGATAATTCACGATTAATATCATAAGTGAGAGAAATATGCAAAATATAATGGGGGAAATAAAATTGAAAAGGAAGAAAAAAAATGACACAGAAATTAATTTTACAAAAAGTAATTCCAGAAAAAAATTCAAAACCCTAAAAATACATTGTTCCCCGAAAACGATGCCATATGATGAACGTCAAAACCACCTCTTTGATTATCTAAAATTGTAGTATAGGAGACGATTTTCGATTCAGTAAAAAACCACAAACTTTGAATGTTGTGGAATATTTTTACTTGGCAAGTCTACCAAGGTCGAACACATGGAATGATGATTTTTAGTTGCATGGTTTTAAATTAAATTAAATAATCAATTAAATGTTCGATTTTTTTCTATGTCTGAAAATAAAGAGAAAATATAATGATGATGCAATGCAAAGAAAATTTAAACATAGCCGATGATGGAGTGCATGATATGTCATTTATGGTTTTTAATCCAAAAATATTGATCACTATCCTCGAAAGTTATTCAAAGATCAAAAGAAAGTGACTTAGGAAATATATTCAATCGGAATTCAAGCTGTAGGTGAGAATGCAAAATAATCCTATAAATAATCCTGCATCTATTTAGATTAAAAATAATCCTCGAACAATCACGGTATTCACAAAAATTCTCTTTAATTGTAGTCCTCAAATAAATCAAATTTGATCATATAAATTATTGAGGTTGAAATTAATTTCGTCCGAATTGAGCCCTTGCAAAGATTAGATTGCTAAAGAATATAATAAAAAATTCCTTTTCTTTAAACAAGCCCTACGCAGGATAATTCCTCAATTTAATACATTCCAATCATCGCAAGAAGATTAAACAATTTTTCAATATCCTTTATCGTGTCCCTGCAAAATTGATCAGTAATCTTCTCAACCAAGTAATGCACAAAATGCCATTAATCAACCTACATGTATCAATAGCTTCAAATAATAATAATCATCAATGATCAGCCTCAGATTTGTTCACTATATATATGATATGAAAGATCACAGGATAATCTTATGATGAAATGAAATTCTAAAGACTTAAATGCAAATAAAAATAATGTTTTCTATCAAAGTAGTCCTGGGGACTTATCTGCAATTATTAAAACTTCTAAGGGCTTTCTGTAATTTAGCCCACTGGAAGAAGTGTTGGACACATGCCTAACCTAGAGGGACGTGCTTGTAATTTGTTGAAATAGAAGAGGCCTCCATGTATTTTACCATGTGTCATGTGTTGCGCACGAGATGCTAACGTCACTTGGGCTATATTGCAGTTTTCTGGAATGGTAGGGGGCGGGATGCAATTTTCCCCTTGCTCATGTGCGTAGCACATGAGGGGGACTTTGGGAAGCCGATGAAGGTGGGTGGTGGACCGCCCAAGACGAGGCACTACTGGCAAGGCGGAGGAGGTCTCCACGGTGGAGGGTGGAGGCGGGGCCACGCCATCCAGGGAGAAGGCGGCGACTGGAGGGTGCAATGGTTGTGAGCTACTGCAGAACTGCAGCATCAGGCATTGGTTGGGAGATCGTGTCCAGGCCGCCACATGCGCAGGCTGCTGGTGGCAGAGGAGAGCAGGACAACCACGTGTAGAGGCTTACGCTAGAGCTCTTTCCAGTGGCTCGATCTTCCGATGGGACCTGTAGATGATTAGCCAAAAAACATAGAAGGAAAAGGGGACGGGACTCCATGCAATGATGAAGTAATGGAGCCGAGCTCCAGCCTTTGTGAGGCCATTGGGGAGGGGATCTGGAGGAAGAGGAGAAGTGGCGGTTGAGCTTGTGAGGACGAGGGTGGAGTGGATCGATGAGGCGAGTTGACGACGATGAGGATGGAGGTGTGACTAAGACGAATAACGAAGAAGAACATGGTGTTTTTTGGAGACGGCGTGGTTGACGCCTGGGGAGTTGGGAGGAGCGATGGGAGAGTCCTCCTCTAATCTTTGCCTTAGAGGCCGATGACTTGCCTCGAATATCTGCAAGCTCAAAAAAGAGCTGTGACAGGAGGTTTCAGCTCCTGGATCTCGCCGATGGTGTCACCTCTTTACCAATGACACGAGGAAGAGCTGGGGCTCCCTATTCTCGATTGGCGGATGGCTTTAGAAGAGGTTGGAGGTGCAACTTTATAGGAAGGTGGTGGGTGGCGGTTGCGAGTGAGGGGTCAGCCTCATAACGGCCGAAGAAGGGCGCGCCCACTGTTACATATAGAGGAGCGACGGAAAAACGGCTGAGCACGTCAGGGGGGGGGGGGAGTGGTAACGACTGGAGGAAGAAAGAAGGCGAGTCATGTGACTGTGGGTGGACGACATGATAGAGATGGAGTGGGGGTGAGAGAGAGGCCTGCCACGTGTCACCCCCCCCAAATCAAAATCAAAAGAAAGAAAATTGAAACAAAATAGAAGAAAACCTCAGATAGAAAATTTTTCTTCATGAAAGTTGTTTTCTCAATGAGATCTACAACTTTCATGAAGGGAGTGGGAGCAAAAGAGGTCATCTGTATAAAGTTGTATTTTTGGCGGTCTCCATGTGTATAGAAATTCCACTTTTTGGAGTTTTGTAATTTTTTTGTGGTTTTAAAAGAGGATAAAAATTATTGAAAAAATACGATAAAATATAAGAAAATTAATTGCATAGTAATATATTTTTTATATTTTTAATAAATAAGAAAATAGGAAAAATAAAATAGAAGTACGAAACAAGTAGTTTTTGTACAGACTCATAGAGGACACTCAGACTCAGTCAGTTTCTTTGGTTTCAGTCTTAATTTAGATTTGGATTTTTATGTCGTTTCATAAAACTTTCATCAAAGAACACAAATAAAGAAGAAATAAAATTAAAAGGGTTAATTATGTACATAAAACTAAGCTAAAAAATAGCAAAAAGATAAAATGTGCAAAGATGCCCAAAACTCAACTTTCACATGGGCTTCGAATTTTATGAAATTGGTCTTGTTTTGAAGGTATTTGAAAATGGAGTACTTTAAAAGTGACTAGAGAAAAATCGAACACTGTATGAGGGAGATATGCACGTTTTAGTCGGTCATATGTGAAATTAGACTTTAAAATTATTTGACACTTTTTGAGTGAGCAGTTTTTCTGTATTTTTTATTTATTCTTGTTAGTAATATCTACACTATGGAGGTAGTTTCATATCAATTGGAGTTAGGATGACTAGTTAAAAATAGGAAAGTTAGAAGCTTTTTAGGCCAATTTACACATTATGTAATTATGCATGATGAAATGTGAATATTATTTACACATGTATGAATGCTAATGATGCTCTATTAATTACTAAATGCATATATATTTTGGAGAACAGAGCATAATAGACCAATTTTAGCATGATGAATATGAGATTCATTATCAGGGTGTCAAAAGTTCAGTCCATCTGTATTCTTACAAATAATAATGGAAATAAAAATGGCACTCTCTCACAAAAATAAAAGAAAAATGGTGCTATACTAGTTTCCTTCTCTATTTCTCTCATGCTCTCTCATAGTGACTAGCTAGTGGAATAGCCACTCTCCTCGTAGCTCGGATGCTCCAACCACCTAAGCGGTCGCCTTCGATTCCAGGTCCCTTACAAGAAAAAATATAAGAAAGGTGATTAGAGCAGATAAGCAATTATATCAAATAAGGAGTCAATAAAAATAAAATCAGTGAAATAAAAATAGCATAAAAATTTTCCTATGCATTGCTCTCCGGCAACGATGTCCACACAAAGCGGGAATACAGGCGTTGAGGCAATCCACAAAAATATTGAATTCAATACAATTAACCCACAAATAGATGAAGCAATGCAAAATAAAAATGTAGAGTTATATTTTATTATAACTCTACAAATAGTGTGTATACATGTAGGTATGTGTAGAGGTCGAACATAGGGAGCACGAGGAATAAAGCACACCAATTGACTAAAAACATTAATGATTTTGTGATTATAGAATTTTTTATTTTTAGTGGATTTTAATATCTAATATTTAATATTTTTTATTTTTTATTTTTTTATTTTTAATTCTATAATTTTTATATTATCTGATTTTCTATTTTTTAGTAAGTATTGATAATAGGTATATAAATAATTATATAATTATATTTAGCTAATATGATAGATACAAGATATAACTATAAATAAAATAGAGAAAAAAAGAAAAATACCCTAAGTAAAGTCCCTTTTTCTAAGGGTATTAATTTTTTGGGTATTTTTTAATAATTATAAAACTAATAATATTAAAATAATTAAATATAATTATAAATATACAATATAAAGTAGTACTTACATAAATATACTTATAAATACTCAAATTTCATAAAATAAAATCTTTCTGTCTTTTTTATATTTTAATCTATTTTTGGTTATTTTTAACTTTATTTTTGCATTTTTTATTTTTTTAAATGAATAAAAATAGGGAAATAATGAGTAATACTATGTAGTCAATTGTTTTGGAATTTAAAAATAGCTAAATAGCTCAAAATATTCCAAAACTAATTTATATATGTAATAGATATAGCCAATATGATATAGAAATAGAAAATGATTTTTTTGGTTTGAAAACAATTTTTAATAATTTTTATAGTATTTTTAGGCTTTACTATTTTTAGTGTTTTCTATTGTATTTTTAATGGTTTTTGGTTTGTAGGTGCAAAATACAATAATAAACAACTCCTATTCTTTTAGATTTTTTCAAAATACTTTTCTAATTTTTAAGGATTTTTAAATACGAATAGGAAATAAATGTGTTGTTTTTGAATTTTTAAATATGGAAAACTATTTCAATTGGCCATGTGAAAAATATATGTGAATTTATAATGTAGCAGACACTTAAAATAAAATTCCTACAAATTTTAAATGTAAAATGATATTGTTAATGCAAGAAATAAAGAAAATATAAATACAACACTGATAGGGACTGAAAATTAAGTAAAAATGCAATAAGGAATAAAAACATGAAGTCTAGAGGCCTCCACATAAATTTCCCACAAATATGTAATTCATACAATCCCGGCAAGTGTATACATGCAATTTTCATACCATGGCAGGGCATACAAGCAAATAATCCAAAAAGTATTGAACTGGATTCCAAAATTAAAGTACTAAATTATAACACAAGAGGATGGGGCGTCCCTGCAAAATCCCACCACCTCACGTGTATGGGCACATGAGGTGATGTGGCGATGGACCTAAGTGTAAACAAAGGGAGCACAAGGGGTCTACTGTAGATATTACAAAAACTTTTACACTACATATAAAACTTTATGGACTAAATGTTGTAAAATACGCTCCACTAAGCACATAAGTAGACGAGTCGGATGCATCCATTTTACCACGTGTCGCTCGCTCGAAGGTTGATGACGGTTCGCTGATCGACACTCGAGATCAGATCCTGGGCGAAGATCAGATGGTGGCGTGAAGCTTGATGAGACAGATGTTGCATATTACGAAGAACTCCTCATGATACGACGGTCGAGGCACTATTTGGAAGAACCGGTGAAGAACTCTCCCCAAGCTAGCTTGGATCTCTGCTTCAAGATGAATCCTACCACCCGGGAGATTCCCAAATGGCCCAGAAGGCTGCCGAAGGCAGTCTACATCGCTTGGTACCCTCAAAATGGTCCAGGACCCATCGAGGGGGTCCTAGGATTCAAAGAAAGGCAGAGCATCTGAAGTTGCTTTGGCTTAACAAAATCTGACCCAGAAGGGGTCCTTGGCCTCCAAAGCCTTCAAGGAACGCACAAGAACACAAAAATGAAGCTTTTGAGGGTCTTATTGGGGTCAGATGAGGTGAGGTGGTACGTGACGGGGAGTCTCTGGCAAGCAGCAGAACGGAGAATCTGATCTCTTGATCTGAAGAGGCTCAGGGTGAATGAGAGGGTACGAGACGTATAACAGGAAATGGGGAGCGAAATGAGAGCAAAATAAGGGTCAGGGTACAGTGGGGGGACGACGAAAAAGGTCATCGCAGCTTAGCTCCGATGAGCTATGATATTTGAATTTCTTGAAATAAAATGCAAATTTAACTGAAAACAAAAGATAAACTACTCTAAACCTAACCCTAGGAACAAAAAGACAACTTAAACTAGGTATCTACCTCGGAAAATGAAGGAGTCAGAGGAGCTCCGTCGCTGGTGGCCGGCAATGCCCGAATCACAACCTTCACTCCTCTTCCTCCATGCCAAAGGTTCTGACAAGACTCCTGTTGTCACCGGGGCTACAAGGCACAGGAGTCGAGGATTTCGAGGGGCTAAAGGGGATCAAAAATTCAAAATGGGCGGAGGAGATGTATATGTACAAGAGGAGGTTTGACTAGGGTTCCTGATCACAACATGGATCCATCGATCGAGGAGGTGCTTCAGCGTGAAAGACTAAGGATCGAGGCACAAAAATGATGAAGGATCTGGTCCCTAAAAGTGCAAGATATGACGGGGATAAATTGAGGAACATGCGAGGTCAGCGGGTCACGGACTTATGGTATCGGGTGGCTCAATTGATCGACAGGTCAATCGAGGCCCGCCCCTGATTGGGCGATGTCACTCGCTATGTGACAAAAATGAATAAAAAAATAATTCAAAATAAAGTAGAAAGCGATTTATTTTATTTTTGGTCAAACATGAAAAATATTTAATATTTTATGTAGTATTTTAATTTGATATTTATTTATTTTTTCAAGGTAATTCGTTATATGTTTCTTTTTAGAGGTTCATTTATAGGTATATTTACCTATATATGAGGTATTTTATTTTTATTTTAGATTTTATTAATTTATATACATTAGTTATATATTTCTAACTTAATTAAATACTTATAAATATATTTTTGTTGTATTTTTCTGAGGTGATTTGTACACTTTAATAAATATATGTATTTATTATATATGTATATGTATGTGTATTGCATATATGTGTTTTTGTATACTTATTTATTTTATTGCATTTTTAATGACTTTTCTTCTAATTATTTACAAATGCTATAAATAATATTTACAAAATTATAGAAATCTAAAAATATGAAAAATGTAAAGATTAAATAAAATGATTATGTTATTCAAGTATGCTATACAAAAGGGTCCAAAACCTAACTTTTCCATCTTAACTCCAAATTGAATGAAATCACCTTCATTAAATTAGTTATTAAATTTTATATACAATTAAAAGTGAGTTTGGTCAATTTTGATACAATATGGAGAAGATACATGTATGTGAAGTTTGGATTTTGGCTTTTTATACTTGGTGTATAGGGCATATTGTGCATTATTTTTATGCGAATTAAATTATACATTTTTTCTATGTATTTTTACCTACAACTTTCATGTACAAAGTTTATTTATTTTATGTATAAATAATAAGGAATAAAATAGATTATCGATGAATTAAAAATTAGGGTTTTATTGTATTTTTAGTCCTTATCTCCCCCTAGTTTATTCCTTGTCGAGCCAGTCACCATGATGCCTATGTCTCAGGGTTTAGGGTCATTCAATACATATGGTATTTCAATTTTTTTTCTTTATTCTTTTATTTCGACTTTAAATAGAGTATTTTATACAATATTTACAGTGTAAATAATAGATGTTATGGCTTTGGGGATCCCGAACAATGAAATGATGTGATCTTTCGCGAACTTGCATACGGTCTTGCTATCTAAGGCTCGGGCAGGGATAGACTCTATCCACCTAGATATGTAATCTACTGCCAATAGAATGTGCTCGTAACCGTGGTTGTTAGGAAATATGCCCAAAAAGTCTATGCCCCATGCATCAAAAACATCAAACATAATCATGGGATGCATGGGCATATTCATATTTGGAACTAACAGTCCATCCAATTTTCTGACACACTGTATACGATCGAACAAATGCATAGGCAACGTGGAATAGGGTCAACCACTACAATCCATACTACACCACTTTTAAGTGGACCTTTTTGGAGCGATGCCCTCTTCCCTCCAAGGAATGGCAATATGTGAGGACACTCATGTATTCCTCTAAAGGAATACACCTCTACCGAACACAATACGAACCTTCGAAGAAAAGGAACATATCCTCCCAGTGGTATGGATTCTGACTTAAGTCGGCCAATGTTGCTCTTGGGCCAATCATGGGAAACTATCCTAGGCATCAAAAAGTTAAATATACTAACATACCATGGGAGAGAGTCGACAGAACAGATCGACTCGTCAAGAAAGCAGTCATTAATAGGGTCGACCTTAGGGGAACTCTATGATTCTATGCAAGAGAGGTGATCAACCACTACATTCTTCACTCCAAGCTTGTCCTTGATCCAAAAATCAAATTCTTGGGGTAGTAGAATCCACCTAAGAAGATGCGCCTTGGCGTCCTTCTTTCCATTAAGTACTTGATGACTGTGTGATCTGTGAATACAATAACCTTGGATCCTAAAAGATATGACCTAAATTTATCCAAGGCAAACACTACAACAAGCATTTCCTTCTCTGTAACAATATAGTTCCTTTGAGCTTGGTAGAGAGCATTGCTTGCATAATGGACAACACACGGCATCCTTTCTCTCCTCTTTCCTAACACGACCCCAACTGTGAAATCAGAAGCGACCATCATGATCTTAAAGAGGAGAGACCACTCTGGGACCTATAGGATAGGGGTATCCATGATCTTCCTCTAAGGAGCTCGAAGGCCTCAAGACACCTGTGATCTGCAAGGAAATCCATGTCTTTTCCTAGGAGCTCCGTTAACAATCGAGAAATCTTTCAAAAGTCCTTTATGAATCTTTGGTAAAAATCAACATGCATGAGGAACGACCGCACTTGCTTGATGTTGGTTGGTGGTTGAAGTTTCTTGATCGCATCCATCTTTGTAAGGTCAATCTACATTCCTGTCTTAAAGATGATGTGCCCCAACATCATGCCCTCTTGGACCATGAACTGGCTCTTCTCCCAAGAGAGCACTATATTCACCTCATTACACTTCTTGAGGACTCGATCTAGATGAGATAAACAAGATCCAAATGAATCCTAGTGGATCGAGAAGTCATCCATGAAGACTTCTAGGAAGTCTCCCACCATCTTGGCAAATACTACAATCATGCACTGCTTGAACATCCCTGGTGCATTGCATAACCGAAAGGGCATGTGCCTGAATGCGTAAGTACCGAATGGACATGTAAAGTTGGTCTTCTCCTGGTACTCAGGAGCGATGCTACTTGATTGTAGCCAGATTAGCCATCTAAGAAGCAAAAGAATGGTTTTCTCGCGGGTCTCTCCTAAATCTGATCAATGGATGGTAGGGCAGAAATTATCCTTTTTCATCACGACATTCAAGCATCTGTAATCCACACAAACACTCCACAACATGGGTACCTGTGTTGCAATTTCCTCTCCGTTCTAGTTGGCGACTGTCTGGAGTCCTGTCTTCTTAGAGACTACATGAAGTGGTGTCACCCACTTGGAATCAGAGATGGCATATATGAGCCCCATATCACACTATTTCTCTATTTCTTTATTAACCACATCCCGTAAGTTTGGATTCAACCTACATTGGAACTCATGGGATGGTGTTTGAAGCGTGAGTTTCTAAAATAAGAAACCCGCTGGATTGATTCGATGGACGATTGCTCTCACGGGCATGATGATGACTAGTGGTACTCCCCATGAACTTGAGAGATCCTCTTCACCAAGTTTTCCACAAAAATAGAGATTTTTATGATCTCTACCTCCTGATTTTGTCACATGAAATTGAGTCCTTGGATACATATACAGAGCACGATGAAGAAGGCAACTCCTCTCATGATTGGCCAATCCAATGAAGAGGAAGATGGGGCTTGAGTGTAGAGAGGTTTGACCTTGCACATCACGAAAAATGTCGAATAAGCGAATCAAATTAGCAAAGAAAGATATTTATTATACGAACACTGATGCAATTGTATAACAAATAATGCAAAACAAAATCATATAGCATAGGAAATCTTTTCCAAACCATTCTATATAATCACACGATTATTTAGGAATACCTTTTGAAGCATGAGTCTCAAAGGAAGAGACCTACTGAATAAAGTCCAATCCGACAATGCTTTCTATTGTGGGTATGATGATGACTCGTGTTTCTTTCCACAAACTTGATCTTCTCCACCAATTAGTCCACACAAATAGAGATCTATATGATCTCTACATACTGATTTTGTCACACGAAATTGACTCTTCCTTCATGTACATGGAGCAAGAGGAAGAAGGCAATGCCTCTCATGATTGGCCAAGCCAACATTGAGGAAGGAGAGGATATATGGGTGGACGGCCAGGGTTTGATGTATAGAATGATGGGGACAATGAAGAGTTGTGAAGAGACTCTTCTCTTTGAATTTTTCTTTATGACTTTAGACATGCACACTTGGGCATCGAATGTATTAACTAGGAAAGAGAGGCCAAGCCCAGACTACATCATGGCCCTTGAATTACTCATGTATGGATGTGGTGGATTCCCAATCCGTCATGTATTTGGATAACCAACTAGCCAATATTATCACAAAGATAACAAGCAATTAAGAGAGTCATAATTCAAGTTGAAGAGACCAACACACTTGGCCTCTAACAACCGTCGTGGATGTCCATGGTGGACGACCAAAAGTCTCTCTCATATCAATCCCAATTGAGACTTGATATTAAATTTAATTACATCTTGATTATATAAATTGAAATTAAATTACAAGTACCATTATTGAAAGATTTATGAAAACAACCTCCCAACAAATGAATCTAATTCATTAGTCCATAGAAATAGATATCTATATGATCTCTACATTCTGATTTCGTTGCATGGAATTGACTCTTCATTCTTGTACACATAGCATGAGGAATAAGGAAACTTCTCTCATGATTGGACAAGCCAACATAGAGGAAGAAGAAGCTATATGTGTGGAAGGCTAAGGTTTGGTGCATAGGATGATTGGGACCACCAATAGTTGTGAAGATATTATTCTCTTCTAATTTTTCTTCAAGACTTTAGAGAAGCATACTTGGGAATCAAATGAATTAATTGGAAAAAGGAGGCTAAGACCCGACCACATCATGGCCCTTGAATTCCTCTTGGATGGATATGATGTATTCCCAATCCTTCAAGTAGTTGACTAACCAACTAGCTAATATTTTCACCAAGATAATAACCAATTAAGAGAGTCGTAATTCATGTTGAAGAGGTCCACAAACTTGGCCTCTTACAACCATGGTGGACGTCCATGGTGGATAAACCAAGAGGCTCTCGCATCAATCCCAATTATGACTTTATATTTAATCTAGTTATCTCTTGATTAATATCAATTAAATCAAATTACAAAGATGAACATTGAAAAATTTTATGAAGACGACCTCTCAACAAATGAACCCATATATCTTGAATATTAGTCTAAAACAAGATGTAGATCCAATTTACATTTGTAAATTATGTGAATCACGTTCACATATATCTTGAATATTTGTATATGAATCGTATTCATATAAATATTAGTTATTATGAATCAATATTTATATTAATAACTAATATGTGTATCTTATCCACATATTCTCATATCCACAACAATAGCAATTATTATATTGATTTTGACATCTCAATGTTCGCGTCATAATTCAATTAGGTCTGAGTAGCATCCGCGAATACATGAAGACAATGTCAAAGAGACCCATGTATTGTGACATGGTATCCAACATTAGGGCTTAAGCCATTTATGGGCATAACCTTTGGGATCCATTTCTATTTGGTTCCATTTCCATTCCAACATTTGGATCTAGAAAATGGATACTAGAAATGTGTACTAGGAATGGGTTCAATGATATGAGATTTAATCCACTTAATTATCAATTTTATAGCCATAAATTGGAGTCACTAAAATCCACCAGGTTTCATCACTCCCTCGGAGTGGAAATATCACGGAGTATAATCTATTAAGATCACATCAACCTAGAATATTCTGATTACTCAAGCATCCTATACACATGGAAGACCTTGATTAAACCTAAAGTTCAAACTCTTGCTTGAATTTCTTCTTCAAGGTTAAATAAATATATTTCTGAATTGATCATTGGAGGGCAATGTAAATCATAAGATTTTCAAAAGTATATAATAATATTTCTGAATATTTGTCTTGTTTTATAAATAAGATGGCCGTGCATGGAATTCAGTGTGAATCCAATATCTCATGAGTGATCTCTGTCTCTCAGTTCATAGATTATGAACTTGTATAATTTCTTCAGGAGATCATACATATCATATGTCATCATATGCACACCAACGCGCTAGTACATAGACCTTGTATATGTCATCAACCAAATGGTTTGTTATATGTGCATACTTGGAGATATACATATATATATATATCTATCTCTGGTCTAAGGATACGTGCCTGCTTGTGACAGTGTAAGATTCATGTATTTAATATCTCGATGTCGTCAAGTCCATACTTTGACTTAAACTCAACATTTTGACTTTTGGTCAACATTTTAGCTTTTAGTCAACTGGTTAACTTTGGTCAACGCTTCAACTTGACAAATCCAATAGATCTGAATCCATGTTCCTATGTATATGACTTGTATCAAGAGGTAAGCCATAAATTAGTCTTAATCTCAAACTGAAGATCATTCTTGACTATCATGAGGTGATGCTAGTTGTGTCCTCAATTTAACTCTTTCGATCTACAAAATCATGCATCAACCTCTACAATCTAACTTTTTAGATCAACAGTTGTATGATATCAAGATGCCCATGGTACATAACCCTAGTTATACCATGAGAACTTTCATCAAGCGCAAACACAAACATTCAATCCAGATGATGAAATAAAACATAATAACTTTTACTGCATTAAAGAGTCACCAAGGGCTTACAAGTACAACATCAACAAGGGTTGTTGACTATGCTATTGTCAACTAATATTGTCTAAGACTACTTGACCAAATCGACATGGATATAAAATTTACCGTTAGAATTATTGGAAAATCTTAAAGTACTCAATCGAGATAAAAGAGACTTCAATAATCACTACGACTAATGAAAAGAAGCTATGGAGTGCTTAACTACATTGTAATTTTCCTACCTCACCAACCTCGCAACATGTCTCCCCCTAATAAGCCTAATAAGGGATCAACAAAAAAAATTACATCTTAAAGAGGAAACTAGGCTCTTGACTCTTTATTAAGGAGTCTATAATAACATTAATCATGCTTCTAAGCTATAGTGAACATGGATGCCATCACACCTCTCCCAAATGTATAACTAATATGATGGAAATGGGTGAATATTTCTTTTTATTCATGTTGCCTTTCTCTTTCTTTTGCACTATCTCATTAGGTTATGGTAGTCGGCTACCCCTTTATTGAAGTTCATTGCATCATATTATTACCTATATATTTTATGACAATTAGAAATGAAAATATTATGTTTTAATGAAATATATAAATTTAGAAACAAGAATACATATTAGTAGTGGTATCTTAAGTTTAATAGTCATGTTACATCTCATGTCTTGCAGAGTGTTTTTTACAGAGAGTGTTGTTAACTAGTGTATTTATATAGAAATGTAGTGGAAATAAGTAACATTATTTAGTCCCATTTGTTGATAATTTTTTTTGTTATTAACTATAACATATTACTACACGAGGAGGAAGTATTTCTCTCTTGGCTTTCTAAAGAATATTATTGTTTACTGCATTTGCATAGAAGTTAGTAGTAAAACATTCATTACTTTAGTGTTATATGTTGTTGATGTTTTAATGATTATTAATGAAAATATTATTATGTAAGGAGAAGGTATTTCTCTCAAAAAACTGTAAAATAATAAATATATGAAAAGAATTTATGGGCCTGATATATGACAATTGAAGACATGATCCGATAGATGATGAATATGCATTTTATCATCTTTATTCATTTATTTTAGCTTAAAATCCTTTATAAAATAGCTGCAAATATAAATAAATATCTCCTTTTATAAATCGCAATTCTTGTATAAATATTGTATATTTATCACTATTTAACCTAAAATAAATAAATAAAGAAAATAAAGGAAAAATAAAGAAAATCGAAGACTGTATATATGAAATAAGTATATGACAACTCTGACCCAAGAGAAGGTCAAGACTTGACATGATCGACAAGGAATAAAGTAAGGGGAGACAAGGCCTTTATTCAGAAAATCAAGAAAACCAATCTTCACTTGTGTATATTCATCACTTACCTATCATTGTATATAATACATTCCTGACTCTATTTTATTTATCATCAATTTCACGTCAACTAAAAATGTGTTCTTTATGGAATTTGTATATAAAAATAAGTTGTAAGTATTAAAAATAATTTCAAGAAAAATCATTGCACAATTTGTAAACAACAATACTTTGAAAAGCCATAAAGCTCAACTTATCAGATCAATATCTTCTCTACACAAGTCAAAATGAAACAAACTCACTTTTATTGTACTCAGAGTTAAATAATCTTTAAAATAAAAATATCTTCACAAAAATCAGAGTTAAGATGTGAAATGTGGCTTTTTAGGGTGCTATTGTATATTATACCTATGTATATTATGTATGTATATGTATTTTCCTTGTATTTTTGTATAAATTGTATTTTTAACTATTTATATATATATATTGTATTTAACTTATATAAAATACAAATAAAAATCACAAACCCAAAAATAAACAAAAATAAAACCATGTATATATTGTAAATGTATCACTACGTATATTGTAAAAAAACCTATTTATTTATCCTAATAAATTATCTCATAAAAATAAAAAAATGATTAAAATACTTGTAAAATATTTTAAAATAATAAATTCATAAATTATATGTGTATTTGTAGAATTAATGCACTAAAACTCCAAGTGTTGCATATATAGATATATATACATACGAATAACATGTTTTATTTATTTATTTACCTATCTATATAATTTATTTAATTCATTAAAAATCACCATAAATAAGCTAATTTGATTACTAACTTCTTCTTTTTATATTTTTTATTTATTTGATATCAATTTCTATTTTATTTTTAATTTATTTCATTTTTCTTGCTTTTTTATCATTTTATGCTTTTGCCTTTTAGCGAGCCACGCTCTTATTGGTTGTGCCCGAGTCTATTGACACGTGTCAACTCCTCAACCGACGATCCCACCCACATTTTTTCAGCTTGCTAGACTCATTTACCCCATTTTTCTGCACTCTCCAGTTAGTAACTCCTCCCGCCTTCTTCTCCACTTCGTTAGTCCTAACCATCGCCTCCATCACCAAATAATCAACTCCTTCTTTCATAACTTGGATTGCATATTTTTTTAATTTCAAAAATCTTCAGACCTCACGCCTATTTATAGCTCTAGTCCACCTCTAGCTCCGGATGATCGCGTATCAGAAGATATCCTCTTAGAAAGTGAAGATAATTTGTCGTTGAGGCAACCCACAAGAAATCCCAAGTCAATCAACAATTAACCCATAAAAAAAACATCGCAATGCAAATAAAAATTGTGGAGTTAAAATTTATTATAACTTTGGAAATATATGTATTGGTGTAAGTATGTGTAGAGTGTCAAACATAGGGAGAAAATGTTAGATTGGGAAAACGAATCCAAAATTGTTCCTCTTTCTTGTCTATTTATTTATTTTTGTGTGGGTTTCGAATTTTATATTTTAAGGATTTTAATTTTTATATTTTTAGTTTTTTTAATTTATAATTTTTGCTTTTCTATATTTTCTAATTTAGTTTACTTTTTCTTTTTAAAAGTTAATATAAGGGTATATATAACTATATATACAATATATAGTAATATAATTATAAATACAACTAAAAATAACCAAAAGTAATATAATTAAGCATTTTTAGGGTTTATACATTTTTCTACAGATGTTGTGATTTTTAGATAATTTTTAGTAATGTTTATATTTTTTAAAGTCGAAAATATCCTAAAACAAGGATTAAACAAATAGGCCAAACTGATTTGGAGATTAGAATAGGAAAAAGTGTCAAACATTTTCCAAATTAATTTTAATATATACTAAATAATATAAAGAAAATTTAGAAATATAAATAAATATTTTTGGGATTTTTGATTTTTTATATTTTTATAAATGGTTTTAGAGGTTTTTAATTTTTAGTCTTTTTCTATTTTAGTGGTTTTTGGATGGAGTTATAAAATACAATAATAAACAAAATATAATTTTTTGGTGTTTTTCAAGTATGTTTTATATTTGTATGAGTTTTTTACTGCAAACCATGGTAAAATGTGTTCTTTTTTATTTTTAATAAATACAAAAAATGCTTAAACATAAAAATAAAATTATAGTGTGAATGTGTATTCTAGTAGGCACTTAATACTAGTTTTGCCTAATTTTCTAAGCACGAATGGTAATTTTTATAAATAGAAAATATACACAAAAATTATTGAACTAGAAAGGTTATTTTTGAGATTAAAAATAAATACAAGGATGTTTCTGTAAAATACCCAAACTACAACAGATAGTTTTATTACTAAAAACAAATTACAAAAAACACAAGGTCCTTTCTGCAAAATGGCCACCTTACGTCAGACGACATGTGAGGTGACCTGGAATAGACCTAAAAGCAATATTAAATACGTACAGTGATCTCAATGCAATTTACACAAAATTTTTTTAAACTAATTAATCAAATTACATGACTAAATATAAATAAACAAAATGGGGGATTAACAATGCAAAATACCCCCAACGTATGAGTTATCAAATGGCTGAATGTATTCCACTTGACACGCATCACGTTCTGGAAGCACGATGACGTTTCGCAGCAAAGGCTTGGATTAGATCTCCAACAGAGATCAGACGACGAAGGCTCGATCTGATCCGACACTTGTTGCTCAATCTGGGCAGAGGGAGATGATCAGATGAGACAGAGGATGTCTGCAAGAACAGACAAGGAACTCGCCGTGGGCGAGCTTCGATCGACGTTGACTCCTCCCTCTGGCATCTCAGGTGGCTGCAGAATGGGGCGAAATGTTCCTGGAGGCTTCCTTCAACGATTGGAAGGAACAAAAGTGTCCGGGCACTACCGGAGCAGTCCACAGAGGCCAGGAAGGTCAGGGCACCTGGGCTCTTTCCCTAGCTTTAAAATCTCCTTCAACCAGATTGTGGGGACTTCAAGACCCCCAAAGGAGGAAACTAGGGTCGAGGGCAAACAAACTCGACCCCATTAGCAGGTGGAATGGCGACGAGATGCAGTGAGGCAGTGGCTACTCCGACAAATAGTAGAAGTGGAGTTATTCTGATTCGGTAAGAACCAGGTTGAATAGAGGTGGGTGAAGCACAAATAAGGCGATGGGGAATGAGATGGTGTTGTAAGGTGAGTCGGAAATAGAGTGAAAGGGTCATTGAAGTGGAGCTCCGGTGAACTACGATGGATAAATTCTAAGCTAATGCAATGGGTTAAACTTAAAACTAATTGCAAGAAATGAAAATAGAAACTAAAATCTACCTAAAAATGATAGAAAATAACCTCGAGTTGGCCAGAGCCAATGAGATATGGTACCTCACGGCGAGGTTCGTTGGAGATGGTGGAATCGACCTCGCCACTGAACCTCTTCTCTTCAAACAGTAGGGCGAGCTTCCTGTCACCTAGCTTGAGCCGAAGAACACGATTCGAGGGGGAGAAATCATGTAGATGGGATCCCAAAAATCAAAGAAGGTGGAGGGGGAGGTTTGTATAGGTGATGGTCAAGAGGCAAAGATCGAGGTGGAATGCTCGAATTAGATGCCCTCACCTCGAGGAATCACTCTAGCGTGATAGAGGTAGGATCGAGGGATGAAAGTCCAAGACGAATCAATCTGTGTCGATGAATGCATTGATCGGAGAAAATGGGAGAAGGAAGGGTCAAACGAGTAGCCTGGCAAGTCTAGGGCTTGGGTCAGACAGTTGACTCAGATCAACGGATGGCGGGCCCTGATTGGGCCACGCCAACCGCAAAAAGACAAATCAGAAAATAAAAGTGAAAATAATTCAAAATAAAATAGAAAATGATTTATTTATTTTTTAGTTAAAACATAAAAATATTTATTATTTTATATAACATTTAATCTAATTTTTATATATTTTACGACTTAATTTATTACAAGTTACTTTTTACAAGTACATTTATAGGTATATTTACATATGTTTTGTATATTTTATATTTATTTTGTATTTTTGATTTTATTATTTTATTCTCAATTTAGATATTTACAGCTTATTTTTATATACATAAATATATTTAAATTTTTCTGATGTATTTTGTATGCTTAAATAAATAGGGGTATTTATTATATAGGTATAAGTATAGTATATTCATCTATATATTTTTATATTCTATTTTATTTTGGTATTTTCTTTATGGTTTAATTCTAATATAAATATATACATATATTAAATTATATTTACAAAATTATAAAAGTATTAAATTGTAAAAATTGCAAATAATAAATAAAATGAATATTTTATTCAGGTATACTATACAATTGGGGTTCAAAACCTAACTTTTACATCTTAACTACAAATTAAATGAAACCAACTTCATTAAATAGATAATAAAAAGTTATATACAATTAAAGTGATTTTGGTACATTTTGATTCATAAGAACAAGATATGGGTATGGGAAATTTAGGTTTTGGAATTTTATTCTAAGTATAAAATCTACACTTTGTACTATTTTTGGATGAAATCAATTTTGTATTTTTCTATATATTTTTATCTACAACTTTCATGTACAAAGTTTCTTTATTTGAGGTATAAATATTAAAAAATAAAATAAGTCCAAAAAATGAATTATTTGACAAAATAAATTGGGAATTTTATTGTGTTTTTGGCCCTTATCTCCCCTACTTTATTCCTTGTTGACCTAGCCATCTGATGCCTAAGTCTCGGGATTTATGGTCATAAAATACCTTTGGCATTTTATTTCCTTTCCTTTTCTTTATTTTTTTATTTTGGATTTAAATAATGTATTTTATATAATATTTATACAATATAAATGAGTGTTAATTTATAAAAATAATGATATTTACATGCATTTATCTAGGGTTTAAAGGCCAAAATGAAGGAATAAAGGTTATGAAATGGTGACTCATCACCCCCTATACTTGCTTTTGCTAGTCCTTAGCAAACACTTTTGCAATAAGTGTAGAAAAAGAAAATAAAGAAAAGAAAAAGAAAGAACTTGGATTGATTTTAATTTTCAAACTTGTCTTCACAAAATCAAAGTTTGGAACTTAATTCAGACCTTTGGATTTTAGGTGTGCTCGGAATCTTATTGAGAATCGGATTTGAAATACAATAACCTTTGAGAATCACAAAACTCTGCTCAAGTCTCCTCAATAGCCAGATTAGAATAAGTCAACTCATACGCAAACACTTATGACTATGAATCTATCTTGGATAGCATGTGATATGTAGTTCTCCTCGACTGAAGCAGTAAAAGTCAGTCTTCTCCAACATGGTGACCCTAATTCCCCAATCCAACAACTCTTTCCTCGAGAAGCGGAATATTCCCTTCTAAGTTCAAGTACAACCAACTCAATAAGAGGAGGTGGAGAGAAGAATGGACCGTAGCCAATGTAGCTACCTATCTTAGGATGCTTGACTAGTGTAGTCAAGTCATCCGGCTGCATGCTCACAAATATCAGACTCTGAAGCACAAGCTTGGTTATTGACAAAACATATACATACTCTGACATGCATTTTATTTTCAATCAGACCTGTCCATTTTTTTGGAGTTTTGATTTTTCTATTTTTTTAAATACTTTATACAACACTATTTACATAGAACTTTTTCCTCTTGAGATATTAGACTATCCCTCTTTTGAAGCATTATTGCAACCCACAACTTCTGTTTTAGACCTATTTTCTACTGGATCGGGTTGGGGCACCATGGACACAAATGTGTGCTTTCCGATGTTTCCATTGACTTGTGTCTCACGTTGACAAATCCATCCCTCTACCACTTCAATTGAGGTGAGCAAAGTGAAAGGTGCAGGTGCGCAAGCTAGGTCATTATTAAAAAGAGTCGTGTATGCGATTCGAAATACTCTACTTAGACAATCAAGATGACACTGGACCAAGTCTCGTGGTCTCAAAGAATTAAGTCTAGCAGACCTGAAGTATCTCAATTCCAGTTCCTAAGGTTCTTGTGATTAAGTAGATTTAAGGTCCAACCATGCTCCAATCTTCAGATTTTACTTAAACTAGTTCAATTATCAATCTCAATTCGAAAAATGCAATGTTATGCACAATGTAGAAAAATATTTTTATGATGCAATTTTATTATTTTGAACTTTTTATGGATTTTTGAAAAAGTTTTGCAAATTTTTATGCAATTTTTGAAAAGATTTTGCAACTGTTTTTGGGATTCTTAATTTTGCAAAATTTTAGGGTTTATTTCAAAATAATAGGTTTTAATAAAAAGGGAATTTTCACAAATATTTACATGGGAGTGCATTTATTATTTACAATAGTTGGGTTTTAGAATTTACAGGTATTTATAAGCAATCTTTATTTACTTGAATCATGTACATCATTCTCGATATTTTGAAAAGAATTTTGCAACATTTTGAAAACTTTATTTTGCAAACTAATTTGACTAATAATTTTTAAAAATATTTTACAAAATTTTAAAACCATTTTGAAATGATTTTTGAAACAGCATGTATAGATTTTTCAAAATAGTTTTGCAACCAGTTTCTAAATTATTTGCAAATAGATTTTCAAAACATTTTATTTCGAATAAAGAAAAGAAATTTTTACAAATCAAGATTTTTTTACTAAGGTTGGAAATATTTAACAAAATATATTCCAAATAGTTTTCAAAAGATTTTTCAAAAGTATTTTCAAACTATTTTTCAAACATTTTACAAAAAATAGTTTTAACCTGATTTATTAATCAATATATACAAAGATTTTTAATGGATTCTATACAAGTATGTAATTAATTTTAATTTAGCAATACTTATTGAAAATACAAAAGTATGAGTTATGGATAAAGTATATACAGAGTATATATGCCCCTCTATACTTAGCTTGAGTTATATCTTCATAGAATAGAGAGAAAAAAGAAGATATAACTCGTATCGAGTATAGAAAAGCCTATACTACAATGACATAATAAAGAATGAAGGAATAAATGAATGAGAAGTCAACCGTCCCCCATATACATAAGATGAAATAATCCCAATTATATCATACAATATTCTAAATGCAAGGACGATCGAGGGTGGGAATTAACATATCACGACTAAGTCTGTCTCCCCCTATACTTAGGGTAAGGTATCCCTAAGTATAAACATAAATATCAACAGAGGAGGAGATAATGGAGGGGACTAATAAAAAGAAACCGATAAAAAGGAAAGAAAATACAAGAGGAGAATATATGCATCACTCCACCTATACTTAGGGTAAAAGAGCCCTAAGTATAGGCAACAACAGGAGTGATGCAACAAAATGAAGAATGAACACTCGTCTCATCCACCCCCTATACTTAGGACAAGGTTCGTCCTAAGCAAGGCAAACAAACGAAATGGGGTGGATGAGCAAAACAGAAGATGGAAGGAAATAAAATGAAAGTTGATATATAAATGAGGTGGATATATAGAGATCAAGAAGGTTGAAAGCAGACCTTCGTACGTGATCATTGAGGAATGGATCTCACAAGGTGCATGTCGATATCAAGATCATCAACAAATAAAAACCGATCAGAATCGATTTGATAAAAATCCTCAATGGTATAAAGGCGGAAAGGCATGAACTGGTCAATGGATGTAGTGTGGTCATGCTCATCCTAGGAAGTAGGTCACAACAGAAAGGCCCGAATTCCTTGATGAAAGAAGTATGGTCAAATTTAGCCTGTGTTGTCTCTACTAAGTCTGCCCTTTTCTCTAAAGTGTCTATAGGGTAAATACCACGGATGCCATCTATACATCGCCACTCACCAAAAGGGGGAACTCTAAGGTCTATGCTTTCTGAGTCTTCTTCCCTGAAGAGGAATTCTCGGGTCCCAGCCTCATCCATCAAAAAGCAAACCTCTATGATATCAACATCAAGGTCATAGTCCTCGGGGTCGGGTAACACGGGTACACTCTCATCATATGCAGGTCTCTGGTTAGTGGTGGTGTGGTGATCAACCCATCACTCTCGTCAGCAGAATGGAAACGAATCTCTCCAGATCCATAATCAATAATGGCCTTTGCAGAGGCGAGGAAAAGCCATACTAGGATGATTGGAGGATTCTCCACAAGGACGGAGGTCTCCATGGGCAATACAATAAAGTCAATAGTAAAGTTCATGCCTTGGATTTGAATGACAATATTTTCAAGAATTCCCTTCAACCTCTTTATTGATCCATCAACAAATTGACAAATCATCCTGGTTTTCTTGAGAGGCCCTTGATGAGGATACTGTACTAATGAGAAGGGTATTATATTGATTGAAGCACCGCCGTCAAGGAGAGTGTGATCACAAGGATGGTTGGAAATGGTGCATCTCACAAGAGGTGTAATAGTGTTTCCTTTTCTAGTGTGTGGATGGTGAGTGACGGCATGGACAATGGCCATGGTCAAAATGTGTTGCTCAGATCTTCTATTTCACTTTCTCTTCTTGGGTTTAGTAGCATATAATTGGGTCATGGCCTGGTGAAGTGGGGCCTCAATAATCTTGTTAATAGCTACCACCACTTCAGCTTCAGTCAACATTTTTTCAAGATTTTGGATCTCCTCCAAACAAGGGAGGGATCAAAATCATCATCTACACAAGTATGACTAAGAGCAGTATGTATAATGTCATCCTTAGGCTCAAAGGTGGGAACTGGAGTGAACGCGTGTGTGGTCAAAGGGTCTGGCAAGGGTGAGATCTCCTCACAAGCTGACTTGGCTAGGTGTCTCCAGGACTCTTTTTGTATTTTTAGGGTTTTCTCATTTTTTATATTTTTGGCGATTGCAAGCTCTCATGGGTGTCCCCAAATGAATACATATCGTCTGACGGTGAAGAGGCATTGTGGATCTTATTTATACTAGTAAGATTATCAATCGTATGATTCATTTGCTCCACTAATCGAGTCATGTACTCAAGAGCGATCTTCATGAGAGGTGACTCCAACAGCTCTGTATCGAGTGAGTGCAATAGTGGGAAATGTGAGGGTGGTGGTGGTGGGTACAAGTCTGATGCTTGAAATAGTGGGTTGGGTGGATATGTACAAAAAAGAAGAATATGGAGAAAAGTCCTCCTGGAAAAATGGAGGTGAACTAGCTGGAGGATATGAGGAATTTGCAAAGCCTGGATAAAAATCACTCTAGTAGGCCATCTCCAAAAAAAAGATAAGGAGAACACGAAGGGTCAAATCAAGATATGTGAGAAAAAGGCACAAATGTACATAGAAGATCGAGTATACATACAAACAAATATGCATAAAACATACCCCTTAACTCACTTACTCACACAATGAGGATCGTGAAAGTTTGGTCTTTTATCTTTTCAAATTTTAGAGTTAGATGAATTTCACAAAGTTGTACAAACACATAGGTAGGCATGTAATTGGGGCACTAATCATTAGTGTATATGTAGCAAATAAAATGCGAATACGATGGGGGGGGGGGGGGTTACTCTCCTCAAGACAAAGATTTTTCTTTTTATTTTTAGGGTCGAGTAAACTTAGCAGTCCCAATTTTATTGGTTATCACTTTTTTTGTATTTTAAATAAGAGTGCATGAACCTAATGAGATATCAATTTCTTTAGTATCCTAAGTGACAAATCAGAGGGAGAGAGCTAGAAAAGCAATACGAGGCGAAAACAATGATGAATACTAAGTAGAAATGCTCACCTTGCCTCCAACTCTCTTCATGTAGGGATGCTAAGCAGAATTAATACCTATCTATATGAAATGCAAAGCTATTGAAATTGCCCTAGAATAGTAATAGCTATTATATTGGAGAACTAGAGTTGAATATCTAGAAAAGAAACCAAGGGCCTGGTCCTGGAAAGCTCTCGATGCCACCATAGTGGCTCTGCAAGCACTGCATGAGATTTCTCGTGGCACACGATCTCAAGTCTAAATAATCAACTATTTATTTTGACTAGATCTAAGCACAGACTATAGGTACATGCAAGTCAATAAGGTTTTGGACCTAATCTATCGTCAATCAATCCTAGAACTAGGGCTCAATAACACAAAGCAAAAAAAGAAAATCGTGAAACAAAGAAAAAGAAAAGCGATGAAAATACGATAAAAGCCGACGAGTCCCCCAAGTGAACAATCACTTGGACAGTGGACCTCGTGAAATGACAGTGTCCTGGAGAGTGCAAATTATTACAAATATAAGTCTCTCTCTCACACTTAAATTGCAAATAAAATAAAATAAAAACCTATTATCTTCAAAATCCTCCAAGTCCTCTTTTGTCGTTCTCTCCTATCGGCTAGGTCAGAAGACTCCACGTCTCGGGGGATGCACTGAATCTCCAAAGAAATCTGCCCTTGATTCATGGTCCCTCACATCAAAGTCAAACAAGGAAAATGGTTAAACAATTCAAAAATAATATCAAAAAAAATGGAAAATAAAGAAATAAAAATTAACAAGCACACAAGAGAGAAGAAATAAGGAAAAGCAATCTATGCGTCATTGCTCCTCGGCAACGTCGCCTTTTGATAATCTGGGTTTTGTGTGGGTGAGAAGATATCCTCACAAAAAGCAAAGATAAATTATTGCTGAGGTGGCCTACAAGAAATCCCATGTCAATCAACAATTAAGCCACAAATATCATATAGCAATGCAAATAAAAATTATGGAGTTAAAAATTATTATAACTTTACAAATATATGTATAGGTGTAAGTATGTGTAGAGTGTCGAACATAGGGAGCAAACGATAGATTGGGAAAATGAATCCAAATATGTTCCTCTCTCTTGTGTATTTATTTATTTTTATGAAGCTATTAATTTTATATTTTTTATGGGTTTTAATTTTTATATTTTCTTAACTTCTTTTCAATTTATAATTTTTATTTTCTGATTTTTAATTTTGTTTTCTTTTCAAAAGTTAATAGAGTATCTATAACTATATATAAATATAGAGTAATATAATTATAAATACAACTAAAAATGACCAAAGAATACATAATTAAATATTTTTGGATTTTATAAAATTTTCTACCATTTTTATGATTTTTAAGATATTTTACTAAATTTTAGATAATTTTACAATAAAAAATATCCCAAAATAGGGATTAAATAAATATACAGAACTGATTTGGTGATTAAAAATAAGAAAGTGTTAAAAATTTTCCAAATCAATATACTAAATAATATAAAGAAAATTTAGAAATAGAAATAAATATTTTGGGATTTTCGATAATTTTTAATATTTTTATAAAAGGGTTTAAGAGCTTTTTAATTTTTAGTCCTTTTCTTTTTCTGTTTTTAGTGATTTTTAGTCTGGAGTTACAAATTACAATAATAACAAAGATATATTTTTTAAAGTTTTTCAAGAATGTTTTATATTTTTATTGGTTTTTTACAACAAACAATGGGAAAATGCCCCTTTTTTTACTTTTAGTAAATAAGAAAATTACCTAAATGCAAAAATAAAAGTATAGCATGAATATGTATGCTAGGGGACACTTAACCCCATTTTTGCATAATTTTCTTAACATGGATGCTATTTTTAATAAATTGAAAACATGCACAAATATTATTGAACTTAAAAGGGTATTTTTGCAATTAAAAATAAAGGCAACGATATTTCTGCAAATATCCAAAAGTTTATAACTACAACAAAAAGTTTTAATACTAAAAATAAATAATAAAATGCATAAGGACCTTTCTACAAAATGGCCACCTCACAAGGGACGACACGTGAGGTGACCTGACACAGACCTAAAAGCAATATTAAATACGTAGAGAGGTTCCGACACAATTTGCACAGAAAGTTTTAAACTACTTAAACAAATGAAATGACTAAATTTAAATAAACAAAAACATGGGATGAAAGTTGCAAAGTACCCCCAACATGCGCACTATGGGATGGCTGAAGATATTCAACACGCGTCACCATCTGGAAGCATGATAATGTTTTACAGAAATGTCTTGGATTATATCATCAATGGAGATCGGACAGTGAAGCCTCGCTCTGATACGACACTTGCTACTGAATCTGGGCAGAAGGAGATGAAACAGAGGGGTGTCTGCAAGAACAGACAAAGAACTCACCGTGGGAGAGCTTCAATCAGCATTGACTCCTTCCTCCGACATCTCCTGCTGCTGCAGAATGGGGCGATATGTTTTTGGAGGGTTCCTTCAACGATTGGAAGGCACAAAAGGGCCCAAGCACTACCGAAGCACTTCACGGAGGTGGAGTGTCGTGATACTTATCCAGGAAGAACGAGGTTAAATGGAGTTGGGCGAAATGCAAAGAAGTCAATGGGGGAATGAGATGGTGGCGGAAGGTGAGTCGGAAACAAAGTGGAATCATAGTGGAAGCTTCATCGAGCTCCGCTCCGGCGAACTACGAAGGATCAATTCTAAGCTAATGCAATGTATTAAATTTAAATCTAATTGCAGGAAATGAAAATAAAAACTGAAATCTACCAAAAATAACGAAAAATAACCTTGAATTGGCCGGAGCCAATGAGATGGGGTACCTCACGACGAGGTTCGTCGAAGATGGTGGAATCAACCTCGCCACTAAACCTCTTCTATTCAAACATTAGGGCGAGCTTGCTGTCACCTAGCTCAAACCCAACAATACGATCTGAGGGAGAGAAATCAAGCGGAAGGGATTCCAAAGATCGAAGAAGGCGGAGGGGGAAGTTTTTTACAGGTGACAGTCAGAAGGCAAATATCAAGGTGGAATGCTCGATTCAGATAAAAGGGCAATCAATCCATGTCGATGAATGCATCACTCTAGTGTGATAGAGTTAGGATCGAGGGAGGAAAGTCAAAGAGGAATCAATCCATGTCGATGAATGCATAAATTAGATAAAAGGGAGAAGGACAGGTCAAATGAGTAGACTGACAGGTCTAGGGCGTGGGTTAGATAGTTGACCCAAGTCAACGGATGACAGACCCTGATTGGGCCATGTCACCCGACAAATCAAAAAATAAAATTGAAAATAATTCGAAATAAAATAGGAAATGATTTATTAAATTTTTGGTTAAAATATAAAAAATATTTATTATTTCATGTAATATTTTATTCTGATTTTTATTTGTTTTTAAGACTTAGTTTATTACAAGTTACTTTTTACAAGTATATTTATAGGTATATTGACCTATGGTTTGTATATTTTATTTCTATTTTTGTATTTTTGATTTTATTATTAAATTTTATTAGATTAGATATCTGTAACTTTTTTTATATACATAAATATATTTTTGTTATATTTTTCTGATGTATTTTGTACACTTAAATAAATGAGGGTATTAATATAAAGGTATAAGTATAGTATATTCATCTATGTATTTTATATACTATTTTATTTTGGTATTTTCTTTATGGCTTTATTCTAATCTAAATATATACATACATTGTAAATAATTTTTACAAAATTATAAAAATATAAAAATATAAAAATTACAAAGAATAAATAAAATGAATATTTTATTCATGTATCCTATATATTAGGGGTCCAAAACCTAACTTTTACATCTTAACTACAAATTAAATGAAACTACCTTAATTAAATAGCTAATAAAACATTATAACAATTAAAGTGATTTTGTTGCATTTTGAGTTCATATGGTGAAGATACGGGTCTCAGAAGTTTGGGTTTGGAATTTTATTCTGAGTATAAAATGTACACTATGTATTATTTTTGGATGAAATTAATTTTGTATTTTTCTATATATTTTTATCTACAACTTTTATGTACAAAGTTCTTTATTTGAGGTATAAGTAATAGAAAATAAAATAGGTCTAAAAAATAAACTATTTGGCAAAATAAGTTGGGAATTTTGTTGTGTTTTTGGCCCTTATCTCCCCATACTTCATTTCTTGTTGACCCGGTCATCATGATGCCTAGGTCTCGGGATTTAGGGTCACAAAAAATCTTTGGAATTTTATTTATTTTTATTTTATTTTATTTATTCTATTTTTTAGCTTTAACAATGTAATTTATACAATATTTATACAAGAAATAATTAATGTAATTTATACAAAATAATGATATTTACATACATAGCTAGGGTTTAAAGGACAAAATGAAAGAATAAAGGTGATGAAATGGAGACTCATCACTTGGGATTGAAGGCCGGAGTGCGCCAAGGTGACAACGATGCATACCCACGATTAGGAGCGCGGGGATGTATAGGATTATCGAGATCCAACATGTGGCCAGAGCTCCACGTCCGCGTCTCGCCTCTCTGAAATCCACCGCAGTTTGAGGCAATTTTCCACCGTCCATTCACTGTAGATACTCTTAGGTATAACTCATTTCAATTTCACTTTTCTTTTTGCATCTTAATTCTAGTTTATAGCTTAGATTAGATCATCACCTCTTATCTCCGATCTGCCTGCTCAGAGCGCGACTCTCATCATTTCTCATATTTGACCCTTCTATCATATTCACCTTGATCTTCTCCATCCTCTTCCACACTCTGAGCACCTCATGATCACCTCGGATCTGGAATTTGGTCTCCATCTCGCTCGCCTACACTGAAGACACTCATCCCCTCCCGTTTTGCTTTTTTTGTGCTAATAAGGTCACCGAAGTTTCGCCTCTGAGCACTGAATTTTTTTGCAGAGCATAGGAGCACATTTGGAAGCGAGTAGAAGGACATGGAGGTCCTCTTTGAGATGTAGACTTCTTGACCTCCAGATCTTCATCTATCCATCTCCAAACATCGTGAAGCCATCTAATCGATAGAGGAGCACAACAGGAACGAGCCACAACTTCCAAGCATCGATTTGAGTGGAGATCGTCCGCATACTGGTCGATCAAAGCTCGATTCGGTATCCATTCTTCCGAGTTCTTCAAGTGCCTCTAGTCGATGTTGGATCAAGAACGACATAGCCCACATTCAATCCAAGCTGTCCAGAAAGCCCCAAATCTCAACCGTGGATCACGCCTTCCAGATCAGATCCCAAGCATCCACGTTGCATGTGCCCGGCACCTGCCCCGATGATCATTTGCATCTCAGCCCTTGTCATCTTTTATTTTGTAAAGAAGTCCCTCTAGGGACACATGTCAAACTCTGGTCATTTGAATAATTGCACATTTTTTCTTCGTTCTTCTTTTAATTGCATTTTAATCCTTTATGAGCTGTAACACGTGCTCTACATGTGAGTATTTAGTCTTTTTGCAATAAAAATTCGCACATTATCTGTTATTGTTTGCCTTAAAATAAAATAATTACATAAAAGTCCGTGCCAGACGACTCACGTGCGCTGTCACACACCTTTATTGGGAATTTTGCACTTTCCTGCATTTTCTTATTTTGTTATTATTTTAATCAATTAAATAAATTTCCTTGCATATTAGTCCATGTTCGTCAGTCCTCTATGTTGATTGTTAATTGCATCTAATAATTAAAAATCATTATTAAAAAATCCATAAAAAATATGGTAAGCACTTGCTAATCTTTTATTTCACCCCTAATTTTTATTTTGCAATTTATTTATTTTTATTATTTTTAATAAATCAAAACATCAAAAATATTTCTTATTTACGTTAGAAAATTAATAAAAACTATAAAAATCTTCCTAAAAATTTCATCAATTTTTTGCTTGATTTAGTTTGTTTTAATTTTTGACCAACTTTCATCTTAAAATTCTTCGTAAAAACCAAAAACATAGCAAAACATTTTAAAAAGTAAAAAAAGTCGTATTAAATCACTGAAAATCCAAAAAATTCACAAGTGCTTTCTGAAAAATAAAAAACCTCTTTGCTTATATATATCATCCATTTTTTTCTATTTTAAAAATCCAAAAGAAATCGCTATATTTTCTGTTTACTTGATGTCCTATTTTTAGTTAATTTTTAATTCTAAAAAAGTCTAAATATTGTCAAAAAAATTCACAAAAAATAATAGAAAAACATCAAAAAACCCAAAAAATAATTTCATTTGAATTTTCTATTTATTTTTGCCATATAAAAACACAAAAACCTTTTTTTTTCCTTTCTTTGTTTTTATTATTTATTTATTTGTTCTATTTTATTAAAATTTAAAATTATTTGCAAAATTAAAAATTATAAAAAATATAAAATCTGAAAATCATAAAAAATAAAAAAAAATAAATTTATAAAATTCAAAAAGATAAAAAAATCCACAAAAACCAAGAGTGGTTTGCATAGAATTCCTTCTTTTTATTTCATTGATTTTCTTTGATTTAAACAACCCCCAGGATTTTGTAATCTCCCTGAGTTCGATCCTTTATGCTATACAAGTAAATAAATAGCAATTTTTCTTGCTTACATTTCTATGATTTATTTCAGCTTGAGAATTAAATAAAATTTCTGTTGAGTGATAATTAGGGTTGCATCGATACTTAATAATTCTATTAAATTAAACCCTTGAAAATCCTTGTTTAACAATAGATCAACTACCAAAAAAATCCTAAAATATGCCCATAAAAATAACTTCTCATGTATTTTAGAAGTCAACAAGGAACATATCTCACTTGTATAACTTCAATCACCTTAAGATGGTTGGCTATTCATATTTTGATTTCTATAAATGTGTTAACACATGTAAATCTAAATTCAACTAACTGTCACTTTTACTTAGAGGAGCAATACTAAGTCAGGTATGGTAAGTTATAGGTGTCGTCATTATGAAAATGAAAATCTAAATGTGATTTGAACCCACTTAAATGGTATAATGATCGATGTAGTAGGCTCCTACTCCAATTATCGTAGTTCCAACCTCACCCTCCTCTAACTAGTTAAAAAAATCTGAATGCAATATAAAGCCACAACTCATGGACTGTGAATGTGAAACTTTATCTCTTCATTGGAATTATCAACAACATTAACAAGTTGCTGTTAATATATATATTGATAATTTTTAAGTGGTTTCTCTTTTGGAATGTCAAATACCCAAAATATGTTAAATGCATGGAATTGATGTATATGATAGTTAAAAATATTAAGAAATAGATAATGTTAATTAAAACTATTTATATAATCTTATGAATGATTCGATAATGAAAGGCTTAGGTCAAAAGGATGTGTATTATGAAAAGTCTTTATTGCAATGGCTTAGCTTACACTTGTATGACTATTTGGTCATCACATATTCAAAAATTAATCTATATATGTATGTTTATTTTTTTTATATCTTGTTATCATTATGGTTGTAGAAATGAGTATTTCCAAGATAACTTGAATTGTTTCTAAACTTATAGATGATGATTATGTTTACCACCGACTAAATTATTTTAAAGTTAGTCTACTATGCAATGTATGGAAGGGATCATGTCAAGAAAATGGAGTTACTAACTATTTTGATCATTCTGATTTTTGTTTAATTAAAAGTAACACAAAAGATGTATTGAATGTATTATATAATAAATTAGAAGAATGTTGAAATTAGAAATTAATGTAATTTTTATATTCCTATATATACATGTTCATAAAGTTGGGTATAATCGGTTCAAATTAATAAAACATGTTTATAAGCATCGAATCTTGATTCAATGAGTTTAGTCGTATGCCAATATTAACCTAAACAAAAAGCTAAATATGACAAACATATGATTCCTTATTATGTTGTTGTTGCAATGAGGTTTTGGCAACATCGATTATGGAAACGATGTTTATACAATCATGATCTTGATAATATTAAGGTAGTCACTTCATTGAGGAGATAAATCCCATCATTTCGTATGAACATGACTCTATAGTCAAGTCAAAGGGAGCATACTAAGTCAAAGCAAACATATGAATTCAACAAGGTCAAGTGGCTCAAATCAACAAGCAAAAAAACCTAAACTCAAGTCGAAATATGTTTAAAATTTTCGTAAAAATATCTTTGTTCATTATCCTCATTTTTAAAATTTTTATTAAAATACTCTTGTTTATTATCCTCATTTTTCTTAGATTGTCATTGTTTTTTATAGTGGTTCTATAATGGCGGTCACCTTTCTTAAACACATACATGTTATCTCCTATTTATTTTTTTAAAGAAAGAAACAATCATATCATTCACCTAATAATTGCAAAAATGTCATAACAAGAGAGAGATAGACTAATCTGTGTTTATAATTACTTAGCTAGCCAAGAGAAAACATCCAAGTTCACTAGACATGATACACCGTCGATACTGCATCATGTTAACAAGAAAGGAAGATAGGATATACTACTCCCCCTAGGACAAAAAATGTGCTTATTGGGATTACTTCTGATTTTAAGGGATAATCTTATTGGCGTGCAAGGCTAGTTGCTTGTAGCTTGAATTAATTTGTCTTCAGTCAAGCTTGCTCCATCGAGATCTTTATAGTTTCTATGGGATTTTTCATTTTATGCATAAGGAACATGACAACAAAAGTAAATGCTATAGTTATAATAGCAATCACTCTTAAAGCATAGTGGAATAATGCTTAGCATATTATTCGACTCATTCTAGCTTAGTGCATTATTTGACACAATTTCTTGATTAACATGGATAAATTGAGTGTATCCAAACAATATTTATACTTTTTTAAAAATAAAACTACTTTTAAAGCATCCATCCAAAGAAGTCACTAGATCGAGGTAATTTTGAATTTTCATCCCCAAAAAGCAAGTGCCAAGCCGAGGTAATTTTGAAATTTCCTCCTCAAGGGCAAAGCCTAATAGCTTAAAGTGAATAATAGTATTTTAGGAATACCTTTGGGGTCTCCTAGAACTCACTTGTATTCTTGTTCTTTTGTGTTGTTCCATGGGAAGAACACACATATATAGGGCCTTGCAGTGACATGTACGCCCCAAAAAATATGCACTTGATTCTGTAACATCACTGCAATGAGGAGGAACTTTATGATATTTAAATATTTATTTTTATGGACATTATCTCTGTATTCATGATCATGGAAGGTCATTTTTCTTATAACAATTCGATATCTCCCACTTGATCAAAATGACCATGATATTCCACACTCATACTATTCGAGAACTGTCTTTATTCTAGGAGATGTTTACATAAGGTTCAGTACTCATTAAACATGTCAATTGACTCAATCATTCCCAAGTCCTATAAACCAACTTGTTAAATGTATATCCCTACTGGATTTCCTTTAATGAAGGAATCGACTAACATATCTCTTGTAGATTTATACGTTATCTTGGTTATTGTTAAGCCACTATATCTTGAATATAGTAGTAATGGATCTCAATGCACTTTCTCTTAAAACTATATGCTCCACTATCAATCAAGCTTAATATAGCTTGATTATCACCATATATTTTAATTCGAGATCAAAGTTCTCAAGAAAGTGTATGATCCAAACACCACAAATATGGTCATTCTACATGCAACATCCTCAGTTTCTTGTGTATAGGGATGCTAATAGAACCAAACATGTTCGATTGGATTAAAGTAACATTTAACATTAGTTCAAAAAAATATTATTTCGTATCTTAATGAACTGAAAATGAACATTAAAATTTAGTTAGATACCTTAACAAACTGAAAATGGATTTAATATAAGTTCATTCAGTAAATGTTCGCATTCGATAACACAAATGCACGCACGCAAACACGCATATAGAGCATATTGTATATATTTCATTTGTTTTTATTCCCATCAAAATCCATAAAAATTAGATTAATATATATAAATAAATAAATATATATATATATATATATATATATATTTGTACATAAATAGAGCCCTTATAAAAACAAAAAGAGTATCAAAACAACAAAAATATGCATTCAATATTGTTGAATCGGAAGGATACCAGAGGCGATCTTGAGGTCACACAAGATGGACCTCTGTCGCTAAAGTGACAAGTCTCGAGAGCCGACTAACTCAAGAAACAATCAACCCACACAAATAATCAAACAATCAAAAGCAAGTGTAAATCGAAGTTTATAATAACCCTACAATAAATATGTGTATAGGGATAAGCAGAGTAGGGTGTCGAACAAAGGGAACAAAGGATGTAGCAGGAATATTATTTATAAATAATTAATATGCATGTGTGTATGTATAAATATGCAGAATATGTAATCAATGTATTACGGGTTTTAATTAATTATTTTTAACTAATTCATAAATTTTTTTAATTTCTAAATTTCTAATTTTAATTTATTTTTATAATAAATATAAGAGTCAATATATAGTTATACAATGCAATATATAAGGGATTTTTACACCCATAACCCTGAGCAATTCTATAATTATAATCATAACCCCGTATGATCACGAATTACACCAAGAACCTCAAATAATGCTTAACTCTTACATGGCATGACCTTGTGTTAACACCCATCTTTTTTCCCATTAACTTTGACAGAATCTGTAAATGTAGACAATTTTCACCCTTTAGGTTCAGGATAATACAAATGATACCACTCAAATTCCTTCTCTTTCCTTATCTTCCACATGAACCCATCATCTTCGACCACCTTCGGGGAGGAGGAGAGTGATGGCGGAGGACCCGAAGGAGGAGGAGGTTGGAGTGGCCGCCTTACGGGCTACTGCCACTGCCTGCTGCTCTACGCGGGTTTGCACCTCATGCTTTGTCCTGGCTACCTTCTACTCTTGCCGCTGCTCCAATACAGACATCTTCCTAATGTTTGCATTAAGGGACTCCCGACCGCTACCGTCGACACGTACGCAAGTTGCTATGATAATTGGGCCCCCTATGATTCCAGCCAAGCATTCACGATCACGCGCATTGCGGTCTCACATTCGCTGAGGCTGTCAGAGGTGGAGATCAAGGTGATCTCCTGACGAGTTTGATCAACAGGATACCCAATGAGTTCTCCTCATTGATAAACCGTATTTTAATCCTCTTAATTATGTTGTTTTAATGCGTTGTAGTCAACTAAATTAGGTCGATCAAAAACCACTAGGATTGATTTATCAATGAAATGCAAATGATCAAAATTATTTTAATTAGGAAAGCCCAAGGTTGAACTCCAAGACACGAGCCTCTTAAATGATTATCAAGACTCTCATTATTTAGATTAAGTGTTGGATTAAAAATTAATAGGCCAATACAAGACAAGACAGACAGTGTAGACAGAAACATAAAGCAAACATTTTTTTATTTTGATTTTTATCATGCAATAAGATGCAAGTGAGGACAAATGCAAGTATGACCTAATTAAATAGAATCAATGAGAAATTAATATGGGAGCAATTTCGGAATCGATTTACGAAGCAATCTGCATTGATAAGTTAATTAATGGCATAAAATCATTAAGTAGGTGACATGATGTAATTAGAACTAGTCAACAAAATTCAAAGTGTCAAAACCGAAACCTAGTTTTACCATTATAAAGATAATGAAATAAGCTTCACAACGAGACCAAAATCGACTAAAACGGAGCTCGGATGCTCAAGATATGCAACAAAGAGTCCAAGGGCATAAATGTAAAGAAAACATGAAATTAATTAGATAAAATATTACAAACAGGTCCCTGAAAGGACCTAAATGCAAAAAAAAGAGAGAGGCCTTCCCCGTAATTTTCCCATACATGCGGGGAATAAATTGCAATTATTGATAACCTAAGGGGCTTGAATGCAATTATCTCCAAGCACACATGTTATTCACATGATAATGGACCTAAATGCAATTTGGAGAAGCAAATGGGGCCTCCCTATAATTTGCCCAACCTCACGTGACTTGGCACGTGAGGCTAGGCTCGCTGATCGGCTCAGGCTCGGGGAAAGGGATGGAAGGTTGGTTGAGGCTCGGGAGGCTCATTGTAGGCTCGAGAACTCTGAGCCCGGAGGCTCGGAATGGAGGCTCAGGTTGATGACGTGGGCTCCTGTGAACCATCCGATCTTGAAGATCAGACAACAACTGCTAATCGTGTACCTCCTCGCTGCCGCCTCCTACGGTGAACTTGGTGGATCTCTTGTGAAAAGCTCTTTCCTCTTCCAGGCTTTTGTCGACGGTCAGATGATCGGAGAAGGTCCTGGATGCGTGGTTAATGAAGCTCTGATGCAGGTGAATTGCTGGGGCAATCTGGTTCATAGTGGCGACGAGAGTTAGCCGGAGATGAAGGCCTTAAACTTGGCTCCGACGAGGACTCCAACCAGTGAAGGAGATGACCTACATATGTTAGTCTTTAAGCCGAAGCATGCATGCGTGGGGGAGCACTGACTGGAATGAGTCCCTAGCGAGCGGAGGAGTGGGGGACTGAGCTCTGTCTCTGGTGAAGCAGGAGAAGACTTGGATCGGATTGTTCGGATGATGGAGAAGGGAAGATGGAGAGGAAAGGTGTACACGAGGATGGCTGATGAGCGGTGAAGTTGATGCGATGGTGAACGGATGGTGAAGATGCGAAGAGGCATCTAATTAATTTAGAGAAACCAAAGGAAAAAGCACAAAGAGATCAAGGAGCCTTACCTGGAGTTATGGCAGACGTCGGGCCTGTGCTTGAGCTCCTAGGTGTAGCTCGGGTCTTCATTAGACTTTGTCAGCCACACAAAGTCGCTCGCTGGTGATTGAGGGCCGGAGACATAGCCTACAATGGCTATGGGTCTCATCGGAGCTATGCTCATTGTCACACCATCGATCCGACCTCCCCCTGTCATGGGGAGGCAAAGAGGAGCTGGGCCACCGCCCACATACAAGTAGACAAGTTTGAAATTGGTGGATGGTGGCTGATTTGTAGTGGAGAGGGTCGGAGTGAAGAAGGTGGAGGATGTGATTTATGGGCGAGGTTCGGAGTGCAAGAGAGGGAGGCATGGAGAGCGTGGGTACCTGCGAGGAAGAGGAATGAACAGGCTTTGACCGGGCCTAGTCATGGAGACGAGGGGGATGTGGAAGAGGTGGCGAAAATGGGAAGGAGGCGACATGTGCGACAAGGTGATCGTGGAGGAGAAAGTGAGGTTGAAGGCTAGAGATGATGAATTGGTCGTTGGATCTTGTGATCCAATGGTTCGGGGAAGGGCACGAAGGTGCGGCCCTGATCTAATCGATCAGGCTGCATCGAAGGCTAGGGATGATGCGTGTCTAATCGTAGGATCTAAAGATCCACCAGTTGGGGATTAAGTGGGTATGGACGTCGTGAATGTGGTCTAATGGGTGATTGAAGGGCTAAAATTGAAGCAGAGGCCAGCGGCTGAGATTGAAGTATTGTGGAGGCGATCGAGCGATGGTGGAGGGGAGACATGGCGTGAAGTGAGGCGGGCGGAGGCGGACAGTCGTGATATGATCTGGTTGGTGAATCAGAGGGAGGGGGATGGAAGGGGTACCAAAGGTTGGGATTGAGGCACCTAAGAGAGGCAGATCCAACGACTGAAAATGGGGGTGACTGACGTGAGGTTAGCGAGCCACGCGGCGTAACCAGAAAGAGCCACGTGGCCCAATCAGGTTATTTTAGAAGAAAAACTCAAAAAAGATAGAGAAAATGGCCGAATTTGGAAAAACTCAAAACATGAAAGTTGTGGATCTCGATGAGATCTACAAGTTTTATGTTGATTAAAAATAGAAGCGAGGTCAAACGAAGGGAGAAATATTTTTGTGAGCATTTTTTAAGGGTATAAAAACACTACAATTTTTGGTTTTGTTTTTTTTGTAATTTTAATTTTTTTTAAGACTCAAATATATACAATGATTTATCTGAATTTTATTGACACTAATTTAATCTAGAGGGTTAATATCTACAAATTAATATGATAAAACTAAGTTTCATCACCCATCGACTGGGAGCTCGACTGCCTGGGGCACCTGGCTCCACCGGATGCCGCCCCTGTGTGTCTCTGTGCGACATGTGAAAAGGCGGAAGGAGTAGGATTTGCAAGAGGACAGGGTTGATGCATGCATTGCCGGGCTCCTGTGCGGGCGATGCAGAAGCTTGCAGGGCAAGCTCTGGTCTGGCTGTCTACTCAGAGGTTCATAGTTAGCATCAAAGATTAAAAATCTCAATACAAAGGATAGCATTGATTATCGTTCAATTACACATGAATACAACATTTATATCACGACGCATGTCCACTAGATTAACCCACAAGAACAGATCTCTGGTACTCCAACACCCCGTCTTCTACGCCAATCTCCCACTCAATATCTAGGCTTTAGAGCCCAATCACCTGCACCGCGGTTGTTGAAGACCTATTCAAATCATTCATGCTATGTTCCTTCTCTTCCGATTCCAGAGATGATACCATCTATGCTTCGTTGTTGTACCAAACTTTCATGTGCAACAGATGTGGTAGGAAGAATTGCTCCTAGAGATCAAGAAGGAGGTTCCGTCATGTGAGGATGGAGCATCGCAAAACACCTGGAGGAGGTGCTGAGCCGAGATCTTATCGTTCTTCTCGATCCGGTACACCATCAAGAGGTACATCACGTGTAGGCGGAGAGGTGAGAATTCAGCACGGCGCATGTGTACCCACTACGCGACTTGGGCGAATTTAGCGAGGCCACAATGCTCATCAGCCGTATGGAGTTGCGCATGGATCGGATCTTCGACTCACGTGATGTGGACATGTTGTCCACGAGGCATTCGATGTTGTCGATGACCATCTCAAGGTTCATGAGGATCGCACACATGATATCCTTGTGGGATGCCAAACATGTTGAGCACTTCTTCTGGAGGAGAGGGTAGAGGGCCGAGGGCGGAGGGGTGGTAGCTTAGAGGAGGAGGGCAGAGGGCGGAGGTGGAGGGGCATGAGGACGGAGGGTAGAGGAGAAGGCGGAGGGGTGGGAGGGAGGGCGGAGGCGGAGAGGCAGGAGGGAGGGCATCAAGCGTTGGAGAAGGAAAGGTTTTTATTTTTTTGAAATTTGTAAACCATTTGTTAGATTAATCCAAGGATATGATTGGGTTAACGGAAAAATTAATGGAGGGTTATGGGTGTGAGAGGGAGTGACTATCTGGGGTTTCTCGTGTAATTCACAATTACGCAGGGATAGGATTGTAATTACAAAATTACTCATGATTATGGGTATAAATATCCCTATATATAACATAAGTAATAAATAGTAGAATATATATAATAAATGTAAAAAACAAGAAAAATATCAAAAAAAACAATCCTTTTTATTTTTTAAAGTTTTAAAATATAATTAGGGTATTTATTATAATTAATAGTAATTATAGGTATATATATAATAATATATAGATATATATAAGCTATATTGGGTATTATACTTATAAATATAGATATATACCGTAAACAATTTCAAAATAAATCTTTTTTGTATTTTTCAAATATGCTTCTATTTTTGTGAATTTTATTGAAATTTTTACTAATTTTTTATATTTTTAAAATAAAAATAGTCCAAAATAGGAACTTGGTAATTGAGCCGAATTGATTTGAGAATTAAAATTAACAAATGGGTACAAAATTTCTCAAAACCAATTTTAATATGTAGTAATAAGTAAATATAAAAATACAAGATAGAAAAATATTTTTTTAGAAAATATTTTATATTTTTTTAGGGTTAGCAAGGGTTTTCTTATTTTTGGAGCTTCTTTTGAGATTTTCTGTGATTTTTGGTCTAGAGTGATAAAATTGGCTAATAAAAGTAGGTATTTTTTTGGAATTTTTAGAAAAGGTTTTATATTTTTTTATATTCACTAAGTCAAGTAGAGAATAAAAAATCTCCTTTTGATTTTTTAATAAATAGTAAATGCATGCAAAATGGCAAATGGATTATTTAGCATGAATAAGCAACCAATTATCCACTTACATCTATTTTTGCAATTTTTTTAAAGCATATGAACTATTTTAATTCAAGAAATGCAGAAATAAAAATAAGTCAAGTTGGCATGGGCATATGCGAATAAAATATATTCCAGGAAGGCAAATGCAAAATAATCACAACTTTTGAACAGAAACTTGATTTTTAAGGAATAAATATAAAATATTTAACCTAGAGGGGGTCACGTACAAAATGTCCACTCACGTGGGGGTCTATGTGTGGTGAACTAGCACTGGACTAAAGTGCAAATATAAAGAGTTCCAAGGGGTACATGCAATTTATCTCAAAAGTTAAATATTTGCAAAACCTATTTGCAGAACTTTTTACAAAATACAAAAAGGCAAAGGGGTATAGTTGCAATTTTTACCACATAAAGCACTTTCACCCAACCGTTGAGTGCACACCATGTGTCTGATCCGAGGGTTCTCATCACACACCTCTTCGTTTAATTTGTACAACGCAGATTAAATCTTGGATGCATTCTTGATCAGACGGTGGAGCGAGGGCCTAGAAGAACAACTGAAGAACGGGGCTCTGACGTGCTTTGATCGATCTTTCCTCCATGCTCCGGTGACAGATCTCTCTTCTATCAGGCCCATCAACTTGCTGGGACTTCTCTGTGTGCAATGGTCCACTCCAACAAGCGTGAGAAGATACAACGATGAATCTGGAGGGGCTTATTTCTCTAGGTAACCTGGACGTGCTCCAGGTTTAATTCTCATCTCTAGAAAGGTCTTTGGAGCCCGTGACCAACACCAACATGCTCATGGCTCAAGGGATACTCCCTCAACCCTTGGATGAAGCATGAAGTAATAGGTGGCAAGGTGGCAATGCAGCTTCAACGAAGGGCAATGGATATGGAGCTCGGATTCCAAATCCAAGGTAGATCTAGTTTGGCAGATGGGGGAATCGATGGAGAACATGAATGAGGTTTGAATGGAGTGGAAATCGAGGTAGTTAAATGGTCGGATCATGATGAATCAGCTTGGAGCTCAAGCTCCAAGCATTTGAGAATTTTCTAAATTGGGTTTAAATAAATGATTAAACCTAAAATTAAAGTATGGAAATGAAACTAGGACTAAGAGATTACCTAGGAATGAGAGATAGGGGCCTTGACTTGGCCTGAAGACCAAGGAGGCTAAACCAACCAGAGACCTCCTCCAACGATAGGTGGTTTACCACCTTTGACGACCCTCTTCGCTACATGTCTGCCTAACACGATGATGTCACCTAGAGGAAGAGGTCTGAATGGATCTGAGGGGCTAAGGCCAACCAAAAGGCGATCAATCTTGTAGGCGGAGCTGGGGAGGTTGATTTATAAGCAGAACGAGAAAGAGATTTGCGATGGAGATTCTGATCGAGTCGAAGAAGATCAACCAGATCTTTAGCCTTGGAGTGAATCAGGGATGGCACATCTCCAGGAATCGAGAAGTACACAAAAGCAGAATAAGGTGATCTCGAGCAGAAAAAATGGTGAAGATGTAGGCCTGACATTCCAACGCTAGAGGAAGAGAGAAAGGGGCCAATTAACCGAGGTCCACTGGGGGAATCTTCTGTTTGGTCCACGTGGACCAACCCGAAAATTCCCTCGAAGAAACACAATGTGAATTCAGAAATAAATATAAATGAATTAATTTAATTTTTATTAAAATATGAAAAATGTTTGTAATTTTCTGTAGTATTTTATTCCCATATTTATTTATTTTTCGAGGCTTTTATTACAAGTTAATATTTACAAGTAAAATATAGGTATAAATATATATGTTTTGGTATTTTAATTTTTAATTTGTATTTTACATTTTATTATTGTGTACATATGTTTTATATATTTTAAATTTATTTAAATACACACTTAGGTGTTTTTATTATATTTTTTTGACTTTAAATCTACACTTAATTAATTAAGTACATATATATTATATGTATATATATGTATTCTTTACCTATGAATTAGAACATATAATTTATTATTTTCTTTTTATTTATTTTATTTTAATTTAATTATGTACATGTGTTTTAAATAATATATACAATTTTATAAAAATAAAAGAATTTGAAAAATACATAGAATAAATATATTGAATAAAATGTACATGTATAGTGCATATTAACTCCAAATTAAATGAAATCACCTTCATTAAATAGCTTATTAAAAGTTATATACAAATAAAGACGATTTTGGTCCATTTTGATATAGTATGAGAAGATACAAGAATGTGAAGTTTTTTATTTTGGATTTTTATTTTGTGTGTCTCAGGCACACTGTGCATTAGTTTTTAGTGAAATAAATTTTGGATTTTTTGTATTTTTATCTACAAAGTCATGTTGAGGGTCTTGATATTTGATATGTAAAAATAATAAAATAAAATAAGTACCATGATGTAATTTATTGGGTAAAATAAATTTGGGTATTATTGTATTTTCTGTACAATTCATCTGCACTATCTCCCCCTACTTTATTCCTTATCGACCACATCATCATGATGACTGGATCTCGGGATCTAAGATCATTCAATACATATGGTATCTCATTTCTTTTTCTTTTTTCCCTTTATTCTTTAATTTTGTAATTAAATACATTAAATATACAATATTTTGTTCAATTTATAGAGTGCTTATTTTGACAAATTAATTATATATACATGCTTTTAGCTAGTGATTAAAGCCCAAAATGAAAGAATAAAGGTGATGAAATGGAGATTCATCACCCCCTATACTTGCCTTTGCTAGTCCATAGCAAACAAATATTCATATAAGTACAAAAAAATAAAGAAAGGAAAAAGAAAGAACTTGGTTAGACTTTAACTTTTAAACTTTCCTTCATAATATCAAAGTTTGGAGCTCAATCAGACCTTTGGATTGTTAATTTGATGGAACCTTATTGGGAAAAAGACTTGAAACTCAACAATCTCTGTGAATCACAAAACTCTATCAAAGTATCCTCAAAAGCTAGGCTAGAACAAGTTTATGTAATATGCAGTCCCATATCACTATGAGACTATCTTGTACGATGTCAGTGATATGTGGCTCCTCTCGACTGAATCAGTAAAAGTCAGGCTTCTCCAACATAGTGACCTTCATTCCCCAATCCAATAACTCTTTCCTCGAGAAGTGGGGTATTCCCTTCTAAGTTCACGTACAACCAACTCAAGAAGAGGAGCTGGAGAACAGAATGGACGGTAACCAGTGTAGCTACCTATCCTAGGATGCTTGACCAGTGTAGCCAAGTCATCTGGCTGCAGTCTCACATGTATTTTTGACTTTGAAGCTCAAGCTTCCTTATTGAATACATACATTCTCCAATAGGATTTGATTTTTTTTATTTTTACCCATCTATTTTTTAGAGTTTTTTATTTTTGCAAAATTTTTCTTTTTGTTTTATATACATCATCATTTACATAAGGACCTTTTCCTCTTGAGTCAGAAGACTATCCCTATTTTGAAGCATTTTTGCAACCCACAACATCCTATCATTAGACCTCATGGCTACTGGATCGGGTGGGGGCACAATGGCCATGGTATTGTCATTTCATATATTTCCATTCGCCTGTGTCTCATGTTGGCAAATCCAACCCTCTACTACTTCAATTGAGTTGAGCAAAGTACAAGGTAAAGGTGTCCAAGAGAGGTCACTGTCGACAAGAGTCATGCATGTGTTCCGCAATATTATACTTAGGCAATCAAGATGACATTGAACCAAATCTTGTGGTCTAAAAGAATTTAGTAGACCTGAAGGGCCTTAATTCAAGTTTGCTTAAGGTTCATCTGATTAAGTGGATTAAGGTCCAACAAAGCTCCAATATTCAGATTTTATTTAGACTTGTTCAACATTATCAATCCAAACAATGCAATGTTATGCAATGTAAGAAAAATATTTTTGTGGTGCAATTTTCTAATTTTGAACTTTTTATGAGTTTTGAACAAGTTTTGCAAATTTTTGTGCAATTTTTTAAAATATTTTGCAAAGTTTTGTGGATTTTTGGTTTACAAATTTTTAGTGCTTTTTGAAAAACAAAAGGTCTAGTAAAAGAAATATGTACATATATTTACACAGGAGTGCATCTTGTTATTTACAAAACTTAAGGTTCAAGAATTTACATAAGTTAGTTATTTACAAGTTTATGTATAGAGTTTGTAAAGGATTTTATTTGCTTGAATCATGTATTTGGTTCTAAAAAATAATTTGAAAAGATTTGCACAAATATTTTCAAACTTTATTTTTTCAAATAATTTTGACAAAGAATTTTTACAAACATTTACAAAATTTGAAAATCATTTTGCAAAGATTTTTCATAGTGTTTTTGCAACCAATTTTCAAACATTTGCAAATAGATTTTTAAAATATTTTATTCAACAAATAAAAGATTTTTTACAAACAAAATATTTTAACAAGGGTTACAAATTACTTTTTAAATGGTTTTACAAAAAAATTTCAAATAATTTTCCAACCATTTTTCAAACATTTTGTAAGACAATTTTAATCGAGCTATTAATTGTAAATACAAAGAATTTTGATATGTGTTTTGATTTTTATTGATTAGGCATATTATTGAAAATACGCAAGTACGAGTTATGGCTAAAATATATACAATGCATATATGCCTCTCTATACTTAGCTTGAGCTAGGTCCTCATAGATCAGAGAGAAAAGGAAGACATAACCCATACTAAGTATAAGAAAGTCTATACTACGACAACTGACTAAAGAATGAGAAGTTGACCGTTCCCCTATACTTAGGATCAAATAATCTTATGTATAACAGATTGTATGCAAACTAGGGAGGGTCGAGGGTGAGAACGAATAAATGAATCATCGGCTCGGCCTGTCTCCCCCCATACTTACGGTAAAATATCATTAAGTATAGGTGGAATAACAAGAGTTGAGGAGACATACGAGGGATCAAAGAATGAACACCCACATACACTCATCCCCCCAATACTTAGGATGAAGCATATCCTAAGTGTAGCATTGATGAATGGGATAAATGAAGCTTTACGGAAGAATGAAAGAATGGAAAATGAAAAGAAGAAAAGAAGAAAAAGATTAACTAATAAAAAATATTTTTGATTGCCCTATCTGAATCTGTTAATGTTGCAACTTGAATCTCTTCATCATAAACCACATGTATAGAGTCAACCACAAACAAGAAGGTATCATGCTCGAGATTAGGCTTTAGAAGCTGTCCGTTGATTGTGCGTCAGCAGACAAATCGGATATGACTATACTTCCATTGTCACACACTTTCTTCACTATAAACAACTCGGTCTGCTTGCTCTTCAACTTTCCTGGGAATAGTTGTAACTTTGCATCAAAGAACCATACCTTCTGACCTAGTTCAAAAGTATTATGAAAGATATGCTTGCCATGCCACTTCTTGACCTTCTTCTTGTACATCAGGATGTTGTCGTATGCATAGTCTCTAAACTCAAGCAATCTGTTTAGATTGAGCTTTCTGTTCTTTCCTACTTTCATTCGATCCAAATTGTAGATATTTACTACACACAAAGATTTATGAATCAATTCCATGGGCAAATGGCATGGCTTGTCGTGTACCAGGTGGTAGGGAGACATTCCCAAAGGTGACTTGTAAGCAATCCGATAGGTCCAGAGAACAAGGTCGAGCAGTTGAGACTGGTTCTTTCTGTATGGACATACAAACTTCTAGGAAATTATCTTGATCTCCCTATTTGAATATTATGTCAAGCCATTGGACTGTGGGTGGTATGGAGAAACGACGCGAATGTTCAATGCAAAATTCTTGATTTAGCTTCTTCACTTCTCTGTTAATGAATTGGCTACCCCCATCTGATATCAAAATTTTGGGGATCTCAAACCTTTTAATGATGTGTCCCTACAAAAACCAACAAACGATGCAACTTTCAACGGCTTAGGTTGGGATACCTGATGAATACCCATTCATCACTCTTTATTCTTATATTTTAGCTACAAAAACCTATGCAAATGCATGTAGATATGTGTAAATAGGATTCTTTAGCAAAAGCATGCATGTTTGTAAAAATAAATAATTAGCATGTTTTTGTGCAAAAATAAAAGAATAAAGAAGAAAAAGAAAAAGAGGGAAATATTTAGAATAAATATTGAGCAACCTAACCCAAGGGAGGGCTCAGCATGGGCCTGACCGCATAAAAGCCACAAGTAGAGGGAGATAGGGGCTCATGTGTAAATATTTATGTAAATAAATAAAATAATATTTTCCTCAACCAAAAATATACTTGTATATATTTTGTATATATTTAGGAACTATTAAAAACAAGATAAAAATCTAAAAATCAAAAATACCAAAAAGAACCCTTCACCATGTACATAGTCCATCATCCTTACTTTATTTCACCTTGTAAATAACCTAATTTATTTTCAAATCTTTTTGTAAATATTCCTTTTTATGTTTTGTAAATAAAATAAATAAAAAGAATCAAAACAAAAATCAAATAAAAATTACAAAATTTAAATACCAAAAATATATTGTATATATACCATGTATATAATTGTGCATAAATAATTATTTAACCTATGTACCTAAATAATAAAAATAAAATAAAAATGACCTTTTATTCCTCATTTTATCCTATAAATAAATAAAATATAAAATGGGAATAAAAATGTATAAAAATAACTAATTAAAAATCCAAAATCAAAAATCAATATAGTGTATATATACCTATGTATAGCTAATATGTAAATACCTTATTTTTAATTTCCAAAAATTAATTAAAAATCACAAAAAAATAGAAAAAATTAAAACAAACATTTTTCATGTCTTAAGTTTTTGAAAATTCGGCCATTTAAGGCCTAAAAAAAAATCGAATAAAGTTCTAATAATTGGCGGGCTCTGATTGGTCCACGGGGGATTGTTGACCCCCGGTCAACACCTCCCCCAGGACCACCAGAGCCCGGGTCTGTTCATTCGACCCGCCTTCTCGGATTTTCCTTTTGTTGACCCGATTCCCATTCACCCCAAATCCGGGTCCGTAATGACCTCAGCACATCCGAGAAGCTCGCCGGAGCTTTATCCTCGAGATCCGCGCTTCAACTCGCCCTACCCGCCACCTCCTTCTCGGACCTGCACGCATATATATTCCGAGCTCCGCCGCACTCTCATTCCATCTTTGGCTCGCCATTCTCTTTCCTGTGAGCTCCACCGTGTCCACCGAGGTGACAGCTCGCGCCGGCCTGTGTTGCAGCGAGGAGGAGGTGACTGACCATCGATCCGGCCGCGTTTAGCAGCCGTGCTCCGACGACCATCCGGAGCTCGAGCCTCGGGAGTTGACGACCCTTGAGGCGAGGACCAGGAGCCAGCTGAGCTCCAGCATCGTCTACAACACCACCCAGGTAACCTCCGTTCTTTCTTGATTAGTCTAATTTCGAGTTACCCCCAAATCGATCGTTCGCCGTGCTTCCCTGATTCCGACCATCCTGCGTATTATTTCGATCATCGGAGCACCCCATCACCTTCGCCGTGTCCCCACGCACCTTCTACGCCCACTCGTTCAACCCAGCTCGCCCTGGAGCTGGGAGTCGAGCTCCTCCGTCTTCCGCTCGCCGGAGCTCTTGCGCCCCACCGCACCGTTCACCGTCACCTCGCTTCCTTGGGTCGAGGCACTTTGCCCTCGACCCGCGAAGCGTTCTGGTTGCTTTGCAGGTTCAAAGGGAGGTGTCTGAGCCTCCCTTACATTCAAGATCGGAGCTTCGCGTCGCCAGCCTCGCCGGAGCCCCTCCAGGGCTCGGCTGGGCCATCGGCCACTACCATCAGCTGCGGGCTTGCACCGGGAACCTGTTCCGATATCCAGCAGCAGCTGAGGAGGAGTGTAGCGCACGCAGGAGGCCGGCGAAGTTCGCCGGCGTCGAGTTCTTTCACCATCCTCCAGAGCCGTCCGATGAAGCCTCAGCTCCAGTTCTAATCGCAGCCGTCCATCTTTCGAGGAGCCGCAGCCGTTGATCGACCAGAGGATCTCATCTGGACCGTCAGCAGCAGAGGAGAGAGGCACCCGAGCCCCCGTCGTTGGATCACCCACGTGGCCTCGCCTCAGCCGTCGATCGAGCCGAAGAGAAGAAGAGAGGAGTAGCGCCGCCCATCCTGACCGTCCATCTACCACGTGGCGCGCATCGGGCCGTCGGCGAATAAAGGGGTAAATATCTTAGGGCCCCCTCGTAGTTTGTCATTTCCTTTTTAGTCATGTAAATAGTTTAGAACTTTATTTGCGTAGGGTAAATTGCAGTATGGACCTTGTGCTTAGTGTTAATTGCATATATGCCCCTGTGTGTATGTGACCACGTGCTTCATCACGTGTAGTTATGAAATATCTTAGGGCTTTTTACATATCTCGTCCTGTAGATCTGGGTTGTTATGAAATGGATGAACATTTTTGAGTAATTGCAGTTATGCCCCTGTGAGTGTTGTTTATGCACATGTGCGAATTTTATTGGGCTTTTTGCAACCATGTCCCTGGGCTTTTGATACGAGTTATCAAAAGGCCCTAAGACTTGGTTTTCTTTACAGATAGGTCCCTGTGTGCCCCAGCCACGCGCCACGCGCGTGACTCGCTGGGTATTTTGCACCAGAGCCCCCAGATTCTCGGGTATTTGCACATTGGTCCTTGTGCACTATGCCCTCTTTGCATTTTTGAATAAAATATCAAACGACCTCCAAATCCAATGAGATTTTGACACATGGCTCCTGCCATGGTGTAGGAATTTCTGTGATTTTTGAGGACATTTTTATTTTCATTTAGTATTTTTAAAAATTCAAAAACAGCCTTTTTAGTTACTGTCTAAGTTTAAAAATACCAAAAAAATATAAAAACCCCACCAAAAATTCTAAAAAAATTAGGTTTTGTTGTTTGTGTGTTGTGTGATTTTCCAGGCCATTTTGGCTATTTTTCATCACTTAAAAACCTTAAAAATTGAAAAACCCCTAAAAACCCATAAAAATTATAATAAATAAATTAAAAATCCAAAAACAATAATTAGGGTGCCTAAATTTTCCTTATTCTATCTAGTATACAGGAAAATTACCTCCAGGGCTTAGTGAGACTCTTAGATATTTTATTTTTGAGTTTCAAGCCTTGCTGGACAGTACCTCTTTTATTTAGCACTGTTTGATTTTTAGAAAATAATTTACCCATTAGAAAAATCCCAAAAAATCACCAAAAACACTTAAAAAATTAAAAAACTTAAAAACAATTTTTCCTTAATTTCTGCTTGATTTTTGGTGTGATAAATAAATTGTTGAAGTTGGCTTGCTTTTACTTTCTTTTATTTTCTTTATCTTTTGAAAATCCAAAAAAATATAAAAATTCATAAAAACCACTAAAAATCACTTTTCTTTTCTTTTATTTTATTTTCACTACTTCGTAGGCTTCTAGCCAATCCGTGCTCCTTGTGTTCGACCCTGGGAGCTATACCAGGTTAAACTCATAGCTAGACCACTCGTGTTTTGTTTTGATTTATTTGATCTCTTTGAGTGGTTGATTTTTCTTGATATTCTCCGTCTTTGTGATTGAGGTCGCAACGACCATTTTCCGACCTTTACCTCGATCACATTCTCGGGTTATCAATACCCAATAACTAACATAATCGACAATGACTAGAATATACTCATATACCTAACCGTTGAGAAATAGGCCCACGAAATCAATGCCCCACGTGTCAAAAACCTTCGATATCAAAATGTACTTCAGGGGCATTGTGTCTGTCATTCTAATGGTTCCACCCACTTTCTGACAATCAATACATCTTTTCACAAAATCTTCTACATCTTTGAAGAGATTTGGCCACCAGAGGCCAAATTGTAGAACTTTCGATGCCATGCACTTTCTAGAATAGTGTCCTCCCGATTCTCGAGTGTGGAAATGCTTAAAGACACTATAAACTTCCTCCTGAGGAATGCACCTTCCCCAGATGCAATCTTCCCCTCACGAAAGAGATAAGGATCCTCCCACTGATAGAAATGAATATCCGATAGAAACTTTTCAACTTTTCGCTTTGTCTAATCTTGTGGAGTTTTCTTGGAAACAAGATAGCTTGGGATATCGACGAACCAGGGCAGCGAGGTGAATGATAGAATGGTTTCATCTAGAAAGGTCTCTATAATAGGCAGTAGGCTCTACTCAGGAGTACATGATTCTGGTATTCTTGATAAATGGTCTACCGCCATACTTTTAATTCCAGGTTTGCCATGTATTTCAAGATCGAATTCTTAGAGTAGAAGGATCCATCTGAATAACTTTGGTTTGGCATCCTTCTTGGCGTGAAAGTACTTGATGGTAGAGTGGTCTGTATAGACAATTACTTTGGATCCCAATAAATGCGATCTAAACTTCTCCTTGGCAAAGACAATTTCTAGCAGCTCTTTTTCTGTGACTGTGTAATTCTTTTCAGCTTCAGCGAGCGTTCAACTAGAATAGTAAATAAAAAATGGTAAACCATCACATCTCTGTCTAAGAACCACTCCAATGGCATAATCTGAAGCATCTACCATGATCTCAAAAGGTAGAGACCAATTTGGCAGTTGAAGGACAAGATCCTGAGTGACCAGATCTTTTAGTTGATTAAAGGCTTAGAGGACTTTGGCATCTACAATGAAATCTGCCTCCTTGCCTAGAAGCTCAGTCAATGGTCAGGAAATTTTGCTGAAATCTTTGATGAATCGATGATAAAATCCCACATGTTTCAGGAATGATCGGACTTTCTTCGAATTTACAGGTGGCTCAAGCTTTGAAATGGCCTCCAACTTTGCAGGATCTATCTCCATGCCACATTTGGATATGACATGGCCTAGCACAATCCCTTCAGTCACCACGAAGTGACTCTTTTTCCACGAGAGCACCAAGTTTACTTCGCATCATCGTTTTAGCACTCGATCTAAATATGATAGGTACTGATCAAAACTATCGTTGTAGACTGAGAAATCGTCCATAAAAACATCAAGAAGTCTACTAATCATATCTGCAAACACTACCAATATGCATCACTGAAATATTGCTGGAGCATTACACAAACCAAACGGCATCCTGCGGAAGGCATACATCCCAAAGGGACAAGTGAGGGTGGTTTTCACTTGATCTTCTAGGGCAATTGCAACTTGATTGTAAGCAGAATATCCACCCAAGAATAAAAAATACTCCTTCATGGCTTTTTCAATTATTTGGTCGATGAAGGGAAGCGGAAAATGATCCTTCTTAGTCGCTAAGTTTAGGCGTCCGTAATCCACATAGACATGCAAAGATGTTGGAACTCTGGCTGCGATCTCCTCTCCTTTGTCATTCTTCACGATGGTGATCCCTAATTTCTTCGGCATAACATGCACAAACCAGTTTGAGTCGGAGATGGGATATATGAAGCCTGCATCACACCATTTTGTAGTTTCATTCATAACAACCTTTTGGAGATTTAGATTCAATCTTTACTGAAATTCACGGGAAGGATTGATGTCCTCTTCGAGATAGATGTGATGGGAACACATGGAGGGATTGATGCCATGGAGACCTGAGATTTTCCAGCATATGGCCTTGCAGTTCCTTTTTAAACCCTCGAGCAAGTGAGATTCTTTTTCTTGAGTCAATTGAGAGTTGATGATTACATGAAACATATTCTGTGCACTCGTTAAGGAAGGAGTACTTCATATTCATTGGATGTGGCTTAAGCTCTGGTGGGGTCTGAATCACATCAGTGGCAACTTCTGCAATTGTGCAGGGCATTGGTGGTGCCAAATATTTCAATTGTACACCGTCCACCTTTGACATTTCAAGCTCTGAATCTAAAGATGCACAAAAATTCTCAATGATTAAATATTGTTCAAAGAAGTCTTCAATAATCTCTTCCTCATCTGCTAAGGACATGTGGACATCAATGAGCTCTTCTGGCACATCAACAAAAATCTCGTCATCGCATACAGAGGGGAATTCAACTATGCTATCCACTCCTTCCTTTGTGGAGAGGAATTTATGGGTCTCAATGTCGTCCGTGAACATATTTGTATCTGTGATATTTACTAGGAAGTCACAGTCTTCTGGTCGTTTCTCTGCAAGATCACTCACATATATACAGATTCTGATGATTTTGATACTTGGATCGTCTGAATTGGCACCTTGTCACCGCTAGAACGAATGACGATTTGTCCAGTGCTATAATTCACTACTTCTGCGGCTATTCGAAGGAACGCCCATACAATTATAATACGGGTACACAGAAGATGAGCTGAGGCGTACATATCCAACACAATGAAGTCCATAGGAAACTACATTCCCTGAATTGAGATAATGATATCCTCCAATTCCTCAGGGCCACTTGATTGATGTATTCACAAATTACAGAATCATTCTTGTGGACTTAAGAGGTCCCAACCTAAATTCCTTCAATAGTGAAGTAGGCATTAGATTGAATGAGTTCAATCGAACTCTTGATCAAAAATCTAGTATCTGATGAGCCGAGCTCCCATGTCTTTCTTCTTACATGGGAGATTGTTGATGACATTCACTGTGGCTGCAGTCAGACTGTGCTTCATAGTCAGATTGTGCTTCACATTTCCCTGTTGGACTCTACACAGTTGTTGTTTTGAAGTACATGCCACCTTCAATATTTTTTTAATGTTAGGCATGTATTAATATCCTTTAGCAGATGCATCTCAAGAACAAGATTTTGTATTATTTCAACAACATTTGGATCTAACAAGGAAATTTTCAAATTTTTATTTTTTTTGGATTTTTACAAAGCATATGGAAAAGGAATATTTACATAACCAAAAGCAGAAATATTGTTATTATTTACAACAAAATTAATGCCCACATCAGGATGTATAAATGGATGGCAAAAAGTACTGTCTTCATCCATTTGAGGCGAGCATCCAAAAATGGCAGGCGGGGCTCCTTCGGCTGACTCCGAATCGACTACAGGTGTGGTCTCTCCTTTGTTGGCTAGTTGGCACTTCGACTATTGCTTTCTTTTTGGTGTTTTTTATTCTTTCCCATTTTTGTTGGTGCTTCTCCTTATTCTTCCTCACCCGACACAGCTGTTGGTTCAGCTGATGTAGAAGAAGATGATGACTCACCAATTAAAGCTTTATTTTCCCCTTCATGGTGGTAGCAGGATGCAAAATCCTACTGCTAATGAGATTAATAACATTAGATAAAAACATATCATGAATATCCGAATATGCGAGTTTGGATGTGACATCACAAACTACTTGCTCTCGCTTCTTGAAATTTGTTGGGGTTGACCTCCACCTGTTCGGAATGTGGGTCTTGGCAGCGGTGAGGTCATCAATCTTCTGACTCAACACTGCAAAGCCCTTCACTAGCTGAGCCAAACAATCCAAAGGTTCATAGGAGCAGCCTTGGATGGTTCAGCATGCTGGCCACATTGAGATTGGGAATGGTGTAGAGGTTGCGTGTAGGAATGCTGAGATTGGTACTGGGGAGAAGATTGGTATTGCTGATGTTGGACAAGGATGCTGATATGGGACAATCGAGATACTACTGGTATGGCTGGTTCTGACGGTACTAAGGTTGTTGGCATTGATTCTGTCTCCAGCCCTGTTGATACAGTGAAGACTACTGGTGGTGAGGCTAATTACACTAGACAAATCTCCCTCCTTGTTGCTGGGGGAATGGACAAGAATTGCCAGACTGGACCTACTAATGTACGACTGGACGAACCACTAGCGCATCATTTGACCAAACACCATTCACCTCTTGAATTAGAGGTGGTGGAAGAGAGCATGGATCCTGAATGATCTGGAGTTCTGGCTGGTACACCACTAGTCGTCGCTGTGGCTTCTAAGGCAAGGTGGGGTCGGGTGCCTGCACATAGTAAACGCGTTGGACCACTGGTTGAGATGGACTCTGTTGAGGTGGCTGAGGTGATGATGTCTCCTTCATCTCAATAGGAGTCGAGGCCGATGAGGAAACAGACTATCATGTGCTAATAGTGCTCACCAGTAGCTCCAGCTGCTTGATGATCTGATCCAACTTGTCCAAATTTTAGGTCTTCTCTTCGATCACAATGAGTTTTTCAAGGTCCTATGATCGCTTTTCAATAATATACACCTTGGGTAGGTGGCTCCCAATGATGCTTAAATTGGAGCATTCATCCCCATTCGACTCGTGTGATGACTCCATATGCACTGGCTTTTAATGAATCTGTAGCTATCTCTGGTATGAGCAGGATGATGATAAGGCAGCTTCTCTTTCTACCATCTCTTCAAAAATCTGCCACATGATGTCTTCATCCTTGTTAAAATGTGACCCGCCACAAGAGGCATCGAGGAACTCCAAGATCTCAATGGTAAGTCCCCCAAAGAATTGTTGGACCAAGCTGGTCTAAGGAATGTCATGATGGGGATACTTTTCTTACAAATCTGTAAACTTCTCCCAAGCCTCATGAATTGACTCGTGGGTAGCTTAGGTGAAGTTGATAATGCTGGTATGCATCTGATTCATCCACCCAAGAGGGTAGAACTTGTACAAGAAGGCTGATTTTAACTCCTCCCAGGTGGTGACGACCTAACAGGATGTTAGGGTAGTGACTCGTTCCACAGATGTGCCCAAATTGTTGCAAATGGATATATGGTTCTTCGTTGGCATTCCCATGGAAGGTGTGAAGAAAATCCAAGAGTTGAGGCTTTAGCTCAAAATGGACTAGGACAACATGGATTTTGATCCATTAAGTCATCTATCCGGCTCTGGGGTTGTACGTCTCCTTGAGAGTTGGCTTGAGCCGCTCTCCTCTTGGTTCATCTATGCCCCCTCCATGGGCTTCATCTTCTCTATCTTCATCATCTCCTTTGTTATCTCTTCTTCTCCTCAAATCGTTCAGAATATCTTGTAAGGTGACCTGGGCCAATGCCTGATCAATGAGATACTGTTGTATTGCCTGAATAGAGGCAAGAAACTAAGCATTCATGACATTTTGATCTGGCTGTTGTCCTGTCTGTGGCTGTGGATACTGAGGTCCCTTCCGTTTACCATTTAGAGCCATCTTTGAATCGGAATCTGTATCTGAAAGAATTTCTAGATCCATATTAGTCTCTTGATCTACAATAGGAATAATGCCTCGACCAGTCTGTGTAAAAGCACCGGATGAAAAGAATTGTTTTGTGTTATGTCAACATAGAATTTCATTAAGGATGGAGATATATACACAGTGAAATAAATTTCCATCCAAAATGAGTAGATTTCAAGACAAGAGTGATCCCAAATTATTGATGAAGACGAGGATTCTAGAGTCATGTTCAAGAAATTTGAACCATATCCTTAGGAATCATCCTAAATTATTGGAGAAGGTGATCGCATGGAAAGTGTCGATGAAGTCCCGACCAAGCCATCCATGAGTCACCATCTCGAGGGTCAAAGAGAAGATCGATAACAAATGAATGGGATAAAGATGAAAAATAAATAAAAGGAGTGCAAAATAATAGAATGACTTAAAGTGAGCGGGGGTAAAATGAGAATAAAAGAAGAGAAAATGAATGGGAAAATTTGCACAAGTGTGTGGGACTGTGATCTTTAACTTTAATCTAATTAAAGTAAACACCAAACAAGTTTTGGATTCACCAACTCATCACATGTGAAGCTATAAGAGTTCAACTATTTTTAACTTTTCAATTTTATTTCGTTTTGTAGGCAAGATCTTATAACAAGTCCTTATGAGGGCTATCATAGGAGTGTGAACTACTAGGAAATTACCCCGTACTTCTTCCACCTCCTTTGTAATTTGTGATATACACACTTTGAGGTCCTTGATCTCGTGCATGGGGGCTACTTAGCCAAAGAATAGAGAAAGGAAGCCAATAGGTGAAACCACTACTTCCCTCGCAAGCGAGGTACTCAGCCACAAGACAATGAGGCGGACACCTCTGTGAAGACGTGGCCTATGTTCAATACTTCAAACCAAGTAGGATGCTCGATATAAGGAAGGAACAACGCCATTTACAAGGTCCCACTTGTCTACGTATGATAGAAGCACCAATACTTCGTTGTCTTAGGTGATAATCAAGGCTGCCACAAATCGGGTTTTGGACTTTAATCCTTATGGGTCATGCCTCACGCACTCTGAATGGTATGAACCAAAAACAATGATGTCCATTATATATTTTTATTAAGGTCGACGTTTATTAGCAGTTCCCTTATTTTATTTTTTGATTTTCACTTTTTTTGGGTCTTTTTCAATAAGACATGCCTAACGATTTTTTTTATATTTCTTTTTTGAATCTAAGTATACAAAAAAGAGGGAGATAGCGGAAAAGCAATGCAAGTGGATACTACAGTAGAAATCTTACTCTCGTATTAAATGATGCATGCACAGTAAGAAGACTCACATTGCCTCCCAATGTTCTCCATGTGGGATGCAAGGTAGAATTGAAATATTTACACTATATGAGCAATATGCAAAGCGAGAAAGCATCCTAAACAAGAATTTCTATTATCGAGATGGACCAAATGGTAATCACTCAAAAGTGGATCCTAAGTGTATGGTCTTGGAGACTCCTCGATGCCTGCCATAAGGGTCCTGCAAGCGCTACATGGAATCTTCACGACACGTGGCTCCAAATTCAAATAATTAGCAATTAATTTTAACTAAGTCCAAGCAAATTACTCTATAGGTGCATTCTTCTATTTAGGCTTTGGACCTAGATACTGAGTCAAGAAATCCTAGATTTAGGGGCTCAATCACATAAAACAAATAAAAAGAAAGGTAGAAAGCTCAAAACATGAGAAACAAAATAAAACAAAGAGATAAAAACTCAGAAAACCACGACGAGGCCTCCAGATGAACGGACTCCCATGCAATGGACCTCTTGAAGTGTGGTAGTATCCAAGTCCAAATTATTACAAATTAATTATAAAAAATAAAAATTCTCCTCATAGAATTAAACAAAAATGCTAAGTGTGTTGGCTTCTTCTCCTTCTCTCTTTGTTTCCTTCTCTTGCTCTCTCCTGGTTGGCTCACAAGTAGAAGAGCCAACCTCCTCACAGCTCTGGTGCTTCCACCTACTAAGAAGCGACCGTTGCTACATTGTCTATCTCAAGAAAGTCAACAAAGAAATATGGGTTAGAAGAGATAAAAATAATTATCAATAATACATAACAGAAAATAAAGAAAGAAATAATGTACACAAATATACAAAAATGCTACGCTATCCGTTGCTCCCTAGCAACGATGCCATTTGTTGAATCGGAAGGACACCGAGAGGTGGTCATAAGGTCATACAAGGCAAACCTTAATCGCTGAAGTGACCAGTCTCGAGATCCAACTAACTTAAGCAACAATCAACTCACACAAATAATCAAATAATCAAAAAGCAAGTGTGAATCGAAATTTATTATAACCCTACAAACAAATATGTGTATAGTGACAAGTAGAGTAGTGTGTCGAACATAGGGAACAAGGGATGTAGCAGGAATATTATTTATAAATAAATAATATGTGAGTGTATCAATAAGTATGCATAATATGTACTCAATGTGTTGTGGGTTTTATTTTTTCGTTTTTAGTTAATAAATAAATATTTTTTTATTTCTTAATTTTCTTTTTTTTAATTTCTTTTTTATCATATATATAAGATTTAATATATAAGTATATAATGCAATATATATATATATGTAATATAAGTAATAAAAAGTAGGATGTAATAAATGCATAAAAATTAGAAAATATCCCAAAAATAGTCCTTTTTATTTTTTTAAAGATTTTAAATATAATTAGGGTATTTATCATAATTAATAGTAATTATAGGTATCTATAATAATATATAAGCTATATAGGGGATTATGCTTACAAATATAAATATATCCAATCAAAAATTTCAAAAAAAATTTTTTTTTGTATTTTTCAAATATGTTTCTATTTTTTTGAATTTTCAAGGAATTTTTACTATTTTTTATATTTTTAAAATAAAATTAGTCCAACAAAAGAAACTTGTTAATTAGCCGAATTGATTTGAGAATTAAAAATAAAAAAATGAGTTCAAAATTTCTCAAAACAAATTTTAATATGTAATAATAAGTAAATATAAAAATACAAGCTAGAACTATTTTTTTGGTTTATAAAATATTTTATATTTTTAGGGTTAACGAGGGTTTGCTAATTTTTGGAGTTTCTTTTGAGATTATTGGTATGGAGTGATAAAAGGGGCTAATAAACAATAGGTTTTTTTTGGATTTTTAGAAAAGGTTTTATATTTTTTATATTTCTAAGTCAAACAAGGAATAAAAAGGCTCTTTTTTATTTTTAATAAGTAGTAAATGCATGCAAAATGACAAATGGAATCTATAACATGAACAAGCAACCAATCAGTCACTTATATCTATTTTTGCAAAATTTTTAGAGCATGAGCTATTTTTAATAAAAGAAATGCAAAAATAAAAATAAATCAAGCCGATATTTGCATATTTGCAAATAAAGTATATTCTAGGGAGGCACATGCTAAATAACCACAACTTTTTAACTAAAACTTGATTCTTAAGAACTATATATAAAATGCAAAACTCGGAGGGGGTCACCTGCAAAATATCCACTCACGTAGGGGTCCATGTGCATTAGCCTAGCACTGGACTAAAGTACAAAAATAAAGAATTATAGGGGGTACATGCAATTTGTCCCAAAAGTTTTGAACTAAGTAGAATATTTACAGAACCTTTTATAAAATACAAAAAGGCAGAGGGCTATAGTTGCAATTTTTACCACTTAAAGCACTTTCATCCAACCGTCAAGTGCACACCACATGTCTGATCAAAGGGTTGTCACCACACACCGGTTCGTTTATTTTGGATGACTCAGATTAGATCTGAACCGTATTCTTGATCGGACGACAGAGTAGGGCCCTCAAAGAACTGGGCTCCGACGTGCTTTGATCGATCTTTCCTTTGTGATCCGGTGACAGATATCTCCTCTGAAAGGCCCAACAGCTTTTTGGCACTTCTCTGTGTCCAATGCTCCACTCCGACGAATGTGAGATGGTCCAATGACGGATATTGAGGAACTTCGTGCTCCAAGTAATCGGGATATGCTCCAGGTTCGATTCTCATCTCCAAAAGGGTCTTTAGAGCCTGGGACATGCATGAAAGAGCTCATGGGCTCGAGGGATACTCCCTCAACCCTTGGATAAAGCATGAAGCAATAAGGGGGTGAGGTGGCGATGCAGCTCCGGCGAAGGGCAACAGATATAGAGCTCAAATCCCAAATCCATGATGGATCTGGGTTGCCAAATGGGGGAATCGATGGAGAACATGAAGTGTGTTCGAATGTAGTCGAAATAGAGGTTGTTAAACGATCGGATCATGATGAATCAACCTAGAGATCAAGCTCCAGGCAATTGGGGATTCTCTAAATTGGGTTTAAAGAAATAATGAAACCTAAAATTAAAGTCTGGAAATAAAACTGGGACTAAGAGATTACCTAGGAATGAGAGATAGGGGCCTCGACTTGGCCTGGGGACCAAGGATGCTAAACCACCCAAAGACCTCCTCCAGCGATAGATAGATCACCACCTCTGATGACCCTCCTTGTTGCAAATCCATCTAACCCGATGCTATCACTAAGGGGAAGAGGTCTGGATGGATCTGAGGGGCTAAGGCTGACCAAAGGGGATCAAACTTGGAGTCAGAGTTGGGGAGGTTGATTTATAGGCTGAACGAAGGAGAGATTTTCGATGGAGATTCTGATCAAGTCGAAGAATATCAGCCAGATCTTTGACCTTGGCGTGAATTAGGAATGGCACATCTCCAAGAATCAAGTAGCACGCCAAAGCAAAGCATGATGATCTCAAGCGGAAAAAAAGGTTAAGATGCAGGCCTGACATTCCAATGCTTGGGGAAGAGAGAAGGGGCCAGTTGACCGAGGTCAACTGGGAGAAGGTTCTGGTTGGTCCACGTGGACCAACTAGAAAATTCCTTGGAATAAATACAAAGTAAATTTAGAAATAAATAATAAATGAAATTATAGAATTTTTATTAAAACATGAAAAATGTTCATTAGTATTTTATTCCTATATTTGTTTATTTTTTGAAACATTTTATTACTAGTTAATATTTACAAGTAAAATATAGGTCTAAATACTTGTGTTTTGGTATTTTAATTCTTAATTTGTATTTACATTTTATTATTTTGTACATGTATTTTATATATTTTTAATTTATTTAAATATACATTTAGGTATTTTTATTATAGTTTTCTAACTTTATTTGTACACTTAATTAATTAAGTACATATATATATTTTAGGTATATAAAAGTAAGTTTTACCTATGTATTAGAACATGTTATTTATTATTTTTTCTGAGTTTATTTTAATTTAATTATGCACATATGTTTTAAATAATATATACAATTTTATATAAAATAAAAGAATTTGAACAATACATAGAATATATATTGAATAATATATATGTTATGTACAATAGGGGCCCAAAATCAAAATTTTCATCATAACTCCAAATTGAATGAAATCACCTTCATTAAATAGCTTATTAAAAGTTATATACAATTAAAGGTGATTTTGGTCCATTTTGATACAATACGGAGAAGATACAAGCTGTAAATTTTTATTTTAGGTTTTTATTTTGTGTCCCAAGCATGTTGTGCATTAATTTAAGTGAGATCAATTTATATTTTTCTTTGTATTTTTATCTACAAAAGTCATGTTGAGGGTTTTTCTATTTGAGGTGTAAAGATAATAAAGTAAAATAAGTTCCAAAATGAAATTTATTGGGCAAAATAAATTAGGGTTTTATCGTATTTTCGTACAATTCATCTGCCCTATCTCCCCCTACTTTATTCCTTGTTGACCAAGTCATCATGATGACTGGGTCTCGGGGTCTAGGATCAGTTGATACCTTTGGTATCCCATTTTTTCCTTTTCTTCCTTTATTCTTTAATTTCTGAATTAAATACATTCAATATACATTATTTTATACAATATTTTGTACAATTTATAGAGTGCTTATTTTGACAAATTAATGATATACACATGCATTTGACTCGATATTTAAAGCTAAAATGAAAGAATAAAGGTGTTGAAATGGAGATTCATCAAATATACATTCAATATATATCAAAAATAGAAGTTTATACAAATTAGGTCTTTTGTATCATTGTCCTTCATGAAATTGTAGATTTCTTTGAGATGAACAACTTTCATGTTGTACTCTTTTTATTTTGAGTCAATTTATTATTTCTTTTTATTTTTTACTTTTTTTTTATTTTCCAATTTTCTTATTGGGCCAATGGCCGCCTATGGGTAAGCCACGTGACCCAGCTCTTCTTTACACTCATTGTCATCCACAACAATTGGATTCTTCTGATCTAATGAAGCACCTTCATTCTGATGCATCACACCCTACTACCATTGGAATTCATTTGTGTTATTCATGTTAGCCCGAGGCGAACCGTTCCAACAATAAATGTTATAGTAATGTTTGATTTATCAATAAAAGTTATTGATCCATTTTCATTCCCTTTCTGAGATTAAGTGAATGAATGCACTATAATGTCCCTCTGTACAATTAGGGTTATGTACCATGACCATCTTAATAATCATACAACTGTTGATTCAGTAATAGAATCATAGAGGATGGTGTTTGGATGAATATCTAAGGAGTTAGATTGAGGACTCATCAAGCATCGTCAAATGATTGTTAAGAGATGATCTCCATCTTGAGTAGGAGATGGCAATCCTTTCTCATATAGGCTGATATCCGAAAGACCTCTTGATGCATGTCCTCTGCATGGGAATAGAGATTCGGAGGTGTCAGATTAGTTAGGTCAAAGACTTGACTTAATGAGATCGAGATAACCAAAGTACTATATTGTATACTGTCATAATATAGGCACGCATCCTCTGACCAGAGACAAATGTGTTGCTATATGTCTGAGTATGTACATTTGGTAGACCGATAGTTTGTTGACCTAACCAAGTTCTATACACCGGCACGTTGGTATGCATACAAGGGCATATGACTAATACGATCTCTCAAAGGGATCATACAGGTTCACTTCTGAACCAGAAGACATGAGCTCACTCGTAAGGTATTGGGACCAATCAAATTCCATGCATGGTCGTCGTGCTTTAGACGCACGACAAGAATTTGAAGGTATGATATATGCTTTTGGAAAGCATATGATCGATACCAACTCCCAGTGACCAAGATTGAGAAACTTATTGAAAAAAATCCTGAAGATGATAGTGTTAAATTGATCTTTATCTTCGGGTTTATCATAGGTCTTCCAGTATGCAGGATGTACATGTATTAGGAATACCTGAGGGTGATGTGATCAAAAAAAATTGTATAACCATGACGCTTCCATTATGAGGAAATGATGAAATAGGTCTGGATTTTAGTGACTCCTCTCAGTAGAGAAGTAATATGATCTTGGTCCAGTGTTGGACATTGATCTGAATGAGATTTAGATGCAATGAGAAGATTAGATTTGCGGCCTTGATTAAATCAAGCATCTTTGAGAGGTCCGTGAGATCTGGATTTGAGATGAGATTTCAATATCCAAGTCACTATATGTGGAACAATACAATCGCCATGTCCTTAGCTCTGACTATCTACGGAGAAAGCGCATTATTCTTTAGAGTTCAAGAATAATTCTAAAGTTGAATTATATCTACGCATTGAGAAATGGACAATTAGAAGTGAGTTAATTATCATGAATAATGTGAATTTTATTCACATCATCTGAATGCATGAGAATGATTATCCAATGTAATTAAATATGATTCAATTATTGTGGATATGGATAATGTGGATAGCACTATCCAATTATCCATGTATATTATAAATACGATTTATAATATATTAGAGAGAGAGAGAGACTTATGTGATTTATATTTATTGTTTAATTGTTACTCTGAATTGGATTCACATTGAATGATTAGTTGAAAATATAATTACATTTTTTTCGGAATGTGAATGAGATTCACATAATTTCAATGGCTTGGTTGATATTTTCCACAAGTTATTGGAATTATTTTTGTGAAAATTATTTACGACACGAGTCATAGGAGATATCATGAGATAATGAGATCTCATGATAATTAGAGGAGATAGACCCATTCCTCTCAAGAGGAGTGGACGACTACAACTCTCCATGTGCAGAAGATTAGCCGTCCCCCCACTATTAGGGAAGGAGATTAGTCTCCTCATTATCCTATCTCTAGTCAAAGGTGATTTAATTATAAATTAATTATATTGATTTATCAATATAAATTAATTTAAATTAAATCGTTTGTTGTTGTGTTTTTACAACAACATCCTAGCCATTGGAAGAAACACAAATCAATCTCATCCATTGACAGTGTGTTCTCCATGGATTGGGATCCACGGACTTCCAAAACCCTATATAAGAAGAGGCATCCCTTGCTCTTCTAGTGACGCAATCTCAACAACTTCTCTCTCTCCACCTCATTCTCATGCACACTCCCTTCCTTCTCTCTTTGAGTGGTCGTCCAGTCTCACAAAGAGAAGGTTGCCTTCATCGTCGTGCCTGCTTTGACGACTCTTGGATCTCCGTCTTCTTTGGTGCGTGATGTACGCAAAGAAGAAGTTCGATTTCGTGAGACGAGATCAGGAGATCCACTACTTGGATCATCAACTTGGATTGCAAGAAGCACGCGACTCATCCCCGCGCTCGCAAGCGTCTCCTTTGACGGATCAGACTTGAGACAGGAGGTCTCTTTTCTTAGAGGCTCGATCACAAACACGCTCCAAAAAGTATTCCTATATCTTATATGTGGTTAGCTGAATTTATCAAAGAAATGTTCTTGGATCATGTGGTTTCATCATTTAAAATTTTAAAATTCCGCTGCACTGAGCAACTAGTGCAACTAGTCGCTCTTGATCGTATACGATACGATCAACATGCTTCCGTGATGCACTTGAGGATCATCCGATATCCTTCAAGTGGTATCAGAGCCAGGTTGGAGGTTTTGGATATGATCCATAAAACCTAGGAAGATTTGGGCTTGTGAGGGTTCGTGAAAATTTTTTATCGCATTTCACTTTTCGCAGCTCCGTTTTGTAATAAATTTGGGCCTTTTTTGAAATGTTTAAACATGAATATATCATATGGATAATGTTTCTCATTAAATAAAGAAATCGTGGGATTTGAGTTTACGTGATTTGAAATTCGATAACTCAAGTTATGACATTTTTAATGACCATATATCCATTGTTTCAGGGATGATGAATAATGACATAATTAATGGGTTACTTACTATTTTAAAATGCCTGTAAATGCGTGCTAACTACCTAGATTCTGCTTTAAATCAAGTTATCAAACATAGAAACTGATTTCATAATTTGGATTTAAAATGAATGAGATATGCTACTTTATTAAGTGAGGGTCACTGCTGAAAATTGCAATCCTAGTCATGAACCTTGTTATTGTTATTTAAGAAACTTATGAAATTAATGGTTAATTTCCTAGAATAATTATGCATAATATTTTGGAAATATTTGAATAATAATTTTTCCCTTAAATGACATTGCTTCAATTAATATATGATTAGATTTGATCTGGATCACCAATTAGTTACTTGATACACATTCAACAAACATGTTACTTGAATAGGATTGGGAATTTGTCTGGCAAATTTTCTTATAATCAAAATAGTTTTAATTATTACTATATGGTATAATTTTGATTGAAAAACTAATGATCATCTCAAGTACACAATGATCGATTTGGCATTATCCTTTCCTGAGGTGGATATGGTGTCTAGTCGGGGAGCGTTGGGGTAGCAGGTTGCACCATGTGCGGTCTGTCCCACTCCTGTCAACTGGCCATGACAATAGCTAGGGACTCGATTATCCTAGAGAAATCATGGTGTATTTTCTAATTATTAAAATTCAAATTAACATGTACTTTGAGATAATACCATATTTTTCAAGTAACGATCAAGTTTGTTGATTGAATTGGAATGATAATTGATTCAATATGATTAAATAAATTATATCCAATTAAAAACACTCTATTGTGTATTTCCCTTGGAAGAAATAATTATATGAATATGATTCATGATAATTATTTGAGAATAAGAGGTGGAGTATCATAGAAGTGACATCCATGGTCTCTCGTCAAGGCGAAGTGTTCAGTCGCCAGATATTGTATGTAGGAGATGCATGTTCGAAGTGACAACTCCTGCATACAATCCATTTGGATCAGGCTCTTTGCTTCTCTAAAGAGTAAGGACGTATCTGTAGTGACCCGAATATGGAGTCCTCATATTATTGGGGCCATATTGGATTGCTCATAATGAGTTGTATTCATGTTGATGGTTGGTTCAATTAACAACGGGTCAACATCACCTTAGGGGTGGTGGGCCCGGGTGCTAAAGATCGAATTGGGAAAAGCAAGTTGGACTTGCAAGGCGGAATGTGTTCCCGCTTCTTTTTATCAAAGTTGCAAGTTGTCATATTATTGGGATGTGACAAAGACAAAGAGGAGATCTCAGATCTTGCTAGAGATATATCGGTAAGTGTATCCCTTGCTTTGAAAGTAATTAAGGGAATTAACTTTCAAAGTTGAAAAAGCAAGACTAATTTGATTAAAAATTCCTTAATCAAAGATTTGCAATTGAATATATATATATTTATATGTTCTAATATAGTGCATTTTTAATTTCAGAAAATGAAATCCATGAACCCACTTAGCAAGCTCCAAGAGATCAATCCGTTGACTGAACCAAATATTCGGATTGGATCCGAAATTTGGATCTTGTCCTTTCTGTTGAGCGCATCTACTATGTGCTATCAAAGGACAAGAACGCGAACCCGAAGACTCCAAAAGAAATCTCTTTTAATGATAAATATGATGAAGATCATAATCTGGCAAGATTCTGGGTTCATTGTCCAATGTGCTTCACAAGCAGCATGTGGAAATGAACAATTGCCAGGAGATCATGCTGAATCTGAAGGAAATGTTCAGTGATGTAAACCGCACACAACATTACAATATAATGAAAGAACTTATTCGCAGCAAGATGCAGGAAGGGACTTCTGTCAGAGAACATGTGCTCAAAATGTTTGGGTACTTCTCTGAGTTGGAAACCCTTGGAGCTGACATGGACACAGACATGCAAACTGGCTTCATTCTGTTGTCACTCCCTAAGTCTTTCAACAACTTTGTGATTACATATCACCTGAGCAAAGTTGATTTTAGTAATGCTAGGCTATTAGCTGCATTAAAGTCCGCTGAGGACGTAATGAAGAAGGATAGCCCCTCTGGCAGTGCAATGGTTGCACAGGTTAAAGGAAAGTGCAGTCAGAAGCAAGGTTCTCGGAAGGACCTGGCCCATAAGAGAAAGAAGAAGAGTCAAGGTGTTGGCTCATCTACCAATGCATCCACTCTAATAGCATCGAAGAAAAACGATGTATGTCATCACTGTAAGAAGCCAGGGCACTGGGAGCGCAATTGTCCGAATTACCTGAAGTTAGTCGACAAAGGTAAAGCCCCAACATGTATGAAATCTACTTTCATCATTGAAACTAGTTTTCTCGTTGGACGAGAAGGAAGTTTGGTTGTTGATTCCGGTACTTCTGTTCATGTATGCAATTTGTTGCATTTGTTTCAGGAAACTAAGAGTCTCGATGAAGGGGAGATAGTCATTCAGATGGGATATGATGCAAGTGTTGCAGCAGTTGCCATCGGGACCTGCCGACTATCGTTATCTAGTTGAAGAGTCCTAGTACTTAAATCGTGTCTTTATGTACCTGAAGTCAAAAGGAATTTAATATCTGTATCTAAGCTTGTTAGAAGTGGATAATTCCTTTTCTGTAATAAATAGTCATAAGTCATTATGATAAATATATTGCGGATGGTGTTTGACTTCTAGTGGACTCTATGATTTGTGCATTGATGAACGTGTCGTGAATGTTACTACCACTAAGAAAAACCCTAAAAGGTCCAGGGAGAATGGAAATCATTCAAACATGATTTGGCATCAAAGGCTTGGTCATTTATCGATTGATAGGATCAATAGATTGATAAAGGATGGAACCTTAGATTTTCTAAGGTTTAACCTTTGCCTACATGCGAACATTGTATTCGAGGAAAAATTACTAGGATGCCTTGTAGTAACTAGGTTGCAAGATGCAAAGGTATTCTTGACCTTATAGATACTGATATATGTGGTCCCTTAGTACCGCGACCCGAAATGGATATCGATATTACTTGACATTTATTGATGACCATTCACGGTACGGGTTTATCTTCTGATTACATCATAAATCTGAAACCTTTGAAAAGTTCAAAGAGTTCAAGTCTTTGGTTGAGAACCAAACCGATAGGAAGATTAAACAGATTCAATCTGACCGAGGTGGTGAGTACCTCTCATATGAATTCAAGAAATACCTTAAAGAGTATAGAATTGTCTTCAATCTCACTCCTCCTGGAACCCCCCAACTTAATGGTGTTGCTTAAAGACGCAACAGGACCATCATATATATGGTCCGTTCAATGATGAGCAAAGCACATTTACCACTTCGTTTCTGGGGATATACAGTAGAGAATGCAGTATATATCCTAAACAAGATTCCTAGCAAATCCATGCCTAAGACTCCTCATGAACTTTGGTATGAAAGAAAATCAAGTGTTAAACACTTGAGGGTTTGAGGTTGCTTGGTCCATGTGAAGAACATGGATTCAAGTAAGCTAGAATCTCACCTAGAGAGTGCTACTTCATTGGGTATATTAAAGAAGGTATTGGATATCAGCTTAATGACCTTGAGACCCAAAAGGTTTTCATGTCTAGAGATGTTAGATTTATGAAGGATGACTTCCTTAAAGGTAAAGATAAAAATGAAGAAGAGGAACTCATTGAATTCATGAGGATTCTGAGCTTCCTGAACCAGAAACTAAAGAAATAAGCAAAGATGAAACACCCATACCTCTTCGATGGAGTTAGAGGGTGGTTGCACCACATGAATGGTATGGATTCCATGTTAGGAGAGACTGACAATGATCCTTCTTCATTTGATGAAGCGCTCATGGATCATGATATGGATAGATGGATGTTATCAATGAAGTCAAAGATTGATTCCATGCATAAGAATGGTGTATGGACCCTAGAGGATCCACCTGAAGGGGTAAAGCCTATAGGGTGTAAATGGATCTTCAAGAGGAAAAGGGGACGTGATGGGAAAGTAGAGACTTTCAAAGCACGGCTCGTGCCCAAAGGCTACACACAGAGAGAAGGCATCGACTACGATGAGACATTCTCTCTAGTGGCTATGCTTAAGTCCATCAGGACACTGCTAGCTATAGCTGCGTCTCTTGACTATGACATATGGTAGATGGACGTCAAGACAACTATTCTCAATGGATAGCTCGAGGAGTATATCTATATGGAGCATCCCCAGGGATTCATAACATAGGAAGGTAAAATATGCAAGCTGAAGAAATCAATCTATGGGCTCAAACAAGCTTCTCGTAGCTGGAACATCAAATTTGACAAAACCATAAAGAGTTATGATTTTGTGCATAATCCTGATGAATCTTGTGTGTAGAAGAAGCTTAGTGGGAGCGTCATTGTTGATGCGATTTTATGCGGTTTAAAAAGTTGGTTTTACCACGTCGTTGTTGTTCCACGAAAAACCACAATCAAACAAATAATATTACAACTACAAGCATGATGAAAATATATGAGATGTATAGTGCAAGTACAGGTTCGTATCCGCAGGGACTAAGCAAACTCATAATTTTTGTTCTTCTTTCAAATTGATTAAAATTTTAATCTAGTGCGATGAAAAAAAATTATATTAAATAGATTTTGACGGTAAAATGTAATCTACGGTGAAAATATTTGTTAGAACTTGAAATAAACGAAAGAGGGTATGAGTGCAACTAAATAAGAAAACAGGAGTTGAATCGCAAATTAAGATGGAGGAAATGAGATGACACTGGTAATGTTTCAAGAAGAATAACAAGATATAAGACTTGCAATGCATATATTTAAAGAAAACTTAGACTTGAAAAGAGAGATCTTACAAAAAAAATGCTTTCAAGTTCAATTTAAACCAAATCAAATGCAAGAGAGCTTACCAAATGAGAGTTGTTTATTTCAAATTCGATTTAAACAAAACTAACTAATGTAAAAAATGTGAGTCACGCAAGAAAGAAAAAGAAATGCTTCTCTACTAAGATTCGAAATGAAGACGATGACGACGATGGAGGAGACGGATGCACGGCTTGCTAGATATGTGCGCGAGGAAGTAGTGGCGACGAAGGCGCGTGGGCTGATTGCACACGCGGGTTGCGCGGTGAAGATGCGTGGGCTGATCATGCGTTGGCTGGAGTTGGTGGCAGTGTTAAGGAAGAGGAGGCCACATGCTGGAGTTGCTGACTACGCGAGGAAGAGGGTGCGGGGGAGAACTGCCTTGCAAGAGAGAGAGCGGTGAGTGAGATAGAGAGGGTGCATCGGGGAAGATATATCTTCGTATCCTGATGTCTTGGGGGACTCCTCCTTTTATAGATGTTATATGCATCCTTTGGCCTTTGAAGGGTCTTCATCTCATGCACATAAAGACAAAAGAAATAAATACATTCATGCATGGGAGACATGTCATGGGGAATAAATAATGCATGGTCAAGAGAGAAATAAAGAAAGCATTCATGCATTGTATATTACGTGGGAAGGGGTGTGTGTTGGGGGCTCCTTGCATGGAGAAGGGAGATACCATTTATGAGATGCATGGATTGGAAAAATTTCACAACATATCCTCCTTTTTTCTTTTCAAGATAAAATGTTTAGGGAATGTGTAAACCAAATTGAATGGATAAATGTGTGTGGTTTGAAGTTAATGTTTTATTTAATGATCATGCAATTTTTGTTTGGATACATAAATTAGTTAATGATTAATTGAATGATTGGAATGTGGTACTAATTAATTGCGCTTTTTAGAGGTGATTTTCCCATTGTCTTTGTAGAATAAATAATATCTGGATTAAGTGGTATTGAGATGTATGTGTCAGATATTAATGGGATTCATTATGTAATTTGTATGGTATTATACCAGCATAAAATGTAATTTTCACAACCTCATACTTAAATCTTGCTAGTCTCGAGCAAGAATAGGATAAAATATAATGATGAGCAAAGGAAATAATCAAGAGGGACTGGTTGAGGGTTTGCAGCAGACACACCCACAAAGTCTTGAGTTTTCAGATCCCAACCACACAAATACACAAACTTCAGTAGAGTTGACCCATGGATTAAAGATTTGTTTGAATTATCGACTTGACTCAAGTTTGTAGTTTCAACAGCCTCTCAGTTCCAAAATAATCGAATTGGTTTCAGAAAGTCGATCAAGTCAGATCATTCTAATAAACAGGTATTCTCTTTGACTTTGAGTGGATGTAAACAGTGTTAGTGATGTTTTAGCTTTCGTGAGTCAAGAGAACGAGCTAACACCACAATCTATCAAGGTACCGAATGATTCCCTACACATATAGCCTCAGTCCTCACCTGAATTTAGGTATATTCTCTTTTCACCCAAGTATGTCAGCATAAAAAATAGGTCATAGTTTATTGGAGAATACGACTTAATTTTTGGGATTTTCCGTAGACTGCTTTGGTACGTTGCTCTCATTTTTTCCCTTTTACAGAGCATAACCCTGGGCCTCTTTGGGCCTTTTTTAAGAAATTAGGCAGCATCATTGGGCTGCTAACATGACTTGTTGGTGGAGAAGGGTTATTTGGTGGTCTTCTTGCATTGCTTTTGCTTTGCATATCTTTGCATGATTGGTGGTTTTGGCATTCTTTTGTATTGTGATATACCTTTTGTGGTGTTTTTGTTTTGAGTTTGGCATCAAAGGTAGTATCGGCTTAATATTGACTTTGGAGGCACGATAGTGGCTTACTTGCTGACATACTTAGACTAGAGAGATCATGTTGCCGCTGAGTCAAGTTCCTTCATTGACTATAGACAAGGTTCAGGCATTGGCACAACCAAGAGGACAACTCCTTACCTCAACTAGATTGTAATTGTATCTCCTAAAATAAGCTCAATCAAGCTAAGTGGAATGTGCAGTTGCTTAATATCCACTGATGAGTTTAAGAGTGCTACTAGTTTCTCAGGTGATCTAGTTATATACAAAAGTTCATTCACCGGTAGAGTTAGTGGAACTGAGAGAATAAAGTCCATATGGACTTGAAGAAAGCATAAAAACTCGTGCCTAGTGAAATTCTGATGGAATTAAGTGGATTAGGGTCAACTCAGCTTCAGTCTATGATCTATGCAATGAAGAGCTGATTTCTCAAAAGTAGGATAAAAATAGGGAAGGATGTATTTTTTGTGGTTTTCTTGTTTTTTGATAATATTTTTAGGGGAACTTTTACAAAATTTTTGAAGATGTAATTTTTTTGAAAAAGTATGCAATTTTGAAAATTATGCAGACACCCCCCATGCTTATCAGAAACCATGTCCTCATGATGAAGACAAGGTGTAATAGGAGGACCAAAAGAAGGGGTGAGTGATGTGAAAAGTATTTTTTGTGTTTTTGTTTTGTTGTTGTTGTTGTTGTTGTTTTTTGGATAGTGTGGAGGTGTACCCCAATACTTATCTAATGCAATGCAGTAAAGATAAAAGATACCAATCAGAGGGGACTCACGAGGATGCATGATTTAACTTCTCAGCTCGGCGATGTTGTGATTCACTTTTCCTGCAGAAGGTATGTTGTGCAGACAGGCATAGGACCAGATGGTTCAACAACATGTTTCAGTCTTTGACCATTGACTCTAAAGTGATTTTTGTGTGTGGGTCACAGATTTCTATTGCACTGTTATCAAATACTTTGGTTACAATGTATGGTTCTTTCCACTTCGATCTCAGCTTTCTTGAAAATAGTTTCAATTTTACATCGAAAAGTCATACCTTTTGATTCTCTTGAAATGTTTTCCTTGAAATGTTCGCATCATGCCATATTTTGATTTTTCTTTATACAACAAGTTGTTGTCATAGGCTTGTGATCTCAATTCTTCCAGTTCAGATAAATCCAATAGTCTTCTCTTTCCAGCCTCATCATAATCCAAATGGCATTTCTTGATCTCCCAGAGTGATTTGTGGTGGATCTCAACAGGTAGATGGCAAGGCTTTCCATAGACTAACCGATATGGGCTCATTCCTAAGGGTGTGCGGAAAGCTGTGCGGTAGGCCCAGAGAGCAGAAGGTAAGTGTTGAGACCAATCTTTACGATCAGAGCGGACAATTTCCTGGAGGATGGTCTTGATTTGTCGGTTTGATAGCTCAACCATTCCATTGGTCTGTGGGTGATAGGCAGTTGAGACACAATGTTCGACTCCATTCTTCTTAAGTAAATTCTTAACTGAAGCATTTAGAAAATGGGTTCCACAATCACTAATGACCACTTTACGTAATCCAAATTGAGAGAAAAGGTTGGTCAGGAATTTGACAACAGTGGCGCTATCAACATCGCGAGTGGGAATGGCTTCAACCCAATGGGACACATAGTCAACAGCGAGCAATGTGTTGATAGCCTTGTGAGATGGTAAAAGGTCTCATGAAGTCTATTCACCAAGTATCAAAGATTTCAACTATATGTACGGGTTGGAGAGGCATCATGTTGCGTCGGGTCATTGTTCCATTGGTCTGACAGGCAGGACAAGATTGAGCAAATTGATGGGCATCCTTAAAGAGTGTAGGCCAATGAAAATCACATTGTAAGACCATAGCGACAGCGTGCTTCCCTGAATGGTTTCCTCCACACCCAGAAGTGTGGCAGTGAGATAAGACATCATTGACTTCAGATTCAGAGTAACATCATCTCTATATCAAATCAGTACCCTTTTTGAAGAGCAAAGGGTCTTCCCAGTTGTAGTATCAGGCCTGGGCTTTAGTTTTGTCTTTCTTATGTCTTGGCCAATCATCAGGAAATGTGGAAGTGACGATGTAATTGACGGTGTCTTCTTACCAAGGGGGTTGAGAGGCAGACATGATACTTTCGTCTGGAAAGTTATAAGAAATTGGGATTGTATCTGTGATTGATGGAGGAAGTCTCGAAAGGTGGTTGGCCACGACATTCTTTGCTCCGGCTTTATTTCGAATTTCTTAATCAAATTCTTGGAGCAGTAATACCCACCTAATGAGTCTAGGCTTAGCATCTGTCTTTGTGAAGAGATATTTCAAAGCAGAGTGGTCTATGTAGATTATGATGTAGGACCCTAAGATGTAAGACCAAAATTTCTCTAATGAAAACACCACAGCCAATAGTTCTTTCTTAGTCACAGTGTTGTTCTTTTGAGCATCATCCATAGTCTTGCTGGCATAGTGGATGGCATAGGGTTTCCCATCTTTCCTTTTACCCAATACTGCCCCAACAACATAATCAGACGCATCACACATGATTTCAAATTCACAGTTCCAATCAAGGGTTGTAGTATGAGTGCTTCTATGATGATTTTCTTTAGTGTTTTGAATGACTCGAATGCTTCCTTAGTAAATGTGAAGCTTTGGGCCTTTTCCAAGTAATTTTATGAGAGGGCGTGAAATTTTTGAGAAATCCTTGATAAATCGACGGTAAAAACCGACATGACCTAGGAAGGATCGAACTCTTTTTATATTCACGGGTGAACTTAAATGGGTGATGATCTCTTTTTTTGATGGATCACTTCCATCCCCTTCTTTGACACAATATGATCCAGCACAATCCCTTGTTTCACCATGAAGTGCGATTTTTCCCAGGATAATATCATGTTTACTTCAATGCATTTCTATAGGACTCTATCCAAAAATCCGAGTGTTTCCTCGAAAGAGTCTCCAAAAATTGAAAAATCATCCATAAATACCTCCATAAAATCTCCGATCATATCCGCAAAGATTCCCATCATACACCTTTGAAAAGTTGCTGGGGCATTACATAATCCGAAAGGCATCCGTTGAAATGCATAAGTCCCAAAAGGATAGGTGAAGGTGGTTTTATCTTGATCCTCTAGTGTTATAGCTACTTGGTTATATCCGGAATATCTATCCAAAAAGCAGAAAAATTCTTTCCCAGCTAGCTTCTCGATGATTTGGTCAATGAATGGCAGCGGGAGATGATCTTTTCGGGTAGCATTGTTGAGTTTCCTATAATCGACACAAACTCTCCAAGATGTGGCTACTCTGGTGGGTATGTCCTCTCCTTTTTCATTTTTGACAATTGTCAATCCAGCTTTCTTGGGAGCAACCTAGAGAGGACTGATCCAAGGACTATCAGCAATAGGATAAATGATGCTTGCACTCGACCACTTGTATATTTCATTCTTCACAATATCTCGTAGATTAGGATTCAACCGTCTTTGCATTTGTCGAGAGGGTTTACTGTCATTTTCCAAGTATATGTGGTGTGTGCAAAATGTCGGGCTAATTCCTTTCAAGTATGTTATTCTCCATCCAATTGCCTGAGAATTCCTTTTCAACACTTCCTCGAGTTGGCTTTCCTGAGTGCTATCTAAGTTGGCATTAATGATGACCGACAGAGTGTGTGCATCATCGAGGAAAGCATATTTCAAGTCTTGTAGTAAGGGTTTCAGTTCGACAATAGGTGTTGGTGGGGTCAGAGGTGCAGTTTCTTCTGTATTTATCGATAAAATAGTCTCAAATGGTGGCTCCATCATGGGCATGATCATAGATGAAGTCAATGCAAGTTCAGTGCTTAGTGTGTCCCAGGCTTCATCTAACTCAAAAATTTCCTCACCAGCAAGAGGGCATAGTGGAGCTTTGAGTACAGAGTTCAGATTATATGTGGTAATTTGATGAGACATGTCCTTGTAAGTGGATCGTAAGGTATTCAGACTAACCTCCAGAGGGTCTTTGGAAAGATGGATAGGGGCAAAATCATTTTGTATGTCAAAAACATCACAGCTCTATCCATCCACAGTCTTCAATTTCAGAGTCAACAGAAGTAGGGGCGACAAGATCAACAGGAATGACTTTACCATTGATTTTAAATTCTACTCTCCCATCCTCATAATCAAAATACACCTTAGTGGTGGCCAAGAATGGTCGTCCAAGTATGATGGGTGTCCCACTCAGTGTATTAGCTTGATCCATATCCATTACAACAAAATCAACCGGGAATTAGTGCCTTGGACATCAACTATCACATCCTCAAGTAGTCCTCTTGGTCTTTTCACAGAATGATCAACCATTTGTAAAATCATTGACACAGGGTTCAACTTTCCTCAGTCAAATTGCTCCAGAATAGCAGTAGGGAGGAGATTGATGGAAGCACCATTATCTAGTAGGGTGTTATCGAAGGTTAATTCACCAATTGTGCATCTAACTAGAGAAACTCCTGAATCTTTCTTTTTGGTGGGTAGGAATTGGGATATGGTATTGGATGTTGCTCGAGGGAGCACATGTTTTTCAATATTTTTATTATCCTTTTTATTCTTTCCTTTGGATTTCCATTCTGGTGTGCATTTTTCCTTCAAGAAATGGGAGAAGGCTAGAACTTGTTCGAGGGCTTTTAGGAGCGGGATTTCAATGACAATGTCGGAGAACAGTTTTTCTAGCTCTGGATCGATGGTGGATGATCGAGTCTTTCTTCGGTGAAAGAGCTCCGGGAAAGGAGATGGTTATGGTTGGTGAGGAAAGAGGGAACATGGTTGTCTCAATTGGCTTCTCTTCATCATCAATATCTTCCTCAATTTCCGTTTGATCCTCTGATGCCAGTGGTCTGGTGAAGGCAGAAGTGATTTTCCCATTTCTCAGAGTGACAGCATTAGCAGATTGGTTTGGATGAGGTGGAGTTTTAAAATTTACTTGATTCCTAGGTGCTTGCTATGTGTTCCCTTGATTTGTCCTAGGAGATGTGAAAAATCCTTGATTTTGATTTTGAAAATCAGGTGGTGAAGTGAAAGATCCGGCAGGTGGTGGAGTTTGAAGTACTCCAGATGAACTAGCCTTTTTGGTGTTGGGATTGGGTAGAGGTTGAGGCGATAAGGCTGGGATGTATGATCTGATCTCGACAAATTGCCGGGCATTCTCAGAGTTGGCTTGTTGTTGAGCTTTAGTGGCATGTTGTTGTGCTATGGCAAGTTGTTGTATAGCTTGAACCAATGCGTCAAAATTCATAGCAGTAGTGTGTGGTTGAGTCACTGGTGGTGCTATCGGTTGTCTGGGATGGGTGTGATTTTGAAAATGATAGTTGTGTTGTCCATTCCACCCATTATTTGACTGTTCTCTCCATCCTGCATTTTGGCTGTTTGAATATGCCCCTCCTTCATTTCTTTGTACCCAATTCACAGTCTTAGGGGTCATGTCTTGATTATAAGTGAATGGGGTGTGGTCAATTTCTTGAACGATGGGATTGGTCATAACCAATTTTCCTATGGCTTGGGTCATATGGTCTATTTGCCTGGAGAGGGTTTCCCATTTATCATGATTTTCTTTGGATAGGTCACTGGTTGATCTCTCATGATTGATTATGTTGACTGATCTTATGTTCCCACTGTATTGTTCAATTGAGGAACTCTTCATCGAATTATCAACCATATTTTCAAATAAAGTCCAGACAAAATGTTCATCACGGCTAATATAGTTTACATCGCAGGAGCCATCAATCACTCTCTTAAATGATGTATCTATACCCTCATAAAATATCTGAACTAGCTTCCATTTGGGTATTGCATGATGAGGGCATTTCCTTTGAAGTTCCTTAAAACGCTCCCATACTTCGTGTATGGGTTCTTTGTTCCTCTGGGTGAATAATGATATGGCTTGTCTCAGGGCGTTTGTTTTTCCTATTGGGAAGTATTTCTTGATGAAGGCCTCCCTTAAGATATCCCAGGAAGTTAAAGGAGTCCCGTAATTCCTAAGCCATTAGAGTGCTCTTTCTTTTAGTGAGTATGTGAAGGCCTTCATGTAGATGTATTCCTTATCTACCCCAGGGATGCTCATTGTGTCACAGGCCGAGCGGAAGTATTGGATGTGAAGAAAGGGGTCTTCATTCTCATTTCCTTAGTATTTCGGAATCAAGGAGAGAGATGCTGGCTTAATCTCAAAATCTCCTACCTCAGGTAGAATCTGAAACTAATGGACTACATCTTCTGCGGTAGAGTTATAATGTGTACTGATGGGTGGTCCCCTATTAAGAGGAGCTATGACTCGGCAAATGGTTGCATTTTCCTCCCTCAGAAGTTGCAGTTGTTGGAGGATAAGGTCCACAGGGTTTGGTCTGTTTTCTTCTCCCATGTTTCCTAGGTCAGCTGAATTCTCAGGTTTCTCAGTTGAAGGAGATGGGTTGAATTTTGATTTATAAACTGGGTCGTAATCTAAATGTTGTTGTAATGGATTTTTCAGAGATCTACGACCTAACATACACAGCACAAAATACCAGACAAGTTGTTGATTCACCAACTCACACAAAAAATGTCGCGGGAGCGGTTATCTTTTCAATTTTAATTTAGTGATTCAACAAATGTTATCAGAGAATTTAAGAGTCCTTAATTAAGAGGTGGGTGTGGAAGATTTCGAGAAATCGATGTCCTAATCCGACTGGGGGATCCAAGGTGTGGTACTCAGATCGAGGATCTGTTCTTCCCACAAGAACCTATACCCAACGCATCGAGGAGTTACTATTTCTCTCTGCAATCCCACGTAGCACCAGGGATTTTTGCCTCTATCCAAGGGTTCTATGTGCTTGTGATTTTTGTGTCATTCATGTGCATCAAACAAACATTCAGAATTTGTCCGCTTTCGCTCGGTCACTACGGTGACCTTTCAAGCTTATCTTCTTAATGTGATCAAGCATGATTTGGTCATCTTTGGATTACATTATCAGAGGGAGAAGACCACATAGATGATGCAAAGAAGAAGTCTTTTTTATTTTTTTTCCGGTTTAATTCGTAGCACAAACAAATGCAGAAATTTTAAAATCTAAGATGCCTAAGAGAAAGAGAAGCTCACAGTGCCTGCACTTCTGTCGCTAATCCGTAATATTTTATCCTGCTGATGGTGAGCTTTTCTGAGAAGAAGGGAGAAATTAAGATTACAAAATTTTTCTACTTAAAACAAATTACAAGTTTGCTAAAAAATACATGGATCTTCATTTTTTTCTTTTTCAGAGTTCAAGTACCTGAAATAAAAAAATTGCATGGATTAGAATATCGAAAATAAGTTAGGAATGAAGAAGAAAATTGCAAATGTCGCCTAATCCCCAGCAAAGGTGCCAAAATGTTGATGTGATTTTACGCGGTTTAAAAAGTTAATTTTACCACATCATTTTTGTTCCACGAAAAACCACAATCAAACAAATAATATTACAACTACAAGCTTGATGAAAATATATGAGATGCATAGTGTAAGTAGAGGATCGTATCCGCAGGGACTATGCAAACTCACAATTTTTGTTCTTCTTTCAAATTGATTAAAATTCTAATCTAATGCGATGAAAGAAAAATTATGTCAAAGAGATTTTGACGGTAAAATGTAATCTACAGTGGAAATATTTGTTAGAACTTGAAATAAACGAAAGAGGGCATGAGTGCAACTAAATAAGAAAACAGGAGCTGAATCGCAAATTAAGATGGAGGAAATGAGATGACACTTGCAATGTTTAAAGAAGAATAATGAGATACAAGACTTACAATGCATATATTTAAAGAAAACTTAGACTCGAAAAGAGAGATCTTACAAAATAAAAAATGCTTTCAAGTTCAACTTAAACCAAATCAAATGCAAGAGAACTTACAAGATGAGAGTTGTTTCTTTCAAATTCGACTTAAACAAAACCAATTAATGTAATAAAATGCGAGTCGCACAAGGAAGAAAAAGAAATGCTTCTCTATTAAGATTCGGAATGAAGACAATGACGACGATGGAGGAGACAGATTCCCGGCTTGCTAGATATGTGCACAAGGAAGTAGTGGCGACGAAGGTGCGTGGGCTGATCGCACACACGGGTTGTGCAATGAAGATGCATGGGCTGATCACGCGTTGGCTGGAATTGGTGACTGTATTGAAGAAGAGGAGGCCACAAGCTGGAGTTGCTGACTACGCGAGGAAGAAGGTGCGGGGCAGAACTACCTTGCAAGAGAGAGAGAGAGAGTGGCGTGTGGGATAGAGAGGGTGCATAGGGGAAGAGATCTCTCCGTCTCCTGATGCCTTGGGAGACTCCTCCTTCTATAGATGTTATATGCATCCTTTGACCTTTGAAGGGTCTTCATCTCATGCACATAAAGACAAAAGAAATAATTACATTCATGCATGGGAGATATATGCATGGGGAATAAACAGTGCATGGTCAAGAGAGAGAAATAAAGAGGGCATTCATGCATTGTATATGAAGGATATGAGATAATCCTCAAGCGTATCACAGAAGCGTGAGCATCGTATCGAATATGACGAGCAACGATGATGACCGAGAATTCCCAAGTGACTAAGGCAATCAGGTATATCTAAGTGGTTGTCGCGACCTCAATCACTCGGACTCGATCAATCAAGAAAAATAGACCACCAATAAAGATAAAATCAATCAAAACAAGCTAGCGGTCTTGCTATTAGTTTAACCTGGTATAGCGACCAGGGTCGAACACAAGGAGCACGAATTGGCCTCGCGGCCTACGAAGTAGTCAAAAAGAAATAAAAATGTATTTTTGGTGGTTTTTGAGTCTTTTTATATTTTTTTGGATTGTTAAGATATTAAGAAAATAATAAAAACAAGGGAACAAGGTACTTCAACAATTTATTAAATGCACTAAAAATCAACCAAAAATTCAAATAAAAATATTTTCATGTGTTTTATAATTTTTACTAATTTTAGTGAATTTTTGGGATTTTTCAGATGTTTATTTAATTTCTAAAAATAAAATAGTGAAAGGAAAAGAAGGCACTGTCCAGCCGAGCTTAAGGGACTTAGATAAAATATCCACGGGCCCCCAATAAGCCTGGAGGTATTTTTCCTGTATAGAGAAGAAAACAAGGAAAAATTGGGCACCTAAATTATTATTTTTGGATTTTTAATTTATTTACTAGAATTTTTATGGTATTTTGAGTGTTTTTCAATTTTTAGGTGTTTTAGATAATGAAAAATAGCCAAAATTGGCTAGAAAATCAAGCAAGCTAAGACAAACATTAAGTAATTTTTTTGTAATTTTAAAATGAGTTTTAATATTTTTTTGTGGTTTTTCAAATCGGATAGTGAAGAAAATAGATGTTTTTGATTTTTTAAAAATATCAAAACAAAACAAAAATGTCTCCAAAAATCCTCGAATATTTTATACTATGGCAAGAGCCATGTGTCCAATTTTCGTTGGATTTGGAGTGAAATTGCTATTTTATTTGAAAATAGAAAGAGGGTACTGTGCATAGGGACCTATGTGCAAATACCAGAAGTTCTGGGGGTTCTGGTGTAAAATTCCCAGGTAAACACGCGCGTGGCGCATGCTTGGGGCACTCAGGGACCCAAATGTAATAAAAACTACTTCCGAGGACTATTTGGTAACAGGTACCAAAAGTCCAGGGGGTAGTCTGCAAATAACCCACGAATATACGCACATGCACAATAAATTCACGCACAGGGGTATAAATGCAATATCCAAAAAGTATTCATTCAATCCATAACATCCAGAACTACAGGGTATAAAATGCAAATACAGCAGAAAACCACGTGTCGAAGCACGTGCTACATAACACACAGGGGCATATATGCGAACAAAGTAAAGTGCAGGGTCCTCTATGCAATTTTACCAAAAACTAACAACTACACTCAATATTTACAATACTAAATGCGAAATAAAAGAAACAGGAGGGTCTAAGGGTAAATTACCCTTTATTAAGGCGGGCCGCTGGATGGACGCCACGTAGCAGATGAACGGTCCGGATGCGGGTGGCTCTCCAAGGCTCCGCTCCTCGCAGTGATCGGACGGCTGGCGCTTCGCCACATGCTGAATCGTGCGGTGAAGATGTGTTGCGACTCAACCCAGCTGATCAACGGTGGAGATCACCCCCAGAAGGATCTGGCGGTCGTGGATGCTCCTCAAGTGGATGGACACGATCAAATTTGGGGCGTGGGAGGCGATCGAACGGTAGATAAAGGTGGAGGACGAACAGTTCGCCGGCGAGATTGGCCGGCCTCGTGCGTGCGCTGGGGTCCTCCTGGAAGCACGCTGAAGGTCAGAGAAGGAGCGTGGGGTGCTTCCGCGTCAGATAGGGGTCTCCGATGACCCAGCCGAGCCCTGGAGGGCTCCGACGAGGTCGGCGGAGGTAGAGCTCCTGGACCGAATGGTCCAAGCCCTCAGATGGGCTTGGATATACCTGCAAAATAGACCAGAAGACTCGCGGTTTGAGGGCAAACTGCCTCGACCCGGTTAGGCGGGGTGAAGATGATCAGAGGGTCGAGATGGGCGAGCTCCGGCGAAGGTGGGGACGGAGGAGCTCGAACCCCAGCTCCTGTGCGAGCTGGGTTGGATGGAGGTATGGAGAAGGTGCGCGGGAGGAAGGCGGAGGCTATGGCGAAGCCTGATGGTCGAACGGTGGTCGGACGTGATCGGAATCGGCGAAGAACGGCGACGGAGCGAAATGGGGGAAATCAGAAATTAGAGAAAAAGAAAGAACTACAGGTCTACCTGGGTGGAGGAATGGGCTGTGGTCGAGCTTGCGCAGCTCTGGGTCCTCGCGTCAAGGTTCGCCGACGTCCGAGGCTCAAGCTCCGGCTCTGGGCGGAGCACGGCGGTGATACTCGCCGGATCGATGGGCCACCGCCCCTCTCCTCGCTGGGACACTTGCTGGAGCAAGCTGTCACTCTTGCCAACGCAGTGGAGGTCACAGGTAGTGAAGCAAATGAGCCAAAGATGAGAATGGAGGTGGCGGAGCTGGGACTATATACGCTGGAGGGTCTGGGAAGACGAGCGCGGGTAGGGCGTTCTGGAGCGCGGATCCCGAAGCGGTGGCTCCGACGAGGTTCTCGGATATGATGTGAGCAATTCGGACCCGGGGTTTAGGCAAGAAGGAGTCGGGTCTGCATGGGAAAAATCCGAGAAGATGGGTCGGGCAACACAGACCCGTGAGAAGTGGTCCTGGGGGGGGAGTTGACCGGGTGGTCAACATCCCCCCGGACCAATAGGAAGCTGCCACCTGGAAAAGATTTGTAAAATCATTTATAAATAGTAGATGGCCGATTTATTAAAAGGTCAAAACATGAAATATTTTTGTTTTAATTTTTTCTATTTTTTAGTGATTTTTAATTAATTTTTCAAAGTAAAAATAAGGTATGTACATAGTAGGGTTATATATAGGTATATATACAATATATAGGTTTTTAATTTTGATTTTTAATTTGTTATTTTTATACAATTTTATTCCCATTTTATATTTTATTTATTTATATCATAAAATAAGGAATAAAAAGATATTTTTATTCTATTTTTATTATTTATATACATAGTTGAAATAAATAGATATGTACATATATATCCATGATATATTTATAAAGTATTTTTGATTTTTAATTTTGTTCTTTTTATTTTGTTTTTGTTTTAATTTATTTTATTTATTTACACTAGATAATATAGAATATTTACAAAAATTTTTGAGATTGATTTTATTTATAAGATATATGGTTTATACACATGGTGACTATATACATGAGTGAGGTTTTTTTGTTTTCTTTTTAATTTTTATATTTTTATCTTGATTTTATATTTATAAATATATACAAGTATTTACAAACCAATTTGAGTATATTTTTGTGAGGAAAATACTTTTATTTTATTTACATAAATATTTACACACATGAGCCCCTATCTCCCTCTACTTTGGCTTTTATGCGGTCAGGCCCATGTTGAGCCCTCCCTTGGGTTAGGTTGCTCAATATTTATTCTAAATATTTCACTCTTTTTCTTTTTAATATTTATTCTTTTATTTTTGCACAAAAACATGCTAATTATAGGTTTTTACACAATGCATGCTTTTGGTAATTATTTCTATTTACAACTATATACATGCATTTGCAAAGGTTTTTGTAGTTAAAATATAAGAATAAAGAGTGATGAATGAGTATTCATCACCCCCCTATACTTAACTTTGCTAGTCCCTTATCAAACACTTATTTGAAAAGGAAGTGAAAAAGAAATAAAGAAAAAGAGAATGTACATGGATCAAGGTTGATTATTAAACTTGCCTTCATTAAATTAAGGTATGGAGCTCGATCAGATCTTTGGATTATTAATGTGTCGGAACCTTATTTGGACTTAAGCCTAAAACTCAACAGCCTCTAAGTTCCACTAATCTATAACCAAGACTCCTCAATGCTCCAGGTCAGAACAAGTCATCAATCACAAACCCTGAAGACCATGAATCTTTTCTTGTCCTGTGAATGTGAGGTCTAAGCTCTCCACCTCAGAAATGGCAACTTGACAACCCTCCCCAACAAGGTAACTCTATGACCTCAATCTGGCCACTCTTTCCTCGAGGAGCGGGGTATTCCCTTCTAAGTTCAAGTTCAACCGGCTCAAGAATAGGAGGAAGAAGAGAATGGGTCAAGGCCAGTGTAGCCATGTACCCTTGGAAGCTTGACCAGTGTAGCCAAGTCTCCCTGCTGCAAGCTACATCAGGTGGATCATGAAACTCAAGCTTTGCTTATTGCACTCTATATACATACTCCGGTGGGATTATCATTTTCTATCAGACCCACCACTTTTTTGGAGTTATTTTCTTTTTGCACACAATTTTTTATGTGCATCTATACAACATATACATGTGCAGCATATATACAAGGAGTTTTTCCTCTTGAGCCAGTAGACTATCCCTCTTTTGAAGCTTTATTGCAACCCGCAACTCCCGTCGTTAGACCTCATGGCAACCAGACCAAGTTGAGACGCACTTCCTTCACTAAAAGAATAAGAGAGGTTCCACTAGAAGTACTACCCTCATATGCTACCCCAAGTCAAGGAAGACTGCCTCCTCACCACCTCATCCGTAGAGAGCTCGGTGCATAGTGCTGGTGTCCAAGTAAAGCCATAATTTATATGAGTCATGTGTTGTTGTTAAATGCTCTACTTAGGCTCAATGAGATGACATGTGATCATAGCCTAGTGGACTCAAAGAATTAAATCACCATGGACCTGAAAAGCCTTAAACCTAAGCCCTATAAGGTTCCTCTTAGAAGTTAGGTGGATTAAGATCTTAATCAAGCTCCATTTCTCAATTTGATTCCAGGCTAGTTTAAATGTCAACTATCATCCAGGAAAAACTATATACATATGTACAAAAGATGCTATTTACACAAAGTTTACAATCATGCAAAATTTTTGAAAAATGTTTTGAAATCATGAATGTATGATGCATGAAGTGCAAGTTTTGCAAAAGATATTTACACACATTTACACAAGATTTTTGCAATCTTTTGATTTTCATATCATTTTGGAAAAATTTTTGTGCTATATACATAATTTTTGATAAGAAAATATTTATACAAACTTTACACAAAAGATTTTTGAAATCATTTTTACAAAAATAGTTTGTACACTAGCTATTTATGTGCAAATAAAAAAAGTTTATGTACATGAAAATTTTTTAATTTTTGTGATTTTTAGGGTTTTAGGGTTTTTAGCCATTTTATTTATTAACACGCTCATACAAAGTACGAGTTATGGCTAAAGTATATATGAAATATATACACACCCCCCTATACTTAGCTCGAACGATGTCCTCGGAGTCAAGAGCGATGAAGAAGACATAACTCGTGCTAGATATAGGGAAGTGAAAAGAAAGGCTATATACAAAGATGAATGAATAAAATAGAAAAGTCAAGAGGATCTCAGGTCTTCCCCCTATACTTAGGATCAAGTAATCCTAAGTATAGCAGGCTGTATACTAAGGGAAAACCGAGTGGAGAATGTACAGGGTCTACCCCCCCCATACTTAGGGTGAAATATCCCTAAGTATAGGCAGCAAGAACAGGGGTAGAAAGAAACAAAAGAAATACCCAAAGGTCCTACATCCCCCCTATACTTAGGGTAAAGTGTACCCTAAGTATAGCATAATCAATAGATGAAGAAAGGGATGTGGGACTAAAGAATGTAGTGATATAGACATCTAGATCTTTACAAGGCAGAAGATCAGTGAAACTCAGGCGTGAGATGTATTAGATGTGAGTCAAAGACCACATCTCACGCAAAATGAATAGGGGCAAGATCGACGACCTGCGGCTCATGATCTAGAAATGGATTGAGCCGCTGGCCGTTCACTCGAAAGGTACTCTCAGAAGACAACTCAGATATATCAATGCTACCGTTGTCGTGTACCTTTCTCACTAAGTAGGGTCCCTTCCACTTGCTCTGTAGCTTCCCTGGAAATAAACGAAGCCTCGCATCAAACAGCCATACTCTCTGTCCAATCTCAAAATGCTTGTGGCTGATATGAGAATCATGCCACTCCTTCACTCTCTCCTTATACTGTAGGCGGTTTGAGAAGGCGGTATCTCTCAACTCCTCCAGGGCTGCTAACTCTGCCCTCCTCTGGTCTCCTACACCATCTGGATCCATGAGTATATCAGTAACTACCCAAAGTGACTTGTGCCTCAGCTCAACAGGTAAATGGCACGGCTTGCCATATACGAGGCGAAAGGGAGATGTGCCCAATGGTGTCTTGAAAGACGTCCTATATGCCCACAAGACCGAGTCCAAAAGCTGTGACCAATCCTTACGGTCAGGGCGGACAACTTTCTGCAATATAGTCTTGATCTCCCTATTCGACACCTCGGCTAGACCATTCGTCTGTGTATGGTAAGGTGTAGCAACTCGATGGTCTATACCGAACTCTCTAGCAAGGGCCTTCACCTGGTCGTTGATGAAATTAGACCCCCCATCTGAAATCAGAACTCTAGGAACCCCGAACCGCGTGATGATGTGCTTCCTCAAAAATCTGCAAACTGTCCTCACATCAGCGGCTCGGGCGGGGATAGCCTCAACCCAACGATTAACATAGTCTACGGCCAACAGAATGTACTCGAATCCCTGACTCTTAGGGAATGGACCCATGAAATCGATGCCCCATGCGTCAAAAACCTCATAGAAGTGAATGGGATGCATCGGCATCATATCACGCTGTCCACAAGTGCCCATCCTCTGACAGTCAGTATACCTCTTCACGAATTCATCATAGTCCTTGAAGAGGGTAGGCCACCACAAGCCGGATTGGAGCACTTTCTGTGTCGTTCTCCTCCCAGAATGATGTCCTCCTGCCTCAAGCTTGTGGCAGTAAGTGAGGACGCTATGGTGTTCCTCTTGAGGAATGCACCGACGCCAGACGCTATCCCCTCCTTCGTGGTAAAGGATGGGATCCTCCCAGTGGTAAGACTTGGCCTTCGCAAGGAAGGTCTCAAGCCTCTGCCTGGGCCAATCTTGTGGGACTTTCCCAGCAACGAGAAAGTTCACAATATTGGCATACCACGAGAGTGAGGCGATAGCAAGGATCGCCTCATCTGGGAAGGTCTCACAAATGGGATCAATCTGCTCAGACTCCTCAGGCTGCTTTATACGGGAGAGGTGATCTGCCACCACATTATTGACTCCAGGCTTATCCTTGATCTGAATGTCGAACTCCTGGAGTAGAAGGATCCATCTAGTAAGTCTGGCCTTGGCATCCTTCTTTTCCATGAGGTATCAGATGGCGGTGTGATCAGTGTACAAGGTCACTCTAGATCCAATGATATAAGATCGAAACTTATCTAGGGCGAACACTACGGCTAGCATCTCCTTCTCTGTGACCGTATAATTCCGCTGGGCGGAATCTAATGTGTGGCTAGCGTAGTGGATAGCAAAGGGGACTCCATCCCTCCTCTGTCCCAGCACGGCCCCTACGGCAAAATCGGAGGCATCCGTCATGATCTTGAATGGGAGAGACCAATCAGGCGGCTGGAGAACAGGAGCCTCAATCACACACTGCTGGAGAGTCGCAAAGGATGAAAGACACTTGTCGTCGACAAGGAACTCGGTGTCTTTCATCAAGAGGTCAGTCAACGGCCGGGCAATCTTGCTGAAATCATGAATAAATCTCCGATAAAAACCAACGTTCCCCAGGAATGACTGTAGCTGCCTCAAATTGGACGGTGTTGCGAGTTTTCTAATGACATCAACCTTGGCCGGATCAACCTCCAAGCCCCTGTTGGAGATGATGTGGCCAAGCACCGTCCCTTGAGTCACCATGAAGTGACTCTTCTCCCAAGAAAGCACCAAATGGACCTCTATACATCGTTGGAGTACCCGGTCTAGGCAGTCAAGACAGGAGTCGAATCCATCACCGTAGACCGAGAAATCGTCCATGAAGACCTCCAAACACTCCCCTACCATGTCCGAAAAGATCGACAGCATGCACCTCTGAAAAGTCGCAGGGGCATTGCATAGCCCAAATGGCATGCGTCGAAAGGCATATGTACCAAAGGGACAGGTAAAGGTGGTCTGCTCCTGATCCTCAGGAGCGATGTCCACCTGGTTGTAGCCTGAGTACCCATCAAGGAAATAGTAATGGCTCTTCCCTGCCAGTCTGTCAATGATCTGGTCAATAAAAGGCAGGGGGAAATGGTCCTTCTTGGTGGCCTGGTTGAGTTTCCTGTAGTCAACATAGACCCGCCAAGAGGTGGGTACTCGTGTAGCAATCTCCTCTCCTGACTCACTGATCACAGTCGTGATGCCCGTCTTCTTGGGCACCACATGCAAGGGGCTGACCCACTTGGAGTCGGAAATGGGATAGATAAAATCTGCGCTCCACCATTTTGAAATCTCCTTCATGACGACCTCTCTCAGGTTGGGGTTCAGCCGCCGCTGGAACTCACGCGACGGCTTCGCCCCCTCCTCGAGATAGATATGGTGGGAGCACAACGCTGGACTAATCCCATGGAGATCTTCTACGCTCCATCCGATTGCCTTGCGGTTCTTTTCAAGAACCCCCATCAAACAGGATTCTTGCTCTCCAGTCAGATCGGCGGAGATGATGACTGGATACATCTCAGGCTCGCCCGCAAGGAATCTATACTTCAGCGAAGTAGGGAGCGGCTTCAGCTCTGGACAGCTGGGTGCTGGCAAATCTGGCTTTGGAAGAAGATGAGTGAATGCTGCCAAGTCTGCCTGGGAGAATGAAAACGAACTCTCGCAAACTGGATCTGGAGAAGGCTGCTCAACTGAACTGTCTCTAATCTGCTCTGCATCTACCTCCTCCTCAGTTGTAGCCTCTGTGGGACTCACGTCTGGCATCTGATCATCGCAATCTGCCCAATCAGACTCTGAATCCAAGGGATCTGCATCAAACAAGGTGGCATCAGTACCACCATCACTAGAAATCGTGCCACGGTCAAGAACCGGCTCTGCTGCCTCTGAAGTATCCTGGACCAGGGCTATGCTCTCCTCTGAATATGAGAGGATGGCCTGTGCTACAGGGTCTGCCCATGCTGCCTCATCATCTGTGATCACAAAATCACAGTCCTGGTGGATGTCTAACCCGGCATCTATCAGCTGCTCTGTATCTGTGCTGGTCTCTGAGCATTCTCTCTCTCTGGCTCTATAGTCCTCGACAGTCTCTATTTGTACACTTCCTCCCTCGATGCGAAAGTATACCTTCCCGCTATCATGATCAGTCACTGCCTTGGCTGTGGCCAAGAACGGACGACCGAGGATGATGGGGGTATCGGCCACTGAATCAGGGATCTCCATGTCCAACACTACGAAGTCCATGGGGAATTGCAGGCACTGAATCGTGACGATAACGTCTCGCAGCAACCCCTTCGGCCTCTTGACAGATCGATCAGCAAACTGAAGGACTGTCCTGCTCTGTCTAAGAGTGCCCAACTCGAAGCGGTCGAGAAGGGCTGCCGGAAGGAGTTTGATAGACGATCCGCTATCTAATAGAGTCCGGTCGAACCTATGCTCACTAATATGACATCTGACATATGGGGCTCCTGAATCTGGCCTCTTGGCCGGCAGACGGTTCTGGATCGCGAAGCACGTAGCTTTCGTCAGCACATGTATCTCGGAATGGTGGTTCCTCCTCCTCCTCCTGACTGTTGTCATGTCTCTCAAAGAACGCTTAAGAAGGGGGATGTGCTGCAAAGCCTCTTGAAGGGTCAACTGAATATGGAAACGATCAATCATGCTCTGGCTGAACTCCTCCTGCTCTCTCTTTTTTGGATCTTTTTCTTTTTTCTTCCCCTTCCCCATCTGAAGGGCTCTAGGGAAGGGAATCACAGGGTCCTTCTCAGATGAAGGACTAGGAATAGGTCTAGACGGCTCGACGGCCGGATCCGCACATACATTAAGCACCACAATGGGACCAGAGTAAACTAAACCTTTTCCTTTATTCACAATATGGTTCCGAGCTACATCAGTGGAAGGAAAAACAACAGCTCTCTCTATATGAACACCGGTGGCCTCAGTACCACCACGGGCTGGCTCTGCTGGACGTCTCGCGGCCTCAGTACCGTGTGCTGGCTCGGCAACTCGGGTGGCGTCAGTACCACCTCCTCGAACTGGTGAAGCGGCGGCCTCAGTACCACCGGTGGGATTAGCATCCTTGGTGGCATCAGTACCACCGTCATCATCATGAGCGGCCTCAGCACCGCTCTCCTCCTCCTCATCTGGCGCCCTAGGTGCATCCTCCAGTCGTCGCTCAGACGAGGCGCCGCCGTCGGCTGGTATCCTACCGCTCTTAAGTGTGACAAAATCAGCATCAAATAAATCCGAAGATATATCATCAAATGGATCACTAGGAGTGGCATGCTCAGTGTGGGCTACCTACTCAGATTTCCGCTTCAGGATATTGGGATTCAGCTCGATCTGGGCAGGTATGGCGGCCTTCCCTCTCACGATGTCCCGCATCTCCTGGCGGAACTCGTCCATCTCCCGTCTGAAGGTAGCCTGCTGGTCTGAGAGGAGGCGGGCTATGTCATCCAAAGCGAGGCTCTCGTATGGTGGACCGTGAGAGCCCGACGGGTAGCCTCTCTGGTGATGCGGCTGCTGGAACTGGTGTTGCTGCTGCTGAGAGGGGTAAGAGGAAGGGTGCTGCTGCTGGTGTGGCTGGTGAGGCTGCTCTCGCCTCCAAAACTGTCCCTGCTGCTGGTAGGGACGAGGAACGAAGGATGACTGCTGCTGTGACTGGTAGACTTGGGGCTGCTGCTGCTGGTGATCTCTCTGCTGGCTATACTGCCCTCCCTGACCAGATGACTACTGCTGGGGTTGGGTACCTCCACTCCCCCACCTGAATCCGGGATGGTCTCGTCGGATCCCAGGCTGAGGATGGTCATACCAAATCCCGTTGACATCCATCAACGGCTCTGCGTCGTACTGGGCTGGCGGGAGTACTGCCAGAGGCTGATCCGGCTGGTATACCACCATCTGCATGTCTGAAGATGGTGGTGACTGGTAGGTGGGTTGCGGCTACTGGTACGGCTCCGCCTGTACAAGGTGAACCTGTCTAGGCTGCTGGTGTGAGCTGGAGCGCTGGAACGAGCTGCTGCTGCCGCCGGTATCGCCTCGTGACTGAAGACGGGGTTGTGAAGCCATATGTGCCTCCTGGAGACACATGAGCTGGGTCTTCATGTCGCTCAGAGTCTGTGCCATCTGCTCCATCTGAGTGATGCCCTGGCACTGCTTCTTCTCGATCAGCTCCATCTGATCCAACTTCTCACTGATGATACCCATATACGCAGCGGATGACTCTGCCTGTGCTGTTGCTACTGCGGATGAACTGGATGGACCGGCGTCGACCCGTGCTATCCTCTGGTACTGCACGGGTCCTGGCTGCTGCTGGGGTCTGCCCTGAGTGTACAACCTGGTCTGGGACATCACCATGTAGTTCTCGACCATCTCTTCGTAGATGGCCCAGACCTGGTCGTGATCCTTGGTGAAGTAAGACCCGCCACAAGAAGCGTTCACCAAGCCCTGGAGCTCTGGTGTCAGCCTGCTGAAGAAGCTCTGCACAAGGTTCGGCTTCGAAATGTCGTGGTGCGGGCGTCGATCTGTAAGCTCACGGAACCTCTCCCATGCCTCATGGAATTGCTCGTTGGGGAGCATGGAGAAGTTGCTGATGAGGGCTCTCGCTGCATTGGTCCGCCCGAGTGGATAGTACTAATTCAAGTACTCGGTGCGGAGCTGCTCCCAGGTGTAAACGAACCTCCCCAAGTGCTTCAGCCAGGTGGCTGCTCTGTCTGCTAGGGAAAAGGGGAAGGCGATCATCCTGATCGTATCCTGGTCCACCTGACGGTCGTGGACAGTGCTGCAAATCATCAGGAACTCCTAGAGGTGGAGATGGGGCTCCTCAGTGGCGAGTCCGTGGAAGTGGGGGAGTAGCTGCAAGGTGTTCGGGGGGAACTTGAAGTCCCCCACGATGGCTGGAAGTACAACCCAGTGGTGCGTCAGCGTCGATCCAGGGTTGTGTAACTCCCGCATCGGTCTTGGTGGTCCTCCTACCGCGGCTGCGGCGGCTGCTGCCGCTGCGGTGGCTGCTGCGGCTGCTGCATCTGCATCCTCTAGGATCCTCGGTCCCTCTCTCCTCTACTCTCGCTCTGCTCTCTCTGCTCTCATCTGCTCCATCTCTCTCCTCATATCAAGCATGAATGCTCCCTGATCCCTCGGCTGCTGTTGAACGGTCTCTAATGAGGCGATCAGGGTGGAGTTGATCGCACCCTGGTCTAGCACAAAGTTCTCAGGCTGACCTCGGGAACGATCCTCAGATCTACCGGCCATGACGTCTGCAAAATCAAATGAGCCAAACTCAGGTGCTGTCAAATCTACTATTCTCTCCTCTGGCTCATATCTCTCAGAACCGAAAGAAAGGGGGTCGAGGGGGAACAGGGTGGAATCATACTCGGGCTCGGAGAACTGGTCTCGGCTCTCGCGGGCCAACCTAGATGATTGGGTAGACGTGCCCGAAAGCGGTGCAGCCAGAGGCTGCCTAAGATAGCGTCTACCCATCATCGTGATCTGACGAGTAGGGCGGATGAGATCTGGAAAAACTATGATGAGCAACCAAACCCTCTGTTCACCAACACAACACGAGCTGAAGACCGTAAAGGCTCGGTCAAGATATCTTGTCCAATTTTATTAGGTGAACAAACAATCTATCAGAATGCTTACGTGACCTGTTGGGATACCCGATGCTACTCCAACCAACTGGCCCGCACGGAAGAGTCGGTAGTCAGCTGAAATAGCACCGGAGGGCTCTATCTAATGTGTGGGTCACTCTCTCGCGCAATCAAACCAAACAATGAGGGGGTTGCTCTCCCCAAGATAAGTTTTTAAATCAAGTGTCTTTTAGGGACAATAGTCTTAGCAGTCCCAATTTTATGGTTTTTCTTTTTAATTTTTTTCAATAAAAACAAAGGCCTAACGAATTTTTCGGTTCTCCTGGTTATTTAGTCAAAAATAGGGGGAGAAGACAAAAAAGCCGATGTGCGATGAAATCAATGATGCATGCAGAGATAGAAATGCGTACCTTTCCTCCAGCACTCTACATGCAAGTGATCTGCGCAGAATTGTAAAGACAGAAAATAAACTACCTAAATGATGCAGCGATGAAAACCGAGACCTAAACAGGCAATTCTACTCGCAGAAGCGTCTAACTGGTCACCGATCCTTCAAGCCAAAGGTCCGGTCTTGGCCTACCCCTCCTCTGCCCGACACATCGGGGGTAGGAGAAAGCGCTTTGCGGGGCAGGCTACGGCACGTAGGCTACGAAGGGGATGAACTACTTATTTTTATTAATTAATTATTAGTAGGTCCAATTAATCGCACTATAGGAACAGGCAAGCAATTAGGTGTGGGGATCCTACTAATTACAGCACAAGCAAGTAGAAAATCCTAAGTCTAGGGGCTCGATAAAAACCGCTGAAAACCGGAAAAGGCAGCGAAAAACCAAAACCACAAAAGCCGTGAAAATCCTAAGGGTCCCCCGAGCACGCCGGTGCTCGGCGAAACAGACCCGCTAAGAGTTCAAGTCCAAGTGTCTATCCCTGTATTATTACAATAATAATCAAATAAAATAAAATAAAATAAATCCTAAGCTAAACCTCTCCCACTCAGTCTCTCCGTCACGCTCTCCTGCGGCTCCGTGTAGAAGGGAGCCCCCTCCGAGTCTCGTGGTTGCGTCGGCTTCTCGAAATCGGCCGCCTCGGTCCTCGGGCCCTCACAATAAAAGAGACAAGTGGTCAGACCAATAAAAATAATCAAATAAAAATAAGAAAAATAAATGAAAATAGAATGAGGGTATATATGCAAAAATGTAAAATAAAATAAACACTCAAAATCAAACAAAAGCAAAAATAAAAGAAAATAAAATAAAAACAAAAACCGCGAAAAGCCGCGGACTCTGAAAGAGCCGTGAGAAGCCGCGAAAAACAAAATAAAACAAAAATAAAAACTACTAAGTCGTGCTCCCCGGCAACGGCGCCATTCTGATGACCGAGAATTCCCAAGTGACTAAGGCAATGAGGTATATCTAAGTGGTCGTCGCGACCTCAATCACTCAGACTCGATCAATCAAGAAAAATAGACCACCAATAAAGATAAAATCAATCAAAACAAGCTAGCGGTCTTGCTATTAGTTTAACCTGGTATAGCGACCAGGGTCGAACACAAGGAGCACGAATTGGCCTCGTGGCCTACGAAGTAGTCAAAAAGAAAGAAAAAGAAATAAAAATGTAATTTTGGTGGTTTTTGAGTCTTTTTATATTTTTTGGATTGTTAAGATATTAAGAAAATAATAAAAACAAGGGAACAAGGTACTTCAACAATTTATTAAATGCACTAAAAATCAACCAAAAATTCAAATAAAAATATTTTTGTGTGTTTTATAATTTTTACTATTTTTAATGAATTTTTGGGATTTTTCTGATGTTTATTTAATTTTCTAAAAACAAAACAGTGAAAGGAAAAGAAGGCACTGTCCAACCGAGCTTAAGGGACCTAGATAAAATTTCTAAGGGCCCCCAATAAGCCTGGAGGTATTTTTCCTGTATAGAGAAGAAAACAAGGAAAATATGGGCACCTAAATTATTATTTTTATTTTTTAATTTATCTACTAGAATTTTATGGGATTTTGAGTGTTTTTCAATTTTTAGGTGTTTTAGATAATGAAAAATAGCCAAAATTGGCTAGAAAATCAAGCAAGCTAAGACAAATAGTAAGTAATTTTTTGTATTTTTTAAAAGAGTTTTAATATTTTTTATGGTTTTTCAAATCAGAGCGTGAAGAAAATAGATGTTTTTGATTTTTTTTAAAATATCAAAACAAAACAAAAATGTCTCCAAAAATCCTCGAAAAGTTTACACTATGGCAGGAGCCATGTTTCCAATTTTCGTTGGATTTGGAGTGAATTTGCTATTTTATTTAAAAATAGAAAGAGGGTACTGTGCACAAGGACCTATGTGCAAATACCAGAAGTTCTGGGGGTTCTGGTGCAAAATTCCCAAGTAAACACGTGCGTGGCACGTGCCTGGGGCACTTAGGGGCCCAAATGTAATAAAAACTACTTCCGAGGACTATTTGGTAACAGGTACCAAAAGTCCAGGGGGTAGTCTGCAAATAACCCACGAATATACGCACATGCACAATAAATTCACGCACAGGGGTATAAATGCAATATCCAAAAAGTATTCATTCAATCCATAACATCCAGAACTATAGGGTATAAAATGCAAATACACCAGAAAACCACGTGGCGAAGCACGTGCTACATAACACACAGGGGCATATATTCGAAGAAAGTAAAGTGAAGGGTCCTCTATGCAATTTTACCAAAAACTATCAACTACACTCAATATTTACAATACTAAATGCGAAATAAAAGAAACAGGAGGGCCTAAGGGTAAATTACCCTTTATTGAGGCGGGCCGCTGGATGGACGCCACGTAGCAGATGAACGGTCCGGATGCGGGTGGCTCTCCAAGGCTCCGCTCCTCGCAGTGATCGGACGGCTGGCGCTTCACCACGTGCTGAATCGTGCGGTGAAGATGCGTTGCGGCTCAGCCTAGCTGATCAACGGTGGAGATCGCCCCCAGAAGGATCTGGCGGTCGTGGATGCTCCTCAAGTGGATGGACACGATCAAATCTGGGACGCGGGAGGCGATCGAACGGTAGACGAAGGTGGAGGACGAACAGTTTGCTGGCGAGATTGGCCGGCCTCGTGCGTGCGCTGGGGTCCTCCTGGAAGCACGTTGAAGGTCGGAGAAGGAGCGTGGGGTGCTTCCGCGTCAGATGGGCGTCTCCGATGACCCAGCCGAGCCCTGGAGGGCTCCGGCGAGGTCGGCGGAGGTAGAGCTCCTGGACCGAATGGTCCAAGCCCTCAGATGGGCTTGGATGTACCTGCAAAATAGACCAGGAGACTCGCGGGTCGAGGGCAAACTGCCTCGACCCGGTTAGGCGGGGTGAAGATGATCAGAGGGTCGAGATGGGCGAGCTCCGGCGAAGGTGGGGACGGAGGAGCTCGAACCCCAGCTCCTGTGCGAGCTGGGTTGGATGGAGGTATGGAGAAGGTGCACGGGAGGAAGGCGGAGGCTATGGCGAATCCTGATGGTCGAACGGTGGTCGGACGTGATCAGAATCGGTGGAGAATGGCGGCGGAGCGAAATGGGGGAAATCAGAAATTAGAGAAAAAGAAAGAACTACAGGTCTACCTGGGTGGAGGAATGGGTTGTGGTCGAGCTTGCGCAGCTCTGGGTCCTCGCCTCAAGGTTCGCCGACGTCCGAGGCTCAAGCTCCGGCTCTGGGCGGAGCACGGCGGTGATACTCGTCGGATCGATGGGCCACTGCCCCTCTCCTCGCTGCGACACTTGCTGGAGCAAGCTGTCACTCTTGCCGACGCAGTGGAGGTCACAGGTAGTGAAGCAAATGAGCCAAAGATGAGAATGGAGGTGGCGGAGCTGGGACTATATACGCTGGAGGGTCCGGGAAGACGACCGCGGGTAGGGCGTTCTGGAGCGCGGATCTCGAAGCGGTGGCTCCGACGAGGTTCTCGGATATGACGTGAGCAATTCAGACCCAGGGTTTAGGCAAGAAGGAGTCGGGTCTGCATGGGAAAAATCCGAGAAGATGGGTCAGGCAACATAGACCCGTGAGAAGTGGTCCTGGGGGGGGAGTTGACTGGGCGGTCAACATCCCCTGGACCAATAGGAAGCTGCCACCTGGAAAAGATTTGTAAAATCATTTATAAATAGTAGATGGCCGATTTATTAAAAAGTCAAAACATGAAATATTTTTGTTTTAATTTTTCTATTTTTTAGTGATTTTTAATTAATTTTTCAAAGTAAAAATAAGGTATGTACATAGTAGGGTTATATATAGGTATATATAAAATATATAGGATTTTAATTTTGATTTTTAATTTGTTATTTTTATATAATTTTATTCCCATTTTATATTTTATTTATTTGTATCATAAAATAAGGAATAAAAATATATTTTTATTCTATTTTTATTATTAATATACATAGTTGAAATAAATAGATATGTACATATATATCCATGATATATTTACGAAGTATTTTTTATTTTTAATTTTGTTCTTTTTATTTTGTTTTTGTTTTAATTTATTTTATTTATTTACACTAGATATATAGAATATTTACAAAAATTTTGGAGATTGATTTTATTTATAAGATATATGGTTTATACACATGGTGACTATATACATGAGTGAGGTTTTTGTTTTCTTTTTAATTTTTATATTTTTATCTTGATATTATATTTATAAATATATACAAGTATTTACAAACCAATTTGAGTATATTTTTGTGAGGAAAATACTTTTATTTTATTTACATAAATATTTACACACATGAGCCCCTATCTCCCTCTACTTTGGCTTTTATGCGGTCAGGCCCATGCTGAGCCCTCCCTTGGGTTAGGTTGCTCAATATTTATTCTAAATATTTCCCTCTTTTCCTTTTTAATCTTTATTCTTTTATTTTTGCACAAAAACATGCTAATTATAGGTTTTTACACAATGCATGCTTTTGGTAATTATTTCTATTTACAACTATATACATGCATTTGCAAAGGTTTTTGTAGCTAAAATATAAGAATAAAGAGTGATGAATGAGTATTCATCAAACGACTAGTCACACTAGTTGTTCTATGCAAAGGAATTTAAATTTTTTTCATGTGACGAAACCTTGGATCGTTTCATATAAACCACAAACAAGTAATACGATTACCTCTTGAAGCGTGGTTACGATCGAGTCTCTAAATGAAGATACCTCTTGTCTTAGGTCCGATCCGACGGAGGAGACGCTTGCGAGCGTGTTGATGAAACACGTGCTTCTCGCAATCCATGTTGATGATCCAAGTGGCAAATCTCCTGATCTCGACACATGAGATCCGACGTCTTCTTCACGAGCGAGGCACACTGAAGGAGACTGAGATCCACGAGCAAACGATCGGGCAACATAACGATGACGCTGCGGTGATGAAGAACCTCTCTAGGGCATCCGTGGTGGACGACCACATGAGAGAAGAAGAGAGGGCGTGTAGAGAGAGAAAGAAAGAGAGAGAGAGAGAGAGAGAGAGAGAGACTTATGTTCTCTTGTGTGGTCAACATTTCAACAATTAATTTAATTTAGATTAAATCTGTATTGGTAAATCAATATAAATCAATCCCAAATTAAATCAAGCAATCATGGAGATTATTGGAATGAAGATTGCCTCCTTCTATAATATGGGATTTGGTGGCAATCTCATGTAATCTCCTGATATCTCATGAGATTACATTATTCCATGGAAATCTCCAAGATTTACAACAACATTTGTTGTAAATTATTCAACAAAAATAATTCATAATTATTTTGTAAATATTGCAATCTTACCATTGGAAAATTATGAATCACATTCTCAACCCAAATTAAAATGTGAATTAAATTTTTTATTTAATGTTCAATGTGAATCAAATTCGCATTAACATTTAATTAACAAATGTAAATTACAAATAGCTCTCTCTTACATATTATAAATCACATTTATAATATATATGATTAATATGGATAGTGTTGTCCACATTATTCAATATCCATGATAATTAAATCTCATTTAATCATCTTGTATCTCTATTCTCATGTACTCAAATAATATGAATCTCATTTATATTATTTACACCTTTGATAATCATGTCACATTTTATTATTTAAAATATCTCTATTTGTAATATGAATCAAATTCATATTAATCTTGATAATTTAATCACATTTAATTATCTATTTTCTCAATGCTCGGATACTTATATCAACAATGAAATTATCCTGAACTCTTTCAAGGATAATGTGCTTTCTCCGCGAATACTTGGAGATAAGGACAGGGCGATTGTATTGTTCCACATATAGTGACTTGGATATTGAGATCACATCTCAAATCTAGATGTCGGGCCTCCCACAGATGCTTGATTAAATCAAGACCGCAAATCTAATCTTCTCATTGCATCTGAATCACATTCAGATCAATGTTCAACATTTGGATTAAGATCAGATTACTTATCTACTGAGAGGAGTCACTAAAATCCAGACCCATTTCATCACTCCCTAGGAATGGAAGCGTCTTGGTTATACAACCGTTTATGATCACATCACCCTCAGCTATTCCCAATACCTGTACATCATGCATACTGGAAGATCCAAAATAATCTCGAAGTATAAGATCAATTTTACACTGTCTACTTTAAGGATTTATCATTAAGTTTCTCATCTGACTATTGGGAGCTGGTATCGATCATATACTTTCCAAAATCATATATCATACCTAGGTGTTGATCATATACTTTCCAAAAGTATATATCAAACTTACAAATCCAGTCAAGCATCCAAAGCGAGATGACCATGCACGAAATTTGATTCTTCCCAATATATCATGAGTGAGCTCATGTCTTCCGGTTCAGTATTGAACCTATATGATCCATTTGAGAGATCGTATTACTCATATGCCCTTATATGCACCCCAGCGTGCTGGTGTACAGAACTTAATTAGGTTATCAACCTATTGGTCTGCCAAATGTACATACTCAGACATATAGTAACACATCTGTCTTCGGTCAGACAATGCGTACCTATATCATGACAGCATACGTCATAGAACTTTGATTATCTCGATCTCGTTAAGTCAACTCTTTGACCTAACTTATCTAACACCTCCGAATCTCCATTCCTATGTAGAGGACATGTATCAAAAGGTCGGTTAGATATCGGCCTAAATGACAAAGGACTGCCATCTCCTACTCAGGCTGGAGATCATCTCTTAACAATCATTTGACGGTGCTTTATGAGTCCTCAATCTAACTCTTTTGATATTCATCCGACCAACAACCTCTATGATTCAATAATTGAATCAACAGCTGTATGATCATCAAGATGGCCATGGTACATAACCCTAATTGTACTAAGGGACCTATTATGTAAATTATTTATTCTTCATTTCAGATCAGGGAATGATATTCGCAATAACAATTATTGCATAATGGCTCGTCGTGGGCTCGCATGTCCAACAATCTCCCACTAGCCCAAAGAGCCATTAATGGGCTAATCATTTAAACCCAGACTCATGTGACAATCATAGGCTATTTAGAAAATAGCTAGGTAAGCTGATCAGTCACTCTGTTCTAAGAGACTACGCCAAGTCCTTTTACGGCAGTTGCATATCCTCTAGTAACAGTGCTCGCATCCAATGCAAATGTTTCATCTTATGCAACCAATACTCAATTTTTTTATAGTGTCCTTGACACTATAGCTCGATAATTATTATAACCAGTATGTCCATAATCCTTACCAGAATACCTTTATTTCTAGAGATCTCTATCTCCTAAGGTATCAACAATTTAGACCCTTATAGATCACTATCTGCAAGGTCTTAAACTTTTGAAGATAAGACTTTGAGATCATTATCTCTAAGTTTCATCATCTTTTGAAGATATTGTTATTACTGCAATCAAGTATTTAATCACCATAGTAGGATCAACAACCGTTTACTACTCCCACTACATGGCAGACTTCTGGCTTTTGTACACATCTAGCATACACTCGGATTTTTGAAACTGATGCACAAGGGCAATTCACATCCTCAACTCTTTGAGGTGCTATTCCTTTAGATAGGTCAGTACCATATCTTGAGGGAAAGAATCGTTTCTTGGAATTTTCCATGGAAATGTCTAAGGTATACCATTAATGTGATGGTCTCAATACTCTCTTTTCTTTGCTTCTGAACAACTTCAGAACTAAGATCTAAGAGGTATCCTTGAGATCATATCTCGAGGTATGGAACAACCGGATTATAAAGCACTTATTATTATCATCCTTAGATCATTCCAAATGATTAGGATATCTACATTTAGCACGATGAACACAATGACACTCCCACTAAGCTTCATATGGTTTATCAAGATTTTATCTGAAACCATAACATTTCTGATTTCATCAAATCTAATATTCCAACTACAAGAAGCTTATTTGAGTGTAGCTATGGTTAGCAATATTCTGATGGGTTAAAGCAAGGTCACTGGAGAGCAAGTCTCATCACAAGCGATGTCTTCTCTTCAGTGTGCAGCTCATGGCCACGAACCGTACTTTGAAGGTCTCTACCTTTTCATCAGGTTTCCTCTTTCTCTTGAAGATCCATTTAAACCTTAATGGGTCTTACCCATATAGGTGGATCCTCGAGCGTCTATATACAACACTTGTATATGAAGTCTACTCTAGACTTTATTGCTAACATCCATCTTTCCATGTCATGATCTTTAGACGCTTAATCATATGAAGTTAGATCATTGTCAGATTCAAGTGACACATGGAGTCCATCTTTAAACTTATTTGAAGATGTATTAGTGTTTCATCTTTAATTGTCTTCTTAGTTTTCGATTCCAGGAGCCTCATTATCATCTCAACATTAAATGAGTTCCTTTCCGTCATTTTCATCTTGATTCTCAAGAAAGTCATCCTATAAGAATCATATTCTCTAAGATGAGATCTTTTAAGAATCTCAAGATCATAAAGTAGGTATCCAATACCATCCTTTATTTTCCTAATGAAGTAGCACTCTCCAGTGCCAGATTCCAGATTTCTTGCATGGAACCTTATAACGATATATATTGTAGTCTCTACTACATATATACCTTGGAAACTAATAGATAATTATGCTAATATTTATCATTTATCATATCATATCACATATGATCCAATTGTATCTCCCTACAACTCTTTTGAGTTTAGGTTTATAAGGAGGAGTGAGATAAAAATAATATTCATATCTCTATAAGGTATTCCATGAATTAAGCTACCTAGGTTAGATCAAATTCATTTCATCTTCCTTCAGACTTCGGTTCAAAACAAAAATTGTGAAATCTTTGAATATTTCAAAGCTTTCTAAGATGAAGAAAAGAAATCTCATATCTTAAATAATCATCAATAGATATCATATATCCATAATGTTTATTCTGATATAGATGATTCACATACATCAATATGTTTGAGATTTTGAATACCTTGACATCTTACACCATTCCCAAGGAAGGGTGTATTGGACATTTCTACTTTTGAATACAGTATTCACAAGTATGTAAGATTTGAACCTTTAGATAATCTAAAGTTTCATCTCTTATCATTCTATTTATCACATCAACAGACAAATGTCCAAAACATGATGCTAGATCATTATCAAATGATCTTCATCCTCCTATCGATTTTTTATGGTTTAATTTTCAGTATTAGAAATCTTAATGAACCATTCATTAATTTTCTAATCTAGTAGAGTCCACAAGATTTTTAGATTACTATATGAAATATCTCCATCATAACTCTTTATGATAGGTTTATTACAGAATTCATGTTTATTTCCAACATTTAGAAATAAACAATGAGTGTATTCTAATATCTAGGTCATAGAGACATTCTCTAAGACTAAGGGCTCTCCCACTGAAATTAACAAGTCCATCTATCCAATAGATATTGTTGCAACAATTGCATCAACATCCATGTGGATGACTACTAAATCTTAAAATCAAATTTTATAGTCTTCTAATACATATGCAACTAATTGCAAGTGTTATTAGAAGAATGAGATACAATTATTAGACTTTGATCTTATCAAATAAGAAAGTCAATTTCAATGATTAAATGTAGATTATCCCGATGCACCATCTAAGTCCTTCTCTAAGGATTCTAGATAGACTTGATAGTCATACTATCAATACATCGGCTTATTGTAGTATTGGCATTCATCCAACTATTTGGATGTCATATGGAAGTTATAGAAGTACAGTCAACTCTTTGACTTTCCTTCTCACTTGAGTCCAACACATGCTTCCACTGCGCTCCCTTTATCTATAAGCAACCACTGCTAAAAAAGAAAGGATCTCTTATGTCAAAATCAAATGTTCAATATAAGAGTATTTCAACATTTATACATGCTTCATTCATACAATATGAAAAATTTGAAGCTTCATGAATGACTAGAATATAGATAGTAGAATGACGACACTCATCGTATCTACATCCATCTAAACTCTTAAAATATTGGTTCAGGTAGGCATTCAAACAATTTGAATACAACCGGATTATAAAGCACTTATTATTATCATCCTTAGATCATTCCAAATGATTAGGATATCTACATTTAGCACGATGAACACAATGACACTCCCACTAAGCTTCATATGGTTTATCAAGATTTTATCTGAAACCATAACATTTCTGATTTCATCAAATCTAATATTCCAACTACAAGAAGCTTATTTGAGTGTAGCTATGGTTAGCAATATTCTGATGGGTTAAAGCAAGGTCACTGGAGAGCAAGTCTCATCACAAGCGATGTCTTCTCTTCAGTGTGCAGCTCATGGCCACGAACCGTACTTTGAAGGTCTCTACCTTTTCATCAGGTTTCCTCTTTCTCTTGAAGATCCATTTAAACCTTAATGGGTCTTACCCATATAGGTGGATCCTCGAGCGTCTATATACAACACTTGTATATGAAGTCTACTCTAGACTTTATTGCTAACATCCATCTTTCCATGTCATGATCTTTAGACGCTTAATCATATGAAGTTAGATCATTGTCAGATTCAAGTGACACATGGAGTCCATCTTTAAACTTATTTGAAGATGTATTAGTGTTTCATCTTTAATTGTCTTCTTAGTTTTCGATTCCAGGAGCCTCATTATCATCTCAACATTAAATGAGTTCCTTTCCGTCATTTTCATCTTGATTCTCTAGAGAGTCATCCTATAAGAATCATATTCTCTAAGATGAGATCTTTTAAGAATCTCAAGATCATAAAGTAGGTATCCAATACCATCCTTTATTTTCCTAATGAAGTAGCACTCTCCAGTGCCAGATTCCAGATTTCTTGCATGGAACCTTATAACGATATATATTGTAGTCTCTACTACATATATACCTTGGAAACTAATAGATAATTATGCTAATATTTATCATTTATCATATCATATCACATATGATCCAATTGTATCTCCCTACAACTCTTTTGAGTTTAGGTTTATAAGGAGGAGTGAGATAAAAATAATATTCATATCTCTATAAGGTATTCCATGAATTAAGCTACCTAGGTTAGATCAAATTCATTTCATCTTCCTTCAGACTTCGGTTCAAAACAAAAATTGTGAAATCTTTGAATATTTCAAAGCTTTCTAAGATGAAGAAAAGAAATCTCATATCTTAAATAATCATCAATAGATATCATATATCCATAATGTTTATTCTGATATAGATGATTCACATACATCAATATGTTTGAGATTTTGAATACCTTGACATCTTACACCATTCCCAAGGAAGGGTGTATTGGACATTTCTACTTTTGAATACAGTATTCACAAGTATGTAAGATTTGAACCTTTAGATAATCTAAAGTTTCATCTCTTATCATTCTATTTATCACATCAACAGACAAATGTCCAAAACATGATGCTAGATCATTATCAAATGATCTTCATCCTCCTATCGATTTTTTATGGTTTAATTTTCAGTATTAGAAATCTTAATGAACCATTCATTAATTTTCTAATCTAGTAGAGTCCACAAGATTTTTAGATTACTATATGAAATATCTCCATCATAACTCTTTATGATAGGTTTATTACAGAATTCATGTTTATTTCCAACATTTAGAAATAAACAATGAGTGTATTCTAATATCTAGGTCATAGAGACATTCTCTAAGACTAAGGGCTCTCCCACTGAAATTAACAAGTCCATCTATCCAATAGATATTGTTGCAACAATTGCATCAACATCCATGTGGATGACTACTAAATCTTAAAATCAAATTTTATAGTCTTCTAATACATATGCAACTAATTGCAAGTGTTATTAGAAGAATGAGATACAATTATTAGACTTTGATCTTATCAAATAAGAAAGTCAATTTCAATGATTAAATGTAGATTATCCCGATGCACCATCTAAGTCCTTCTCTAAGGATTCTAGATAGACTTGATAGTCATACTATCAATACATCGGCTTATTGTAGTATTGGCATTCATCCAACTATTTGGATGTCATATGGAAGTTATAGAAGTACAGTCAACTCTTTGACTTTCCTTCTCACTTGGGTCCAACACATGCTTCCACTGCGCTCCCTTTATCTATAAGCAACCACTGCTAAAAAAGAAAGGATCTCTTATGTCAAAATCAAATGTTCAATATAAGAGTATTTCAACATTTATACATGCTTCATTCATACAATATGAAAAATTTGAAGCTTCATGAATGACTAGAATATAGATAGTAGAATGATGACACTCATCGTATCTACATCCATCTAAACTCTTAAAATATTGGTTCAGGTAGGCATTCAAACAATTTGAATACAACCGGATTATAAAGCACTTATTATTATCATCCTTAGATCATTCCAAATGATTAGGATATCTACATTTAGCACGATGAACACAATGACACTCCCACTAAGCTTCATATGGTTTATCAAGATTTTATCTGAAACCATAACATTTCTGATTTCATCAAATCTAATATTCCAACTACAAGAAGCTTATTTGAGTGTAGCTATGGTTAGAAATATTCTGATGGGTTAAAGCAAGGTCACTGGAGAGCAAGTCTCATCACAAGCGATGTCTTCTCTTCAGTGTGCAGCTCATGGCCACGAACCGTACTTTGAAGGTCTCTACCTTTTCATCAGGTTTCCTCTTTCTCTTGAAGATCCATTTAAACCTTAATGGGTCTTACCCATATAGGTGGATCCTCGAGCGTCTATATACAACACTTGTATATGAAGTCTACTCTAGACTTTATTGCTAACATCCATCTTTCCATGTCATGATCTTTAGACGCTTAATCATATGAAGTTAGATCATTGTCAGATTCAAGTGACACATGGAGTCCATCTTTAAACTTATTTGAAGATGTATTAGTGTTTCATCTTTAATTGTCTTCTTAGTTTTCGATTCCAGGAGCCTCATTATCATCTCAACATTAAATGAGTTCCTTTCCGTCATTTTCATCTTGATTCTCTAGAGAGTCATCCTATAAGAATCATATTCTCTAAGATGAGATCTTTTAAGAATCTCAAGATCATAAAGTAGGTATCCAATACCATCCTTTATTTTCCTAATGAAGTAGCACTCTCCAGTGCCAGATTCCAGATTTCTTGCATGGAACCTTATAACGATATATATTGTAGTCTCTACTACGTATATACCTTGGAAACTAATAGATAATTATGCTAATATTTATCATTGATCATATCATATCACATATGATCCAATTGTATCTCCCTACAACTCTTTTGAGTTTAGGTTTATAAGGAGGAGTGAGATAAAAATAATATTCATATCTCTATAAGGTATTCCATGAATTAAGCTACCTAGGTTAGATCAAATTCATTTCATCTTCCTTCAGACTTCGGTTCAAAACAAAAATTGTGAAATCTTTGAATATTTCAAAGCTTTCTAAGATGAAGAAAAGAAATCTCATATCTTAAATAATCATCAATAGATATCATATATCCATAATGTTTATTCTGATATAGATGATTCACATACATCAATATGTTTGAGATTTTGAATACCTTGACATCTTACACCATTCCCAAGGAAGGGTGTATTGGACATTTCTACTTTTGAATACAGTATTCACAAGTATGTAAGATTTGAACCTTTAGATAATCTAAAGTTTCATCTCTTATCATTCTATTTATCACATCAACAGACAAATGTCCAAAACATGATGCTAGATCATTATCAAATGATCTTCATCCTCCTATCGATTTTTTATGGTTTAATTTTCAGTATTAGAAATCTTAATGAACCATTCATTAATTTTCTAATCTAGTAGAGTCCACAAGATTTTTAGATTACTATATGAAATATCTCCATCATAACTCTTTATGATAGGTTTATTACAGAATTCATGTTTATTTCCAACATTTAGAAATAAACAATGAGTGTATTCTAATATCTAGGTCATAAAGACATTCTCTAAGACTAAGGGCTCTCCCACTGAAATTAACAAGTCCATCTATCCAATAGATATTGTTGCAACAATTGCATCAACATCCATGTGGATGACTACTAAATCTTAAAATCAAATTTTATAGTCTTCTAATACATATGCAACTAATTGCATGTGTTATTAGAAGAATGAGATACAATTATTAGACTTTGATCTTATCAAATAAGAAAGTCAATTTCAATGATTAAATGTAGATTATCCCGATGCACCATCTAAGTCCTTCTCTAAGGATTCTAGATAGACTTGATAGTCATACTATCAATACATCGGCTTATTGTAGTATTGGCATTCATCCAACTATTTGGATGTCATATGGAAGTTACAGAAGTACAGTCAACTCTTTGACTTTCCTTCTCACTTGGGTCCAACACATGCTTCCACTGCGCTCCCTTTATCTATAAGCAACCACTGCTAAAAAAGAAAGGACCTCTTATGTCAAAATCAAATGTTCAATATAAGAGTATTTCAACATTTATACATGCTTCATTCATACAATATGAAAAATTTGAAGCTTCATGAATGACTAGAATATAGATAGTAGAATGATGACACTCATCGTATCTACATCCATCTAAACTCTTAAAATATTGGTTCAGGTAGGCATTCAAACAATTTGAATACAACATCTCTTATAGAGCCACCATTCTGCATGATGCAGAGAACCATGTCATTCATGATTAAATGTCGAGAGCACATATGCATGTTAAAATATCTTCTTAGATTTTATAAGGATTATTTGACAATTACGATCATCATTGACATGTCACTTCCAAAGTACATTCGATGAGAGATCAAGACTATAGAGACATACAAACCATAGGGTTGTAGTTCTATTGTCTATTTAATTGTCATTCCTCATTATTATGAGGAAGACCTGCACATTGCAACCACATACATTATGTGTCCAATTGCAAGTATAATATCTTGATCATGGATCCAATCCATGATAATTTACTGGTTATTATTGAGTATAACATTGAGTGGGTTTAATAAAGGATTATCTGAAATAAGAAATTTGCATAAATGTACATAAATACACATATTACTTTGATTTAGGAATTTTTATATCAAAGTTGTCTTGCCTTGTCAACATTGAAAGTTCATTCCCTTAATCACTTTCAATATAAGAGATATACTTACCATTATATCACAAGCAAGATCTGGGATCTCCTTCCTTATCTTTGTTGCATCCCAATAATATGAGAACCTGTAACTGCGATAAAAAGAAGCGGGAACATATGCCGCCTAGCAAGTCCAACTTGCACCTCCCAATTCGGTCTTTAACACCTGGGCCCACCACCCCTAAGGTGATGTTGACCCGTCATAAATTGAACCAACCGTCAACAGGAATACAACTCGCTATGCGCAATCCAATATCGCCCCAATAATATGAGGACCCGATATTAGGGTCACTACGCATACGTTCTTACTCTTTCGAGAAGCGAAGAGCCCGATCCAAATGGATTGTATGTAGGAGATGTCACTTCGGACAGGTGTCTCCTACATACAATATCTGGCGACGGAACCCTTCGCCTTGACGGGAGACCATAGATGTCACTTATGTGATCCTCCATATCATATTCAAATTTTAATTAATTATCATGAATCATATTCACATAATTAATTCTTCCAAGAGAAATGCACATCTATTCATAATAGAGTATTTTAATTGGATATAATTAATTCAATCTCATTAAATCAATTATCAGTCCAATTCAATCAACAAACTTGATTGTGGTTACTTGAATACATATATGGTATTATCTCAAAATACGTATTAATTCGAATTTTAATAATTAGAAAAATACATATTGATTTCTTCAGCATTATAGAGTCCCTACTAACTGTCATGGCCAGTACCGACGGAAGTGGGACGGACCGCAACCGGTGCGACCCACTACCCCAATGCTTCCCGACTAGACACCATATCCACCTCAGGAAAGGATAATGCCAAATAAATCAATGTGTACTTTGAGATGATCATCGGTTCTTCAACCGAAATTATACCATATAGTAATAATCAAAACATGTTTGATTATAAGGAAATTTGCTAGATAAATTCCCAATCCTATTCAAGCAAGTTGTTTGTTGATTGTGTTTTCAATTATGATCTAGATCAAATCTAATCAGATTATTAGTTGAGGCCAAGTCAATTAAGGAAATAATCATCATTAAATATTTCTCAAATATTTTCCATAATTATTTCTTGAAATTAACAATTAATTTAACTAATTGACAATCACATGGTTCTTGATTATGAATGTAATTTCAGCAGTGACCCCTACTTACTAAAATTAACATATCTCAATCAATTTAATCCAAATTAGATAAAATCGGTTTTCAAATATTGCTAATTTAATTTAGGACAGAACCTAAGTGATATTTCACGCAGTGGATCAAAACAGTAATTAACTCATTAATCACGTTAAGATTCGTAGTTCCCGCAACAGTGAATACATGTCCATTAAAACAACCATATCTCGAGCAAACAGAATCCAAATTACGTAAACTCAGATCCTATGATTTTCTTATTTAACGGGGAACAAAATCCAATTATTATTTTCATTTTTAAACAATTTAAACAGGGTCGAAAATAATCACAAAACAGAGATGCAAACATGAAATGCGATAAAACTTTCACAAACCCTAATGAACCCAAGCCATCCTAGGTTTATGGATCGTATCTGAAACGTCCGACCTAAGGCTCTGATACCACTTGAAGGATATGGGATAAACCTCAAGCGCATCACGGAAGCGTGAGCGTATCGAATACAATGAGGAATGACAAGTCGCACTAGTTGTTCTATGCAACGGAAATTAAATTTTTTTCATGTGACGAAACCACATGATCCGAGAACACTTCTCGGATCATTTCATCTAAACCACAAACAAGTAATAGGATTACCTCTTGAAGTGTGGTTGCGATCGAGTCTCTAAATGAAGAGACCTCCTGTCTCATGTCCGATCCGACGGAGGAGACGCTTGCGAGCGTGTTGATGAAACACGTGCTTCTCGCAATCCAAGTTGATGATCCAAGCGGAAAATATCCTGATCTCGACACATGAGATCCGACGTCTTCTTCACGAGCGAGGCGCACCGAAGGAGACGGAGATCCACGATCAAATGATCGGACATTATAACGACGACGCTGCGGTGATGGAGAACATCTCTAGGGCATCCATGGTGGACGGCCACATGAGAGAAGAAGAGAGGGCGTGTAGAGAGAGAAATAGAGAGAGAGAGACTTATGTTCTCTTATGTGTAAAGAAGATCAAAGGGGTGCCTCTTCTTTTTATAATATTTTGGGATCCATGGATCTCAATCCATGGGCAACACAAATCCAATGGCTCACATTGATTTGTGTTTCTTTTAATGGCCAAGATTTGTGTTGGTAAAAACCAACAACAATTAATTTAATTTAGATTAAATCTATATTGATAAATCAATATAAATCAATCCCAAATTAAATCAAGCAATCATGGAGATTATTGGAATGAAGATTGCCTCCTTCCATAATATAGGATTTGGTGGCAATCTCATGTAATCTCATGATATCTCATGAGATTACATTATTCCATGGAAATATCCAAGATTTACAACAACACTTGTTGTAAATTATTCAACAAAAATAATTCATAATTATTTTGTGAATATTGCAATCTTGTCATTGGAAAATTGTGAATCACATTCACAACTCAAAATAAAATGTGAATTACATTTTCAATTTAATGTTCAATGTGAATCCAATTCACATTAACATTTAATTAACAAATGTAAATTACAAATAGCTCTCTCTTACATATTATAAATCACATTTATAATATATATGATTAATATGGATAGTGCTATCCACATTATTCAATATCCATGATAATTAAATCACATTTATTCATCTTGTATCTCTATTCTCATGTGCCCAAATAATATGAATCTCATTCACATTATTTACACCTTTGATAATCAAATCACATTTAATTATTTAAGTTAACTCTCTTTATAATATGAATCGAATTCATATTAATCATGATATTTAAATCACATTTAATTATCTATTTTCTCTATGCTCAGATACTTATATCAACAATGAAATTATCCTGAACTCTTTCAAGGATAATGTGCTTTCTCTGCGAATACTTGGAGATAAGGACAAGGCGATTTTATTGTTCCACGTATAGTGACTTGGATATTGAGATCACATCTCAAATCTAGATCTCGGGACTCCCACAGATGCTTGATTAAATCAAGACCACAAATCTAATATTCTCATTACATTTGAATCACATTCAGATAAATGTACAACATTTGGACGAAGATCAGATTACTTCTCTACTGAGAGGAGTCACTATAATCCAGACCTGTTTCATCACTCCCTAGGAATGGAAGCGTCATGGTTATACAACCGTTTATGATCACATCACCCTCAGGTTTTCCCAATACCTGTACATCCTGCATACTGGAAGACCAAGAATAATCCCGAAGTATAAGATCAATTTTACACTGTCTACTTTAGGGATTTATCATTAAGTTTCTCATCTGACTACTGGGAGTTGGTATAGATCATATACTTTCCAAAAGCATATATCATACCCAGGTGTTGATCATATACTTTCCAAAAGTATATATCAAACCTACAAATTCAATCAAGCTTCCAAAACGAGACGACTGTGCACGAAATTTGATTCTTCCCAATATCTCATGAGTGAGCTCATGTCTTCCGGTTCAGCAATGAACCTGTATGATCCCTCTCAGAGATCGTATTACTCATATGGCCTTATATGCACACCAGCACGTCGGTGTATAAACCTTGATTAGGTCATCTTCCTATTGGTCTATCAAATGTACATACTCAGACATATAGTAACACATCTGTCTCCGGTCAAAGGATGCGTACCTATATTGTGACAGCATACGTCATAGGACTTTGGTTATCTCGATCTCGCTAAGTCAACTCTTTGAGCTAACTTATCTAACACCTCCGAATCTCCATTCCTATACAGAGGACATGTATCAAGAGGTTGGTTAGATATCAGCCTAAATGAGAAAGGAATGCCATCTCCTACTCAGGCTAGAGATCATCTCTCAACAATCATTTGACGGTGCTTGATGAGTCCTTAATCTAACTCTTTATATATTCATCCAAGCACTAGCCTCTATGATTCAATAATTGAATCAACAGCTGTATGATCATCAAGATGGCCATGGTACATAACTCTAATTGTACTAAGGGAACTATTATGCAAATTATTTATTCTTCATTTCAAATCAGGGAATGATATTCGCAATAACATTTATTGCATAATGGCTCGCCGTGGGCTCTTGCATGTACAACAATATATTACGTGGAAAGGGGTGTGTGTTGGGGGCTGCATGCATGGGGAAGGGAGAGGCCATTTATGAGATGCATAGATTGGAAAAATTTCACAACATATCCTCCTATTTTCTTTTCAAGATAAAATGTTAAGGGAATGTGTAAACCAAATTAGATGGATAAATGTGTGTGGTGTGAAAGTGATGTTTTATTTAATGACCATGCAATTTTTGTTTGGATACATAAAGTATTTAATGATTAATTGAATGATTGGAATGTGGTATTAATTAATTATGCTTTTTAGAGGTGGTTTTCCCATTGTATTAGTAGAATAAATAATATCTGGATTAAGTGGTATTGAGGTGTATGTGCCAGATATTAATGGGATTCATCATGTAATTTGTATAGTATTATACCATCATAAAATGTAATCATCAGCCATTATGTTCATCGTGCTTTACGTAGATGACATCCTTATCATTGGAAATGATACATGGATGATGACCAGTGTTAAAATTTGGCTCTCATACCTTCGAGATGAAAGACCTTGGAGAAGCCTCTTACATCTTAGGTCTGAAGCTGTTCAGAAACCGAGAAAAGAGGATGTTGGGATTATCACAACATGGGTACATTAAGAAGATTCTTGAACGTTTTCGTATGGATAGCTCTAGGAAAGGTTTCCTCCCCTTAAGTCATGGTATTCACATGTCTAAAGGGATGGATCCTCAAACTATCGAAGAAAAGAAGGCCATGGCTGGATGCCCCTATGCATCATCTATAGGAAGCTTTTCAGATATAGATGATGGAAAGTCAACATCAAGGTTTGTGTTCCTGTTGAACGGTGGTGCTGTGAGCTGGAGAAGCAAGAAGAAGGACACTACATTAGATTCAACAATAGAAGCTGAATACATTGCCGCATCAGATGCTGCAAAGGAGGCGGTGTGGTTTCGCAAGTTTATCCTGGAACTTGGCGTACTTTCCTCTGATACTCCCATCCCGTTACTCTGCGATAACTCGAGAGCCATTGCCCAGGCGAAGGAACCCAGATGGCATCAAAAGAGCAAGCACGTGGAAAGGAAACACCACATAATTCGGGAGATTCAAAAGTGTGGTGACATCATCATCACCAAGGTGGCCTCTGCCGACAATGTTGATGATCCCCTTACCAAACCTCGGACAGAGAAGGTTTTCAACTGGCATGTAATGAGTATGGGTTTAAGGATTGTACCTGAATGGTTCTGAGGGCTAGTGGGAGATTGTTAGCCATGTGAGCCCGAGGTGAACCATTCCAACAATAAATGTTATTGTAATGTTTGATTTATCAATAAAAGTTATTGATTCATTTTCACCCCTTTTTGAGATTAAGTGAATGAATGCACTATAAGGTCCCTCTGTACAATTAGGGTTATGTGTCATGGCCATCTTAATAATCATACAGCTGTTGATTCAGTAATAGAATCATAGAGGTTGGTGTTTGGACGAATATCTGAGTTAGATTGAGGACTCATCAAGCACCGCCAAATGATTGTTAAGAGATGATCTCCATCCTGAGTAGGAGATGGCAATTCTTTCTCATATTGGCTGATATCTGACCGACCTCTTGATGCAGGTCCTCTACATGGGAATAGAGATTCGGAGGTGTCAGATTAGCTAGGTCAAAGAGTTGACTTAACAAGATCGAGACAACCGAAGTCCTATATTGTATACTGTCACAATATAGGCACACATCCTCTGACCAGAGATAGATGTGTTGCTCTCTGTCTGAGTATGTACATTTGGCAGACCAATAGGTTGATGACCTAACCAAGGTCTATACACCGACGTGCTGGTGTGCATACACGGGCATATGAGTAATATGATCTCTCAAAGGGATCATACAGGTTCACTTCTGAACCGGAAAACATGAGCTTACTCATGAGGTATTGGGACCGATCAAATTCCATGCATGGTTGTAGTGCTTTAGAAGCATGATAAGAATTTGAAGGTATGATATATGCTTTTAGAAAGCATATGATCGATACTAACTCCCAATGACCAAGATTGAGAAACTTGTTGATAAAACCCTGAAGATGAAAGTGTTAAATTGATCTTTATCTTCGGGTTTATCATAGGTCTTCCAGTATGCAGGATGTACAGTTATTAGGAATACCTGAGGGTGATGTGATCATAAACGATTGTATAACCATGACGCTTCCATTTTGAGGGAGTGATGAAATAGGTCTGGATTTTAGTGACTCCTCTCAATAAAGAAGTAATCTGATATTGGCCCAAGTGTTGGACATTGATCTGAATGAGATTCAGATGCAATGAGAATATTATATTTGCTTCCTTGATTAAATCAAGCATCTTTGAGAGGTCCATGAGATATGGATTTGAGATGAGATCTCAATATCCAAGTCACTATGTGTGGAACAATACAATCGTCCTGTTCTTATCTCCAAGTATCTGCAGAGAAAGCACAATATGCTTGAAAGAGTTCAAGAATAATTCCAAAGTGGAATTATATCTAAGCATTGAGAAATGGACAATTAAATGTGATTTAATTATCATGAATAATGTGGATTTGATTCACATCATCTGAATGCATGAGAATGATTATCCAATGTAATTAAATTTGATTTAATTATTGTGGATATGGATAATGTGGATATCACTATCCAATTACCCTGTGTATTATAATTATGATTTATAATATATTTTGAGAGAGAGGCTTATGTGATTTATATTTGTTTATTAATTGTTAATGTGAATTGGATTCACATTAAATGATTAGTTGAAAATATAATTACATTTTGTTTTGGGTTGTGAATGAGATTCACATAATTTCAATGGCTTGGTTGATATTTTCCACAAGGTAATTTGGAATTATTTTTGTGAAAACTATTTACGACAAGAGTCACAGGAAAATCATGAGATAATGAGATCTCATTATAATTAGAGGAGATAGACCCATTCCTCTCAAGAGGAGTGGACGGCTACAACTCTCCATGTGGAGAAGAGTAGTCGTCTCCCCTCTTTTAGGGAAGGAGGTTAGTCTCCTCTTTATCCAATCTCAAGTCAAAGGTGATTTGATTTGAAATTAATTATATTATTTTATCAATAAAAATTATATTAAATTAAATCATTTGTTGTTGTGTTTTTACAATAACATCCTAGCCATTGAAAGAAACACAAATCAATCTCATCCATTGATTGTGTGTTCTCCATGGATTGGGATCCATGGACTCCCAACACCCTATATAAGAAGAGGCATCCCTTGTTCTTTGAGTGACGCAATCTCGACGATGTCTCTCTCTCTCTCCCTCTCATTCTCACGCATACTCCCTTCGTTCTCTTTTTGAGTGGCCGTCCACTCTCATAAAGAGAAGGTCGCCTTCGTCGTCGTGCCTGCTTCGACGACTCTTGGATCTCCGTCTTCTTTGGTGAGTTGCGCTCTTGAATAAGACGTTCGATTTCGTGAGACGAGATCAGGAGATCCACTGCTTGGATCATCAACTTGGATTGCAAGAAGCACACGACTCATCCCTGCGCTCGCAAGTGTCTCCTCCGATGGATCAGACTTGAGACAGGAGGTCTCTTCTCTTAGAGGCTCGATCGCAACCATGCTCCAAGAGGTATTCCTATATCTTCTATGTGGTTAGATGAAACGATCCAAGAAATGCTCTTGGATCATGTGGCTTCATCATTTAAAATTTTAAAATTCCGCTGCACCGAGCAACTAGTTCGACTAGTCGCTCTTGATCGTATACGATACGATCTTCACGCTTCCGTGATGAACTTGAGGATCATCCCATATCCTTCAATCTGATCCAAAGGCCTCCACCCATCCATCGCTTTGCTGACGGGGGCTTGCAACAACCCTTCATTACGCTTAGATCCAACAATTGTAGTTTCTTCTTCTACCTCCGACCGCTTCTTACTCCCACAATCTCACATCACTAGCTCTATTTCTCCCCCTTTTCCCTTGACCTCCACACATCATCTCACCCTCTAGCAGTTTCCACTTGACTTCCTATCGACCCATCTCTTACTCCAACCGTTCACCCTCATACCTCCACGCACGCACACTCGTTTCCACTCGCTTGAATAATCGGCACACTTCACACTTAGCCTACTTAGCCTCGCCACCCTACTCCATTCGAAGTAGATCCACCTTCAGGTAGAGAATAGGCCAAGCCCCCCTTCCTCTTCCAGTGAAAGTGCAAGGGTCTAGGGTCTAGCAAAGAATCCTTCTTCTCCGGCAAGATCTAGCAGATCCCCTCCATAACTATAGCCTATCTTCGATGCTACTCGAGCTCCGTTCCCTCGTCGAGTATGTTGGCGCAAATACTCGGGACTCCATCCAACTCCACCTCATCTTCCTTGTCATTCATCTCCCTACAGGTAACCTCAATTTAGCCCCCTTTCAATTTTCTCGTACTTTATTCACTCTCCACGCATGCTTTCCAGCTTGTTGGAACACACCTCCACCTTCGTGCATACATAACTATATTTTCTCGTACTCACCCATGATCACCTCCTCATCCCACATACCTTCTCTGCATCTGTCCATATCTCTTCCTTAGATAGGAGGAGACCCACCAGGTCCATTGCCTCCTCCTTCCCATCAGGACCTCCAAACCACTTCATTACCTTCATTGCATCTTCCATACCTTCTCTTAACCCTCATCGACCTTCCTTCCCTTCTCCAGATCTTTCTCCACCCTCCCCATCTCCTGGTCTTGTAGAGACCCGGAGCTCACCAGTCCCCTATTTTGACATCCTCCTAGGGTCTTCATTCCATTCCTTCTCACCCCATTTTGTTTGCCTAACCACTGCAGGTACTCCAAGCTTCACTGATTGGAGTTGGCAACACCCCTCATCTCCTCCTCCACCTCAAACGAGCAACAAAACCATGGGGGTTTGAAGGGGATCATTGGAGCTCCGCCCGTACCAGCCACCGTGGAGGAGGAAGTAAGTACATATATTGTTGGATCATGGGCTCCACCTGATCTAAGGGATCCTTGGTGCACTGCCCCCACCTGATCAGCAGTAGAGGAGCCGTCAATGCCCTTCATCCACGTCTGATTTGGACCGTCTAATTACTATGATATGATGATTAGGGTTCTCGCTTTAGTCATCCTACCATGCTAGCAGCCTCGGAGAACTCGAGCCATCCCTTTTGAGCCACGTGGATCGAGGATCCATCAAGCCTTTGCCATCACATGAAAAAGGCATGTGGACGGGCAAATTACAATTCCTACCCTTAAGCTTCTCTTAATTACATCTTGGTCCGGTCATGCGTCCCTCATGTAGCCTGCTTGGGGAGAATCACACCCAATCCATGCTAGGCCCCTCTAATTGCAAATCTAACCCCCACACATTTAAGAACTTTATAGGAGACAAAATGTGGGTTGTTTTTATTATAGATAACCCACTAGCGCATATTTTTAATTAGTATTTAATTAGTTTTAATTATATTTTCATTGTAGTTAGGCCTCTAGAATATTTAGAGAATAACTTGAGCTACAAAACTTCAATTGCATGAAATTGGTTTCATTTTAAAGCTTTCTTAATTATATTTTTATTGGAATCCTTTATCTCTGAAATGATGCGTAGATAGTTATTAATAAGACAGACTATTTTACATATTGTTAATATTGTTTGGATTGCTAAAGACAACTCATAGGTCCATAATTGCATATAAATAGGCCATGGAATTCCCGGTTCATGTAGAACTCAGTTATGTGATTAGATCTTTGATTTTTCATGTTTAATTCTCTGATTCGATGATTTATGCAGATTAAGTACTTAGGTACTTAGAATTTCATGTGAATTAAACTTTAAATTTAATTGGGAGCTTAAAATTGCACTTAATTGGAGATTAGTTTCTGTCACATGATAGCTTTATAGTAACAATTGATTTCAGGAGCTATTTGCACTTGTGCTTGTATTCCCCCATATTTGCATATCATTCATTGTGTCATATATATATATATATATATATATATATATATATATATATATATATAGACACACAGACACAGATTGGAAATCACTAGAGGAATCAAACTAGTTAATTGAACCTAGGTTAAGCCAATAACTACACCATCTTCTTGTGTCAACATTGGGCTTGCCTAGGTTAAAGAAACAAATTCCACACAACATAGACATATTTTTTGTGCAGTACTGAACAAGGCACTTAAGTGCCAATCTACAATGAAATTCACATTTATTAACTTAGGCATTCGAGCACTCGTCACTTGCGCCTACCCCTTTCTACCACCATACTGCTGCCTGTACCACACTGATGTCCTTATTGGTCTGGTTCCCTAATGGCTACAACCCTACTGACCACCTCCCCCTCTCGATCACCATGCCATCACAACCCACCAACACCACCCTCAAGTCCTCCCTGCAATCGACATTGCCACATCTTCTCTATCCTTGACCCCATTCAACCATCCATGTTGTTGAACGCCTCCCCCATTGGCCGTAGTAATGAATCCTCCTCTAACGCTTCTTACTTGTTTTGAATTTGTCATCTATGTACGTTCTTGCATTCATTTTTGTATGGGCCAATTGTTCAATGATTGCCAGAGAGAAGAATGACATGCAACACATGCTTGGTACTTTTTTTTGTTATGTGTTGAATTTATGAGATGCTTTATGGTATTATTCTTTGTTATCAATGATGGTTATGAATCATAAGTTCGTAAATTGTTTGATGTTATGATATTGAACACAAATGAAAATTTTAAACAACAAATATATCATAACACATTCAATTTAAAAGTATAACACTATCAAACTTTGTTATTAGACTTGTTCATTTTAAGATATTTGGCTCAAAAAGTTGTTATGAACTATTATCGAAAGGATTTGAATGTTCCTTGTGCAGATAAACTGGAATTTGAACCCTCAAAATTCTTTATCAAACCATACTCGAACATAGGTATGTTCTTTATAATTTGATTCAAGTAGTAGCCTTACTTGTGCATGTATAGAAACATAACTTTATTTTTTGCTTCATCAAGAAATAACTGTTCCACTAAATATGAAAGGACAACCATGTATAGATTTCCTATCATCAACATCTGCTCCAAAATCTACATCAGAATAACCAATCACCTCAAGTGAATCTAATTCACCCCTAATGGCAGTTGTACATGATCTCAACTCATTAGAAGCCATTGCTTCAATAAAAAAAATAGGATATGTAAAATCCTTTACTTTATATATTCATCTATGATGTATCAGGAAACCTTGTATCGATACAAATAATAATCATCCATCCATGTAGGTTTTATCTTGGGTCTCTTGTTGTCGATTATACATGTGGGTTGCATGGGTCTACGTACTTAATTCAAAGTATATATATTTATAATAGCTCATGTTCCACTTCCTGATGAGGTATGCCAGCTAATATTTCTCTATCATCTCTATATCATCGTCATTACTTGTAAGACATCTATATATTTGATTTTCTTGATTCCATGCTCCTTTTCATCTTGATTCTCAAGAAAGATTGAATCACAACTTTCACAAAACCTCAAGTTTTGTGAAAGAACCCGCATCCTTTGGATTTTTGAGAACATCCACCCAATCTACACTTTAATGTCCTAAAGTCCAATTTATATCTAAGATGACTCGGAAGAAAGACGTGCAATGCATCCCTATTTCGAAGATGGCTTAATTCAAATTTCTTGCCCTTCCATATTTCATATGGCATTGAATCCAACGATTTGGTGGGAATTCGATTCATTTATGTTGTTAAATGTTAACACAGCTTCTCTCCTACTTGTGGAATCATGAATGTGGTAACATACAACATATTGCATTTATTAGGGTTAAATTCTTCCTTCTTGTCACACCATTCTGTTGTGGTGTGTAAGGCTTTGTAGTTTGCTTACTAATGCCTTCTTGAATGCAATAATCTTTGAATTCATTTGAGTTAAATTCACTACGTTTACCCGTCCTAAGTGTTTTAATTGATCTTTCCAATCTCTTCTCTACTTTCGTTAGATATCCCTTGAACATTTCAAAAGCTTTTGCTTTTCTTTTTAAGATATAGATGTATGAGTACTTAGACTAATCATCAATAAAAGTTACCAAGTATTCCTCATTTCTGTATATACTCACAAACCACAAATATTAGAACGGATCAATCCTACTATTTTTTTGACCTTGTTCCTTCCAAACAAATTTTCTTGTCATTTTATTGCCTAAACAATGTTTATAGAGCTATATCCTTATTCCTATCATGTGAGGTATCAGTTTCATTTTTTAATCGATTGGTCCATTTTTGAGTTTCACAAGTGTTCTAATCGCATGTGTCAAAGATCATACATTGACAAGAAATACAAGGAATAGCTAGAACTTTCTTTCATTGATTCATAAGAAACACTGAGACAAAAGAGCTCATTTCTCGTTACAAATTTTCCCACTGCAAAGACTTTTAATCTTTTTTAATGGTAACACTGTTATCATAGATATGTACTTTAGACTTCTTCTTCAACATGACATTAACAAAAATGAGGTCCTAATTAATTCCAGGAGTATACATTGCATCATTCATGATCATAATGCTACCCATATATTCCTATACCTTCAACATACATATAGATGTTATTCCAAATGTAAATTCTTTATTCTCCCTTTCGAAGTTCCTTGAAAGCTACCAGACAGTCCTTCATCTTTGAAATATGATGGGTTGCATCGAAATTAATCCACCAACCTTCACACTCTATCACCATAAAGCTACATTCTACCACTGTTACAAATTCCATCTTATGTTGATTTTTGTGTTCTTGTCCTTCAGAGCATTCACATTCTTTCACTTTGGGTAGTTGACATTGAAGTGACTAAAACTTCCGCATCTACAGTATGAGTCATGTGGTACTTTTGCGTGCTTTCATTCAAATGCTGCCTTAGAGGATCCCACCATTTCATACTTTGCACCACATTTTCTTTCTCTCTAAGTTCAACTTCGCAGACCCCTATACTCTTTCCCTGATTGATAAAGTCTTACTCCAGTTTCAACTAAGAAGGATGATATAAAACATTCTTAATGATACTACTCAACTTTAAAAATGTCACACCTACATCAAAGGAGGATGGCAAACTATTAAGAATAGTTGGCACTTGCAATCCATCAAAAGTTGTTGATCTGATACCCTAGTCATTTTTACATGATAATCATTTCATTGACATAATCGACAATTTCTTTTCCTTCATTTTGAGGGAATTGTTTTTGTGCAACATAAGTTGAATGCTCATCTTTGACTTAGATAGTATTTTTCTTTCACAACATTCCATGGCTTAAAAGCATTTTCTTGTGTTTTGAAAACCCGAATAAAACTATTTACATGAAGTTTCTACCATATTATCTATTTTTTATTGCTTATGTGTCCTAATTAGTTCAACGGTAGTATTTTCATCCAATCTAGGAGCGGCTTATCTAACACAATATATATTATTGTGCCTGAGACCATAACCTTTTCTATATTTCTACATCTCATAATTCGTACTATTAAGATGCTCTAATATTTCGAGTTTGGTTGCAACTAAGTTTCCATCCATTTGTATGAATTTAATAGACAAAGTAAATGAGAATTAGAGGAAGAATAATATGAGAAGGGAGATGAAGTTGGATAAGAGAAGATGCATTTATATTTTAAGATTTAGAAGATAATTTAAAAATCGATTTTTTAAACTTATGTAATGGTTGGGTCCAAAAAATTTGATAAAAATATGGACTTTAAAAGACATGCATTAAAAATAGTTAAAAACATATAAAATAATAATAAGGAATGTTGATTTGGGACCTCGGTCAAGTTTTCAACCCTGAAAGGAGCACACCTCCAAAAGAATGATACTAATACCAAAATGAGCAAAATAAAAGCAACTAAAACAAAAATTTAAAAAGCACATAAAAATGAAAAAAAGTCCGATGTTGACATAAAGACAATTGTATTAAAAACCTTCTAAGAAGGCATTAACTAGTTATTATTAAAAAATCAGATATAAACAGCAATAAAAAGTTCTATGTCTATAATATGAGCGAAAACAAAGCAAAGATTGTTATTTTAGAAAACGTTAATAAATGTGTAAAAGAAAGTAAATACTTGATGATGAGAGACAAATAAATTTTGTATTTCCAACAAAGTGCAAATATGATAGTGGCAGGACACAAAAGGAAAACAATTAATCGTGATTGCAGTGAAATTAAGCAATTTGAGTACAAAAAAACTTGATTTTAGGAAAAAACATACACAAAAAATAATGTGATACAATGCAATTATCAACCAAATGAACAAAAAAAGGTAACTTCAATATAATGCAATGTAATTACCATACCAAAAAATGAAACAAAAAAGAATGATTAGTGAGACAATATTTGACAAAAAACAGAAGAAATGAGGTCATGTCAAATAAAGCACATTAACGAAAAATCGACAGTCTAAGAGTTCAGGAGAAAATTTTGATTAGTAAAACGAATTGAAACAAATAGAACCTATGCCTTAAGCCAAAATAAGAACAATAACTTGATTTGAAAGGGAAAGGAGCTGTATACTTTAACCCACCTTTCAAAAAGTTTTTGAAATTTCCTTTTGCAAATGCAATACCAAATGGTGTAATGGGACGGTCTTATCGAAGGAGATATCGGTAAGAGAAAAAAATACAGGGGAGATTTCGCGATCAGAGGCACATGAAGATGATGTGGATCTGTCCTAGACGGAGTCGCACCCGCAATCAAAAGATAAGTCTCGGTTAGGGTGCTCAGCAGAAAGAGTTGGTATTGTCAAGGTGACCCCGAAGGTTTGAAGATGTAGCAATTGAAGGCACTACATGATCAGACGTATGTTTGACTGTTGCATCATGCTCGTTGGAATTAAATTCTAGAGAAATCGAAAAAGCTCTGATACCATTTGAAGAAGAACATGTTGAGAAATATCTTTGGAAGAACACCCATATATGGGGCTTCCTGTCACATGTATGCCCCCAAAATATTTGCTTTTGATATCATATCATCTCTGCAATCAAGATGAACATTACAATATTCAAAACTTTATTACCGTGACCATTATCTCTGCATTCATGACCGGTGAACATCAACTTTCTTCCAACAGTCCAACACAAAGGCCCTTACATAGATATGTCCCAACATATCTAGAGTTGGATATTGCAGTTCAAAGGCCCTTAGGACGCGAGTTGAACTGCATACAAGCTCTTGGCTAGTAGCCTCCCACCTCCTATGAGTCCTATCTAATAATTTAACACTCTACAATCTTCGGGGTGGACCTTTCCATGGGCCAGGTTGAGCGGTCTCAAGTTCCAAATCACCTTATATAGTTATATAGGTCTCGGATCATACCTGCCCGCCAACTATACTTCGAGGCCCAAATCTGAGTCCAGTTGGTCCATAGGCAAACTTTTGCAGAATATCTCAAGTTTTTCTGCAATTTAATAGATATAATCAAATTTTTCTAACGTAACTAGAATTTAAAATCTATTATAAGCATTCCTTAAAATGAACACTATTAAATGCAATGTAAACCTCATAGTGCACAATTTTGAAGTATATGTGTTGTTTAATTTTCAGTATATCTACTTTATTTTATTTTTGCATGCTGAACATGACAGGATATATTGCATATGTACAACAAGTGGACAGGCCTGATTATATGGTTGATTATTGTCCATAAATTACCGGAAAAAAAGAAACATAGCGTAAACAGATTCTCACTTGATGCCAGCAGCACCTTGTAATCCACATCACCGACAAAAATCGATGGAAAGCATGACCCTGTGGAATCTAGCAGGACATTGAACCTGGTTTTTTGGAATGGAGTGAAGCACCTATCAGGCCACTCAGCATCAGCCGGCTGCCTTCCCTTCTCACGATGCAAGAATTTCTGAGATGGGTGCATATGTGCTACCAAGATATCTAGGATCCAGGTTGCAGTGGAATTATGAGAAGGGGCCAAGTGTGGTAGGGTCGGGTAGGCCGATGGGCCATTGCTAGCAGTAGCAGGGTCTCCTTAAATGGGGAGCCAAGCAGAGATGTGGACCTAATCCCCTCTCATCATTATTCACCAATTGCTTCACCCTAAAAAAGAAAAACAAGGGCATCTATATGCCCCTTGAAAGAAAATACACTGCAAATCGCCGGGCAATGGCAGAACAGTGTCTTGGATAGGCTCCCCTAATCAGGCCTAATTACTTAATGACCACCACATACTTCGATGTGATCAAGACCTTACATAGTGTTCCTATACATCGTAAAACCTGTAACCGAATTGCATTAACATAACAACGCAACCATGGGAAAATTTGCGTGTTCCTTGTGGACCTCGTCTCCATGATCCTTTCCTTTAAGCTCTCTGCTTGATGAAGACAATGTGATCAGAGAGTTATCAATGTTGAAAGATGTCGCGGTTACTTTTCTATGCACAAGCAAGGGATGGAACGGCATTTCTTATGAGCACAGTAATATCCTTGAAAGTTAACAACTCTGTGGGGATTCATCATGCCTCTCGGTGGTGTCAAACAAGGGGACTCTCTGAGATTTATATATGTGTTAAAATGCAAGATACATGATAGGTATCGGATGTCCGTACAAATCCGGTCTCGATATAGTCCGAGATCCAAATTTCGGTCGGACTCTTATATACATGTGTTCACTTCCTTTTAGATTTCATACCTGATCCGATATCATTTCACAAATAAGTAGTCTATTGTGTAGTACTCGTTGAGATCTTTCCAATGGTATTGAGACGTTGAAATTCGACATTGGGCTAGGGGAGATACAATCGTTTTACGATCATGGTGTAAACGGATCTGAACCCGAACCATATCCGAATCCGGATCCGGTTAAACGAACCCAAGCATAAAAAAGGCTTGGGTGCGAGTCTGATGCACCAAACCTCATTATCCAAGCTTGATTCGTCGGAGCTCCGCCTCAAAGCTCGCTAGACAGGTCTGATCGCAAAGCCGAGAACGTCAACACGAAGAACTTGCTGCGGGGAGCTCATTTCTCACGGTAGTGAGTTATGGATCTCCCCTCCTTACTGTGGTTTTCCGCATTTTATTTCTTATAGGTAGGATTTCGATTTCATCGTTGGATCGTGTTGGAATTGTGTCGCATTGTGCATTTGGGTAGCTGAAATAAGTGTAGGTCCACGTATGTGTTCTAGATTATGCATGCGTGGGGTCGACGTGCGAGGAGTGGGGCTTTTTTTCTATGCTATCACTCCAATATTTTAATTATACTCAAAAGTTTTCCTGTTTCGCTATTCATTGCCACTGCAACATTTTTGGAATTGATCAAAAAGTTGTGTATGAGGGGGATCCGCTGGATTCCTAATGGTGATCCCTAGAGTTCGTTGTTTCTAATTTGTAGTAATTAGCATCACGAGCTCGTGATATTTGGACAGTGGAACCACTCTTATTGCGGTATAGAAAGAGTTTTCAGGTCATGTGAGAAATAAATTTTTAGAAATACATTTATTTTTTTGCTGGAAAAGGCAGTTTCTATATACCATTTGACGGATACTATGGACCTCAATTGAAATTGAGATAATTCCACATGCAAAATTTGAAGCTCCGATAATTATTATAAAATTGTTCCACAGAGGATTTTATCCCACACTTTCAGTAACAAGCCTCCCTCAACCGGTTCAAAGAAATTGAGTGCAAGCTCAATAGCTAGAATTGTAGTTGGTATTGCAGTTCTTTGACTTTTAATCATTGTCGGCCTAATTTGGCATTACAAGAAAAAACAGACAAACACATAGGATGACAAAAGCATGTATGACATATTTAGTCAAGCTATTTCATAAGATCTTTTTGTTGAACTACAATAAATATTCAAGTAAATAATAGATGTTAGAGATTCTCGAACGATTTTACTTAGTCTACTATTGGTCTTTCCACCAAATAACTTGAGTTTGACTGCAAGTCTGCAATCTAATTAAAAAGATGTAATTTTTCAACAAGGAGGGCAAATACATTGGACGTTTATGATGCTGTCTGAATTGAACCCTCACCTCTTGGCACGACCGTGATGATCGTATCACTAGAATGAGCTGTGGAATTTAGGCTGCCAAAACTTGACTTGTATGTGCAACTACATGTGATTTATTTACTCAAATAGAAATGGATGATACTTCTATAATGCTCATTTTCCATTGTTTCTTCAAAGATAAGCTGTGGTCTTTTACATTCCAGCAGAGGGTAGGAATACCGTATGTGCCTTTTTTCGTGTGTTAGGTTTAGTATGAGTTAGGAGTATAAGGGTCCCTGCTTCCAACACAACCTCAACCTCCACTTACACATGTGCATTTTACCCTCAACTCACGTATATAATGTTGACAGGGGAGTTCTCCAGGATTTGGAGTCTTTTTATTTCAGTTACCACTGTGAACCCCTTTGAATTAAAACGCTTTGCTTTGGTAGGGACGAATATGCTTGCGATGTATAACATATGCCTCTAACTGTAACGTCCCGGGCTTAGGTCATCGGTTCGTTATCGAGGAAAACTGGCCCTGACAACTTGTTGGGTTCGAGATCAAATGGATCCGTTGACCACCCCTCAAAATGCTTAAGCCCAAGTTGTCAAGTAGTTATCCCCACCACTTATATCACACTCTCACACTTTGTGAGTTTTAGATGTGGGATTATCTTTGGGGGTATGGGTGTTATAACCTCCCCCCACTTATATTCGCAACGTCCTCGTTACGACATGACCCATCACTTATTTCTAGTGATAGTGGCGGCTGCATGCTCCCGGATAGCCATTTCCTCCTATCTTTTTGTAGAGGTGGCTCCACCTCTCGGGTAGCCCTTTCCACTATAAGAGGGAAATTTGCTCTGATAACATTTGTAACATCCCAGGCTTAGGTCCTCGGTCCGGTTTCGAGAAATATTAGCCCTGACGACTTGTTGGGTACGGGCCCAGATAGATCTGTTGACAACCACCCAAAATGTTTAAGCCAAATTGTTAAGTTGTAATCCCATCACTTATGGCCCACTTTCACACTTTGTGTGTTTTAGATGTGGGACTATGTTTTGAGGGTATGGGTGTTACACTTTCATGACCATCTCTTTATAACCTTATACTAATCAAGTTATAAAGATCTGAACATGTATTTTCTATTAATCAAGAGAACCTCTAAGTAGTTATAAGCATCACTGCTGCTATCTTTCGTTCTTAAGTCTCGTTATAGGTAGCGTTTTAATCACGAGTTGCTATAATTTGATGTGAGATTTCTTAGATTTCTTATTTGGATTAGAGATGTTCATCCAACTAGAGTCAAGGAGAGTTCTCTCGAACTTTACTCTTTATATTTTAACAACTTATGTTAAGCCCCTCTTGAAATTACAAGCTCGGATAGTGACTGATATGATTGTGATATCTATTTTGCATTGGATGCAGTCCCCATGTGCTTTGTGTGTCTCCACGGATGTCCTTTTGAGTGTTGAGATTCACACATGGATGGAATTCCCCTGTTGCCATGGGTAGTGGGAGACAACGACCGCAAGGGATGAGCATGCACTCTTGGGTCCTCGGATAGATGACTAGAGGGTCCCGACCCTATTGTCCGCGTTGGCTGGGAGACATGCAGTGTGATTGTGCCCCAATGTAGTTCAGGTGGTTACGTGACGACGTTCGAGGACATGTGGCTGGTAGTTTTTTCTTCGCTTTTGATCATAGGATTAATATATGAGGTCAATTAAAGCTGATCACTCGAGTTGGTTTCTCATATTGATTTTATGAAGAGACTTCCAGTATGTGGTTAGTGAAGAAGGTGTGTTATCGATTTGCTCCGTAGCCAGAGAAAAATGGATGGTAGTCGCAGGTCTTACCTATTATAGTAATGAGTGCAAAATATGATCCTATAATCAAATCTTGTGCTCTATCTTGTGTCCTACCATCGTGGACTCTTACCGATGCGTAGTGGATCTTGGCTGATCATGTTTCAAATCAAACATCTTATCTCATTTGTAATGTTGGAACATAGTCAAAATATATATAAATAACAATAGTAGTTCTTATATCATTTAAATGTGATAATCTAAATGATAGAGCTATATTGCAAAGTGTTTACTTCTCATTGAGTTCGTATTAGTATTCACTTTTCTAATGGGTAGTTGTTTTCTTTACAGTCATTGTTTCTTGCGCACACTTTGTACCCTTTCTAATTCTTGTTTTTTAATCCGTACTCGGCGCTTTGGCTCATAACCTATTTGCGTAAAATCTACGGCTTCGCAGGGAGAAGCAGTCGTAACAGTAGACAGATCGCGAATGATACTCAACTCTTTTTGTGGTACAATTGGTGTATGTTCTTTTATCTTTTCTGCATGTTCTTACTTTTTGGGAGTCATGATGGTAATATTTGCATGTATCTATGATTGCAAGCAATGTATTTATTTTTGTGGACATTGATTTTGAATGAAAACAAATACTGATTGTTCTTCCTTCTTACTACTCTTTTGCATAAATTATAGTGTTTGGTATTTCAAATGTAGAATCATATGTTGTGGATGTGTATTTTGGAGTATCTAGACCCTGGGGGTATGATGCATCTATGATTGATGATGTTTTTATATCTTTTATTGAGCAAAATTCATGTTTGATCAATTGCATTTTCCTTCATTTCGTGCATAATTTTCACCTCACTATTTTCATATGCATTGCATTTCAAATCATCTAAATTCCATAAATATTTTCTTTACAAAAAAGAGATAATTGCATTATTTTATTTTTTAATGAATATGGGCCCCAAGCCCATATTAAGTATCTAACATTTTTTATTTTTTATTTTTCAGGCCTAGCTTAGAAGAGGCCAAAAGGAACTCTAATCCCTTTCCTCTTCTTATACAAAAAATGCTGCGTGACAAAATAGTTGACGTCAACTGACATCAACATATAAAAAATAAAAATAAAAATAAAAAGGGAGGCAATGACTTCATGCTGACGTCAACTCCTCCCCCACCTTCCCCACACAGAACACCTAGCTGCCCCTCTGCATGTAATGTCCCAAGATTAGGTCACCGGTCCGTTATCGAGGAAAATTGGCCCGAATAACTTGTAGGGTTTGGGTCCAAATGGATCCGTTCACAACCGCCCAAAATGCTTAAGCCCAAGTTGACAACTAGTAATCCCATCACTTATAATCCACTCTCATACTTTGTGAGTTTTAGATGTGGGACTATGTTTGGGGTATGAGTGTTACAACTTCCTTCACTTATATTCGTAAATTCCTCGTTACGACATGACCCATCACTTATTCTCAGTGATAGTGGCGGCTGCACGCTCCGGGTAGCTATTTCCTCCTATCTCTTTGAAGGGATGGCTCCACCTCTCGGGTAGCCCTTTCCACTATCAGATGGAAATTAGCTTCGATACCATTTATAACATCCTGGGCTTAGGTCCCCGATCCATTATCGAGGAAAATTGGCCCTGACAACTTGTAGGGTTCAGGCCCAAATGGATCCGTTGACAACCACTCAAAATGCTTAAGCCCAATTTGACAAGTAGTAATCCCTACCACTTATAATCCACTCTCATACTTTGTGAGTTTTAGATGTGGGACTATGTTTTGGGGTATGGGTGTTACAACTAAAACACCCATATCTCAAAACGTAGTCCCACATATAAAACTCACAAAGTATGAGAGTGGATTATAAGTGGTGGGGATTACTACTTATCAACTTAGGCTTAAGAATTTTGGGTGGTTGTCAACGGGTCCATCGGATCCGAGTCCAACAAGTTGTCTGGGCAAGTTTTGCTCGATAATATATCGAGGACCTAAGCTCTGGACATTTCAATTGGTATCAGAGCCAATTTCCCTCTGATAGTGGAAAGGGATACCTAAGAGGTGGAGCCACCCCTACAAAGAGATAGGAGGAAATGGCTACCTGAAGCGTGCAACCACCACTGTCACTAGGAATAAGTGATGGACCATGCCGCAACGAGGACGTTGCGAATATAAGTGAGAAAGGTTGTAACACCCATACCCCAAAACATAGTCACACATCTAAAACTCACAAAGTATGAGAGTGGATTATAAGTGGTGGGGATTACTACTTGTTAACTTAGGGTTAAGCATTTTGGGTGGTTGTCAATTGGTCCAATCGGTTTGAGCCCAACAAGTTTTATGGACTAGTTTTCCTCGATAACAGACCATGGACCTAAGTTCGGGACGTTACACCGCCTCCCGCTCCATGCGCTGCCACATGCCTCCTCGACCCCCCCTTTTATCGCTAACACCCGACTCCCTCTCTCCCTCGCCATGAGCTCGACCACCGATCCATAGAGTGAACCCATTGCCACCACCATCAATCCTCCTCACCACTGCCTCATCACGGCTCCACGTTGCCACCACCGTCGCCATCCCTCGCCGCCACCGCTCCTAGTGTCGCGCCGCCCTCCGCCCTTGGCCTCCACCGATCCACCTCATGACTTCCAGGAATAAGAAGGATGGGACCA